>CM074120.1:29847464-30552464 GCA_037177725.1 Cyamopsis tetragonoloba
AAAAAAATGATAAATTTTATAAGTTTGAATTGAATAAAAAAATTCAATTAATTAGTTGATATTGATCTAATTGCTATGCTTAGTGTGCGACTCATTGGTTTTTTTAGAGTGGTTCAAATTCAACAAAAAAAAGAAACCGACCAATAGTATGAATTAATTAATAAAGAACTAATAACCAACTCATCGCTTCGTATTATCTGGATCTAAAGAACTGGTCAAAATAGAAAATCCAAATAAAGATATGATATATTGGTGATATAATTATAGCAACTGAAATATTGCAAAAAAAAAAAGAAAAATGAATCTAATTTTGAGTTGTAGAGCAATAAGAATATCCAGATAAACGAAGGGGTGAAAGAAAGAGAGAAAAAGAATATCAATGATATAGAATTCTAATATGTAAGGTTCTATGGGTCATCTCATAATCTCATAAAAGGTAGTGTAATAAAGCATCAATATTAATTAATCCATATATAGATGAATATATTCCTAGAACAAAGAAAACAAGAGTCCCGAGTCAATAAAAACTGAGAAGGTTGATTCAAGAAAAAGGAAAATGTTATAGAGAGGCTCCATTGTAGAATTCAGACCTAACCATTAATCGAGAAGCGATGGGAACGACGGAACCTGCGAATACCTAAAATTTTTTTATTAATATTAAATTAATTAAATTCTTAATAATGAAAATTAAATTATTAATATTAAAAACAAATCTTTATGATTCATTTGGTGGGATGGCAGAACGAACCAAAAAGCAATCCATTTTTATTTGAGGAGTTGTGGACCAACATTACATCTGAATTTAATAATGAAAGAGTAAATATTCGCCCGCGAAAATTTTGATTTTATTGAATTTTTAAATTTTTGCCAATCCGATAGGATAAAAAAAATAAATAAAGATTCGTTAGAACCTTATAACAAAACAATATTCTATAGTTCTATACTGATAGCAAAAATTGTCTATTATATTAAGAATACATATTTAGTTATAGATATATATCTAAAATTTAAAATTTAGTTATATATAAACAAGATATAGAAATTTCCAATAGACCAATAGGTTCTATGAAATCTCAAAAAAATCCTGCGATTCTATTCTATTATTCATTAATATTTATTAAAATGAAATTAAACATATGTATATTAAACATATGTATCTTATTGTATATTATTTTATCGGTTAAATCATTTATTTGAATTGAATTTTGAATCGCTTCATTCGTGAGGAGCCGTATGAGGTGAAAATCTCATGTATGGTTCTGTAATAGAGATGGAATTGAGAAACAACCATCAACTATAACCCCAAAAGAACCAGATTCCGTAAACAACATAGAGGAAGAATGAAGGGATTAGCCTATCGAGGTAATCATATTTGCTTCAAAAGATATGCTCTTCAGGCACTTGAGCCCGCTTGGATCACATCTAGACAAATAGAAGCGGGACGGCGGGCAATGTCACGAAATGTCCGCCGGGGTGGACAAATATGGGTACTATATTTCCAGACAAACCAGTTACAGTAAGACCCACCGAAACGCGTATGGGTTCGGGAAAAGGATCTCCCGAATATTGGGTAGCTGTTGTTAAACCCGGCAAAATACTTTATGAAATGGGCGGGGTCGCAGAGAATATAACCAGAAAGGCTATTTCAATAGCAGCATAAAAAATGCCTATACGAACTCAATTCATTATTTCGGGATACTAATTAGAGACCAAGGAAAGAGGTCTTTTAGGATGACAAAAAATGCAATTGTAGGTTTCTTTTTTGTTTTTGAACACAGAATATTTTTTTATTTCAATCTTTGGACTGAAAGAAAAAAAATGAAATGATATTATTCAACCTCAAACCCATTTCAATGTAGCCGATAACAGCGAAGCCCGCGAATTGATGTGTATTCGAATCATAGGAGCTAGTAATCGACGATATGCTTATATTGGTGACATTATTGTTGATGTAGTCAAGGAGGCAGTACCGAATACGCCTTTAGAAAGATCCGAAGTGATCAGAGCTGTAATTGTATGTACTTGTAAAGAACTCAAACGTTGCAACGGTATAATAATACAATATTATGATAATGCTGCGGGTGTCATTGATCAAGAAGGAAATCCAAAAGGAACTCGAATTTTTTGCGCAATTGCCCGGGAATTGAGACAGTTAAATTTCACTAAAATAGTTTCATTAGCACCCGAGGTATTATAAGACGAGACCGTTCTATAGATATATTATTTGTGAATGAAATAGATTCATTAACAGATTCTATCTGACACATATACCTTTGTAGTAATTATTATTATTATTATTATTATTATTATTATTATTATTATATATATATATATATTTCATATTACTATTTCATAAGCTAAATAAAATAAATAATAATAAATAGAAAAAAAAATCTAGAATTCAATATTAGATATTATGAGATATTATATATTTTTATTTCATTTTTTTAATATTTCATTTTCTAATTATACTATTCAATTTTTAGAATTTGAGAATATTCTATTATTTATTCTATATTATTATATTCAATATATTGAATAGTATCAATATATTGAAGGGTAGATATTTTATTGAAAAATGAAAAAAAATGGAATAAAAAAAAATAGAAAAAGGAGCATGTTGATTATATCGAAAGTAAAGGGTAACAATCATTTTCGTTTATCATGAGTAAGGACACCATCACTGACATAATAACCTCTATACGAAATGCTAATATGAATAGAAAAGGAACGGTTCAAATACCATTTACTAACATCACAGAAAATATTGTAAAAATACTTCTACGAGAGGGTTTTGTTGAAAATGTCAGAAAACATAGGGAAACGACAAACATTTTTTAGTTTTAACTCTACGGTATACAAGAAATAGAAAAGGATCATATAAAAGTTTTTTAAATTTAAAACGGATCAGTACACCAGGTCTACGAATCTATTCTAATTATCAACGAATCCCAAGAATTTTAGGAGGGATGGGGATTGTAATTCTTTCTACTTCTAGAGGTATAATTACTGATCAAGAGGCTCGATTAGAAAGAATCGGCGGAGAAGTTTTATGTTATATATGGTAATTTTTCTGATATCCGAATTATATATGAGAAACTTCTATCCATTTTTGTTAAAAAAAGAGAGAAATCACAGGTTTCTAACATCACTCCTCATACATTAGTGAATGAGTGAAGAGAATTTAACTGGAATAGGAATAAAAGAAAAAGGATTCATGAGGATTTAATTATTGAATAACTTCCCGAGGGTATGTTCCAGATTCTTTTATATAATGAAAATAGGATTCTATGCTATGTTGCCGAAAAGATTCGACGAACTCTTATTTTTTATGTATACGATCGAAAAAAAAATAAAAAATAAAAGTATAAGTCATTTAATTTAATTAGACTGTTTTTCAACTTCAACATTCTTTTTTTATGTGGGGGGGGGAGGGTAGAATTAGAAGTTGAAAATGTAAGGAAAACTTATTTTCGTCCAATAAATAGATTCGAGATTTAGTTAAGGAATGACAAATATGAAAATAGGGGCCTTCTGTTCGTAAAATTTGTGAAAAATGTGGATTGATCCGTAGGAGAGGGTGAATTATCGTAATTTGTTCGAATTAATAATTTAATAACTTTATAATTAATAATTAATTTAACTTTCTAATTTTAATAATTATTATCTTTTAATATCTTTTCTTTTCATTTGAATATAATTAAGAATATTAATAATACTATTAATTCGAATATAATAATATAAATATAATATAAAATAAAAAACATAAGAAATTCATGAATTTTTAAGATTCTATACAAAAAAAGAAAAAAAATAGAGGGACAAGACATAAATTGTGTATATAATATATACATAAAATATGTTATTATTCTAAAAGTTTAAGCGGCTCTTGTTCAATTCAAATCATTCAAGATATTTTTAGAAATAGAGAAATAAAAGATATATATGCAAATAATTTGCGTCCAATAGGATTTGAACCTATACCAAAGGTTTAGAAGACCTCTGTCCTATCCATTAGACAATGGACGCTTTTCTTTTTTTCTTTAACTTTGAACTAAAGTTTAGTTAAAAGTTAAAGAAAAAAAAGAATTCTAAAAAAGAATTCTATAGAATATAGAATAAATCATATACATATAAAAAAGAAAATAGATTCATTCAATAATAGAAAAAGATAGATTCGAATAGAATAAATAGAGAGATAGGATATAAGCGGGTAGCGGGAATCGAACCCGCATAGTTAGCTTGGAAGGCTAGGGGTTATAGTCGACGTTGATTCATCATTTTTTAACGTCTTTAATTCAAAACCGAACATGAAACTTTTGTTTCATTCGGCTCCTTTACGGAAGAAATTAAGAGATGGAAGACATGAACAAAAAAAATTTACCCATAACATTTATGTCAGCCTTTGAATACAGTTAAAATACCTTGCTTTTTAGATGATCCCTATAGAAGAGGAGTATTATAACAATCTGTTTTTTTTTTCTAGTTACTTCGTTCTCTATTTCTATTTGAGAGAATCTTTAGGAAAAGAATCAAATTTCCATCGAGCTAAAAAAAATATGTCGATGTCTCTAGTAAACT
This sequence comes from Cyamopsis tetragonoloba, assembly GCA_037177725.1. Classification (NCBI taxonomy): domain Eukaryota; kingdom Viridiplantae; phylum Streptophyta; class Magnoliopsida; order Fabales; family Fabaceae; genus Cyamopsis; species Cyamopsis tetragonoloba. The sequence goes on from CM074120.1 coordinate 29,852,046, forward strand.
AAACAAAATCGTTTAATAGCTATTTTGCTTCAATCTCTCCTATACAAAACAAATCAAAAAATGGAAGATTTAGTTACGATTAGAAATAAACTTTCTATATCTTTCTCCATGGATCCTTTACTCATACTCAAAAAATTGGGATTATTGATCCAATTCCAAAAACTTATGTTTCATAATTTTAGAATTCAATTTGTCAATTTAGAATTGATTCTTCTTGTATACAAATTACGATAATGTATATTATTCCTCGAATCGTTTGTTGAGAGGTATAAAGGATTAAACCCCTTTAAGTAAGAAATAAAGTTTTTGATCGGGATATGAATCAAACGAGGGATCCCTTAACTATTAAGGGGTCCATAGAACGAATCGCACTTTTACCACTAAACTATACCCGCTATAATGCAATTATTGTATATAAATGGACCTTTTATCGACCAAGGGAATCAGTCGTAATAAAGAAATAGGAGCATAATATTATGATAATTAGAGTGTTGACATGTTTCGTAAAGGTGCCTCCTAATGTAATGAAATTAAGAGAAGGGGCGAATTTGATTTTTGGATTTTGTTTTTGCTAAAGGTGTTTTTTTGACAGATACATCTCGACAAAACTACTTAATCCATAACATAAATAAAAGTGCATTGTGCAAGAATCCATTGTTCCATTCTTTTTTAGATACGTTACCAGAAAAAAGAAGGAGTAATAAAAAATTACATTTTACTCTTATATCATTTTGGTCCTATATCATAGGAATCAAAAAGGCTTTTTTATTTATTTATGTTTGATCAGGTTTAAATTACAAGTATTTTTTTTTTCAAATCAAATACATTCAAAGAAATCATTGTTATCCAAGATTCATGGGAATAAAAAGAGCCCGGCCAGTACCTAGCCGGGCTCCGGCTGGATAAAAAAAGAAACTCAAAACAAAAATAAAATAAAAAAATATTCTTATTATACTGAATAGATAATATAGAATCAATTGAATATATAACAATGAATAGAAATCAATTAGAAATAAAAAAAAGAGAGATTAAGATAGAAAATAAAATATAAAGAAGACTTTTTTATCATGATTTTCACTATGGCTAATTTGATTACTACTACCATTACTAAAAAATGGGTTTCGGGTTAGTTAAGTGGCCGCCCTTAAATAATAAGAAGATAGCACTAACATGTCTTATTTTGCGTCTGAAGCATTTGCCTCTGACTGATAAGAATCAAGGGAGTCAACAATAATTCAATGATCATTAAATAAATACATCTGAAGGACTTATTAGCAAATATTAAATAATTGTAAAATTAATCCATCGTTACTAGTTAGGACTTCAATTATATGACCGTTATGTCAGTTGCTATATTAATAGAGGAATCAGAAATAGGAAAGGGGATTGGCATTTGTGTAATCAAATTCCTTCTTGTAATTCTCTGTTCAATTCAATACAAACTCAGATTCTCTGGGTTCCTTAATCCCTAGTTCCACCTTATCAAGTGCTATCAGCCCTTACGATCCATTGCAGAAACACACAAACAACACGCCGTGAAAGAAATCAAAGATCGATAGGAAGATAAGCTAGCCGACAAAATGGACGCCAAATTAATGGAGTTGATAGGTTCTTTGCAACATACCTTAGGTGAATCTTTAAAACAAAAGATGCAAGATTTCTTCAAGAATCTACATTCTTCAGGTTCTTTGTCACCTGCTGGCCTGGTAATGAATTTCATCACCATGATAATTTCAAACCCAACCATTACTCTTGCGTGACAAGATTGACATGAATTGATTTTTCTCGATTTAATGCTGAGAATGCCAATCAATAAATTTTTCAGTGTGAAAACTGTAAGAAAAATTTACAAAACATGAACAGTTGTGTTGTTTGATAAAAAGTTGTGTTGTTTCATTTAAGGTTGAAGAGTTGTCTTGTTTGAAATTGATTAGATTTCAAGGGCTACAAATGTGACTCTTCAATTAAAGGGATGTGACTCTTTAATTAAAAGGATGTAACTCTTAAATGAAAACACATCACTTGAAAAGTTATGACTCTTCATGAAGGGACAAAAAGTGTCTATAAATAGAAGTGTATTTGATGCACAAGAAAATGGAATTCATAACTCACATGACATTCATAATATTTATGAGAAGTCAATCATGGTATAGAGACACATGATGAAATTCTCAAATTTCTCAGAGCATCTTCAAATTCATTTGCTTATGTCTTTAGTGCACAAGAAATATATGCAAAATATCATTTTGTAAAAGTCATTCTTGTCACAGCTCGAGTTTTGGAAGTGTGAAAACATACTCGAGGAATCTTCATTGTGTCCTGCAGGAAATTTGCCGGTTAACCCATTTTCGCACCCAAGAGTTTGGAATTGGTGGGGGCGAATTAAGCCTAAAGGAAAGTGCTAGAGAACACGCCTTGAAGAGACATTGTGCACACTTTCCTCTTTCCTATTTCTTCTTCTTCTTCTATTCTTTCATTCTAATCTTCGCAGGTCCACCACCACCAAGGATATTTATATATATATTTATATAATTTCCAACAAAAACTATTTCATGATTGATGGTACACCCAAGGAGATGAAGATTCGTCTAGCGATTGTTCATTTTGAGGGTAATGCTTTGCAATGGCATATTGCTATGGCCAAATCCTTTTCTTCCAATACTTTACCATCATGGCAGTTGTACATTCAGATGCTTTCTGATAGATTTGGGGAAGTGAATGATGATCCCATGGCTGAGTTGACGCGGTTTCACCAAAATATTTTTTTGTTTGAGTATCATAAGGAGTTCGACACTATAATCTCTCATTTGGAATTGTTTGAAGAATATGTTTTGAGTTGTTTCTTGGGTAGATTAAAATAAGATGTCCAAATGATGGTGCGTATGTTTCAAACAGATAGGTTCGTAGAGCATTTTCATTGGCTAAGATGTCTGATGTAGCAAATTCAAAGGCTGGTTTTGTTCTGTGGATAAAAAAACCTTCTAAAACTGCACGTACAAACAAAGCAATTTTACACACAACAGTTGATGTATCTTCAGATACAAGTTCTCAAGGTTTTCCTCATAAGGGGAGATCCTTCAAAAATCTTACACTTATATATATGGCTGAACGTAAATCTAAGGGTCTATGCTACTTTTGTGCTGAGCAGTATGCACCATCACACAACCTCACACACAAGAAATTACAAATCCATGTTCTTGAGGTTGATGATATGGATGAAAACAAAACCAAGAGTGAAAGTGAACCATAAGAACCTCATGCAGATTTGGGAGACCCTCAAATTTTAGTACATGCTCTCACAGAAGTTCCTAATTTTAAAACTATGTGTGTTATAAGTTACTACCAAAAGAGGCCATTACATATCTTAATAGATAGAGATAGTAATCATAATTTTTTGGATTCAGATATTGCAAAGAAACTTGGTTGCAGGATAGAATTGGTGGAGCTTGACAGTGTTGTGGTGGCAGATGGACCAAAGTTGCATATATCAGCGATGGTGAAGGACTTCAAATGGTGGAGTCAGCAAACAAGACTCAATTCAGATATGTTGATGTTGCCTTTGGCTTGTTGCGACTTGGTTTTGGGCATAGAGTGGTTAGTAACACTAGGTGATATTGTTTGGAACTTTGATTAATTAAGTATGTAGTTTAATGTGAAGGGAAAAAAACATGTCTTGAGGGGAACATCTTCACAATGTCTAAAAAAAGTAAGGAAACAGTAACTGAATAAGACTTTATCAGAAAGAGTTCCCTTATCTGTCATTCAGCTTTACACTAAAGAAGGAGCACTTCTGCATTCTTTAACTACTCATGGTAGCAGTGTTCACATTGGTTGTACTATCAACACTCATTTGATGGAATATGAGGATATCTTCATAGAGCCAACCAATTTGCCACCTTCAAGACCCGTGGATGATCATCAAATTCCTCTACTTCAAGGAGCCAATCTTGTATCTTTTCTAAAATTTATCTAAGGCCTGGTCATAATCAAGTTAGGATGCATCCATTAGATATTCATAAAATTGCATTTAAAACCCTTGGAGGGCGCTACAAATACATTGTGATGCCATTTGGCCTCATAAATACCCCATCAACGTTTTAGAGACTCATGAATGATGTGTTCCAAGAGTTTCTAAGGAAATTTCTACTTGTATTCTTTAATGACATACTCATTTATAGTAGAACCTTAAATGATTATATCTCTCATCCACGCTTAGTGTTATCTACCATGCGCTCTAATTGTTTCTTCACAGGAAAGTCCAAATGCTTTTTAGCAATGCCGTAGGTGGAATATTTGGGCCATTTCATATCTACTGAGGGAATTTCTTACTAACCTTTCCAAGATGGTTCCAAGATAGAAGTAGTACAAAGATGGCCTCTGCCAATCACACTAGTGGATTCCTTGGGTTAGCTGGGTATTACTACAGATTTGTAAGAGGATATGGTGGCACTGCTAGGCCGTTGACAGAGATGTTGAAAAGGGATAAGTTCAGCTAGACAGAAGAAGAAAAGGAAGCTTTCTTACAATTAAAATAGATGTGAATGTTAGGCTCTTGTTTTGGCCGTTCCAGATTTTAATGAAACCTTTATCTTGGAAGTTGATGTTTTAAGTCAAGGATTGGGTTCTGTTCTCAAGCAGAACCATCACCCTATTGCGTATACAAGTAGAGCCTTAAGCATGCAACAACAAGCACTATCTACATATGAAAAGGAGCTATTTGCGGTGCAGAAATGGCACCACTATCTGCTGAACTGAAGATTCATAATCAAGATGGATCATCAGAGTCTCAAATACATTTTAGACAAGAGGCTGACAACATCCTTTCAACAAAAATGGTTAGTGAAATTAATGGAATTTGGCTTCTCTATAGAGTACAAGCAGGGTAAGGAAGACAACGTAGCTGGCGTGCTATCTAGGAAGGAGGAGACAACATGTAATACTCTCAATGTTCACACTCTAGAAGCAGATTTGACTGACAAGATCAAGCAGACTTGGACCTCGGACTCATCCTTACAATCAATCATTCAGGAAATCAAGGCAAACCCGTTGCTACACAGACATTAATCTTTTGCTCAAGAACAACTCAAAAGGAAAGGCAGGTTGGTTATTGGACGAGATTTGGAGTTAAGGATGCAACTACTGCAATTACTACATGCTTCTCCTAGTGGTGGATACTATGGAAGAAATTCAGCATCTCAAAGAGCCTAGGCAATTATTTACTGGCGAAGTATGACTAAAGACATGCATCAAGGATTTTATCCAAAAATGTTCAATTGCCAAAAATGCAAGTATGATAGAGCAGCTTCACCAGGATTACTTCAACCACTCCCCATTCAAGATCATATTTGGTAGCATATCAATATGAATTTCAGAGAAAGATTGCCAACTTCAAGGGGTAGACAAGTAATCATGGTATTCATTGATAGATTGAGTAAAGCAGCACATTTTATGGGACTAAAGTGTAAGAAAAATTTACAAAACATGAAGAGTTGTGTTGTTTGTTGAAAAGTTGTGTTGTTTCATTTAAGGATGAAGAGTTGTTTTGTTTGAAATTGGTTAAATTTCAAGGGCTGCAAATGTGACTCTTCAATTAAAGGGATGTGACTGTTTAATTAAAATGATGTGACTCTTAAATGAAAACACATCACTTAAAAAGTTATGACTCTTCATGAAGGGACACGAAGTTTCTATAAATAGAATGCATTTGATGCACAAAGAGATGGATTTCATAACTCACATAACATTCACATATTAGTGAGAAGTCAATCATGTAATAGAGACATATGATGAAATTCTCAAATTTCTCATAGCATCTTCAAATTCATTTGCCTATGTCTTTGGTTCACAAGAGATATATGAATATCATTTTGTAAAAGTCATTGTTGTCACGGCTCGAGTTTTGGAAGTATGAAAACATACTCGAGGAATCTTCATTGTATCCCGCAGGAAATTCGCCAGTTAACCCATTTTTGCACCCAAGAGTTTGGAATGGATATTAGATTATCATCAGCATACCATCCACAAACCAATGGCCAAGCAGAAGCGGTAAATAGGTTCCTCGAAACTTATCTTCGGTATATGTGTTCACGTAGCCCAGTTGATTGGTTCAAATGGGAGTCCCTTGCGAAATGGTGGTACAACACTACTTACCACACATCCGTTAAGGTGACTCGATATGAAATTGTCTATGGACAACAACCACTTGCATTCTTACCATACTTGGAAGGATAATAGAAACTAGATATTGTGGATAGGAGCTTAGCCAAACGTGAAGAAATGCTAAATGTTCTAAAATTCCATCTCAGACATGCACAAGGCCGGATGAAATAGATGGCATGCAAGAAGAGATCGCATTGACAATTCCAAGTTGGTGATTTTGTGTATGTGAAGTTATATTCCTATCGTCCAATTTCTGTGGAAGGAAGACAAACTGACAAAGTTATACCTAATTTTTATGGGTCATATCAAGTATGTGATCAAATTGGCAAGGTTACATATCAATTTGTGCTCCCTGCAACACCCAGAATTCATAACTTATTCCATGTTTCTCAACTAATAAGGCATATAGGAGACCACTAAGCAGTAGAAACAATACCTGCAGAACAAGAAATAACCACTAGAGAAACTAAAATGTTCTTGGATAGAATGAAAGTCACACAAAGAGGGCGAGTTATAATGAAGGTCTTAGTGAAATACAAGAATCAATTGCATTAGGACGCAACGTGGGATTTCTATTTTGGGTGGGAGATACTAAGAAGGATCAAGAGAGTCAACAGCAATTCTATGATCATTAGATAAATGTGTCTGAAGGACTTATTAGAAAACATTAAACAATTATAAAATTAAAGCATTGGTTGCTAGTTAGGACTTCAATTATATCACCTTTATGATAGTTGTGGTATAAATAGAGGGAAAGAGGTTCAACATTTGTGTAATCATGTTTGTTTCTTTGTTTTTGTAATCCTGTTCCTGTGTTCCATCCAATACAAAATCGGGTTTTCTTCTTCCATTTGATTGTCCTTGTACCTTGTAGTTCTTTGGGTTCCTTAATCCCTCGTTCTACCTTATCACAGACACTTTAGCACCGGGCGTACGTGAGCCAAGAGAAGAAGCACGAGAATGAATCTCTCACTTTAGTGTTCAATTTTCACTCGCGCATTAAACCTTCACTTCTGTTCCGTCTTTCACTTGCAAAGACCGGGTTGCAGCCTTCCTTCCACCTTGGGCTTTAGTCAAGACGCCTTCCCTTCCTCCTTGTGTTGCCATCAAGACTCTTTCCGTTCTGTTCCCTTCCTTTCCTTTCATGTAACTTTTCTACATTCTCAGTATTTGCTACCTCTCGATGACGCCGTTTGTGTAGAGCCCTATTTTCTATATTCTCTTCATAAAAGTAATTAGGGTTCATTTTTTATTTGCTTCTGTTAGTTTGTTGATGCTGTTAAGGAGGGATTTGTGAGCGTGAATGAGGGAAAATTAACGTGATAGGTCATTTATTATCTTAACGATTATTTTCAAAAGTGATATTTCATATTAATTTTTTGTGTATAAAACTTCGATCATATCAGGAAGAAAATGAAAGAAACAATAATTATAAGTAAACTTAGAAGAGACATAAGAAATGATAAAAAAAATGTGTCAATGTAATTAAATAGTATTTTGTGATATGATAAAAAATATTAAAAGCAATATGGAAAAAAAGGAAATATAGATAAAAATATGAGTGATAGAATATGTGAAGTAAATAATAGTGGTAGACTTATCGTTTTTTGTTTTGCAATTTACCATACGAGCACACTGAGATAATTGAGAATGAGTAGTCTGTTGCAAGTACAATTACTTGACAATTATTAAGGTATTTTTTTAATTATTAATATTCAAATCATTGTAAAAATAAAAACACGTGGCTAAAAAGTGTGGCATACAAATTTAAAAGAATTAAAAATAAAGAGTGAAATAAGGTATTTTGACAAATTAGAGGTGCAAGATTTATTTCATTTTAGCTTTTGGATATATTATAGATATACATAGAGATTCCGTATTAGAAATTAATTATTTTATATAATATGCTTGGTAGCTTTAATGTTGCCTCGAGTGAAACTAAATTTATTTGTGACAGTTAATCTAACTCATTTCCTAACTTGAACAGGGAAATAATGTTGTGTTATAAGTGTGGCATAGGATAATAAAAAATATATTAATGTTAAGTTCTCAAAAGATACAAGTATTATCAAATTAATCCTAAAAAATTTATATCACCAATTAATTCAAAAATAAAAATATCATTAACCAACTCTTTCAAAGTTTAATACCAATTAATTCTTTTATAGAATAAAAATATCATGAATTAAAAACTTAAAAGGACTTATGTTTTTTAATAACCTAATTGATAATTTACTCTTAAAAATATATCCTAGCCCTGTGCATCAAATGGGCGCAAAATACTAGTTTGAAAAGAAAGTGGAAGAGGGTCTCTATAGAATGAGTCTCTAACCAAATACAGTGAAAATGAATTGAATTAGATTAGGATCCTAGGGTTTACCCAAAAGATTTTTTATCCCTTTTCAGTTTTCTACTTCCTATCTCCATTCCCATAATTTTCTTCATATCCAAATTATATCATGTAGAAGTTTCAAGCTTGATTGATTTTAATGGGAGAGATTAATTGGGTGAGTAATTCAATTAACACTCAAGGGCAGAGCTACCTTATGTAATAAGGGTGCGAAAAAAATTATTAATTGTAATATAATTTCTTAAAATATGAGTAAAAAATATTAACACTCTAAGTAAATGCCCTCCCTCTCCCCAAATAAAATTTTTGATAAAATTTTTGGCTAGCTCCACCTCTATTAATACTTATCAAATAAAAACTTATTTATAAGTGGAGTTTAGTTTATTTTGATTAGCTTCTCCAATAAAACTCATGAAAACAGGTGTAATACATGTCTAGTTCATTTAACTATGACTGTGAGCACACATGCATTCCGGTTCTTATTAGTTGTAATACATGTCTAGTTCATTTAACTCTTCGCTTACACTTTTTTTAACCTTAGCATGTTGACTTATAAATATGAAAAGAAAAAATATATTCATTCTATAGCTGCTATAAAATAGATGTAGGACATCACATGCATGTAAATTTTTGTCTAGCTGCTGTGAAATAGATCTAGGACATCATAGTTATGTTTCCTTTTTCTGTATTGCTTTTGATTTGATTGAGTTGAGTGAGTTCAAGCTCGGTTAAAAAATGGTTCTCGGCCTTGTTCTTGCACATAAGACTCAATTTGGCTGTCTTGCTGTTGAGGATTCTATAACTCTTGGAAAAATATTGGAGTCTCAAGATTGTGTGGCACATATTCTCTCTGTCATAGCCGATTTTCCTCCACGTGAGATTATATATTTTGTACCTGTTTGCTTGCTGATTTCATGGATTTGATTGACCAAAATTGGAAGAAAAAAATTACATATATGCTATCTTGTGTGAAAAATATTAGATGTGAGGTTATACATTATGCACTACAAGAAAATTTAATATTAGCTACAAAATATAGCTACCAATTTTTATTCATAGCTAATTTATATCTAAATAGCTACAGATTAGCTACTAAAAAAATTTCGTAGCTAATATTAATTAGCTACCAAATTAGCTTCTAATTAGCTACGAAATATAACTACAAAATAATATCATAGCTAACTTATATCTAAATAGCTACCAATTAGCTACTAAATAGAATTTCGTAGCTAATTTTCTTAGTTACTAATTAGCTACTAATTAGCTACCAAATTATCTACTAATTAGCTACTAATTAGCTACCAAATATAGCTACGAATTAACTACTAAATTAGCTACTAATTAGATATGAAGTCCATAATGAATCAAAGTCCCACATTGAATAGTTAGGAGCAAGTTAGATGGTCTATAAGTGGATGGACTCATATACATGTTATCTTAAGGAATTGAGTTGTATTAAGATATTGGTTGTATTGTGGAATCCTACACTTGTGGTCCATTATCTTGGCTTGTATCTTTGGCTCTACCCTCTCTGGTAGCTAATCCGTAGCTATTCTATTTTTGCGTAGCTAATATGAAAAATTCTTGTAGTGATGTACTATCTTTATGTCTTCATTGTTTCCATGCTATCTTCTGTACTCATTGTATGATAAACTTATTTTAAGATGGACAAATCTTTGAATGAAAAACCACATAATACAGCTGAATATCTTTGTTTGATGAATAGTTTCAATATTTTTCATTTGAAGACAATTTTGGTTCAACTTTAATAATATGTCCTTGTAAAAAATGTGGCTTCAAGAAGTCGAAATCTAGATAAGTATATCACTACTTGTTATGCAAGCCATTCCCAGAAGGATAAATGTTTTGTTATCATCATGGGGAGTCAAGAGGAAATCAAGGAGTTATTAAAATCCCTATGATAAAAAAAAACAACATTCTCAAAGCAGATCCATTCGAAGCATGATAGATGATGCTTTTGGGACCCAAGCTCATCAAGTGAATGAAGATCCTTCAATAGAAATTAACAACATAGTTGTAGAGGACATGGGGAATCTAGAATTGAACCATGAAAGACATGGTGAGGCTAAAGAATTTCATGAGCTACTTAAAGATGGAGAACAAACTTTGTACAAACATGTATGAAATTCTCCAAATTGTCTTTTCTAGTCAAGTTGTATCACATCAAGTGCCTTTGTGGAGTTAGTAAAAAGGCAATGACAAAGATTATTGAGTTATTGCATGATGAATTCGAACATGCAAATATACCCGCCTCTGGTTATGAGGCTAAAAAAATTATCAACAATGATTGCATGTTTGATAAGTGAAATTCATCATTTATTTATGCAGTTTTTTATATGAAAATGTGTTTGAATGAAGAAAAATCCTTCAAATTGAGAATTGTTGCATGTTTGGATATTTAATAGGTTTATATTAGTAAATATAAGAATTTTTTATCCTTTATATTATGTTTTTGAGGGTCAGAAGAAGGAAGAAAGGAACCAAGATGGAGGAAGTGAAGATTTTTGTTCAAGTCTTGGCAAAAAACAAGAAAATTGAAGTTTCATATTTTTACTGCAGTCAAATTTTCTTGCTGCAGCGAAACTAGGACAGTTTCCAAAGGAAAAAGCAAAGACAAAATTTGCTGCAGCGAAACTGATTTCGCCGTAGCAAAAATATAAAGGAAAATTTAAACTATTTCAAACTCTCTATGGCGAAAGAATTTCACTCTAGCGAAAATTTCTCTATTTTTAGACGATTTTTCCGCCATAAATTCATTAGCAAAGGATATTTCATCTTACCGAAAATACCTTTCTTAAAGCTGAAGTTCTCTGTTTCGCTGCAACGAAAGAGAATTTGCACCAGCGAAAATAACTATACTTTAGGCACTATATAAAGGTGTTTTGGCCATGAATTTAGAGGTCTTTTACCATTTTTTCAGTTTTAGAGAGAGAATTTAGTGAGAGAAGGTGAAAAAGAGTATGGAAACCTCTTTGAGCTGGATTTCATAACAGTTGCGATGAGCAGTTGATTTCCCTCGTTGGGATTATATTATCTTCAAACATAAACCATCTTGAGATAGGGTTTATTACCTTTGGGTCTTCATGCTTCGCTTTTGTTCTAGCTTCATGATAGATGTATTGGTTGTGCAAGAGAACTCTCTTGTAGCTCTTCTTCTCCTTTGGGGCTTCTTCTTCAACCATCTTAGCTTTCCCCCTTCTAGTTTTTTTGGATGGAGGCATTTTCAAGTAACAAATATGATTTGAAGTTGATTTCAAGTAGAAAAGAAGTGAAATTGAGAAGAAGATTTTTGAAATTTGTAGAACACGTGATGACTTTCAGAAGAGGTAGAATGGTTTTTGAAAGAATGTGGTGTGTTAGGGTTTTGAAAAGTTGAGATTGAGAGAAAATGAGTGTGTCTCACACATACGGAAGCCTTTAAAGTCAAATATTTAATTTTTGAAACCCTCCCTTTCTTCCCTCTTAAAATTTTTCATTTTGGAGCCAAAAATTGAAGCACCACATCGATGCACACAAGCCCCACATCGATGCAACATGTGTAAAATTTCCGGATTTGACAATTTTTGGGTCCAAGGAGAAAAATCACATGACCACATCGATGTGGTCACTTGAAAAGACCACAAAAACTCACTTTACTTCATCTCTTTTCATCTAAAATATGTTTCTTCATCAATTTAACTTCATTTCAAAATCTTTTGAACTTGTTTTTGTGTTCTAAAATAATCCAATTGGTTTGTATATCTAAAAGTTGTACATAAGACACACAAGAATCACATATGATTTGAATATCAATCACTTTCACATAAGACACACAAGAATCACATATGATCAAGATTTGCTAATTTCAAGTATACACCTTTTTCAATTATGGAAACAACTTAAAGATTTTATAAGTCTAAGGGATAGTAGTCATGATAAAGCACCATTGGATTCAAATGCCATCTTGATTTAGGTTTACCCTTCACTTTACCTACACAAAGTGTCATTGGGAAATTATTGAGATCCTTTTATTGAAGATTATGCCATCAAGTGTGCAATGATCTTCTTGTAACTTCTCTTTGACCTACAAGACAAACTTGACACAAGGTTGATTCCAATGTATCCTTTTCTAAAGGATCATTCTTTGGTTAGTCTTGATTCCCTTAGGAACCCATACCAATTCTCCATTTGGCACATAAAACAACATAGCATAGCAATAGGTGCTAAGATGATCATCTAAGCCGCAATAATGACATACATACTTCTTCAAATACATCCAAGGCTTTCTAGGCACATATTTGTTTTTAGCTTGTCCATTGTAAGCATAGGCACCAATTGAAGCATACACATTCTTAGAAGAATAAGAACTAGTTCTAGATACATACATGTTATACTTGGTAGTACCAACATTCTTCTTAGCATGTGAAGCATATTTATAACTATGTTTTGCTTTAGGAATATAGGCATGTTGATTTTCGTTTATAGCATAAGAAAAACTTGCAAGATATCCTAATCCACTTCTATCACTAGCATGTTTTTGTGCATTTAGACAAGCATCAAGATTAGTAGAAGCATATTTGAAGTTGTTTACAATTGACTTCAATTCTAGTATTTTCTCATCCTTCTTATGACATTCATCACATGCACAATTTTTAGAAGGTATGGATGCAAGCAATGTCTTAGATTCTAATTCCATTTTAAGATCATTTAACTCTTAAAGCGAAGTAGAAATTTTTTATTCTAGCACGGCAATTTTCTTTTCTTGAATGTTACTCTTGCTAGCATATTTATTTGCTTCCTCATGCATTTCAAAAAGGCATTCTTAAGATCATTTAAGGAAGTATCATCATCATCACTACTAGAGTCACTTACCTCACTATGGGAGTCATCTTGCTTGCTTGTTGCCATGAGACAAAGATTTGCCTCTTCATCACTTGAGGAGCTTGACGAAGACGTCGTGTCATTGTCCTCCCATGCTATATAAGCTCTCTTATTCTTATTGTTCTTCTTACCTTTATTTTCATCTTTGTCTTTCAATTGTGGAAAATCCAATTTGATGTGATTGGGCTTTCCACATTCAAAGCACACTATGGAGCTTGAAGATCAAGATTCACTCTTCTATGAAAATTTCTTCTTAAAGCTTTTGTTGTTACCCTTTCTCATAAACTTGTTAAACTTCTTGACCAAAAGATTTAGAACCTCTTCACTTTCATCTTTTGAGCCTTCTTCATCACTATTTTCTTTCAATGAAGACTTCAAAGCTAGTCCTCTCTTCTTTTTATCCATATCTTTATTTGATTGTAGGTGGTGCAGTTCTAATTCATGTTCTTTGAGCTTTCCAAATAGTGTAGCAAGATCAAATTTCTCTAGACTTCTTGATTCAACAATAGCGGTCACTTTTGGTTGCCACTCCCTTGTTAGGTCCTAGAGCATTTTATTCACAAGGTCCTTATTTGAAAATGTTTTGCCAGGAGACAACAAATGATTTACAATGTGAGTAAAACATGATTTCAAACTTTCAATTGATTCATTTGCATTCAAAGTAAAAAGTTCATAATCATACATCAATGTATTCACTCTTGATCTTTTAACCTCACTTGCACCTTCATGGGTTAATTTAAGCATATCCCACATTTCTTTAGCAGATTTACAATTTCAAACCCTAAAGAACTCATTATAGGATAAAGTGCAGGTGATAAGGTTCTTGGTTCTAAAATTGGGTTGAGATCTCTTTTTGTCATCCTCATTCCACTCACTCCTTGGTATCTCAATTTATTTTTCACAATCTATTTTCATAGGTACATAGGGTTCATTTTCGATAGCATCCCATATGTCTATCCCAAAGGATTCTTCAAAGATTCACATTCTTTCTTTCGAATATCCATAATTCTCACCATTAAAGCCTAGGGGTCTATTTATGGAGGATCCCTCAGTAATGCTCATCTTACCACTATCAAACTTAAATCGGACCTTTTTGGAGTATCTTACCTAACCCGCTCTGAGGCCAATTGTAGGGTAGGATAGTGAATAATCTACCTAAGAGGGGGTGAATTAGGTAGAGTTTAGATTTTAGAGTTTACACGCGGAAGCTTTTCAAGATTGTAAATCCTCTAAGAAATGTGAAATATGGAAACGTTTAATCCAACCAATGAGAGCGCAAGTTATGGATTATTATCACTCACATGTAGTGTGCTTGTTTTATGAAGTTTGTCATGTCGTTGTTAAGTTCAATTCACAAGATAATAGGAAAATATAAGTGTAATTCACGTGTGTTAAGCAATAAAGCTAGAAAGCAATAAAAGAGACAAAACACAAGCGATTTATATTGGTTCGGCGATCTAACACGCCTACATCCAGTCCCAAGCCTAGCCAATCACTAGTTTGGATTTTTCACTATTCACACAATTGTCAATTACAATAGTTTTTAGATACAAGATTCACCCACACCTAGGTAACCTCTACCCAAACAACTACTCCACCAAGAGAACACATTATCAATGGATTTTACAAATCACTCAAAGCCCTTAGGATTTTCCGAGCCACCTAAGCTCCCCTTAGGATTTACGCCACCACCAAAGACTCACTTCTTTGGATTTTCTATCAAGAGACTCCATCTCTTGGATTTCCACCTAAAGATCTCGCTTTTATGATTTTCACAATCCACTAGAAAATATGTCTCAGCACAAGCACACACTACTTGAAAAACGCTATTTTGCAATGCACAATTTGCGATGGCCACAACACCGTCGCAAATTTGCAGCGGAAAAGCCGATGTAACGGTGGAAGGGGTGAATGGCACGACATTTGCTTCGGCCAGAGGCTGACTTTAAAGGGGTGAATGACACGAAATATGCGGCAGCATAGCTGACTGAAATTTGCGTCGGCCATAGGCCAACCTTAAAGGGGAAATTTTTGGCGGTATTTTTTTTAAAAGCACGTTGGTATAGCTGACGCAAATCAATAAGGGATTTCCCGTTGGCCCTAGCAGATGTAAAAGGAACCAGAAAATGCTTCGGGACATGTGGCGCAGGTCGATATAGCCGAGGCAAAATGTTTCGGGACACGTGGCGATGGACACGTCGGCCAAGCTGACGCAACGGGGGACGTAAGTTCCAAATTAAGATCTGGGTTCAGCCTATTCCCATTTCATTTCCTTCTTCTTCCCTAAAACCCTTATATCGTTGCCACCACCAATTTTCCCTCCTCACCACCTATCACCAACGCGACCCTCTCTCTCCTCACCACCATTTCCACCTCGACCCTCTCTCTCCTCACCACCATCACCATCGGAAGTCTCCTTCTTTTCACCACCGTGCCTCACTTCTCTCCAGCGCTCTCCACCATCATCGTTTTCGATGTTCTCCACCGCGCATTACTGCTCTCAACCGACCACCACCACCTTCCAACTCACTCCGCCGCGCTCCTCCACCTCTCTACGAAGGTATGTGGCATTTTTATTTTATTTTGGATTTATGGAGGTTGGGTTATTTTTGTTTGATTTTTGGAGTTTGAATTGTGTTTTTTTGTTTAATATTTTAGATGATGATGTTAGAATTATTAGAATTGTTAGAATTGTCGGATGAATTTCTTAGAAGTGTGTGATGAATTGTTAGAATTGTTTAATTTGTTAGAATTGTTAGAGTTGTGTAATTTGTTAGAATTGTTAGAATTTGGAATTTGGATGTATATAGAAATTAAGTTGATTCGTTTTATAATTATGTATAATTTGGATGTGTAATATATATCTAACGGTAATGATTGTTGATTAACATGAATTTTGGGCTTTTTTATTTGGGTCTAACTATAACACAGAAAAAGGACTAATGACAAAAAAAAACATATGAGACATTATAATTAAACAAGTTGTCGTATGAATTTTAGTAGAATTTGTAATTTAGACGTGTAATATGATAAATTGTATGAATTGTACTTTTGTAGTTACTGGTTTTGACTTGGAGGTTCGAGTTGGAGTTGAATCTTGGAGCTTATATTGTATAGTTAGACCTACGAGGAATGTACACATGAACACCTTATTTGATGAAGTTTAAATGAAAATAAACCCTAGGAGTATGTTTGTTGTATGTTAGTGGTGAGCATATCAAGCTCAATAGGTATTTGAATGTTTGATCAATTTAGTTATTGATTATGTAAATTTTGATATAAATTTTAATGAGTTAATTATTTTATTTGGGAATACTTTTATTTAAGCTTTTATGTTGTTGAAATTTTGCTGACAATTTTGTCAAACATATTGGATGCAAGCTGAATTATTTAATTTTGTTTTGGGAATGCTTTTATTTAAGCTGTTATGCTGTCAAAATTTAAACCAAAATAATGTCAAAAATATTGTATGCAAGTTGAATGTAAAATATGGATCGTAGCTGGATGTATAATAGGGTACCTGCAAATAGGAGGGGTTTGAATACAGAATTTGTTGATGGGGTAGATGAGTTTCTTAGGACGAGGAGGGAACTTCCTTGCAAATCTGAAAGAAGGATTAGATGTCAATGTGTCAAATGTAAGTGCATGAGACTTTTGACTAAGTATGAAGTTAGGCATCACTTGTATAAGGACGGATTTTGACCGAACACGGTGAAGAAGAGCTAGAGCCTTCTAAGTTAGGAGGAGTATCAAGTGGTGTAGAATGGGATGCGGACAATCAATTTTTCATGGTGGAAAACATGGTAAATCATGTGTTTAGACCAATAGTGGATTGGGAAGCACGTGGGATCAACCAGACAGAGACTGAGGATAAGATGCTTAATACTGAATGTCAAAGGTTTTATAACGTGTTGATGGATGCTAACTACCCAATTTATGAAGGGTTTCCAGAATCTACATTGTCCATTGTAGTGAAGTTATTGGCAACTAGATCTAATTGGTGTATTCTTCAAAAGTGCGTGGATTATTTTGCACAGATGCTTGCAAATGTATCACCCTCGAAGGATAATATACCTATGAAATTTTAAGAAGCAACGAGGTTGGCATCTAAGTTAGGGATGCAAATCTAGATGATAGATTGTTGTACCAATAGGTTCATGTTGTATTATAAGGAGGATAGCAATCTAAGTTCATGCAAGTTTTGCAATGCACCTAGGTTTGTTCCTAATAATCCTGGGGTGGGCAAGCATAAAGATATTCCTATGAAGAGTGTTCTACTTCCATGTTGCTCCTAGGTTGTAAAGACTATATGTGTCTTCCAAAACTACGAGTCATATGAGATGGCATCAAGAGAATAGGAGTGTTGATGGTGTTCTTCGCCATCCATCAGATGGAGAAGCTTGGAAGCATTTTAATGAGTGTTATCCAGAATTTTCTAGTGATCCAAGAAATGTCAAGATTGGTCTATGTGCTGATTGGTTTACACCATACATACAAGCTTCTGCACACCCATATTCATGTTGGCCAGTAATTCTTATGCCTTACAACCTCCTGCCTGAAATGTGCATGACTAAACCGTATATGTTTTTAACTTGTCTCATTCCTGATCCATGTAATTCCATTGTGCGAATAGATGTCTTCTTGCAACCCTTAATCGATGAACTTCAACAGTTGTGGGTTCAAGGTGAATTGACATAAGGTGTATCCATGAAGCAAAATTTTATGTTGAGAGCTTGTTTAATGTGGACAATTAATGATTTTCCAACTTACGATATGTTTTCTGGTTGGAATACACATGGCAAGTTAGCATGTCCTTACTACATGGATGAAACAAAATCTTTCTTGTTGAATTTTGAGAGAAAACATTCATGGTTTGATTGTCATCATTGGTTCTTTCCAAATGATCATCCTTTCTGAAGGATTAAGAGATCTTTTATCAAGAATATGGTAGAGGAAAATGATCTGCCTTGTATGTTGGGTAGTTCTCAAGTGTGGGAATTTGTAAGGGATTTCCCGAAGGTAATAGAATCAGGATCGACCAAGCTACCAGGGTTTGGAACTCTCCATAATTGGACTAAGAGGAGCATTTTTTGGGATCTTCCATATTGGAAAGATAATTTGTTAAGGCACAATCTTGATGTGATGCATATTGAGAAGAATTTCTTTGACATTATGTTTAACACTGTTATGAATGTTACAAATAAGACCAAGGACAACAAGAAGGCATGGAAGGATTTAGAAAAATACTTTCTGTGAAGAGACTTAGAATTGGTTCGACTGCCTAACGGGAAAATGGGAATCCTGAAAGCAAGACATACATTGACCACAGAAGAAGAAAATTTTGTTTGTCAATGGGTAAAAGAGTTGAGAATGCCAGATGGTTATGCATCAAACTTAGATCGGTGTGCGGATGTAAACAAGGGGATCATGTCTAGAATGAAAAGTCATGATTAAAATGTTTTCATGCAAAGTCTACTTCATATTGTGTTCCGTTCGTTACCCGACCTCGTGTGGAAACCTTTGACTAAAATCAGCTAATTCTTTAAGGATCTATGTTGTAGTCCAATAAAAGTTAGTGACGTGGATGAAATGGAGTCGAACATCCCTTTGATTCTATGAAAATTAGAGAAAATTTTTCCACTTGGGTTATTTGACTCCATGGAACATCTTCCTATCCATCTACGTTGTGAAGTAAGACTTGGTGGCCTAGTTCAATATCGGTGGATGTACCCATTTGAAAGGTATAAATTAAATATCTTTTTGTTTGAACATTAATTGTTTATGTTTTAATAGCACATTCTATTAATTATATCATTTCTAGTATAGGATGATGGGTGCATACAAAAGGGTAGTGACCCAAAAAGCGAGGGTGGAGGGATCTATATGCATCAACTATCTTGGTCGTGAGATTAGTTATTTTTGCTCTTACTACTTTAAGGCCTTTAATTTGGTCCTAAGTTCTGGTCTTAGGAATGACCTTGGTGGTAGTGTTCCAAGTTCTTCGTTGTCAATATTTAATAAGCTTGGACGACCAAGCGGGAGGGTTGGGGAGCACTATCTAAATGATGAGGAAATAAAGTCTGCTCATGTACACGTGCTGATCCATTGCAACGAAGTTAAACCATACTTGGAGTAAGTGGTAACATTCAGATGATTGATGATTTTTTTTCTTTTGTATATACTTACTAATTTAAAAACTTCATGTAGTTTGTACCTAAAAACTTATGGGGATAGTCCTATGCATGAAGAATTTCCAACTTGGTTTAAGTCGTATGTAAGTGCTATCTTACTACTTCACAAACCAACTTTCTTACATTAGTGATTTAATTGTATGTAATGCAAACATTTTTTATTAACATGTACATGGTGGAAGTAATGGAGTCGTTAACAATGACATAAGGTTATTGTCTTGAGGTCCCTATAACAAGGTTCTGTCATGGCCAATGTATTTATTGAACGGGTATAAATTCCACACAAGGGCTTATAGTCATGGTAAAAAAACGATAAATTACGGCGTCTACGTAAAAGGCGTTACACAATGTGGTGAAGATTATTATCATGGGAACGTAGAGAACATATATGAGTTGGAGTATCATGGTTTACCTAATAAGATTGCGCTTTTCTACTGTCAATGGTATGACCCATCACATAGAGGCAAAAGAGTACATCCCCAATACAAGATAGTAGAAATTAACACGAGCAGACGGTATCAACAATTTGTTCCATTCATTATTGCTCAACAAGCGACACAAGTTTAGTATTTAAATTATCCAACCACGTGTGGTAGAGATTTACGTGGTTGGAGTGTTGCTATTAGAACCAAGCCAAGGGGACACATAAAGGTCGATGACATACTTGAGGCTGTCGAAAATAATGAATCACCTTTTCAAGCCGATGAACCTGTTTGAACTATTATGGACGTTGAATAGATGGAAAGGTTGGTTGATAGAGATAACCTTGAACGTGTGGTTGATCCCCTTCCATAACTGATAGATGGATGATGATACAATTTGAAGAAGTTGGAGATGTGTTTGATGAGGATAATGATGAAGTTTTAGAGAATGTAGATGACGATGATAACATTTATGATAATAATTAGGTTAGCTTAAATTCACTTTAGTTATTAATAGGTTCTTGTATGTTTTTCTATTTCATAAATATATAACTATGTATAAATGTTTGTATGTTTCTATATAGATGTCTTCTCAGGATAGAGGCAAGGGTCAAGGCAGGGATAGGGCAGGCTACTATGTGCGACAAGGAGAGTTAGAGAGTGAGCTGTGTGATAAGAAACAGAGGTTGTCTCATAAGCCTTCATCGTCTCACCTTACTAGATCACATCCTCCAGCTTCACGTCCATCACACTCAATTGTATGAGAGACTCGATCATAACAACCTCCCACATCACAGCCTACTGTATCATAGCCATCAGCATCACATCTTCATTGCGGTATTAGGATGATACCGACTTCTGGGTTTTTGCCACCATCATCGGTTCCAGACATTGTACCACCTCACCCATCATGGGGATCTTTCTAGGATGGAGATCGACCTGAGGAAGAAGAGGACCAGCATGTGGATGACCAGACTCGTGTTTCAGGGGAGCAGGAATTTGATCAGGAGGAGTTGGAAGAGTTAGAGGAGCAGGAGCAGGCGGATGACCGAGGTGCTCGGTGACGCCCCTGCTTACAGGCAAAACCACGTAGTGAATGGGAGATCGAGCCTGCTACCGAGAAGACCATCCTTAGTCATGATGGCACTAAGACGCAAGTAACACATTTTAATTATATTTGATTTTTTATATATTTCATATCATGTTTTTTTTGTCTCAATATTTAAATCATTTTGTAGGTCGACACCTAAACAGGCTGGGGTCGGAGCAATTGTTGAGATTATCAAGAAGGATTTTGTTTGTCCATGGCCTTCTTGGAAGAAGATCCCACAAGACCGTCTTGATCGTTGGTTTAATGTGTGGAAGAGGAAAGTCACTTGGCCAGTGATGCATGATGACATACCCATGAGGGACAGCTTTGAACACGTTGGTTCGAAGCACTTATCTGGATTGCTTACCTTTTATAGGTTGAAGGGGGAGCGACCTCTTTGGATTCGACCTACGGATTGGAACACCTTATAGGAGTATTGGGCATCCAAAGAATTTAAAGCCATGTCTGCACATAATAAGACAAATCGGGTTTTTGAGAGAGGTGGAGCACTCCACACCACTGGCCGCGTCCCTCATCATGAGGTGGCTCAACAGATGGTATGTTTGTGACTTTTATATGGCATATTACTAATCTATCGTATTGCTTATTGAATGATAACATAAATTACTCAATAAACTTGTTTGTTGGTTTTTCGAAAATGGGTGTTCGGTGAAACCAGATGAGGTCTTTGAGAGGACGCATACTAGGAAGGACAGAGAGTGGGTGGATTAGTGCTCTCGAGATACATATGTAAGCTTAATGTTTAAATTTATAATTTATAATAATGTCAATAATTGAAAAATATTAATTTACTGTGGTTAATTGCTGTATGTGTTTTGTATTCCCACTCCACATATTTGCAGACCATCCAGGAGATTCGATCTCAAGATCCAGAGGGAACTGATGGTGAGGTAGGTATGGCAATAGCGATGGTAACCTTGCAGAGGACATCTGGAGGCAGGAACTGGCGTTGAGTTTACAGAAATGGGGAATTGGCTTCTCAGTTTTATCTAGGGTCGACCTCTTTCACCGTAGAGTCTCTTGCATGCACTCACGCTTCGGGTGGCTCACGTGATTCAGAGGAGTCTGCACGTCTTCGGGACGAGATAGATCTCTTACGAATAAGATGTGAATTATTAGAGGCCTAACAGAAGCAAATAGAGTACGAAAGGCAGCAGATGGAGCGCCGGATGCGTGAACAGCTGGAGGCACAAGAGCAACGCTTGAGAGAGCAAAATAGGAGGGAGTTAGAGCAGTTCCAAATTATCTTTGAGCGTAGGATGGATCAAATAATGACTAATTGGTAGGCTCGACGTGATCCACCTATGTCATCCAGATAGACGCCTCCACCTCCTGGCCTCAAGGCTATGATACGGATTATGACCCGTCCCTTGATGATATTCCCTTCCTGGATGATCGTGATGATGCTGATGGGGTAGCTGATCCTCCACCACGCCGATGTCGTTTGCCCAAATTGTATACCCTTTTTTTATATATTAGTTTCATTTTTTGTATGCTATTATTTATTTTATTTTATGGTACTTAATTATATACTTTTGTTATTTGTATTATGAGATATGGTATTTTTATTTATATACTTATATTTTATGTTATTATGACATTTATACATTATTTATTTATTTATTGTTTTACTGTGATTGTGTGTTTCAAATTATACTTAAGGTTGTAAACCAACAAAAACAAAATTGCGTCCGCTAAGACTAACGGAAAAATGTGACCCAAATGATGCAAATTTTGTGTGCACTTTCTGCGACGCAGATTTGCGTGTTGCTTTCTCTGGCACAAATTTGTGTCCGCTTCCTCTAATGGAAATTTACGTCCGCTTTCTACGACACAAATAGGCGGCCACTTTACCCTTGCAAAAAAGGAAATTTTGCGGGCAAACGTGGCACCATTTTGCTGCGTCTGCGTCCGCATTGGAATTTGGCCGGCACAAAAGTGTTTACATTGAGGTAATTTGCATCCATCTCGTTGCCAACACAAAATTGCGTTTTTCGTCTGCTTTTTCGAGTTTACATCGACTAAAAGCCGACGAGAAAACCAAAATTCTTGTAGTGACACAATGCCTAAGTCACCACCTAGGACTTTTACACAAAACCAAAACACTTGACCCACTTACACACTCACCAAAACCAAGATTTCAATTCAAATTCAAATTACAAAGTCACCAAATTACAAATTGAATCAAAAACAGATAAATGGAAGCAGTTCACCTAAAAAATCACCAATTAAGTCATATGAAGCCTCTTTCTTAATCAACCATTAAGAGTTTCAGAGCTAGATGAATTGAATGTGAAACCCCATTGATTATGTTGAAGATTGAAGCAAGAATGAATGAAATCTTCATGCAAATCACAATCAATCTCCAAAGTGATGAACCCACATGAAAACTTTGAGTATAAAACCCTGGAAGAGCCTTTAGAGCAGTTTTAGATCACTCAAACTCATGCAAATTAAAAAAAATGATTCGTTCTCTTAAGTTCAAAAACCTAAAACCTCTTTAAATAGAGTTTTTAGAAGCTATATGTCAATGTACATAGCCTCTGCATCGATGTATATAGCTAATTTCAACCCCCGACGATGGAAAACTAAATAAACAACAATTTTTTACCTGTGAAAAGTCGGTACAAACTCCCTCTGCACACAGCTAAATATTGTCCTCTGCACACCGTTTTTAAAAACAGAGAAATTTGAACTATGCACATGCATGTTATCCACTTGTACATCGATGTGGGCAACAAAAACACCTTCAAAAACATCAAAAACACTTTGAAATTCAAATCAAACATATTCTAAGATAAATCCAATGTTCATAGTCATTTGAAAACACTATGAAAAACCTTTGTTCAAAGAAAAGAAAAGGCTCTTGTCTAGATGCAACTCATAAGAGTTTTTTCAAAAATCTTTGATGTTATGCATGCATGAAATATGGATTTTTTTTTGGGGTCATTCAATATGAATCTAGTTAACCTCTCTACTTCATGATCAATCAAGCATATGGCAATCATATAAGCTAATTCATGATAATACTCCTTGCCAAATACTAAACAATCAACCTAGTTTCAACTAGCACACAATACACAAAACATAATTGTCAACATTATCATCCTTCGCCATCAAAGAATTTTGAACAAATTGAAGACTCTAATTCTTTGATTTTTCTTAGAGCAGGAGGTAGCTTTGCTTTAATATTTACTTGTACCACCTTCCACTAGTTCAACCCAAAATAAACTTTAATTGTTTCGTTGAACTTGTGCTATGTGGTATAGGTGCGTAGTAGTAGTAAGCTAATCATTTAGTTTTTTCTAAAACTGATTTGAATTTAACAAGAGGAGTACAAAGAGTACTGAATAAATACACAATATCAGAGGATTACACTAATGATATAGAACCTAAGGTAAAATACACAAATAAAACATAATAAAAGGAGGAAAAATTTATACAATCTAATTCTATGTTTGTAAGTCACTCAAGAGATCTCTTTCCTTTAGGTTGATTGCTTTTGTAGAGAGGTTTCTTGCCACCCTATCCCTTTCTCGATCGTCTCGTACCAAAGGTCATATCAAAAAGCATTTCTAACATTGTGAACTCACAAAGTTCATCAAAATGGATCCAATACAAATCTTTTCTAACACTCTAGAAGACATTTGATCCCTAATTGCAAGATTTTCATAGATTAATTTCAATCTAACAATTTCACTTCCCAACCTATTTCAATTTCTTCAACTTTTTTGTTCTTCAACCAGTTCTGCATATGATCATATGATTTATTTTGTGAAAATCTTTTAGATCTATTTTTTTTCATAATTATTTGAAATCCTTATCCGCATGTTGTGTGATTGATAATTAGATCATTGGATCCACTATAGTTAAAAATTATAAAATTGTACTCGATTGACTTTCTACCTTGCAACCAAGGGGTAAGCTTTAGGCTAGTTAGTCTTCAATGTCGGGCGATTTTTCAGTGGAAATTTTAGTTTTTTTTTCTGTAAAATTCAAACTATTCGTGAAACCTTATATAATAGATAATGGTTAGATTGGTCATTCTTCTAAATTAAATAACAAAATAGAAGTTCTTAAGTCATTATTTTTAAAAAAATAAGAAAGTTGTATAAGGGCACAAATATTTTTGGGATTTTCTTATCCCCAAGACAATTTTTGCTTACCTTCAAGTAAATTTTCACATAAATGAGATCCTAAAAAGATTTGGGTCATAATTATAAATGATGGGTGAGTATAAAGTATGTGAAAATTGTTTTAGCAATGGACCGTAAGCTTTAGGCTAGTTAGTCTTCAATGTTATGCCCAATACGTGCACCTACTCATTTAGCAATGGACATTTGAAATTGTTTTATTAGAGAATGGATATATAATAAAATGAAAGTATCACTGAATAATTGACTTATTTATGTGAAAATTAACTTGAAGATAAACGAAAATTGACTTGGGGCTAAGAAAATCCCAAAATTACTTATGCCCTTATACAACTTTTTTTAAAAAAAAAACAAAATTATTAAGAAACTCTATTTCTCATAATGGAACCTATCCCATGGTAGCAAGAAAAGGAACCGGGTACCATTTTGTTATTTAACTTAGAAGAATGACCCATCTATCCATTATCTATAAGCAAGAGGATGTATAAGGTTTCACAAATAGTACGAGTTTTACAAAAGAACCTTAAGTTTTCACAGAAAAATCACACAACACAGAAAACCAACGAGCCTAAAGCTCATCCCTTGTTTGCAAGGTACAAAGATCGATAGAGTACCATTCTGTAATTTTTAAGAGTAGTGGACCTAATGATCAAATTATCCATCACACAACATACATATAAGGATATCATAGAATTATTAAAAAAAACAAGATCCATAAATTTTTCACAAAAGAAATCATATGATCATATGCAGAACTATTTGAAGATGGAAAAGGTTGAAGAAATTGAAATAGAATGGGTATCGAAATTGGTATATTTAACTTATTGATACAAAATCTTACAATTAGGGATTAAACCTCTTCTAAAGTCTTACAAAAGTTTTATATCGGATACATTTTGATGAATTTTGTGAGTTCACAACGTTAGAAGGTGCTTTTTGATATGAGCTTTGATACAGGATGATCGGAAGAGGGATAGGGTGGAAAGCAACCTCTCTACGAAAGCAATCAAACTAAAGAAAAGAGATCTCTTGAGTGACCTACAAACATAGAATTAGATTGTATATGTTTCTCCTCCTTTTATTATTTTTTATTAGTGTATTTCACCTTTAGGTTGTATTGCCGTATTGTAATCGTCTGACATTGTGTATTTATTGAGTCCTCTTAGTACTCTTTTTGATAAGCTAGCACTTGTCCAACGAAAAAATAATGATTTTTTGGGTTGAACTGGTGGAAGGTGGTACAAGTAAATAGTAATGATAAGCTAGCAAATTCCTGCTTTAAAAAAAATCAAAGAATTAGAGTTTTCAATTTGTTCAAAATTCTTAGATGGTTTAGGATAACAAATAGTTCTATTTCATGCATGACTAAGTATTCTTCAAGTCATGCCAACGTGGACAACAATGTTTAAGTGTTACCACAGTAAGTGGACTTTTTTTTCGGATGGTGTCAAAATTTTATGTCTTCTTTTATAAAATGTAATTTTTAGAGTGAATAAAATATCCATTTTAATGATTTTCTTAAACGGTAATTGTATAAAAAGGGAAATACATAAAACTCAATTAAATGTTTTCACACAAGAACGTTTCTAATAATATATATTTTAAATAACAATTAAATAAAAATATATATAAATTTTTTATAATGAAATTAAATGTTGCTTTAAATATATTCACCTTACCTTGTAAATTGTCTTGCAGGTTAGGGAAAAATATAAAATTAGAACCGATAAAGGTTAATTATTAAAATAATGATTAACATGTTAGGGTATTGCAAGAATTTAACTCACAACCTATTGCACTTACGGTGAGAATCATTCCACTGGACTAAACATCGTATTTTTTTAGAACAATTAAATTTAAAGACAATATAGTACTTTTTTAGGGTGTGATAGAGCTTAATAGTTGCATAAAGTTGTTGTATAAACTTAATGAAAGTAACATAATAATTAGACCTCTCTAGTAAACATGTATTAACCTATAAGTTTGTAAACCATCATATTTGAACATAATGAGAGCTTTGCCATATAATATCAGACCACTTTAGAATGATTTTAAGTCAAGAAGTTTACCAATCCTTTATAACAACTTTACATTTCCTAACACCATAAGACTAGATACTCATGAACTTAATCAAATCAAGTAAATAAAAATAGAATAACAAGTAGTTAATAATTAGTATACTTGTTCTATATATATTCATAAACACGAGAATGCATATACATAGTTCAATATTATTCAATCACACATAAGATTAAGCACTTTTGGACACATGAATAACAAAAATTTATGCTCAAATGATGAACAAACAATCTAATCAATTCAATGCTCAAATGATAACTAACAAGGGAAACTAGATAAGGAAAAATCATTTAGGTTATGCTCAAAGTAGACTCACTATTTTTGCTTACTTGGACTTATCAAATGGAGCTTCCTTGTGACCACCATAATAAGTCATAGTATCCTAGCCTAGTATATCAATACATCTAAATGAGGCATGAGTTGCGGCCTCTTCATCATTGTAAGTTCCTGATACACTACATCCTTAATAAGTTGCTTAAAAATTGAAAAATGAAAAATAATGTAGTATTTAATTTACAATATAGTACCAATGTAAAATAGATGAATGGCATAAATTATGGTAAAAGAACTAACTACATAAATGGAGTACTAGCAAAAATTAAAAAAAATGAATTGAAAAGTTAAGTTATTAGTGGTAAAAGAACATATCAATACGCAGAACCAATCTTTCGCCCTTTTACAGTCAAAGGAAAGCCATAATAGAGTATAAAAAACTATAACTTCAACATCAATCTGCCACACTAGGCAAAACAAACCTCACACCACCTACTATAACAATCCATACAAAGAATTTTTAGCATATGAATACCACTGATTTATGACTTAAAAAATATCTAGAAAAAAGAATATGAACATAAAAAGAAATTAAAGAAAAACTAACTCAATGAAACTTGTGTGATGGCAACATAAAGAGAAAACGGTACAATAGACGTGTAAGTATTAATTGTGTGATCAACTGCTATCACTTCATATGTGATAAAGTAAACACTAGTCATTAGGTACATTGTACACCAGGAAAGGGGAGTCAAAATCCGCATTAATTTTTATAATTGAAGTTCATTCTCAAGTTAAGGACATTATATTATATTCAATCACAAGCTAAAAGATATCACATCTTGCCTTAGATACATATAGGAAAGCTTAAGAGACGCGTGTAAAAGAAACGAAAAATATGATTGAATTAGTGAATGAAGGATACAGTAATATATACATGAAAATTAGGTTTAGCAAAGCGCATGGCTCACTTGCCCAAAGACGAGAAAACATGTCAAAAATAATAAAGGCCCGAAAAGGAAAATAAAATAAATTGGGGCTATAGAATGACGCAGGCCCTAGACGACTTTCATGCTGAAATGATGCATCCCGGGGAGGCCCACCCCGGGGAATGGATGATATATGTCGATGGCTCTTCCAACACTAAGAGATGCGGTGCTGGAATGATCCTTGAAAACTCAGATGATCTGGCAATAGAATATTCTCTAAAATTTGATTTCCCGACATCAAACAATCAGGCCGAGTATGAGGCCTGCCAGGCTGGAATACGAATGGCCAAAGAGTTAGGGACAAACGCGGTAACCATATGCTCAGATTCAAAGTTGGTGGTATCTCAAATCAAAGGGGAATATCAAGCGAAAGAGCTCATAATGCAAAAATATCTCGAAAAAGTATGAGATGCTCTGGTGGGGTTGTCTAAATTTGAGATCCGACATATCCCCAGGGAAGAAAATGCGTAGGCAGACCTTCTGTCCAAACTCGCCAGCACGAAAAAGACATCAAACTACCATTCTGTGGTAGAGGAAGTAATTCCCTATCCCAGTTTAACTTTACAGGTGCGAGAAGCAGATTGGAGGACTCCCCTGATTGATTATATTGAAAGGGGGATCACACCCGAGGACGATAAAGAATCCAAGAAGGTAATTAAAAAAGCAATGAGATTCACAATAATTAAAGGCCACTTATTCAGAAAGGGGATCTCAACCCCACTCCTAAAATGTATTGGCCTGGAAGAAGTCGGGTACATATTGACTGAGATACATGAAGGCAGTTGTAGACACCATGTCGAGGCTAAATCCCTAGCTAGAAAAGCGTTGAGAGCGGACTACTTGTGGCCAACTATGCAAGAAGATGCAGCTAACCATGTCAAAAATTTGAGCAATGCCAACGACATGCTAATATCCCTCCTATCACGCCAGAAGAGCTACATACTTTATCCACGCCATGGCCCTTCCACACTTGGGGGATGGACATCCTGGGACCCTTTCATATGGCCACGGGACAACTGAAACATCTTGTCGTGGCAGTGGATTACTTTACCAAGTGGGTTGAGGTTGAACCTCTTGCTACTATTACTTCTGCAAGGGTGGAAGCCTTCACTTTTAAAACAATCATATCTCGTTTCGGAATCCCGACTGAGATAGTCACAGATAATGGAACTCAATTTATCGGGAGCTAGTTTAGGGAATTCCTTGAGGGGTTGCAGATCCGACATCATTTTTCAAGTGTAGAACACCCCCAAACTAACGACCAAGCTGAAGCAGCAAATAAAGTTATTTTGAATGGACAACAAAACGACTTGAGAGTGCCAAAGGAGCTTGGGTGGATAACCTCTATCAAGTGTTGTGGAGCTACAGAACCACTCCGCAAAGTACCACAGGAGAAACTCCTTTACGCCTTGTGTATGGGACAAATGTCGTGATTCCAGTTGAGATTGGTGAACCGTCTTGGAGGGTTATGTTTACCCCACCACATAATCAAGAAATCCTAAGAGAAGAGCTCGATCTCGTGGATGAAGTCCGTGAGTTGGCACGGCTAACCGAAATGTCGAGAAAGCAACGAGTTGCTCAGAGGTATAATGCCATAGTCGTGAAGCGCGAGTTTGCAGTAGACGATCTCGTATTAAGAAGAGCCAGCATTGGACTAAAGAATGCAAAAGATGGAAAGCTTGCAGCAAACTAGGAAGGCCCTTACCGGGTAATTAGAAGTACAAGAAAAGGTGCGTACGCCTTAGAAACCATACAAGGAAGAGAATTGTCGCGAACCTTCAATGCCGCGGATCAAAGGAGGTACTACAGCTAAAGACTATTTTACCAGTTTATGTTTAACTCAATGTTGTATTTTAAGCTTAATGTACAATTTCTGTAAGGGGTACTTTTTTCCTTCTTGGGTTTTTTCCCTAAGGAGGGTTTTACCTTGAAGGTTTTAATGAGGCCCCTGGTTTTGTAACCCAATGATATATTAAATAAGAACAAGAGTTTGTCAAAGTTTAAGATTTCAGTTGCAGATATTCAATGATTATAATTCAGCAAGGCGTTTGAAAGGATCAAGGATCCCAACTGTCGCGAAGCGCACCAATGAAATAGGCCACAGGCCTCGAAGTACTTCACCACGATCAAAGATCCCAATAGGGCGACATGCCCCAAACTGGCCACAAGCTTCGAAGTACTTCACCAGGATCAAAGATCCCAATAGGGCGACATGCCCCAAACTGGCCACAGGCCTCGAAGTACTTCACCAGGATCGAAGATCCCAATAGGGTGACATGCCCCAAATAGGCCACAGGCCTCGAAGTATTTCATCAGGATCAAAGATCCCAATAGGGCGACATGCCCCAAACAGGCCACAGGCCTCGAAGTACTTCACCAGGACCGAAGATCCAAATAGGGCGACATGCCCCAAATAGGCCACAGGTCTCGAAGTACTTCACAACGATCAAAGATCCCAATAGGGCGACATGCCCCAAATAGGCAACAGGCCCCAAATAGGCAATAGGCCCGGAAGTGCTTCACTAGGATCAAAGATCCCAATAGGGAAACATGCCCCAAATAGGCCACAGGCCTTCAAGTACTTCATCAGGATTAATGGTCCTAATAGGGCGACAAGCACGAATGGTATGGCTTCAAGTTCTAAATATTCCTAAAGGAATCCAAGTCCCAGCTATACGACATACAAAAATCTAGTTGACATATTACAAGAGCAACGACATGATTAAAAGGTATATGGAGAAAATTCGAGTTAAAATAACAAGATAAAGAAACAAAGAAAAATCATTAAGAGTAAGGCATTACAAAATGAAGATTGACTAACACGACAGTGCATCGTACGTTAAACATTAAATTTAACAATTACAAAGCAAAAATTCAAGGACAGGGATCAGCAAGAGCACGAGCTTCAGGTGGAGCGACTTCTTCATCTTCAGTCGCCGAAGGCGAGATGGAATGATGAGCATATGGATCAAAAGCCTCTAGTTCAGGGTCATTAAGGTCCACGGCGGTCAGAGGGTTGTTATCATAATCCAATAGTCACTATAAGAAAATCGCCCATTAGCGTCAGCCAAAAGCCGTCTCTAAGTGCTCAAAAGCCGTCGCTAAACCACAGTTGCGTCGGCATTAGCGTCGACGCTAATCAACTCAACGTTAACAGTTAGCGTCGGCCAGAAAAAGGCCGCCTCTACTCCCACGCAAAAAAAACTGACATCCCTTTGTGGCGCCGACGCTAATTAGCGTCCGTTGCGGCCGACGCTAATTAGCGGCAGCTTAGGCCTACGCTAATTAGAGGCGGCTTAGGCCGACGCTAAGTAGCGGCGGCTATGGCCCATGCTAAAGTTTGTATTTCATGCTATTTAGCGTCGGCTGAAGCCCACGCTAGTTAGCGGTGGCTGTTTGTCGACGCTAATTTGTGACTGTGTAGCGCCGGTCATGACCGACGCTAATGTTAAATTTTGAGGTTTTTTTTCTTTATACTATATATTGATACTATTAAAATAATGTATAGAATGAAAAATAAAAGGTATAACAAATCATAATATAAAATAGAATATATAAATTGCAATATAAATAAATGTAAACAAAGTCATCATAATAAATAAATACAAAATCCAAATAAAACATAAAGTCAAAGACATAAAAATAAAAAAGTAATCCTAATCCTCGTCCTCGTCCTCATCGTAGTCCTGATGGACTGGGAGAGAGCTAGATGCAGGAGGCCTCTGAGACTCTATCGCCGATAGTCGAGCCAACACTAGTGCCATATCATCCTGGTTCTTCTGACGTAGCTCCTCCATCTCCTGCCGATGCTGTCGCCGCATCTCCTGAATCACCGCCTCCTGATGCTGACGCAATTCCTCCATCTACTGATGGAGCCTCTGCGTATCTGAACTGGAGGAGGAGGTAGACGGTCCACACATCGACTCCTTAGTGTAGAAGGAGGTGGCCCCGCTCCTAACCTGGCCGGCCAGTGCCCCACATCCATAAACACGACCTCGCACCTTGCCCCCAGCACTGTCAACCCAAGCGGAGATCTTCGTTGCGTTGTCGGCCACGCGAGTCCCACTGGGCGATGCCTCGTCAGGCTGGGACTCAATGTCGCGTATCCGCTCCTGATACCGAGACTGTAAACAAAAAATCAAGTAATTTCATAAGCAAACTAATAAAAAACTAATAGAAATTGATATAAAACATTTTGATATTCTTACGTAGGTCTGCTCCGCTCTAGGCTCCACCCACGTCCCATCCGCCCTCATGTGTGTCTCGAGAAAGAGCTCATCCACAGCAACGGGTCGGCCCGTCTCATGCGCCTAACAAAAAATTTAGAAACAAATTTAATAAATATTCAATTATCTAACGTATTTGTTAGTGAGCACTATAAAAATACGTACCAAGTCATCAGCAACCTGTAAGAAAGAGGTCCTGCCTGAGGTGTGGACCGCTCCGCCCCTAGCAGAATGGCGGTTCGTCTTGCTCCGTCCCGATTGGGACAGGAACTCAAGACTACGCCAATATGCCTGCAGGCTCTCCCACACCCCCTCTCCAATCTAGACCTCTCTCCTATTCTTCTCTCGAGCCTTCTGAAGCATATCTGAAAGGCGCTTGCTCGCATAATGGTTCCAGATATGTCTGACACGGGTTGCCTGGTTGGGACTATAAGCGATACTCCTATGTAGAACATGGAAAAAAAAATTATTAATGCATAGAGAATAAAATAAAGGTTTAGAAAGTGTAAGTTAAAAAGTTTAATTATATACTTACCCCCCAAATGTCAAACCAGTGATCCTTTACAGCCAACGAGATCATCCCCTAAGAGTGCCACGGCTGGGTGAAGTTCTTCGTGATTACATCACAAAGAGTCGTAATAGGTGGCTGTGCCGGAAGCCATCTGAAACAAAAACAATAATCAATTTACAAATATGAGTTTATAGTAAACTTAATTAAAAGAATAGGTAAGAATACATACCCTGATCTCTCGCCAACGTGAATAATAACCCGCCCCTGCTCATCACGCTCAACGGGACGGTCAGCAGCAGTCGATCGTCCACGTCTACGTCGTGGAGCAGCCGCAGTGGAGGGAGTATCGTCTCGGTTAGCATCCTCCATCTCCTACT
Organism: Cyamopsis tetragonoloba; assembly: GCA_037177725.1. NCBI lineage: Eukaryota > Viridiplantae > Streptophyta > Magnoliopsida > Fabales > Fabaceae > Cyamopsis > Cyamopsis tetragonoloba. Next base: position 29,885,769 of record CM074120.1, read on the forward strand.
CACAGTCGAGGTCCTCAAGACCCCCCTCAACGTCTAGAGTAGGCTCCTGATCCTGATGAGCAGCCTCCTGATCCTGATGGTCATGTACGTCCACATGACCTACCTCCCTATGGCTCGGGTGGACGTCCGCATGCCACTGTGGGTCATACTTGGTGTAGGGATCATAACAAACCCCTGTGATGATGGTGCTGGTGCTGCTGGTGTTGGTGTCGGGTCTGCTGGAGTTTGTGTCGGTGCTGCTGGAGCTGGTGTCGGTGCTGCTGGAGCTGGTGTCAGTGCTGCTGGAGCTGGTCTGCAACGCTGGACATGCTGTAACTCAGCCTCATGCTGTCGGCGTCGGCGGTCGGACTGTCGAGCCAGCTCGCCTGGCTGAATAGCACCCCTAGTACCCCTGTCGCGACCCCTAGTGGGAGGCAACTTCCCTCCTCCTCGAGTAGATCCGTGTGAAGACATCTATGAAATGCAATTTTATCAAACAACTAATTAATAAGGTTTACTAAAGTTATTACAAACAAATATTCAATTATGAGTAAAGTACTCCTAACCTATTCGTTATCATAAAACCCATCCCAATCTTCACCATCGTCATCTTCACTATCTTCGTCATCTTCTTATTCCTCTTGATTGTCGTTGTTATTCTCAACTTCTTCTCCAACGAATTCATGTTCACATAATGGTTCCGAAAGAGGATTAACAATTTCTTGATAATTATCAACTGTTTCATCTATCAAGCAACGAATTCTCTCAACCTCCAAGTGTGGAAGTACAGTTGCATCAGCTTGATAAGGTTGTTCATCGGATTCAGTCTCAATGTTATCGACCTCAACACAACCCCTAGGCTTTGTCGCAATTGCAACGCTCCAACCACGCAAGGACTTACACATGGAAGGATAACTAATGTAGTAAACTTGTCTTGCATTTTGGGCAAGAATAAATGGATCATAATGTCCATAACGCCTACTCATATTGATTTCTACTATCTTATATTGAGGATGTACTCTTGTGCCTCGAGTTGATGGATCAAACCACTCACAATAGAACACAACAACCGGTTTAGGCAGTAACGCATATTCTACCTCGTATATATGTGTTATAACGCCATAATAGTTGTCCTCACTGTTTTCGGTCACACCCTTGACCATAACACCACAGTTTGTTGTTTTCCTTCCTTGGCTCCAAGCCTTAGTATGAAACTTGTATCTGTTTACAAAGTAGACATTATAACAATTAACCTTTGTTGTCGGATGCCATGACAATGCCTTTAAGTAGTCACTAGCAACGTGACTTCCCTCACCATGAACCTATATATAGATTAAATATATTTATTGAGATTGTGCATTTTAAAGAAGTTGTTGAAATTTGGTAGTTTTTAGATATAAGACTTACATGTGATTTAAACAAAATTGGGAAGTCTTCATGCATTCCACTAGGTCCGTATAATTGTAAGTACATGCTACATGGAACATTTAAAGTTAGTACAGAAGTAAATGAATTCATAATGGATTGGAAGAAGACGAGTTAAGTATATACTTACTCGAGATATGGCTTGACTTCAACGCAATTGATAAGTATATGTACATGCACAAAACTCCAAACTTGACCATGCAAGTAATCAACCGTAGCCTTTAAACCTTGACATCCATGTATGTTAAGAATGGACAAAGTCGATTGAGCGTTATCATAACATGGGCCAGGATCATTCCGAGGAGCAGATGTTCCTACCAAGTCACAATTTTGAAAGTAATGCGAGCAAAAATAAGTTATCTCACGACCAATGTAGTCGGAACAAATTGATCCTTCAACCCTGGCTTTTTGTTTGACATCCGTTTTTGATATTCCCATCATTCTGTGTTAATATAGCACATCAAACAATATTGTCAATCAAATGAAATGCATATAATAATTAATTAAAGGTAAGAAGATTTTGTTAATAGTTATACCTCTCAAATGGATACATCCACCTATATTGTACCGGTCCACCTAGTCGTGCTTCGTTGGGCAAGTGGATTGGAAGATGTTCCATCGAATCAAAAAAACTTGACGGAAATATCCTTTCTATCTTGCATAGGATTATAGGAATGCTATGATCCATTCTATCCCAGTTGCTCATCTTTAGAGAATGACAACAAAGATCTTTGAAGAACTGACTTATCTTAGTCAAAGGTTTCCAGACTTCGTCGGGCAAAGAACGGAATGCAACTGGGAGAAGATTTTGCATGAAAATGTGACAATCATAACTCTTCATCCCAGACATCGTTCCTTTTTTCACATCACTACACCGAGCGATGTTCGATGCATACCCATCCAGCATCTTTAACTCTTTCACCCATTGACAAACCAATTTTGCATCAGATTTATTTAATGTATATTTTGCCTTTGGCATCCCCATTTTTCCGTTGTTTAACGGTTGCAATTCCAAGTCTCCACGTCTACAGTGTTTCTTCATGTCCATCATTGCCTTTTGGTGATCCTTTGTTTTGTCAGGATCATTCATCACCGTGTGAAATACATTGTCAAAAAATTTCTTTTCAATATGCATAACATCAAGGTTGTTTCTTAACAAGTTATCTTTCCAGTACGGTAGAACCCAAAAAATACTCCTTTTGTCCAATTATGCAACAACCCATAACCTGGTATTTTTGAAGGTTCTTGCTCGGTCACTTTCGGAAAATCACGAACAAAGTCCCAAACATGATCTCCAATTAACATAGCAGGCAGTCCACTCTTTTCTTGAACATCCGCTCTAAAACCCAACTTACTCTTCCTGAATTTATGATCAGCCGGAAAAAAACGACGATGGCAATCAAACCATGAATGCTTCCTACTATTGTCCAACCAAAATGACTTTGTCTCTTCCATTCAATACGGACATGCTAACCTACCATGTGTTCTCTATCCAGATAACATTCCGTAGGCAAGAAAATCGTTAATTGTCCACATCAAACAGGCTTTTATTACAAAATTTTGCTTCCTAGATATATCATATATCCATGCACCATGGTACCACAACTGTTGAAGATCATCAATCAACGGTTGTAAGAAAACGTCTATTCTAACATTAGGACTTCTAGGACCAGGTATAAGACAGGATAGGAACATGTAAGGCTTGGTTATACACATTTCAAGAGGCAGGTTGTATGGAACAACAATCACAGGCCAACACGAGTATGGGGAAGCAAATGCTTGAATAGAAAGGTGTAAACCCATCGGCACATAGACCAAGTCTAACATTTCTAGGTTCATTGGCAAAATCTAGATAACATTCGTCAAAGTGTTTCCATGCTAAGGCATCGGCTGGATGACGAAGAACACCATCTTCCCTCCTTTTCTCCTTATGCCATCTCATGTGACTTGCCGTTTTCGTGGACGCGTATAACCTCTTGAACCTAGGAATTATTGGAAAATAGAACATTATACTCACAGGAACATCCTTGTATTTTCCTATTCCGTCCCTTTTAGGTTTAAACCGCAGCATATCGCAAAATTTGCATTCTTTTAGCCCAGCGTCTTCCTTATAGTAAAGCATACACCCATTCTTACAACAATCAATTATTCGATACTCCAGGCCTAATTTATATGCTAACCTTGTTGCTTCATAATAATTCTTAGGCAAACTATCTTTAGAGGGGGACAAATCTGCAAACATCTCTGCAAAAAAGTCAACACACCTATGAGGTATGTGCCAATTGGCTCTTGCTGCCAATATCCTAATTGAAATCGATAGCTTGGATTGAGAACACCCTTCATAAATTGGTTCATTAGCAGCTTTCAACAAATTAAAAATCCTCTCACAACTTGGGTTAGGAATCTCCTCCTCCACATTCTTTGTGTTTGTAATCCTACTTGCAGGTGCATCAATGACTGACCTAAAAGCATCTGTCACCATATGGTCCATCATTTGAAAGTCATTCTGATCCCCCAAATCATCTACAACACTGGCTAACAGACCTCTTAATCCTTCCCAATAACCCTCTGGCTCAACTTCCCCGTGTTCTGTCCAAACCCAATAGTCAGGTTTAAAGCCTCTTTTGTACAAGTGCAGCTTCATCTCTGACTCTGTAACCAATTTCATGCACCTACACCTCGTACATGGACATCTAATCCCTCCATCAGACGCATAATAAGGAAGTTCCTTAGCTTTCCTCACAAACTCATCAACTCCCTCAATAAACTCATGTTTCAACCCTCTCCTATCTGCGTTAACCCTATTATACATCCAACTACATGCTTCCATATTCTGCACTAAATGTGTAATAAACTAATTTACAAAAAATTCAGCATAACCCCTACTATACAAGCATTTCCCAAATTTTAAAATATTAAAAAAACTTTAATTTTAACATGCAACGACATAAAATAAACCAGCACCCCGGTATATCCAGTATTTTCATCGGGGTCGCACCTATCCACTAACATACAACAAACACAAGCAACGACATAAAGAAAACCAACACCCCGGTATATCCAGTATTTTCATCGGGGCCTCACCTATTATCCACTAACAAACAACAAAAAAATATTAACAACATGTGAACAGTTATATTCTATATCTAGCTTTGAACCCTAAATAATCAAGAACATAGATACCTCTAGCTCCAAAACCGTATGCTCCTAGCTTGCTCCTGCTATCTCCACGATCCAAAATCAACAACGTACGATACTTTAAGCACGGTGGAGGAACAATAATAAATTAGACCTTAAGACTACAAAATGTATACATGCATACAATTCTAATTTTCATTGTTTCCTATATGAATATTTTAGGAAATGAGAAACAAAATAATACAGTTATCTATTTACCACTCATAGTCCTCTTATACGAGCCACACATGCATACTTGCTTAAGTTTCATTCTATTTTTCCTTTAGAAAAAATTAAGTAACTATTGTAGTTGTATTACTATAGTAGTAACAAAAATTAATTTTTGTATATAAATCAATTCCCTTTTTTTAGTGTATCTCATACTTTTCTATCTTTACTGAGTGTAAAATAACCTTAGTTCTTTTTCTTTAGAAAGCTTCTTGAAAAATAGTTAACTTAGCATATGCAATTCATTTATACCATCCATCATCTTTTCCCTTCCTTACTCATATCATTACCACACTATTTCAAGCTCAAACAAAGATAAAACAAAGTAATCTCAAGTCTGGACACAATACAGATATCAATTTACAAGATTCAACATACAAAGGTCACATGAAAAATTACAAAATGGGAAACCAATTACAGAAATCCTCAGCCAATATGGGAAACCAATTACAAAAATTAAACAAAAGGCATACAATAATTTTATTTTCGAAAAAAAAGGGAGAAGGTGGAAGAATACCTATTGCTTGTCGCTGGTGGAGGAGGAGGCCTTCAATGGCAGTGGCGCACGGCGGCAGTGATGGTTGGAGAAGGGATTTCGGTTAGGGTTTTGGGGTGGGTGGGCAAAACCGAAAATTAATCGGCCCAAAAGGAATGGGGAAGGGTGAGGATGACTTGTACGGTGGTAAATGTGACAATGGTGGCCTGAAAAAGGAGCGACGACGGTGGATGGTGGCGAGAAGAAAGAGAGAGGGAGAGGAGAGGGAGAACAGAGAGGGAGACGAAGTGGGGAAGAAGATTCAAACTCTGTCTATTATTGACAATAGCGGCGGCCAAATCCGACGCTAATTTGAAATAAAACACGTGGCATTGTACCGTTTAAACATAGCGGCAGCCATGGGCCGACGGTACCTTGTCACATTTAATACGCGCCATAATTTTAACATTAGCGTCGGCCCAGCCCACGCTAAGTTGATTTTCCCGCTATATTTAGCGGCGGCTCTGGCCGCCGCAAATCTTAGCGTCGACCTAGTCGCTGCTACGTGGTCGCAATTACATTAATTATAGAATGTCAAAAATTGCGTGGGAATAGTGTCGGCATGTCCGACGCTAATAGTGTCGGTGTCGTGGCCGACACTAAGTTTTTGCAACTAATTCAGCTTTTTTTAGTAGTGAGTTTATCACCTTCGACCCGATAAAGGGGATGTATCCCCTTGTACGTGAGTTGTATCCCAGGATTAAGGAATTCTACCTGTTTTAGGCAACTGGTGAACACCTTATATGCCCCATCCGAGATAAGTTGAGCCTGTTCTCGAATCTCCCCCTTCAATTGGTCGTTTTAAGCCTCCAATGCAGCCTTGTCTGTTGTTTGCTGATCTCGGGTGCGGGACAAGTGTGAGTTTTCTAGACGGAGGGCAGCCACTTCTTCTTGAGCCTTGGCAAGGGAGACTTGAAGCTCTTTTCTTTCATCTGAAAGTTTGGTATGGTCCAGCTTCAACTAGTTAAAGTTGAAGGTTGCTGTAGAAATCTCGTCACAAAGAGCAGCTTGGGAGGCTTTTAAAACATCCCGTTCCTTCAAGAGAGCCTGGATTTGTTTTTCAGCAGAGGCTTTAGTGTCCAGTGGCTTCTACTCCAAGTCAATGGAGGAATTAGGCTTTTCCAGCTGACTATGGAAATGGCTCAACAGTGCCAGCTAGCGTGACATCCACGCCACGCTCTCTGCGACATTCTCCTATGACATACACCCAAGTGAGAAAGTGAAAGAGAGAAGTACTTGACTTCAAAATAGTACAGCAAAATACCTTAAGGACGGATCGAGGAAGCTCGTCGAAAAAATTCCCATGATGGAACGACAGGATGGGAGCCTTGAAGTTCACCCATCAGGAGGAAGAGGAAAGGTTCGCAGCATCGATGGACTCTGAAGATAGATAAAGCCACAAAGATCAATGACATAAGAAATTGACATCAAAGTATATATATATATATATATATATATATATATATATATATATATACATAAAGACAAAGGAAGACACAACAAACACACAGCAGATGGGTAGAGATGACTAACCCCTAAGCAGCTTATGTGCTCAACCGATGGGTTCAGTGTCCTCGTCATCGGAGATAGCTATCTCTCTCACTGCACCAAACCAGAGGCATCCAAAGGTGGGTTGGAAGCAGCGGCTTGGTTGCGAAGAACAATCTTCTGCTTCTGGACAGCCTGAGTATCTGAACCAACAACGGCAACCCATCAGGTCCTGTCCAGAATGGGTAGTCTTCGCCAATGTAGGAAACTTTGAAGTAAGCATCCTTGAAAGGTTGGAAGGAGTCGTCATAAGCCTTGAAGAAGGCGTGGTCTTTCCTTTGGCGGAAGGAGATGAAGCTGAAGTCGCAGAGATGGTAGGGCGCGAACAGATATACGAAGAGGTTGCTAGATAGCTCCCAGTTGATGGCCCAGCAGAAAATCTCGAAGGCGTTAATGAACCCCCAAGCATTAGGATGGAGCTGGGAAGGGGCGACTTCCAAGCGGTTGAGAATGTCGACCTGGAAGTCACTGACTGGAAAACAAAGTCAAACATCGCGGAAGAAGCAATCATATAGCATGACGAAATATGACGCATCCTTCTGAGGACGGGATTCGATCCTCTCATTGGGATTGACGCGCTCAGCTTTATATAGGGCCATGGGGGCAGTAGGGACATTTTCCGCCAGTGTAGCTCAGGGGAAATGCATAGCTTCCTTGAATGCAACCTCCGCGACATGAAACTTTAACGTCGAAGTCAATGAGGAGGCGACTTGTAATATATCGTCGTTGATCCAGATTTGTCTCCCCACTTCCTGGATTCCCTGAAGATTCTTGGGAACCGACAGCTTCACAGCCTTTTTTGGGGGTCCGTAAAGTTCGTCGATCAGCTGGCGCCGGCGTATCAGTGTCTTGCTCTTGGAAGCTTTGCGAGTGACCCTGGGGGGCCTGGAAGTCGAAGGCGACTCTGAACCCGACATGGGGGAAGAAGCTGACATAGGTTCTACAATGGAAATAGGAGGAACATACAAAGGGTCAGAAGATGCAGAATCAGAGAATTTAGCAGAATTATTAGAAGAAATAAAACTAGCGGTTTCAGACGAGGTACAAATTAATAAGGGTTCAGGAAGCTGTAACCTAGATGTTGTGGCATTGTCACTACTCTCAGATGACTCATCATACTCATATTTACAAACCCCATACCTTAGGGGTATGGAGGCAACAGATAGAGAAAAAGGGGCCCCAGAGAATGGGATAGTCTGGGGAACGCCATGAACGAACTCCCTGGAAGGTTCAAACAAAGGTTCCTTGTCAAAACCTGAGGATGAAGGGGGAGTGAGGGTGTGATGCCCACTACCATCACTAATTTCAGGCCTAGAGGGTGAACCAATGAAATCCCCAGTTTCCCTAGATAGAGATTCTTTTGGGGTAAATTAGTAGGCCTCTCAGGAGTTGACATTTTAAGAAAAAGAGAGAAGGAAGAAAATGCGCAGAAATAACAAAAAAGAAACGAGCAGGGAAAAGAAGGGAGTACTTGAGAAAGCTAGGTGAAAGGAGAGTTGAAGACGTCTGGAAAACGACGGAGACAAGAGGGAATTGTAACAGAAAATGCATAGAGAAAAACTCAGAGGCAGAAGAGTTTTCAAGTTGAGTAAGAGAATACTTATAGTAGGAGAAAGGAAAGATGAAGCGTAAAGAAGAAGTAACGGCCTAGGGTGCAGTTAATGCACGCATGCCTGATGTGATTGAATAATGATGGGCGGGGCCCACAAAGGGTCACGACCAATCCCACAAAGACACGTGTCAAGGTAAAAACTGACGGGAGAATTCAAATGAAAACGACTTGGAAGGACTACACGTCGCCAGGTCATGTCATTAGCAGAAGTCAACGGCATGCCTCACGACATACCATGGACTTGGGGGCAACTGTTATGGACCTAACCCGCAGGAGAGGCACATGCAGGTCCCACGTGGGTGGCTCAAGCTGCCGGTACAATGTCGTGTGTACCACGACATGAGTACCCGACTTGAAGTTTGAGGAGCACCACCCCCACGTGGAGTCAGTTACACATCCGTACTTACCGCCGCAATTCACGGAAGTTTGACAGTGACAGGTTTGACTTTAGTAGCCCTATTAGCTCTATAAATACCTGTGACTCATCTTCATTTGGAACGTATTCATTACTACTTGATATTAGAGACTCTCATTCTGTAAGACCTTACTAACTTGACCGTTGGAGTGCTTGCAGGTACCCCCCTCACCACTAGGTGAGTGGCCGGAGGACTTAAACCACCGCACCGGAGGCCAGATTGGAGGTCATGGCTACCATGCTCTAAGCATGACGAATCACAATCAAACTAAAGAAAAGAGATCTCTTGAGTGACCTACAAACATAGAATTAGACTGTATATAATTCTCCACCTTTTATTATGTTTTATTAGTGTATTACATCTTTAGCTTGTATTGCCGTATTGTAATCGTATGACATTGTGTATTTATTGAGTACTATTTGTACTCTTCTTGTTAAATTCAAATCTGTTATAGAAAAAACTAAATGATTAGCTTCCTACTACTATCCACTTATACCACCTAGCACTAGTTCAACGAAAAAATAATGTTTTTTTGGGTTGAATTGGGGGAAGGTTGTACAAATAAATAGTAACGATAAGCTAGCTAATTCCTCCTCTAAAAAATCAAAGAATTACAGTTTTCAATTTGTTCAAAAATTTTAGATGGTTAAGGATGATAAATAGTTCTATTTCTTGCATGACTGAGTATTCTTCAAGTCATGCCAACGTGGGCAACAATACTATAGTGTTACAACAGTACGTGGACTTCTTTTTTTTTAATGGCGTCAGAATTTTATGTCTTCTTTTATAAAAAGTAATTTTTAGAGTGAATAAAATATCCATTTTAATGATTTTCTTAGATGGTAATAGTATAAAAAGGAAAATACATAAAACTCAATTAAATGTTTTCACACAAGAACGTTTCTAATAATATATATTTTAAATAACAATTAAATAAAAACATAAATAATTTTTTAATAATGAAATTAAATGTTGCTTTAAATATATTCACCTTACCCTGTAAATTGTCTGGCAGGTTAGGAAAAAATATAAAATTAGAACTGATAAAGATTAGTTATTAAAATAATGATTAATATGTTTGGGTATTGCGAGAATTTAACTCGCAACCTGTTGCACTTACAGTGAGAATCATTCCGCTAGACTAAACATCCTATTTTTTTAGAACAATAATATTTAAAGACAATATAGTACTTTTTTATGGTGTGATAGAGCTTAATAGTTGCATAAAGCTATTGTATAAAGTCAATGAAAGTAACATAATAATTAGACCTCTCTAGTAAACATGTATAAACCTATAAGTTTATAAACCATCATATTTGAACATAATGAGAAATTTGCCATATAATATCATACCACACTTTAGAATGATTTTATGTCAAGAAGTTTACCAATCCTGATATTTCTCATCTCCGAGTGTTTGGTTGTCTTGCTTTTGAGTCTACTCTACCACATAGTCAAACTAAGCTTGATTCTAGATCTAGGAAGCGTTTGTTTTTAGGCCATCGCCCTTGCACCAAAGGTTATACATCCAGAAAGTCTAAATAAATTGAGAAGATAAGGGATGGCTATGATAGCAAGAATTAGGATTTTCATGAGAGAAGTTTTGGTAGATGCTTAAGTTGTTCTTAGATTCTTCAGTAAATCTTAACCGATAATCTTCCCATCTATTCTAACTCGAGAAGTTTTGTTAATCAAGTGTGGGGCAAATGTTTTAATTAGAACTCTAGCAACATCATACCCTTTTTTAAAAGAAAAGTAATCCCACCAAATTAAATAAAAACTCCAATAGAAAAAATTAAGAATTTGAAAAGTTCTTATACCCAAGAACACAACACAGGGGAATGCCTAAGATTCACATCCAAGAGAAACACTCCACCACTACTAGGTATAGAGTCTAGGGAATATTTTCTAATTGTAATCACCATAGACAAACGACCATTTTCGATTGTGCTTTAGTGGTTGACAGAAAAAATTGAGACATATAAGTGGATGTTGGAAACATTTTTGGAAGCCATGTATTCGGAAGTTGTAGTGATTGATGGCAATGGCGGAATGTAGGAAGGAAAGGGTGATGTTTTTGAAAGCATTTCTTCGGTTGTGCTCATCACATTTCTATGAGATTGCATGTGAGAATTTTAAAATTCTAGAATTTCATTACGATTTCAACCCAGCAATATACTCTAATTTTTCCCAAATGAGTTTGAAGTTTTAGAAGAATATGGTTTCACTTTTCAAAACATGGTATGGAAGTGAGGAGATGGGTGTCAAAAAGTTATGAAAAGTAGACAACTTAGGTTCAACAACCTTATGTGTGAGAAAAGTTCTTCAACAGTATAATAACTACTACCAAAGGCTAAGACATTAATTTACTCATAAAAATTATTTGAAGACAATGATTCATTGTTGATATCATACATAGCTTTGACCAAGCATTGATAAACATCAAAATAATGAGATAATGGAAGACTTCATGTCATTGCATTCAGATCCTGTTTTGACAATACTTATATGAATTAAAGTGAAGCTACAAATATCTATACACGTGATAATTTCTTAGCTTCGCTGTTAAAGGTCAAATAGAAGAAGCTAGTGTATGTTTTGTGTATAAAGAACAAGAGGATCCTAACCAAAATCCCTCTAGCCCATACTATATCATTCCAGTGAAAGTCCTACGTCCATCACCGTTGCTCCGCCCCTCACTGGCAGCAACTACCACTCCTGGGCTCGGTCGTTTCAAATGGCTCTTGTTTCCAAAAACAAGATGGTTTCTTCAACAGAGCTATTCCTATTCCTGCTCGCACCGATTCTCTGTTTCGGCATGGGAGCGGTGCAATACCCTCCTCATGTCCTAGTTGTTGAATTCCTTGTCTCCCTCTACTCAAAGTGTCATTTACCTCAACCGAGCCATTGACATATGGACTGACCTTCGAGAATGCTTTTCTCAAGGTTATTTACTTCGGATAGCAAAACTCCAGGAAGAAATTTATGCTCTCAAGCAAGATTCACACAAAGTTTCTTATTACTTCACAGCTTTGAAGACAATCTGGGAGGAACTCGACAATTACCGACCATTTCCCCCTTGCACTTGCCCATCCAAGACCTATCATCTTCAAGATTTCACCATTCGTTTTTTGAAGGGCTTAGATGATAGGTTCACTGTTGTCTGTTCCTAGGTTCTGCTGATGGATCCTCTACCCTCAATCAACCGTGTCTTCTCTATGGACGTTCAACACGAACGCCAACATGTCGGCGTTCCTCTTCCTCAGGACGACCCCAACAGCTTCGTCAATGCTGCTACCCAGAAAACTCGCTCTAGCTCTGGTCCACCGTTGGGTTCTCCTAGTGCTAGTTCTACCAGAAACACCTCCACCAAGGTTTGCACCTACTGCAGACCAACTGGTCACACCATCGATGTTTGCTACAGCAAACATGGCTATCTGCTGGGACACAAACGCTATGCTGGGAGGCCGAGCTTCAACCCACGTCAGTGATCTATCAACAGCGCCGCCGTCAATGATGCTCCATCTGTTATCGAGGGTTCCAACAATGGCTCGGGTGCTACTCTGACCCAAGCCCAATTTCAACATTTGATATCCCTCCTTCAACAAACATGTCTTCATGGTAACTTGGGCCCAGCTAACACCACTCAACCCACCAATGATTCTCCCAGCCCGATCCCACCCTGTCCTCATGTTTTTGGTTCTGGAACCCTTTTTTTTCTAATTTCACCACCCACCCACATTCACATGCTTTATCTATTTTTCCACACACACCACCCCTTGGATCATTGATTCAGGGCTACAGATCATATTACTTGTTCATTAACTGTTTTTCATTCATACCAGTAATCACTTCTATTAAAATTCATTTGCCTAATGGTGAATTCTTTTTCTCCAATATTTCTAGCACTGTTGCATTTTCCCCAACTTTTATCATATATGATGTCTTATATATTCCACAATTTAAGTTTAATATTCTGTCTATCTCAAAATTAATTTCCAAATTTAGTCACATGCTTACCTTTTCTGGTCATTATTGTAAAATTCAGGATGTGACCTCCCACGGGATGATTGGACTGGCTAAATTACAAGGAGGACTCTACCACTTGACAAATCACAAACAAGGCCCAACCGAAGCCCCCATCATCAACACCTCTGTTACCACTCCTGTTAATAATCAAAATTTATGGCATTTTAAACTAGGGCAATTATCTACAAAACGCCTTAATGAAGTTTGTGATATTTGACATTTGGCTAAACAAAAGAAATTGTCTTATTCTCTTAGTGATCATCGTGCATCCACTAATTTTGAATTAATTCACATGGATATTTGGGGACTCTCACCAAAAAATTCTTTTAATGGTCATAAATATTTTCTCACAATTGTTGATGATTATAGCCGATACACTTGGATTGTCTTATTAAAATCCAAATCCGAAGTGGGTCTACAAGTCAAATATTTTTGTTGCTTTAGTCGAAACTCAATTTAATGTCAAAATTAAAACTATTCGTTCTGATAATGGTCCTAAATTCCTTTTACGAGATTTCTTTTCTTCAAAAGGGATTTTACATCAAACAGTTGTGTTTCAACCCCTCAAAAAAATGCTACAGTTGAATGAAAACATCAACATATTCTTAATGTTGCTAGAGCACTTCTTTTCCAATCTCATGTTCCCACACGTTTTTGGTCATATGTGGTTAAACATGCCGTTTATTTAATTAATCGTATCCCCTCACCCGTTATTCAAAATTATACTCCTTTTGAAATTTGGCATATGTGGGATTTGAAATTATACTCCTTTTGGAATTATACTCCATCCAAGAAATGTACTGTTTCAGAAATAGCATGACAGCTGTACAAATAGGAATGTTCTAGAAATATTATGAGCTGTACATAGTGACTCATTTCTGTTGTACTATTTTCTTTTTTTATTATTATTTTCATAGGATATTCTTGTGTATAAATTACATCATTGAATTCAGCAATATACATAACAATCATTTTACAAATTACCTTTTTGTTGTTACCTTTTATAGTGTGATCTGGTTGAGAAAAACATGATTTCATAGAAATAGCATAAACTTAGACTCACCAATGTAACTTCATATCCTTGTGAGATTAGATCCTTAAGCTGCAACATTAAGCAAAATATTAGCTCCTTTAACTTTATTAAAGTTAATAATAATGATTGACTTTTAAGAGAATTATCAGATGGGAATGACTTTTAAGAGATTTAACATAGATTATTGAACTTCAGACTTAATAAAAAATCAGATGTATTTCAATTGTTTTCTTACTATAAGATACAATTAAAGTTTAAATTAACAAAAGGAAATTTTATAGACCATTGGTAAAAAATATGTTAATCAGAGCAAATATGAAAACTAACAACGCTTGTAAAAATGCAAACCAGTTCAATAGCTCACATTCATCACTATGGTTTAGTTTTGTTTTTAAGCCAAAACATTTGAACAAAAACCAAATTACAAAAGCTAATGGTAAAAGCATTTGATGTATTTTGCTTATCTCATCCCAAATGAAGAGATCAAGATCAGTCATAAGATTCTTATGTTTAAAGAAAGCGCTCAGCTAAATCATGCTAGCATCCTTCCTTGATTATTAAATAATTCTACCGTAAACCCAATTCAAAATTCATCAAATTTATGAGATATTACATGTTGATCTTTTGCATTCATGTCAATAAAGAATCAAATGCAAATTGATAATCTTACCTTAACTTGGAAGCTTCTTAGCCTGCAAAAGAAAGAAATCTCAAGGTTATTTGTGAAAGCCTATAGGAATAATCCAAAATGTGAGGCATTGTTACAAGGAAAACATGTTGAATGAACAAATACTAAAAATTGAGAACAAAAACTTTTCTGTTAATACTCTTGTCACAAAAATTCAAACACCACGTGCCCCATTTCAAAAGTCAGGAACAAGCATTGTTGACAAAATGGCTCCTTCACATGTAAAATTCGGTGCCCAATTTCCAGCTTTGATCCAACTCAATGCCAGCTACCATTACCATTATTTTGTGTATTTTTAGGTCCATTGTTAGGTCCTTTAGAAGTAGTATAAATAGGTGTGTGTTTGTGTGATTTAGGCAGAGTTGTTTTGATAATGAATTTGTAACTCATTGTGAGTTTTTTTTCTCTAAGACTACCCCCTTGTAATCCTGTGCCATTTTGGTATCAGAGCAAGGTTCCGAAGCTTCCTACGCCTTTGGGTTTAACAGAAAAGCGAGTTTGAATTTTTTGGTCACCAGAAAATATTTTCCAGCCCTCTAAAACACACCTTAGAGGCATTTTCTTGAAAAATCGACCCCATAGAAGTGTCCGGAAGGTCCCAAAACCTTGGAATACAAAGTTTGGTAGCCGGAAACTGCCGGAAAATCTCGTCGGAAAAGTCGCCGGGAAATTTTCCGATCGCTGGATATGTGGAGATTGAAGACGAAGTTGACATCATCGCCATGTAAGCGTCACGTCACCTCGTCTAGCCACTCAGGAACCGCCACGTGTTATCACGAGATGAGTCAGCTGAGCTTTTCTGCGCCACCTGTCAGTCAGCAAACCAATCAAGTGCTGCTACATGTCTCGTTGACTAGTCAACAACCAGTCACGTTCGGTCACGTGTTAGATTTGACCAAAAGTCAACTTTTACCAGAAATTTTTAAAAATTGTAATTTAACTCCTCAATTTTCTAACATTTCAGTGTAAGGCCCCTCAAATTTCCAAAATTATAATTTAGCCCTTATACTTTCTAAAATTTTATTTTCACCCCTAAACTTTAAAAATTCCTATTTTACCCCTTTTTTCTTAAAAGTACCATTTTTAACCTAAGCCCATAAATTTATCATTCTACCCTTAAACCGCTAAATTACCTTCAATCCCCCAATATCTAAAAATTACATTTTTCCCCGAGCCTTAAAAAAATCCTTTAAATCCAAATTCTCTAAATTTCTCACATCATGCCATCACAAAAGCAAATATACAGACTCGTTCAGAGAAATTTAAATTTTATAAGCAAACAACTTTAAATACTTCAAGAATTCATAGAGATTAAAGAATCTCAGTTAGTTTCCAGTAGAAAATTCTGAAAATTATTTTGATGCTTAAGGATGAAGATGATGAACTAGTTTTTGACGAGATCACATTCGAAGTTTATGGTGAATCATCAGTGGGCAAGTCAAGTCTACAACCGTCACTAGTTGAAAGTCAAGTAGAATCCATCCTAACTATTCCAAAACTAAATGACTTTCAATACATACATGACTTGGACCCAGACATTGTGATTTCCCGATGATCATTTAATAAAATAAGTTCCTATATATTTCCTGAAGATTTCATCCTGCATCTAGATCATGAAATTTCTTATGATCTACATTGCGAGCAGGAGATCAATTACACTTCTCCAGTGCCCACTACCATTACCATTATTTTATGTATTTTGAGGTCCTTCAGAAATAGTATAAATAGGTGTGTGTTTGTGTGATTTAGGCAGAGTTGTTTTGATAATGAATTTGTAACTCATTGTGAGTTGTTTTTGTCTCTTTGAGACTACCCCTTGTAATCCTGTGCCAACTGTCCCACTTACTATTCATGACACGAATTCAAGAATCCACATCCACTATAGTGCATACAACAAGTCCCTGATAATCCAGAAAAAAAATTACATTGTCACACCGGATCAAGCGAATATAAAAAAATAACATCAAACACTTAATTTAGTAACTTATTAAACCACCGAATCATGCATTAAAATTAATAACTTGAAAATTAAAAAGAATTAAAAGTAGAGGACAAAAATATGATGAATGAACCTAATTTCTAGAAAGAGAACCGATTTTGATGCTGAGAAGGTGACAGTAGAAGATGAAGTAAGAAAAAGGCAAGAAGGCGTTCAAGACAGAATATGGCATCACATTTTCAAGCTTGTTTGCATTTCAATTTATCTATGCTAGCGTTTTCTTTGTTCTCAAAACTATATAAGTGTCAATACTTCTGAGGAAGTATATTCAGACTGCCATGCCCTGCCATTCTCATCACTTCTGTTCCCTTTTACATGCATAGTGAATATTTGACAAAAAGGGAATGGAAGAAAATGTACAAAACAGATAATAATTTGCATATGGGAATCGAAAATGTTATGGCCTGGGATTATGATAAACTGGTACCTAGTCAGATGTCGTCCGAAGGTTATAAATTGTAACCCGCCTGTAACCAAGAAGATACCAGGCGGGATACACGTTACAATGCAGACTCCGGATTGGGCCCAGATGACGATGGTCAGGCCCATAATGACACAGGCTCAACCCTACTATGCTCTCTATGAATATCCACATGAACACTCCATGCACGGTACATTCTATCCAATTCACTACAAATAACCTAAATCACATACTGACTTGAGTGTTGGAGTCTCTGCAGGTGGCAACACCGTCGACAAGGAGTCACGACGCTATATCTGATATTTACCATCATCGGAGACACGCTCGCAATCATCATCCCTGGTTTTCTCTCAGGTACGATCACAACATTGGCGCCGTCTGTGGGAAACATAACAAAAGGTTGTGTTCTCTCTGTTTTTAGCGATGGTATATTCTACTCTCAACAGGGATTATAACGATCCCGTACTCCAAGATGTGGGAGATGGCCAGCAGGGCGAGGATTCTAATCAGCAGGTAGGGCCACAACCGCCCTTCAACTTAGAAGCATAATTTCTGAAGTTGCAGAAGCTAGTGCAAATACAGGCAAAGGAGATTGAAACCCTGAAGAAGTGAGAACAGGTTCGGCAGGGTAAGGCAAAGGTGGTAGAAGAGGGTCCTATCCAAGAAGTTGAAAAACAACCCCAACGTAGCGAATGAAACGGCAGAGATGGGCAACCGAATAACCCTGATAATCCATGGATTGGCAATCCTGATCCGCGCAATGCGGAGCGACAGTTGGAAATTAGGATAAGCCGGCAGAGAAAAGATGTTGTCCAGCAAGATCTCCGGGCGACATCTCGAGTAGGAGGTGCAAACTCACCACCAGTACAACAGCGGGGTCCACAAGCCGGCCCACAAGAGCACATAGCAGAGAATATCTCAGAGTTTGGATACATTGACAACCCGTTCACCCCTTGGATTATGTCCCATGCATTACCTTACAGTTTCCAGTTCGCAAAGCAGCTAAAAGAGTATGACGGGACGAAGGATCCGACTATGCATGTGAGCACTTTCGAAAAGGGTCAATGAAGCCATTGTATGCAGGGCTTTCCCTCTGACTTTATCAGAAGCAGCAAGCCGATGGTTTTCTGATCTCCCACCACAGTCCATCAACTACTGGGAGACCCTTAAAGATAAGTTTGTTTTGCATTTTACCAGTAGTAAAAGACAGTTTAAATCCAAATTTCATTTAGAAACAATTAAACAAATGAAAGCGAATCTCTAAGGGAATACATAACTCGGTTTAATAACGAAGTGTTGGAGGTTAGAAATGTTGAACCTAACTTAGTGTTGTATTTCTTTGTCAAAGGATTAAAACCAGGCGCCTTTGCCAAAGCCTTAGCCGGCGAGAAGCCAACATCCATGGACGACTTAAAGGCTAGAGCCGAAAAATGGATTCAAATTGAAGAATGGGAGAGGGCCCAGGCAGCCCAAGCCGCTAAGAAAGATGAAAAAGCGAAGAACCAGCAGAACTCCCAATCTCGGGGAAAGGAGGATAAGCCCCAGAACAAACCGTCAAAAGGTCCCCGAGGAATGTTCAATACTTACACCCCGTTGACCGTATCACTAGCGACGGTTTATAAGGAGGTGATGAATTCGGAGATAAGGGATAGACCTCCACCTCTCAGGAATCCAGGGCGGTTTCAGAACCGCTATTGTCATTATCACCGAGAGAAGGGGCACTCAACGAACGAGTGCGTCTAGCTGCGGGATGCCATCGAAAAGTTGATTCGTCAAGGGAGGCTCAGAAATTATACTCAAGATTCCAACAACAGAAGAGACCGAAGGCAAAGCCCCAATCCCCGGGAGCGACGACCGAGATCACCGCAAGCTAACATGCACCCGGGACCTGAAGCCCGAAATAGATCTCGGAGCCCTAGGTGTAATTAGGGATCCCCGCAAAGAGGAGTGATCTAAGTCATAGTAGAGGGAACAAGCTGGCAGGGTCTGGAAGATAGAAAAAGTACCCGGGATGCCAGGGACTTGTGCTCACAGGTGGCCCAGGTAAATAACCCGGTACTATCCTTTTCTGATGCCGATTTGCCACAGGAACAGGTTAAAGATAAAGAGCCATTAGTAATTGCCGCAAGCATGGCGGGATTTGAAGTCCATCGGATCTTGATTGATCAAGGAAGTTCGGCGGACATTATGTTCTGGAGCCTGTTCGACAAGTTAGGCCTGGGCTCCAAGGACTTAACCCCCCACAAAGGCAGTCTGGTCGGCTTCACAGGAGACACTATACTGCCGAAGGGATATGTCGATTTGAAAGTCCTTTTTTAGCAGAAGCCAAGCACCAAGGCGGTAATGACCAGATTCATCGTGGTAGATTTCCCATCGGCTTATAACGCCATACTGGGACGCCCGACTTTGAACCACTTGGGTGCCATCGTCTCAACTGTACATTTGGCTATGAAGTTTCCCGGGGAAGATGGATCCATTATTATAATAAGGGGAAAGGGTAGTGATGCCAGACGATGTTACCAGGAGATCCTGAAAATCACGAAAACGCCAATCAAACCCGCCGAAATCCATGAGGCAAAGGGTAAGAAAAAAATGGAGCGCCGGGACTTTCCACATGAGGCAAGGGTAATGACCAATCTCAACCCCCACGCAGATTTTGAAGAACAGAGGCCTCAACCAGAGGGAGATCAAATTCTGGTCCAAATTGGGCAGAAAGAAGACCAAACAGTAAAGGTAAGAGCAAATTTGCCCCCAGTCATCAAAGGGCGACTTATTGAGCTCCTCAAAAGAAACAAAGACTTATTTGCTTGCGTCTCATTCGATATGCCGGGAATCAAACCGGAGTTAGCATGCCACCGTCTATCCATTAAACCGGGATGCAAACCAGTAGCCCAGAAAAAAAGGAGAATGGGGCCAGAGAGGACAAAAGCCATCGAGAAACAGGTGAGGGAGCTCCCAGATGCCGGGTTTATCCGCGAAATTCGCTATGCGGAATCGCTTTCAAATGTAGTAATGGTGAAAAAGGCCAATGGGAAGTGGCGAATGTGTACAGATTACACCGACTTGAACAAGGCTTGTCCGAAAGATCCTTTCCCACTCCCATGCATTGACAAGTTAGTAGATACCTCGGCAGGATACAAATATTTGTCTTTCATGGATGCATACTCGGGATACAACCAAATACCCATGCATCCCGATGATTAGGAGAAAACCACCTTCATTATCGACATGGGAGTATACTGCTATAACATGATGCCATTCGTCTGAAAAATGCCAGCGCGACTTACCAGAGAATGATGAGCAAAGTCTTTGCAGGACAAATTGGCCGGATCCTGGAAGTCTACATTGACGATATGATAGTCAAAACTCCGGAACATGAAGACCCGGTGGCGGATTTAGAGGAAACATTCGGTCAAATACATAGGTATGATCTTAGATTGTATCCGAATAAATGTACTTTTGGTGTAGAAGCTGGTAAATTTTTAGGATTTATGTTAAGTAACCGGGGGATCGAGGTCAACCCAGACAAGTGTAGTGCTGTTTTTAAAATGCAGAGTCCTAGAAATATAAAAGAAGTCCAACAATTGAAGGGAAGGATAGTAGCCCTAACCCGTTTCCTGCCGGCTTCGGCCAAGAGATGATTGCCTTTCTTCAAGACGTTTCGTGGCAAGAAGAATTTTGAATGGAATGTAGAATGTGAACAAGCCTTCCAAGAGCTGAAGGGGGTCTTAGCCTCACCCCCAGTTTTATCAAGACTAGATCCTGGCCAAATCTTTTATGTATATTTGGCAGTATCTGATGAAGCGATAAGTGCTGCCTTGATCAAGGAGGATTCCCGGTCCCAGAGTCCGGTATACTTTGTTTCCAAAGCTTTGCAGGGATTAGAGTTAAATTATCAAAGGCTAGAAAAGGTTGCATATTCTCTGTTATTGGCGTCAAGACGTTTACGCCCATATTTCCAATGCCATCCCATCACGGTTCGCACCAACCAACCAATTAGGCAACTTTCGCACAAACCTAATCTCGCTGGAAGAATGATGGCTTGGGAAGTTGAGCTCTCACAGTATGATATATCCTATGAGCAAAGACAAGTGATAAAAGCACAGGTCTTAGCGGAATTTGTAGCAGAAATGACACATCTTGGGAACCAAAATCAGGGGTCATCGACGATATATGTGGATGGTTCCTCAAATATTAAGGGATCCGGAGCCAGGATTCTAATTGAAAACGACCAAGGAGTGGCGGTCGAATATTCCCTTAAATTTGAATTCCCGACATCTAATAATCAAGCGGAATACGAGGCGTGTTTGGCGGGAATTAGAGCAGCCAAGTAATTAGGAGCTACAACAGTAACCCTATGTTCAGATTCTCAACTGGTAGTGTCTCAAATCAAGGGAGATTACCAGGTAAAAGAACCTTTAATGCAGAAGTATCTCGCCTTGGTCAGAGAAAACTTGGTGGGATTTTCTAAGTTTGAGATCAAGCATGTCCCACGATCGGAGAACAGTAGGGCGGATTTGCTATCAAAGCTGGCAAGTACAAAGTCGGCTTCGGTCTTACGTTCAGTGGTAGAAGAAGTCCTCCCGGCCCCATGGGCGGTCTTCCAGATAGAGGATGAAGATTGGAGGACCCCGTTGAAGAGTTACCTTGCCAAAGGGATACTACCCAACGATCAAAATGAAGCTAGACAGATCGTCCAAAAGTCGACCAGATACGCCGTAATTGAAGGGCATCTCTTCAAAAAAAGGATTATCCACACCATTGCTCAAGTGTATCAGACCTTCCGAAGTCTAGTAATACTAGCAGAAGTACACGAAGGAAGTTGTGGACATCATATTGGCGGGAAATCTCTCGCGAGAAAGTCCTTGCGGGCAGGGTATTTTTGGCCCACAATGAACACCGATGCAGCGGAATACGTAAAAAAGTGTCAGAAATGTCAGGAACACAGTCCCCTCACACGCGTTCCCACTGAAAATTTGCATAGCATCTCAACGCCTTGGCCCTTCGACACTTGGGATTTGGACCTTCTAGGGCCATTCACTCCCACGGAAGGTCATTTAAAACATTTAATTATTGCTGTTGATTACTACACTAAATGGATTGAACTTGAACCTTTAGCTAGCATAGCATTTGTAAAAGTTCAGAACTTTGTTTTCCGCCAAATTATATGTCGCTTTGATATCCCGGCAGAGGTAATATGTGACAATGGAACCCAGTTTACTGATCAGGAGTTTCCAAAAATGTTAGCAGGGCTCCATATCAAACAATACTTCGCCAGTGTGGAGCATCCCCAGTCCAACGGCCAGGCAGAATTTGCAAACAATGTCATTCTGACTGGCCCTAGAAAGCGGTTTGAGAAAGCAGGAGCAAGCTAGACAGAAAACTTGTATCAAGTACCTTGGAGCTACAAAACTACATCCCACAGTACCACTGGAGAAACTCCTTTTAGAATGGTGTGTGGATCTGACGCAGTTATCCCGGTGGAGATTGGTCAACCTTCTTGGCGAATAATGCATCCCGCCAAAGACAATGAACAATTACTTCACGAAGATTTTGACATGATAGATGAAGTTCAGGAAATTGCCAGGATAAAGGAATTATTAAGGAAACAGCAAATAGCACAGAGGTACAACCTAAAGGTAGTCAAAAGAAATTTTCAGGTAGGGGACTTGGTCATGAGAAGAGCCAGTATTGGCAATCGAAATGCTAAAGGTGGCAAACTCAAGGCGAACTTGGGAGGCCCATACCGGGTTAAACACACGACTGAGAAAGGAGCTTACCACCTAAAGACTTTGAAAGGCAAGGAGTTACCAAGAACTTTGAATGTCGCCGATTTGCGGCGGTATTACAGTTGAATGATCATGTAACTTGAATTCTGTAATAAGGGGTACTCTTTTTCCTACAGTAGGTTTTATCCCTAAGGAGGGTTTTTCTGCTGAAGGTTTTAACGAGGCCCCAACTGACAACTTTCATGCAATAAAATGATTGATTTAATACTTCCACTATTGTTGCGTTGTGTTCTATTAAATGCAGGAATCATAGCGATCCCGTCCGGGAACATCCCGGAAGACATATACGACATTAAACGGCTTGCAAAGCTGAAGACCAAGGTCCCTTCAAAGAAGGTGATAAAGGTCACGACGACATTAAACGGCTTACAAAGCCAAAGACCAAGGTCCCTTTAAAGAAGACGATAAAGGTCACGACAACTCTAAACGGCGTATAAAGCTACAGGCCAAGGTCCCTTCAAAGAAGGCAATAAAGGTCAAGGCCCCCTCTATAAAAGGGATAAAGGCCATACCGACATTGAAGAATGCCGGCATCAAAAATCAAAGCTATTTAGAAGATGAACGATAAGCAATTAATACGAATCAGAATTCAGCAAACGCTTAAGTCAAAATCTGTCAAAATTACAAGCCGGAGGCCACAAGACAAAAATTGAAAAGTTTGAAATACAAAAGGAAATACAAAGCATTAGGCTCCTGTGCTGCCGTCTTTCACATTCGGGGCGGCTTCACCTTCCTTGGCCGGAGGAGGAGAATCATAGTTAAAAGGCTCCAATACCCCGGGATCCAACAGAACGGGATTTTGATGATCATGGAAATCCCAGAACTATCCATCCTTTACCCTGTGAAATGGATCCAGGCCACGAAGATTGAGTTCCACGCCTGGATTAAGGAAAACGATAGATCGGACAGCCTCACGGTAAGCGTCAAATCCCGCTTCCTTGAGCTCATCTATCATCTCATCATCTTTCGCTTCCAAGGCGTCTTGTAGCTCGACAACTTGGGTTTTGAGTTGAGCCACCTCCCCAGCCGATTCCTTCAGTTTAGCGGCATTAAAATCCGCCTTGCTCCTCTCGGCTTTGAGCAACTCGCCCTTCTCCGCCAGAACTCGATCCTTCTTCTCCATTTCTACCTTAAGGGAGGCAAGCTGGCCCTCCATAATGTTGACATTCTCTTTGGACTTCTTAAGCAGAGTCTCCTTCATCTCGATGTCGTCTTGAGCATCCCGGAGCTCACCCTTCAGCCGAGATACCATGTCGGAATGGTCAGCTTCTTCTTGGACGGTTTGGAGCAGGGATAAACCCATAGACATCCAACCCATGAGGGATTGAACTTGGCCCTACAATAAAGAAAGAAGGAACCAATTAGCACACAAAGAAAGAAATCTTAACGAGATATTAATATAAGGTAGAGCGTTACCTTTCGGGTTTCGACACTTCCTCGTTCAAAGAAGTCGCCATGCCTAAACTGGATGTTAGGAGGCTGAAAGCCTTCCCAAACTTGAGGCTGGTGGGATACGGTCGGGATAAGAGCCGTGGAAGATCCACCTCCAACCGATACAGGTTCAGCTGCAAGCGACATCCCAAAAATATGAAATAAAAACAAGCACAAGTAAAGCACAAGAACGGTTGGAAAAAGCGAGAAGACGCAATTTTTACCTTGGGTAATCCGTGCTCTCTTGTTCTAACGGATCTCTCCTCCCTTCTTAGCCCCTGAAGCAGCACGGGTCTTTCCCGCTAAAGGGAAATTCAGGGCAGCGGGTGTCGCCTTAGCCCCAGCTCCGAGATTACTTCCCGTCGCCGGTTCAACCACACCTTGAGAAAGAGGACTTGGCGGGTTGACCTTTCCCTTGCCTTTGGCATCTTTGGCTGCCTTAGCATCAAAACATGCCGAGAATTTGGTCATGATTTCAGCTACAAAACAAGGGAATGTCAATATACCAAATAAAATGTTCGAAATCAAAGAAGTTTAGATAAGATTTAATACATAAGCACGAGGTGGGACTAGCGCGGGATGACCCGAGTACATCTCGGCAGTGGATTGCCATTCCCTGGCTAGTAACGAAATCATGCAAGTAATTAAAAGTCCTTGCATCATCGTCGTCAAGGAAGCCACATTCTAATTCCTCACAAGTAATTGACTTAAAGTAATGCTCAGCCGTCCAATACAAAGGAAAGAGCGGTTCACGATCAGCTCTTTCCCAAAAATCCATGAAGTCGTCCTTCCGGGTTGTAACCTTCACGAACAGATCCCGGCGGACTTTGACGGAGTCATCCAATGGAATGAACATCTGTGTAACGTTCTTCCGATGTCAAAGAGATACCCAAGACCAGACGGAAGATCCCCGGTATGGGCCAAACAAATATAGAAACAGACTAGAAGAGTATTTCCACTCGTTGGGCCAGCAGAAAACTTCAAAAGTTTTCCAAAAGGCCCAACCATTGGGGTGGAGTTGAGAAGGGGCGAGATGAAGATTGTGAAGGACTTCTATTTGAAAATCGGAGAAGGGGAGGCGAATACAAAACTGGTCGAGCATGGCGGTATACGTCATAAAGAAAGCCCTAGATCCATCGGCGGCATAAGAACAAATCTGCTCGTCATCTCCTAGGATCTCCAACTGGTAATCCACGGAAGGATCAGAAGTGTAGGAGTTTTCGGGCGAGTTAGGTCCATAATGAAAACACTTCTTCCACTCCGTCTCCACGAGTTCCAGCTGCTGTGGAGACTAGATAGAACTGTGTTGACTTAGCCATGTGGCTGGAACCCATAACAAATTTTTGATGTCTCGAATACCGGACCATTCCATTCTCATTCCTTGGAGGTTAAAATGACCCCCAGAGGGGCCGTTCTGCTCAGCGTCATCTTGATTACCCGTGTTACTGGCTCCATTGGTAACACGACGGCGAGTTCTCTTTGGCGCCATATCTACAAGAGCACAAGACGAACGGTTAGATCCCGGAAGAGAAGAGCTTGGGGTAGGAGAGAAAGAAGGATGATATGCCGGGTCGGACTCAGAATCTAAGGAATTCGCCATAGATGATGATAATTCATCCAAGTTTTTTAGATGACTTCCAGGATCAGATGGGAGAGATGGTTCTTCGTTAACTTACGCTCGGGATTAGACTCCATTTCGGCTAAATCAATGGGATTTTCTAGAGATTTCCTAATCATCTCTACGTACACTGGAGGTTCAGGATTCAGAACTTTAGAAGGAGCGTTCACATGTTGGGTCCACAACAGAAGCCCCCCAAGACGGCGAGTTGCTGCAGGCAAGTGGGCGTCTTTAAGTATCCATGTCGGGTTACTGTTGATCCCGCACTCCGGGATATTCCAGGTTATTCAGCTCTGTCGCTCTTTTATTTATTAGGAGTTCATTTCTAGAATTCCAAGCATTCTCCTTTGCCTTGTTGTCTTAACTTAGTTTCTTGACTTCAATTTGAGGCTTCATATTCTCGGATCGTATGCCGGTTTGGATGTCGAATTTGAAACTCAATGTATTCCAACTGGATGAATTGCCCTCCATTTGTGAGTAGGAGAATATTTTTCATGGTTGATCACTTTGATGATTTCTTTATTGAAGCCCCCCATGATGGTGTTCTACCAATAGTAGAGTTATGACTCAAATGTATCATATGTTCTTCTAATTTCATATCGTAAAATGAATAATTTCTTCTCTTAGTTCTTCTAGTTCCTTAGAGTTGGGTGATCTTCTATGATCTCTTATACGTTCTATCATCGTAGATCTCAGAGTCTTGTAAAATTCATGCCACAAGACAAATATGTCCTTTGTAGCTTACTCCATATCAGTTGTAGTGGCAAGCTCCAAGTTGACACTCTATTGAAAGCAAAACTCTTCACCATATTATAATTGCCCTTGAGTTGATGTTTCATTGAAGGTAAAACTTTGACCTTATTATACTTGGGCGACATGAATGTCATCCCGGTAACTTATTTTACTCTCTACTAATAACGAGTAAGCTTTGTTGGCTTTTTTCAAGCCTATCCCGGTTTCTTTCTGGACTTCTCTAGCAATATTCTCTTCAAAGATGTGTATCTCCGCCATGAAGATGGTCTTTTTGGCCTAGTTATCCCCATTCCTTTAGGGAGCCTTAGACATTTGTTTGCGATGACGACTAAATTTATAACCCTCGGGTAGAGGCTGGGCCAACGTATCTTGTTCTTTATTTAATTGCTCGGATGTCGAGTCTGGCTCTTTAATCCTTTTTATATTTAGACTTTGTGACCATTTGATAATGGTTCTGGATTCTCGCCCATCCTTAATTTCATGTTGGTTGTTAATCTTTGACAATATAAACCATTTGTTTTAGGTTGATATGACCTTCGTTGTCTGATTAAATTCCTATTGGTATCCACAGTCTTGCCGAGGTTATCTTCCTCAAATTAAGGACTTGGTTGCTAGAGCCGAGTTGAGTTCATTGCTGAGATGTACTTGGCTGAAATGTACTAATCAAAATATTTTTTCCGAAATAGACTGGTCCATGTTAGAAGTTAGATCTGTCACATTGTAGCTCCCAAATCGACAAGTTTCTTTGAGCAAGCTATCATCTTTGGGTTATTCATGCCAGATCTATTGAATCCCGGTCTTTATGTGCTTGCAGCTTTGTATTTTCGTATAACGTCTTGAACCCAAATTTGGGACTTGCCTTGTGAATGAGCTTCATGGTCTCTTCAGGTCTCCTAGAAGGAAGAGGTCCTGATACCTTCAGGGATTGTGTTAATATACTTCAATTTTGAATCTCGGTATTCACCTCAATTTGGCAAGTGTTTGCTTCTTTTGATCTTTACGTCTTCCAGAAGATCATGACGCTAATGTCGGTGACACCGAAGCCTCTTAACTTACTTTTCTAATTACTTAACATTTCTTCCGTGATGAACCTTTGTGCTTCTTTCACGCTTTGGTTACTAACCAATTCTTTTGCTTATTTTCCGGGAAACTCTTTTCCCGGTATGGCATATAGCCTCCTCCATACTATATCGGGAAATTTTTATCCCGAAGCGGCTTTTAGCCTCATTGATATTGTTTTGAGGTACTTTTATCTCGGGATGGCCATTGTTAACCTTTTAATGGTGCTAGAAATGGTTAACTCATTTCAGTATAGTGACTATACGTGTATCGTCCACAGGGAGCACTTGGATTAATTCGATTAAGAATTAGGTTGACGAATTGTTCAAAAACATATCAAGATTGTGAATGGAAAATAAAATAAACAATAGATAAAGAGATAAACAAATAAGATAAAAGTCACCTGGGATTGAGTTTCATTACTTCACCTTGTTTCTTTCTATTTTAGTTAAATATTATAAGAAAAGATGCGTACTCAATGTCACAAGTGCAAATCTCTTTGATCACTTGATTCTAAGACACTAGCCTCTAGAGCCCAATCTCTTGGCACTCTAGCAACCAAGTCTTGCATTAAGCAGAGCACAAAAGCAATCATAAGCACTTCCATCTATCTCTAGATTCGAAGGTTCCATGAGAGTTTTTCTCCATATCCATTTATAAACCAGTTTCTCAACTGCGCAGATAAACTAACACATGGAAAAGGTGATCAAGCTTAAACCAAGAAAAGAAGCACAGAAGAAGAACTCCATTTCATATATAATATAAACTAATAATTGAAAGAAACAAGAGACGAAGTAATTACATTCAATCCCGGTGGAAAGCTTATCCTAGCAAGGCCATGAACTTCAAGAACTAAACCTAAGAGTATTAGAACTCTGACTAAAAGCCTAAACTTTGTGGTTTTTTTCTATACAATTCAATATGATATCTCCTAACTTCTAAAAGGTTGTATTTATAGGTGTTTTGGGCAGGGGTCTGGCGCTCGAGCGCCCTCCTGGCGCTTGAGCGCTGGCCTGACACGTGCTTGTTAATGAGCTTAATTGCCTGGTTAATGCGTCTGGCGCTCGAGCCCTGGTGTGGCGCTCGAGCTCCAGGCTCATAACTCTGGCAGAGAGGATCCAATGTTCTGGCGCTCGAGCCTTGGTGTGGCACTCGAGCGCCAGGCTCATAACTGTGGCAAAGAAGGATCCAATGCTCAACGGTTACTGGCGCTCGAGCCCTGGTATGGCGCTGGAGCGCCAGAGCGTTAACACTGGCAGAAAGGATCATATGTTCCTCAGCTTCTAGCGCTCGAGCCCTGGTGTGGCGCACGAGCGCTGGCCTCTTATATGCTCCAGCAACTTGACTTTCTTATTTTGCTTCCAAAAACACCTGAAAATACATTTCTAAAGTTAGAAAACTTATTATTACCACTTATTTACTCTTAAACTCACAAAGTAAGGAAAAAGGGTGAAATTATGTATAAAACATGTAATTCCTAGAGAAGATAAGTGCAAATCCTTTATTAGAAAAACACACTAATTTGCACTTATCAGCCATCGGCCTTATTATGGGATATCCTGGGATATTGTCATCCCGAGATGGCTATAGCCTCGTCAAATTAGGTCCAAGTACTTTGTCTTGGACTGACCCGTAGGCCTTTTTTTTAGTATCTCAAGGATTTATCGTCCCGAGATGGCCGTAGGCCTTTCTTTGTTGCTTTCACCTTTGGGTCGTATTAACTGGGATGGTTACCATTATCTTCAAGCTTATGTAAAACCAGGTTGGCCAAAACCATTGCCCTTTGATTTTTCCTCATCTAAGATTTATAGAATTGGTTTGACCATAGCCATAGCCTTTCTAGCCTTGTAATCTTGCTATGGGTTACCCCTGGTGGCATCTCTTTTTGGTTTCGTTGATGTTTTAGCCTTGGCGGTATCCTGTTCTAATGTCGCTGATATAGGTTAGCTTTGGTGGCATCCCTTTGTTGATCTTGTTGAGGGTTAGCCTTAAAGGCATCCTTTGGCGGTCTTCGTTGTTGACGGGTTAACCTTAAAGGCATCCCTTGTTGATAGCTATCTATTTCGAGCTATTAACTTTGAAACAATATTTTGTAGGTACTTTTGGAGTACTTGTTGCTTTAATCTCGCCATATTTTGTTATCTCGGGCTTTTGCCTTTAATTTCTTGCTTGATAGCTGTAGATTTACATCTTTGTGCTTTCTATTGAGCTTATATTTTTGCATTGCATTTTTGCATTGCATTTTTGCATTGCATTTTTGGCCGACTTTGATATGTCGTTCTGTAAGTAGTGCTGATCTCGTTTTGTAGAGTTTACCTGCAGTTGTGGCTATTTGCTTAGCTTTTGACTTGTTCTTGAATAGATTTAAAAGGCATAATTGTTTACTATCTTTTGTCTTCATTTTTTTCTGCTGAATAGCCTTAAGAGGCATATTCGTTGGTCTTTGTTTATTGTTGCTTCAAGATAGCCTTAAGAGGCCTTGATGAAGGGGCCTTGGCCTTCGGCTTTGAAAGTCGTTTAATGTCGTCGTGACCTTTATCGCCTTCTCTATGAAGGGACCTTGGCCTTCGGCTTTGAAAGCCGTTTAATATCGTCGTGACCTTTATCGCCTTCTCTATGAAGGGACCTTGGCCTTCGGCTTTGAAAGCCGTTTAATGTCGTCGTGACCTTTATCGCCTTCTGTATGAAGGGACCTTGGCCTTCGGCTTTGAAAGTCGTTTAATGTCGTCGTGACCTTTATCGCCTTCTCTATGAAGGGACCTTGGCCTTCGGCTTTGAAAGTTGTTTAATGTCGTCGTGACCTTTATCGCCTTCTCTATGAAGGGACCTTGGTCACCGTAGTGATCTTTGTCACTTTGTAAATAGTCTTGTTGAAGAGGCCTTGTTTGAGGATGACATGTGTATCCCGGTTTGTTTGATGCAGATTCTTTGGTGTCTATATATATATATATAAAGTCTCTTATTTAAAATCCAGAGAGTATGCTAGTCCCGCTAAGATAGCCATACAACAAAACTAATGACTACCTAAGTAACAAAAGATATCTGCTATCATCTTCTCAAGCGCTGACACCCTCCGAGTCCGTATCACCTGCAATATTGTAACCGTCAGTTATATGTACGACATATAACTGAGTAACCGTCGGTATTGAAAATAAGATATATACAGTATTATAGTCAGTCTAACTCGAAAACAGCCCAAAATCCAATTCCTAACAAACACACACAAGAAATGCATGAATTATCAATATAACATGTATGGATGCCATGATCATTTTCCATTTTCTTTATTTCCTCTTTTAACGGTAAACCCCGTGCATAGGGAGTCCACCATAGGTGCATGACAGTGAATGCACAGTTGAGCTCATCATCATGGTCCAGGCAAGCGTCCTTCCAGGATCCTACTGCCGGGCTACCAACCCTTTCTTGGGCTAGCCCAGGGACTATCTACCCCTTTTGGGATAGCCCTTTTGTACTAGACTATCTACTCTGTTTTCGGGATAGTCTAGCACTTCAGGTTATCTGCCCCTTTCGGGATAACCCTACAATTTCATCTTTTATGCTTGTCCTCTTACCCGGTCTACTTCCAGCGGAACTTAACCCTCTTACTCAACCACTGTTTATGGGGAAATCATTTCCACAATTCCTTTTTATTTAATAACATGTTCTCATGCATCAAACATCATATTCATTTCATCTTATTCATATAAGAATTCCAGTAATCCCTTATTCAAATACGAACATCTCGTATTTGAATATTATGTGACAGAAATGTTATATCAAATATCTGTTCGAACATGGCCTTCCACCTTCGAACATATATTTGAATATACTAATTCTCGGATTTGTTTTCTGAAACATAGTGAATTTAATCCAAGTCTAAATCCTCATTTAGTCACATTACAATCTGGAATATCTTATTCATGCATTTCTATGATTTCAACATCATTCATGTCTCTAATTAAATTCCTAACCATGCATTATTTACTAGCACGTTCAATCAATACAAACAACATTCATAGCATGGAAAGCTCAACCATTCACATAATTCTAACTCAAAAAACTTAAAACATATTATTTCTAAATCCCTAACACATGTTCCTAGTATTTCCTAGTCACATGTTCCTAATAGTCTGTAATATCCTGGATTGAGGTTTTTAGGGTTAGCTTGAACTTCCAAAATCCTTTAATCTTCAGTTCCAACCCAATCTCCAACTCCTTTCTTCGGCGTTCCTTGTATCCGAGTCTGAATTTCAACTCTTGGAACTTTAGAACGAAGGAGTCTAGAGTGTAGTTGATTAGTGGCATATGTTTATCAAAGGATTGAGAGAGTGTAGAGCGAGAGAGAGGGAAATGCTGAAATGTCGATGTCAAGTCCCCTATTTATAGGCCCAAGGGTCCATATTCGAATATATATTCGAATATAAGGTTGCTGTTTTTAATTCCACACTTCCATATTTGAATATGAAAAGTCCATATTCGAATATTCCTTTGCATATTCGAATATGCATTGTTCATATTCGAATATACATGTCATTTTTGTCCCTCCTTTGACCTCTCTACTTACAACAAATCCTCCTCTTTCTTTTCTTTGTAAATTGTAACCAAATTCCTTAAGTCCTAAGTCTCCTTTATGGATTTTCAGGATGTTACATATTGATGACTAATACTTATATTTTTTTAATTAATTGAAATTCTTATAAATTAGATCTTATAAGTATAATATATAAAAAAAATAACTCAAACATTTACTTAAGATAATAACCCGTGCAACGCACAGGCATGTTCACTAGTATAAGTACTATTTATAACGTTTTAAATTACGGTTGTGATTAAGGACTAGTAAATCGTAAAAGTAATTTCTATTTAGGTTGATATGAATGTTTGTTCTATCAATACCTGTCATATTACTGTCATTGAGGCTTGCTTAAAAAAGAATAACTAAAGCAAGTGTTATCTAAAATAACAGAAACAAAAATTGAAGATAAATTCTAGAACGCCAATATATTGGTGGTTAGGAAATTGACAACTAGCTTTGATTGTTGTTTGTGACTCACTATAAGAAGAAAGGTTCAGTGTAACACCCTAATAATTGAGCTCCCATAACTAATGGAAAACACATATATTAAGTAAGTGTACATAGGCATAGTCTGTACATTATGTGACTCTAGTTCATGGAAACTACTAAACCAATACATATTACACCCCATAGTGAGAGTTACACATAATCTACTTTGTTAAGTTTATACAACTGAGTCTAACAAAATAAAATTGGAAGATCCATCATAACAAAATATTACAATAAGATTTATCAAAACAAAAGACAGATATCTTCTTGAAACATTCCTTCTACTTTTTAGCTTTTACTCCTGTGTCTCCAGAATCACATGCAACACCGTAACCGTGAGATACATGCTTTGACATATATCTCAGTAACCCCCGGTTTATCTAAAACATGTTCAAACAATGTCACAGGCAACAAGTTGCAAAACCCTTCCCAATTCTATAGCTAAGCAACTACATCATTCAAGCATCTCATTTACCATTACAATGCACTTTCAATTATAGAGTCAATGAAATGCAATGCTATGCATGATTTCCTTTTTCATTAGTTTTGTGTCGGCAGTCCGCACCCTCAATGGAGATCTCTGTTGTCCAAGGAAGCATCACTCCTTGAACCCTCAATCTACCCAGTCAAACACCCGAAGGTGCATATGTAATCCATTTTGTTCATGAATGATAATGCATGAGCCAATGCAATATCAATCTCAATCTCTTCCTCATACCAAGACCTTAACTCATACTCTTGTTAAGAGGAGAGTTGATCATATGTTGCATTGGTATCCCATATTCATCATAAACAAACCAATTTAAAAATATACATCATTCATCACATACAAAAGGCAATCATTCATACTCAACATAATACAATCACATGTTTCCTTGCATGGTTCTAAAGCATTGTGGCCTAATTCCATCTATTCCAACCTTAGAACATGTCCATGGAGGAGTTCAATGCGTTTTGAAAGCTAAAACAGGTTAGGAAGGTACAGGGCTCTCGCCCTTGAGCGCCCATCCTGACGCTTGAGCGCCAGACACACTTTTCGTGCTGCCAAGAATTTTTCTCTTGAGCACCCATTCTAGCGCTTGAGCGCCAGTCACTGACAGCCAAATTCGTGTTTTCATCAAAAACTGAATCCTCTTGGTATTTTGGGCATAAATAGAGTTGTAGACCTCCAAATTGAGTGAAACCAAGTGCTTTTGAAAGCTAAGAGGATTGTATACAACTCTTATGAAGACCATAAAACCCAGTTCTAAATATTTAATTTCAAAAAAGAGCCATCTTTGACAGGGAACACATTTAACAAAACAGATACTTCATAATTGACTCTGTCTCAGTAATTGGGTCATAACTAGAGTTGTAGACCTCCAAATTGAGTGAAACAAAGGGCATTTAAAAGCTAAGAGGAATGTCTACAAAAAATCAAAATTCATTTTTTAAATTACTTAAATTATATTTTGTTTTTGATTTCTTGAAAATAATGTATGATGACACTTTGAAGTTTCTTTTTCAATTTACATATTGTTTTACATTTTAAAAATTGTAAGAATTTTTCAAGAGATCGTATACTATACACTTGAAGAATTGAGTGTTTTTTTATATAATTTTTTAAAATATTACTTAAATTATTTGATTTTTTTTAAAACAATATATTATGACACTTTGAACTTTTAAACTCAATTTACATCATTTTTATATATTTTAAATTGTAAAAATTTTTTAGAGATAGTGTTTTATATAGTTCATGAATATGATGTTTTTCCATTTTAAAAGAAAAACGCATTGTTCAAATTACTAATATTATTTGATGTTTTTTAAAATAATGTATTTTGACTCTTTCATGTTTCTAGCTCAATTTACATGTTATTAAAAAGGTGCACCGTATCAATGACCTTTTAAAAATTGCAACAATTTTCTAGAGATCATGTAACATTAATTTACATTTGAAAAAATAGTTTTTTAAGTAACTTTTATTTGATTTTTTTTAAAAATAATGTATTATTCACTTTAAATTTTTTATCTCAATTTATATAATTTTTTATATTTTTAAAACTAAAACAATAATTCTAAATGTATTTGAAGAATACTGTGTTTTTCGATTTAAAAATTGAAACGCGTTTTTTAAATTACTCAAATTATTTGATGTGTTTTTAAAACAATGTTTTATGACACTTTGACATTTCTAGCTCAATTTATTTGATTTTTTTTATAATAATGTATATAACATCTTGAAGTTTCTAATTCGAATTACACCATTTTTTTTTATATTTTTAAAATTGTAACAATCTTTTTAGAGATCATGTAATATTAATATATACTTCAAGAATCGCGCACTTTTCAATTTAAAAATAAAAACGTTTTTTTTCATTTACTTATATTTTTTTTTGTTTTTTTAAAAATAATATATTATGATATTTTGAAGTTTACAGTGGTTCTTAGGAATCCATAACTATAGCCCTTTGGTCATGGGTTCGAACCACGGAAGGTCCCCAAATCCTGGGATAAAGGTAGATTTATTCGCAGGGGAATAGGCCTCTTAGAAGGGGTGACTAAGCTCTTAGAAACACCGCCGGGGATAGTGGTTAGCGTCCCGCGCGAGGTGTTACAAAATGTTGCAATTTTATAAATATAAAAAATTGTGTAAATTAAGTTAGAAACTTCATGGTAAAATAACTTAATAAATTTAAAAATATGCGATTTCATTTTCAAAGTAAAAAGCACCCTATTTTTCAAGTGTATGTATATGATATCTGGAAAAATATTTGTAATTTTAAAAATTTGAAAAATTAAGTAAATTAATCTAGAAATGTCATGTTGAAAAACACATTATTTTTTAAGAAAAAACTCAAATAATATGATAAATTTTAAAAACAAATTTTCAAATTTAAATTAAAAGCACCCTATTTTTCAAGTGTATAGTACACGATTTCTAGAAACAAATGTTGCAACTTTAAAAATATAAAAAAAAAAATTGTTAAAATTAAGCTTGAAACTTCATGGTGAACAATATATTTTTTCAAAAAAATAAAATAATTAATAAATTTAAAATATGCGTTTTCATTTTTAAAATAAAAAACATCCTATTTTTCAAATGTATAGTACACGAATTCTAGAAACAAATGTTGCAATTTTAAAAATATAAAAAATTGTTTAAATTAAGATAGAAACTTCATGGTGAAGAATACATCTTTTTCATATAAATCAAATAATTTAATAAATTTCAAATACCGTTTTCATTTTTAAAGTAAAAAACACCTTATTTTTCAAGTGTATATAGTACACGATTTCTAGAAAAAAAATAATTATTAGAATTTTAAAAAATATGTAAATAAATAACAAAAAAACTATGTAAATTAAGCTAGAAACTTCATGGTGAACAACACACTATTTAGAAAAAAAATAAAATAATTTAATAAATTTAATTTAAAGTAAAAAACACCCTATTTTCAACTGTATAGTACATGTTTTTTAGAAATAACTGTTGCAATTTAAAAAATATAAAAAATTGTGTAAATTAAGCTAGAAACTTCATGGTGAACAATACATTGTTTTAAAAAAATCAAAAAAATTTATAAACTTAAAATATGCGTTTTCATTTTTAAAGTAAAAAACACCCTATTTTTCAAATGTATTATAGTACACGAATTCTAGAAACAAAAGTTGGAATTTTAAAAATATAAAAAATTATGTAAATTAAAATAGAAACTTCATGGTGAACAATACACTATTTTCAAAAAAATCAAACAATTTAATACATTTAAAATATGTGTTTTCATTTTTAAAGTAAAAAATATCATGTTTTTCAAGTGTATAGTACACGAATTCTAAAAACAAATGTTGCAATTTTAAAATTACAAAAAAATGCGTAAATTAAGCTAAAATCATCATGGTGAAAAATACATGGTTTTCAAAAAAATAAAATAACTTAATAAATTTAAAATATGCGATTTCATTTTTAAAGTAAAAGTCACCATATTTTTCAAGTGTATAGTACATGATTTCTAGAAAAAAATTTGTAATTTTAAAAATTTGAAAAATTATGTAAATTAATCTAGAAACTTTAAGTTGAACAACACATTATTTTAAAAAAAATCAAATAATATGATAAATTTAAAAAACACATTTTCATATTTAAATTAAAAACACCATATTTTTCAAGTGTAATGTTTGAATGCACATTTGATGTTTGATGAAATGGCTCACATAGATGAGTTTATGGTTTTGGAAGTTGAATTCGGTTAAAGGTTTAGGTTAGTTAGAAACATGGCATGATTTTGATGAAATTATGAGTGTTAATGCTGTGAATTTGAACTGAGACTCGAGCTATTTTTATTAAGAATTGGTCATCTTTGTCTTCACAAGAGTTGTAGACAATCTTCTTAGCTTTCCAATTCCTTTGGTTTCACTCAATTTAGAGGTCTGAAACTCTAGTTATGACCTAATTATTGAGACAGGGTCAATTATAAAGAATCTGTTTTGTAAAATGTGTTTTCCTGTCAAAGATGGCTCTTTTTGGAAATTAAATGTTTAGAACTTGGTTTTGTGATATTCATAATATTTGTATAAAATCTTTTCATCTTTCCAATGATTTTGGTTTCACTCAATTTGGAGGTCTACAACTCTAGTTATGACCCAATTAGTGAGACAGGGTCAATTATGAAGTATCTGTTTTGTAAAATGTGTTTCATGGATCTTTTTGGAAATCAAATGTTTAGAACTGGGTTTTGTGGTCTTCATAAGAGTTGTAGACAATCCTCTTATCTTTCTAATTCTTTTTGTTTCACTCAATTCGGTGGTCTACAACAAAGGTTATGGCTAAAATATGAACAGGGTGCAATGTTGAGGAAAAAGCAGAGTTTTGCATCTGTGTCCAATTCGCGGCAGCGAATTATTTCGCTGCAGCAAATCTGACAAAGAATGGGGACCTTTTTCTTTACTTCCAAAATGAAATGTAATCTCAAGGACTCCATTTTTAGGGTTTGAATTAAAAAAAATAGGTCCTAATGTTTTAAAAATCATGCGTAGGGCCACGTAAATGTATTGTGGATGAATGACTTCATAGTATGTGATGAATCAAATAGGAAATTGAACATGAACTTGTGTGATTGGTTTGAAATGTTAATGCAATATGTGATCAACTCTCCTCTTAACAAGAGTATGGGTTAAGGTTTTGGTCTGAGGAAGAGATTGAGATTGATATTGCATTGGCTCATGCATTGTCATTCATGAACAAAATGGATTGCATATGCACCTTCAGGTGTTTGACCGGGCAGGTTGAGGGTTCAAGGAGGGAGGATTCCTTGGACAACGTAGATCTCCATTGAGGGTGCGGACTGCCAGCACAAAACTAATGATAAAGGAAATCATGCATAGCATTGCATTTCATTGACTCTATAATTGAAAGTGCATTGTAATGGTAAATGAAATGGTTGAATGATATAGTTGCTTAGCTATAGAATTGGGAAGGGTTTTGCAACTTGTTGCTTGTGACACTGTTTGAACATGTTTTAGACAACCGGGGGTTACTGAGATATATGTCAAAGCATGTATCTCATGGTTACAGTGTTGCAGGTGATTCTAGAGACACAGGAGAGCCAAGAAGTAGAAGAAATGTTTCAAGAAGATATCTGTCTTTTGTTTTGATAAGTCTCATTGTAATATTTTGTTATGATGGATCTTCCAAATTTTATTTTGTTAGACTCAGTTGTATAAACTTAAGCCAAGTAGATTATATGTAACTCTCACGTGTAAGATCTATTAGTTAAGTAATTCCACGAACTAGAGTCACATAATGTACAGACTATGCCTATGTACACTTACTTAAAATATGTGATTTCTATTAGTTATGGGAGCTCAATTATTAGTGCGTTACATTTTTTACTTTAAAAATGAAAACGCATATTTTAAATTTATTAAATTATTTGATTTTTTTTAAAATAATGTAATTTTCCCCAGGAAGTTTCTAGCTTAATTTACACAATTGTTTATATTTTTATAATTAGAACATTTGTTTCTAGAAATCGTGTTCTATACACTTGAAAATTAGGGTGTTTTTTACTAAAAAAATGAAAATGCATATTTTAAATTTATTAATTATTTTAATTTTTTTGACAACAATGTATTGTTCACCATGAAGTTACTAGCTTAATTTACAGTATTTTTTTATATTTTTAAAATATCAACATTTGTTTCTAGAAATCGTGTAATATACACTTGAAATATAGAGTGTTTTTTACTTTAAAAATGATAACGCATATTTTTAATTTATTAAATTATTTGATTTTTTGAAAATAATGTAATTTTCCCCATGAAGTTTCTAGCTTAATTTACACAATTGTTTATATTTTTATAATTGTAACATTTATTTCTAGAAATCGTGTTATATATACACTTGAAAAATAGGGTGTTTTTTACATTAAAAATTAAAACGCATATTTTAAATTTATTAAATTTTTTGATTTATTTGAAAACAATGTATTGTTCAACATGAAATTTCTTGTTGAATTTAAGAAAAATTTTATATTTTTATAATTGCAGCATTTGTTTCTAAAATTCGTGTACTACACTTGAAAAATAGGGTGTTTTTTACTTTAAAAATTAAAACGCATATTTTAAATTTATTAAATTTTTTGATTTTATTGAAAACAATATATTGTTCCCCATAAATTTTCTAGGTTAATTTATAAAAAAAATTATATTTTAAAATTGCAATATTTGTTTCTAGAAATCGTGTACTATACACTTGAAAATTAGGGTGTTTTTAACTAAAAAAATGAAAACGCATATTTTAAATTTATTAAATTTTTTGATTCTTTTGAAAATAATGTAATTTTCCCATAAAATT
Organism: Cyamopsis tetragonoloba; assembly: GCA_037177725.1. NCBI lineage: Eukaryota > Viridiplantae > Streptophyta > Magnoliopsida > Fabales > Fabaceae > Cyamopsis > Cyamopsis tetragonoloba. The sequence goes on from CM074120.1 coordinate 29,925,412, forward strand.
TCTACCTTAATTTACACAATTGTTTATATTTTTATAATTGCAATATTTGTTTCTAGAAATCGTGTTCTACACACTTGAAAAATAGGGTGTTTTTTACTTGAAAAATGAAAATGCATATTTTTATTTTTTTAATTATTTTATTTTTTTGAAAACAATCTATTGTTCCCCATAAAGTTTCTAGCTTAAGTTTTAAAATTTTTTATATTTTTTTTACAACCATATATTGTTCACAATAAAGTTTCTAGCTTAATTTACACTATTTGATTTATATTTTTAAAATTGCAACATTTGTTTCTAGAAATCGTGTTCTATACACTTAAAAACTAGGGTGTTTTTTACTTTCAAAATGAAAACGCATATTTTAAATTTATTAATTTTTTTGATTTTTTTGAAAACAATGTATTGTTCACCATGAAGTTTCTATTTAAATTTACAAAACTTTTTATATTTTTACACTTGCAACATTTGTTTCTATAAATTGTGTACTATACACTTGAAAATTTGGGTGTTTTTTACTTTAAAAAATAAAACGCTTATTTTAAATTTATTAATATATTTAATTTTTTTTGAAAACAATTTATTGTTCCATATAAAGTTTCTAGCTTAATTTACACTATTTTTTTATATTTTTGAAATTGCAACATTTGTTTCTAGCAATCGCTTACTATACAGTTGAAATATATGGTGTTTTTTACTTTAAAAATGAAAACGCATATTTTAAATTTATAAATTTATTTGATTTTATTGAAAACAATGTATTGTTCACCATGAAGTTTCTTGCTTTATTTACACTATCTTTTTATATTTTTAATATATCATTGTTTCTATAAATCATGTACTATACACCTAAATAATAGGGTGTTTTTTACTAAAAAAAAGAAAATGCATATTTTAAAATTATTAAATTATTTGTTTTTTTTAAAACAATGTATTGTTCACCATGAAGTTCCTTGCTTAATTTACACTATATTTAATATTTTTAAAATATCAACATTTGCTTCTAGAAATCGTGTACTATGCACTTGAAAAATAGGGTATTTTTTTACTAAAAAAATGAAAAAAACATATTTTAAATTTATTATTTTGTTTACAACCATATATTGTTCAAAATAAAGTTTCTAGCTTAATTTACACTATTTGATTTATATTTTTAAAATTGCAACATTTGTTTCTAGAAATCATGTTCTATACACTTAAACAATAGGGTGTTTTTTACTTCCAAAATGAAAACGCATATTTTAAATTTATTAATTTTTTTGATTTTTTTGAAAACATTGTATTATTCACCATAAATTTTCTAGTTTAATTTACAAAACTTTTTATATTTTTATACTTGCAACATTTGTTTCTAAAAATTGTGTACTATACACTTGAAAATTTGAGTGTTTTTTACTTTAAAACATAAAACGCATATTTTAAATTTTTTAATATATTTAATTTTTTTTTAAAACAATTTATTGTTCCATATAAAGTTTCTAGCTTAATTTACACAATTTTTTTATTTTTTTAAAATTGCAACATTTGTTTCTAAAAATTGTGTACTATAGACTTGAAAAATAAGGTATTTTTTACTTTAAAAATGATAACGCATATTTTCAATTTATTAAATTATTTGATTTTTTTTAAAATAATGTAATTTTCCCCATGAAGTTTCTAGCTTAATTTAAAAAATTGTTTATAGTTTTATAATTGCAACATTTGTTTTTAGAAATCGTGTACTATCACTTGAAGAATTTGGTGTTTTTTACTTTAAAAATTAAAATGCAAATTTTAAATTTATTAAATTATTTTATTTTTAAGAAAACAATCTATTCTTCCCCATAAAATTTCTAGCTTAATTTTTACAACTTTATATATTTTTACAATTGAAACATTTATTTCTAGAAATCACGTACTATACACTTGAAAAACAAGGTGTTTTTTACTTTAAAAATCAAAACGCATATTTTAAATTTATTAAATTATTCGATTTTTTTGACAACAATTATTTTTTCACCAGGAAGTTTCTAGCTTAATTTACACTATTTTTTATATTTTTAAAATATCAACATTTGTTTCTACAAATCATGTACTATACACTTGAAAAATAGGCTGTTTTAACTAAAAAAATGTAAACACATATTTTAAATTAATTAAATTATTTAATTTTTTTACAACAATGTATTGTTCACCAAGACATTTCTAGCATAATTTACAATATTTTTTATCTTTCTAAAATATCAACATTTGTTTCTACAAATCGTGTACTATATACTTGAAAAATAGGTTGTTATAACTAAAAAATGAAAACGCATATTTTTAATTTATTAAATTATTTGATTTTTTTACAACAATGTATTGTTCACCCAGACATTTCTAGCTTAATTTACCCGATTTTTTATCTTTCTAAAATATCAACATTTGTTTCTAGAAATCATGTACTATACACTTGAAAAATAGGGTGTTTTTTACTAAAAAAATGAAATCGAATATTTTAAATTATTAAATTATTTGATTTTTTTTGACAACAATGTATTTTTCACCAAGATGTTTCTAGCTTAATTTACACTATTTTTTATATTTTTAAATATCAACATTTGTTTCTACAAATCGTGTACTATACACTTGAAAAATAGGGTGTTTTAACTAAAAAAATGAAAATGCATATTTTAAATTTATTCAATTATTTGATTTTTTACAACAACGTATTGTTCATCAAGACGTTTCTAGCTTAATTTACACTATTTTTTATCTTTCTAAAATATCAACATTTATTTCTAGAAATCGTGTACTATGCACTTGAAATATACGGTGTTATTTACTTAAAAAATGAAATCGCATATTTTAAATTTATTAAATTTTTTAATTTTTTTGACAACAATGTATTGTTCACCATAAAGTTTCTAGCTTAATTTACACTATTTTTTTACATTTTTAAAATTGCAACATTTGTTTCTAGAAATCGTGTTCTATACACTTGAAATATAGGGTGTTTTTTCTTTAAAAATGAAAACGCATAATTTAAATTTATTAAATTATTTGATTTTATTGAAAATAATATATTGTTCACCATGAAGTTTCTTGTTTAATTTACAAAACTTTTTATATTTTTATACTTGCAACATTTGTTTCTAAAAATTGTGTACTATACAATTGAAAATTTGGGTGTTTTTTACTTTAAAAAATAAAATGCATATTTTAAATTTATTAATATATTTAATTTTTTTGAAAACAATGTATTGTTCCATATAAAGTTTCTAGCTTAATTTACACAATTTTTTTATTTTTTTAATATTGCAACATTTGTTTTTAAAAATTGTGTACTATAGACTTGAAAAATTGCGTCTTTTTTACTTTAAAAATGATAACGCATATTTTGAATTTATTAAATTATTTGATTTTTTTAAAAATAATATAATTTTCCCCTTGAAGTTTCTAGCTTAATTTACACAATTGTTTATAGTTTTATAATTGCAACATTTGTTTCTAGAAATCGTGTTCTATCACTTGAAAAATTTGGTGTTTTATACTTTAAAAATTAAATTGCAAATTTTAAATTTATTAAATTATTTTATTTTTTAGAAAATAATCTATTGTTCCCCAAAAAGATTCTAGCTTAATCTTTACAATTTTATATATTTTTACAATTGAAACATTTATTTCTAGAAATCGCGTACTATACACTTGAAAAATAGGGTGTTTTTTAATTTAAAAATGAAAACGCATATTTTAAATTTATTAAATTAGTTAATTTTTTTGACAACAATGTATTGATCACCATAAAGTTTCTAGCTTAATTTACACTATTTTTTATATTTTTAAAATATCAACATTTGTTTCTTGAAATCGTGTACTATACACTTGAAATATAGGGTGTTTTTTACTTTAAAAATGATAACGCATATTTTCAATTTATTAAATTATTTGATTTTTTTTGAAAATAATGTAATTTTCCCCATCAAGTTTCTAGATTAATTTACCCAATTGTTTATATTTTTATAATTGCAACATTTGTTTTTAAAAATCGTGTTCTATGCACTTGAAAAATTTGGTGTTTTTTACTTTAAAAATTAAAACAAGTATTTTAAATTATATAATTTTTTGATTTATTTGAAAACAATGTATTGTTCACCATGAAGTTTCTTATTGAATTTCAAATTTTTTTTATATTTTTATAATTGCAACATTTGTTTGTAAAAATCATGTACTACAGTTGAAGAATAGGATGTTTTTTACTTTAAAAATTAAAACACATATTTTAAATTTATTAAATTATTTGATTTTTTTTAAAATAATGTAACTTTCCCCATGAAGTTTCTAGCTTAGTTTACACAATTTTTTATATTTTTATAATTGCAACATTTGTTTCTAGAAATCTTATTCTATACATTTGAAAAATTTTGTGTTTTTAACTTTAAAAATTAAAATGCATATTTTAAATTTTTTAAATTGTTTGATTTTTTAGACAACAATCTATTGTTCCCCATAAAGTTTCTAGCTTAATTTTTATAATTTTATATATTTTTAAAATTGAAACATTTATTTCTAGAAATCGCGTAGTATACACTTGAAAAGTAGGGTATTTTTTACGTTAAAAATAAAAATGCATATTTTAAATTTATATAATTATTTGATTTTTTTGACAACAATGTATTGTTCACTAAGAAGTTACTATCTTAATTTACACTATTTTTCTATATTTTTAAAATATCAACATTTGTTAGTAGAAATCGTGTACTATACACTTGAAAAATATGGTGTTTTTAACTAAAAAAATGATAACGCATATTTTAAATTTTTTAAATTATTTTATTTTTTTACAACAATGTATTGTTCATCAAGACATTTCTAGCTTAATTTACACTATTTTTTATCTTTCTAAAATATCAACATCTGTTCCTAGAAATAGTGTACTATACACTTGAAAATTAGGGTTTTTTTTACTTTAAAAAATAAAACACATATTTTAAATTTATTAATATATTTAATTTTTTTGAAAACAATGTATTGTTCCATATAAAGTTTCTATCTTAAGTTACACAACTTTTTATTTTTTTAAAATTGCAATATTTGTTTCTAAAAATTGTGTAAGACTTGAAAATTAGGTTGTTTTTTACTTTAAAAATGATAACGCATATTTTCAATTTATTAAATTATTTGATTTTTTTGAAAATAACGTAATTTTCCCCATGAAGTTTCTAGCTTAATTTATACAATTGTTTATATTTTTATAATGGAACATTCGTTTCTAGAAATCGTGTTCTATACACTTGAAAAATTTGGTGCTTTTACTTCAAAAATTAAAAAGGCATATTTTAAATTTATTAAATTATTTGATTATTTTGAAAACAACGCATTGTTCCGCATAAAGTTTCTAGCTTAAGTTACACAATTTTTTATATTTTCAAAATTGACACATTTGTTTCTAAAAATCGTGTATTATAGACTTGAAATATAGGGTGTTTTTTACTTTAAAAATAAAAAGGCATATTTTAAATTTATTAAATTATTTGATTATTTTGAAAAAAACGTATTGTTCCGTATAAAGTTTCTTGCTTAATTTATAATATTTTTTATATTTTTAAGATAGTAACATTTGTTTCTAGAAATTGCGTACTATTCACTTGAAAAATATGGTGTTTTTTTCTTTAAAAATAAAAATACATATTTTAAATTTATTAAATTATTTAATTGTTTTGACAATAATGTACTGTTCACCATAAATTTTATAGCTTAATTTAGACTATTTTTTATATTTTTAAAATATCAACATTTGTTTCTAGAAATCATGTACTATACACTTGAAAAATAGGGTGTTTTTTACTAAAAAAATGAAAACACATATTTTAAATTTATTAAATTTTTTGATTTTTTGAAAACAATGTATTGTTCACAATGAATTTTCTAGCTTAATTTACACTTTTATTTATATTTTTAAAATATCAACATTTTCTTTCTAGAACTCGTGTACTATACACTTGAAAAATAGAATGGTTTTTACTAAAAAAATGAAAACACATATTTTAAATTTATTAAATTATTTAATTTTTTTTGAAATCAATGTATTGTTTACCAAGAAGTTTCTAGCTTAATTTACAGTATTTTTAATATTTTTAAAATTGCAACATTTGTTTGTAGAAATCGTGTACTCTAGACTTGAAATATAGTGTTTTTTACTTTAAAAAAAAATGCATATTTTAAATTTATTAAATTATTTGATTTTTTTACAACAATGTATTTTTCACCATGAAGTTTCTAGCTTAATTTACACTATTTTTTTATATTTTTAAAATATCAACATTTGTTTCTAGAAATCGTGTACTATACACTTGAAAAATAAGGTGTTTTTTACTTAAAAAATGAAAGTGGATATTTTAAAAATATTAAATTATTTTATTTTTTATAAAACATTGTATTATTAACCATGAAGTTTCTAGTTTAATTTACAAATTTTTTTATATTTTTATAATCGCAAGATTTGTTTCTAAAAATCGTGTCCTATACACTTGAAAATTAGGGTGTTTTGAAATTTAAAAATGAAAACGAAAATTTTAAATTTCTTAATATATTTGATTTTTTTGAAAACAACTTATTGTTCCCAATAAAGTTTCTAGCTTTATTTACATAATTTTTTATATTTTTAAAATTGCAACATTTGTTTCTAAAAATCGTGTACTATATACTTGAAATATAGGGTGTTTTTTACTTTAAAAATGAAAACACATATTTTAAATTTATTAATATATTTAATTTTTTTGAAAACAATGTATTGTTCCATATAAAGGTTCTATTTTAATTTACACAATTTTTTATTTTTTAAAATTGCAATATTTGTTTCTAAAAATTGTGTAAGACTTGAAAATTAGGTTGTTTTTTACTTTAAGAATTATAACGCATATTTTCAATTTATTAAATTATTTGATTTTTTTGAAAATAACGTAATTTTCCCCATGAAGTTTCTAGCTTAATTTATACAATTGTTTATATTTTTATAATGGAACATTCGTTTCTAGAAATCGTGTTCTATACACTTGAAAATTTTGGTGCTTTTACTTCAAAAATTAAAATGCATATTTTAAATTTATTAAATTATTTTATTTTTTAGAAAACAATCTATTGTTCCCTTAAAGTTTCTAGCTTAATTTTTACAATTTTATATAATTTTAAAATTGAAACATTTTTTTCTAGAAATCGCGTACTATACACTTGAAAAATAAGGTGTTTTTTACTTTAAAAATTAAAAACTCATATTTTAAATTTTTTTAAATTATTTTATTTTTTTGACAACAATGTATTGTTCACCAAGAAGTTTTTAGCTTAATTTACACTATTTTTTTCTAGAAATTGTGTACTATACATTTGAAAAATAGGGTGTTTTTAACTAAAAAAATGAAAATGCATATTCTAAATTTATTAAATTATTTGATTTTTTACAACAATGTAATTTTCACCAAGACATTTCTAGCTTAATTTACACTATTTGTTTATCTTTCTTAAATATCAACATTTGTTTCTAGAAATCGTGTACTATGCACTTGAAAAATAGGTTATTTTTTACTAAAAAAATGAAATCGCATATTTTAAATTTATTAAATTTTTTGATTTTTTTGACAACAATGTATTATTCACCATAAAGTTTCTAGCTTAATTTACACTATTTTTTTATATTTTTAAAATATTAGCATTTATTTCTAGAAATCGTGTACTATACACTTGAAATATAGGGTGTTTTTTACTTTAAAAATGATAACGCATATTTTCAATTTATTAAATTATTTGATTTTTTTGACAACAATGTATTGTTCACCAAGAAGTTTCTAGCTTATTTTACACTATTTTTTTACACTTGAAATATAGGGTGTTTTTTACTTTAAAAATGATATTAAGCCACTCATAGCAGAAGATGCCACCACTGAAGCATCATGCACACGGGATACAAATAGTCACTAATGTACCATATTATTTTCTTCATTCTGTTGTTTTTCTGTTTAGGTTCACGTCGGTAGTTACATAACTATTTTTCCCTCGTGCTTTTCCCTTTGTATAAATGCTATCATTGATGTAATTCAGACTTAAGGAATTTCATTTCATGTTCCTTCAATATCAATTTAATGATCTTTTCTCTCTGTTTGAAATGCTAATAAATGATAACACATATTTTCAATTTATTAAATTATTTGATTTTTTTTGAAAATAATATAATTTTTCCGATGAAGTTTTTAGCTTAATTTACACATTTGTTTATATTTTTATAATTGTAACATTTGTTTGTAGAATCGTGTTCTATACACTTGAAAATTTGGTGGTTTTTACTTTAAAAATTTAAACACATATTTTAAATTTATTAAATTATTTGGTTTATTTGAAAACAATGTATTGTTCACCATGAAGTTTCTTGTTGAATTTAAATTTTTTTTTATATTTTTATAATTGCAACATTTGTTTCTAAAAATCATGTACTACACTTGAAAAATAGGGTGTTTTTTACTTTAAAAATTAAAACACATTTTAAATTTATTAAATTATTTGATTTATTTGAAAATAATGTAATTTTCCCCATGAAGTTTCTAGCTTAATTTACACAATTGTTTATATTTTTATAATTGCAACATTTGATTCTAGAAATCGTGTTCCATACACTTGAAAAATAGGGTGTTTTTTTACTTTAAAAATAAAAATGCATATTTTAAATTTATTAAATTATTGGATTTTTTAGAAAACAATCTATTGTTCCCCATAAAATTTCTAGCTTAATTTTAACAATTTTATATATTTTTAAAATTGAAACATTTATTTCTAGAAATCGCGTACTATACACTTGAAAAATAGGGTGTTTTTTACTTTAAAAATCAAAACGCATATTTTAAATTTATTAAATTATTTAATTTTTTTGACAACAATTTATTGTTTACCAAGAAGTTTCTAGCTTAATTTATAATATTTTTTATATTTTTAAAATATCAACATTTGTTTCTAGAAATCGTGTACTATCACTTGAAAAATAGGGTGATTTTAACGAAAAAATGAAAACGCATATTTTAAATTTATTTAATTATTTGAATTTTTTGACAACAATGTATTGTTCACCAAGACATCTCTAGCTTAATTTACACTATTTTTTATATTTTTAGAATATCAACATTTATTTCTAGAAATCACATATTTTACTAACACTTGAAAAATAGGGTGTTTTTTACTAAAAAAAATGAAATCGCATATTTTAAATTTATGAAATTTTTTTATTTTTTTGACAACAATGTATTTTTCACCATGAAGTTTCTAACTTAATTGAAACTATTTTTTTATATTTTTAAAATATCAACATTTTTAAAATATAGGGTGTTTTTTACATTAAAAATGATAACGCATATTTTCAATTTATTAAATTATTTGATTTTTTGAAAATAATGTAATTTTCCCCATGAAGTTTCTAGCTTAATTTACATAATTGTTTATATTTTTATAATTGCAACATTTGTTTCTAGAAATCTTGTTCTATACACTTGAAAAACTTGGTGTTTTTAACTTTAAAAATTAAAACGCATTTTTTAAATTTATTAAATTTTTTGATTTATTTGAAAACAATATATTGTTCACCAAGAAGTTTCTAGTTGAATTTCTTAAATTTTTTATATTTTATAATTGCAACATTTGTTTCTAAAAATCGTGTACTACACATGAAAAATAGGGTGTTTTGTACCTTAAAAATTAAAACACATATTTTATATTTATTAAATTATTTGATTTTTTTGAAAATAATGTAATTTTTCGCATGAAGTTTCTAGCTTAATTTACACAATTGTTTATATTTTTATAATTGCAACATTTGTTTCTAGAAATCGTGTTCTATACACTTGAAAAATAGGGTGGTTTTTTACTTTAAAAATTAAAACACATATTTTAAGTTTATTACATTATTTTTCACCATGACGTTTCTAGCTTAGTTTACACTATTTTTTATATTTAAAATATCAACATTTGTTTCTAGAAATCGTGTTCTATAGACATGAAAGGTAGGGTGTTTATTACTTTAAAAATGAAAACGCATATTTTAAATTTATTAAATTATTTGATTTTTTTGACAACAATGTATTGTTCACCATGAAGTTTGTTGCTTAATTTAAACTATTTTTTTATATTTTTAAAATATCAACATTTGTTTCTAGAAATCGTGTACTATACACTTGAAAAATAGGGTGTTTTTTCCTAAAAAAATGAAAATGCATATTTTAAATTTATTAAACTATTTGATTTTTTTGAAAACAATGTATTGTCAGCATGAAGTTTCTAGTTTAATTTAACAAATTTTTTATATTTTTATAATTGCAACATTTGTTTCTAAAAATCATGTACTATACACTTGAAAATTAGGGTGTTTTGGAATTTAAAAATGAAAATGAAAATTTTAAATTTATTAGTATATTTGATTTTTTGAAAACAATGTATTGTTCCCAATAAAGTTTCTAGCTTAAGTTACACAATTTTTTATATTTTCAAAATTGCAACATTTGTTTCTAAAAATCGTGTATTATACACTTGAAATATAAGGTGTTTTTTACTTTAAAAATAAAAAGTCATATTTTAAATTTATTAAATTATTTGATTATTTTGAAAACAACGTATTGTTCCGCATAAAGTTTCTAGCTTAATTTACAATATTTTTTATTTTTTTAAGTTAATAACATTTGTTTCTAGAAATTGCGTACTATACACTTGAAAAATATGGTGTTTTTTTCTTTAAATATGAAAATGGATATTTTAAATTTATTAAATTATTTAATTATTTTGACAACAATTTACTGTTCACCATGAATTTTCTAGCTTAATTTACACTATTTTTTTATATTTTTAAAATATCAACATTTGTTTCTAGAAATCATGTACTATACACTTGAAAAATAGGGTATTTTTTACTAAAAAAATGAAAACACATATTTTAAATTTATTAAATTTTTTTATTTTTTGACAACAATGTATTGTTCACAATGAAGTTTCTAGCTTAATTTACACTTTTATTTATATTTTTAAAATATCAACATTTTTTTTCTAGAACTCGTGTACTATACACTTGAAAAATAGGATGGTTTTTACTAAAAAAATGAAAACGCATATTTTAAATTTATTAAATTATTTAATTTTTTTTGAAATCAATGTATTGTTGACCATGGAGTTTCTAGCTTAATTTACACTATTTTTAATATTTTTAAAATTGCAACATTTATTTGTAGAAATCGTGTACTCTAGACTTGAAATATAAAGTGTTTTTTACTTTAAAAATGAAAACGCATATTTTTAATTTATTAAATTATTTGAGTTTTTTTACAACAATGTATTGTTCACCATGAAGTTTCTAGCTTAATTTACACTATTTTTTTATATTTTTAAAATATCAACATTTTTTTCTAGAAATCGTGTACTATATACACTTGAAAAATAGAGTGTTTTTTACTTAAAAAATGAAAGTGAATATTTTAAAAATATTAAATTATTTGATTTTTTTGAAAACAATGTATTATTAACCATCAAGTTTCTAGTTTAATTTACAATTTTTTTTATATTTTTAAAATTGCAAGATTTTTTTCTAAAAATCAAGTCCTATACACTTGAAAATTAGGGTGTTTTGAAATTTAAAAATGAAAACAAAAATTTTAAATTTCTTAAAATATTTTATTTTTTTGAAAACAATGTATTGTTCCCAATAAAGTTTCTAGCTTAATTTACATAATTTTTTATATTTTTAAAATTGCAACATTTGTTTCTAAAAATCGTCTACTATAGACTTGAAATATAGGGTGTTTTTTACTTTAAAAATGAAAACACATATTTTAAATTTATTAAATTATTTGATTTTTTTTGAAAACCATGTATTGTTCCCCATAAAGTTTCTAGCTTAATTTACATAATTGTTTATATTTTTAAAATTGCAATATTTGTTTCTAGAAATCGTGTACTATACACTTGAAAATTACGGTGTTTGTTTTTAAAATGAAAATGCATATTTTAAATTTGTTAAATTATTTATTTTTTTGAAAACAATCTATTATTCCCTATAAAGTGTAACACCTACTGAAATTTAAGGCTTTTTTTTTTTTTGTAAAACATTGTTAAGTAATATGCATCATAGATGGTTCACATTCGTAAGTTACATAACACTTAGTTTAATGGTCTATCATATGCCCCATCAAAATACATGAGTTCATAGTAATAATAATAATAATAAGTTCCGCTAAATTCTAATTTACCATAATTTATAATAATAATAATAATAATAATAATAATAAGAATAATAATAATAATTACAACCCTTTCAATTTATACGGATTCCTATACAGCTGAACAAATTAATATATGAACTTGAAACTTAGGTTCACCATGGGTGGCTATACCTAAGAAAAGCCCACAACTCATCCCATCTGTGGCTTTTGCTTCACAATCTTCCGATACCTGCGATATGGTAACCGTCGGTTATATGTAAACATATAACTGAGTAACCCCCGACATTTTGAAAACAGTTTTATACCATATCGCAGCAAGTCTAACTGGAAAACACCCCATTTAATCCCTAACACACAATTCAATCCACAATCAATGCAACAACTCATACATAATGCATGCTATGACAATTATGGATGTATGCATGCCATGATCTTTCATTATCATACTTGTTTCATTTCTTTTCTTTAGTCTTTTACGGAAGCCTCGTGCACAAGACTTCTCCCTAAGCGCATGGCAGCAACGCGCATTTGAGCTCAATCATGGACCACGACAAGCGTCCCTACCGTGATCAACTACCAGGCTATCTTGACCCCGTTCATTGGGAGTAGCCCAGGACTTCCTTACCCGTTCATTAGAATGGAATAGTCCTTTCTTTCGGGTCATCTGCCCAGTCACAAGGCAACCCTACTAGTTCAGGCCATCTTACCCCGTTCATTGGGAGACCCTACATTCTCAATCTTTTCATGCTTGTCTGCTTATCCGGTGTCTGACCGGTGGAACTCAACCCGCTTACTCAACATCTGTTGATGGGGGAAAGCTTAAACTTGTCTTTAAATTTCATTTTCATTTCACATAAAATACTATCATGCATTTCACATTCAACTCATATTATTTGCATACAACAATCATCATTCATCATTTATGACATTACAATTTCATTACTCATTAATTAAATCACTTTCCATCCATGTCATAACACTCTACTTATCATAATTATTTCATGACCCTAATACATGTTACTAAGTCCTATAAGCCTATTTCCATTCATTCCTATCTTAAAAATAGGTTACAATGCATTTTAGAAGCTAAAACAGGTCAAGGAGGTACATAGTACTAGTGCTTAAGCGCCCATTCTGGCGCTTGAGCAACAGACGCCCATTTTTCACTGCCAGAAATGTTATTCTGGCGCTCGAGCCCCATCTTGGCGCTCCAGCGCCAGACTTCCATTCGCTGCTGCCCAAAATTTTCTCTTGGCGCTCAAGCCCCATCCTGGTGCTCGAGCCCCAGCCCCAGATGACAGCTTTTGCGAATTTCACCAAAATTTCAACTTCTTGCCTTTTAACCTCATTCCTTGACCCCATTCTAACTTCCAAAACACTGCCCACATTATAGCACAACAAATTCGCACATATGCAATCAAATTATCATAAATCAAGTGCCATTTAGAATGATTCAAATATCAATTGCTTCAAAATTCAACTTCACATTAACACCACAAAATACACTTTCAACACACTCACCCATTACTTCTTAATTCACACTATCACATAACATTATTCCAACAAGGAGAACTCTCCCATTTCAATTTCATTTCCTCACATGGTCTACAAGCAACATATTTTCATACAACCACAATTCACATTAGCACTCATACACACACAAACAAGCCAAAATCACAATTTATTATACTTATTCACAATGGTCCAATATCAAGCCACATGCATTAAAACTAAATCCTATAGTTTCACAATTTCAAACCTAACCTCATACCATTTTCTATTTCCTAACTAGTCTATTTGGGGTTTAGTGGGGTTACCTTCAAACTTTGAGTCCCTAAGCACTTCTTTTTCTCAATCTCCACCAAATCCTTCAATCTCCACTACTAGACTTGGGAATCCCTAAATACCCCCAAATAAGAGTCATTAGCACCCTTTGGAACTCATTTTAGGGTTTTCATGTTAGAGAAGAGGATCAAAAGCCAATTTGCCCAAAAATAGAGCTTTATCAAAAATGGGAGATGAGGGTGCATGGCTTACCTAGGCACTTCAATGGCTTCTCTAAGCTCCCAAATTCCTTCTTCAAGCTCCAATGGTGAAGAATCAAAGAAGGAGAAGCTTCGTCTCTCTTGGGCTTGGGAAACCCTATGAGAGCAAGTGTGAAAATGATAAGTGAAGAGAGTGGGGAAGGGAGAAAGGGGCGAGAATGAGGGAGGAAGTAAGGGGCTTGCATGTTCAATTAAAGAGAAGAATTACCTTCCTTGTGGCTTGGTGATGATGATTTCTTAAGGAGGTTACATGGAATTGAGCTTCTATGATGAGATTGATCAAGGAATTAGGAGAGGGTTTGAGGAGGGGATGAAGAACTAGAGAGAAAGAGTATGGTCTTTGTGTGGACTGAAATGAGAAGGGGAGAAGGGGAAGTGAGGGTTTTTCCTCGCTTAACTAGTTTCTAAATCTTGCTAAGTGGTCCCTCATGGCACTTTATAAAATTTCAACCTAGTCCTTCCCTCTAATTTCTTAAGCATTGCAACCAAATCCCTAAATTCCCATTTTGTTACCCATTAAATCTCTATTTTTATTATAATCTAGTTCTTTCCCCCTAATCCAATTTGCTTTCTAATCTATTCTAGTTTCCCAAATTCCTTATATTTTCCCTAATAGCCCCTTAAGAGTGAGTTTGTGAATCTAAATAATTTACTATACGAAATTAGAAATGTGGGATGTTACATAAAGTTTCTAGCTTAATTTTTACAATTTTTTATATTTTTAAAATTGAAACATTTATTTCTAGAAATCGCATACTATACACTTGAAAAATAGGGTGTTTTTTAGTTTAAAATTGAAAACACGTATTTTAAATTTATTAAATTATTTGATTTTTTTCACAACAATGTATTGTTCATGAAGAAGTTTCTACCTTAATTTACAAAATTTTTTATATTTTTAAAATATCAACATTTCTTTCTAGAAATCGTGTACGATACACTTGAAAAATATGGTCTTTTTTACTAAAAAAATAAAAGCGCATATTTTAAATTTATTAATTTATTTGATTTTTTTGACAACAATGTATTGTTTACCATGAAGTTTCTAGCTTAATTTACACTATTTTTTTATATTTTTAAAATATCAACATTTGCTTCTAGAAATCGTGAACTATACAATTGAAAAATAAAGTGTTTTTACTAAAAAAATGGAAATGCATATTTTAAATTTATTAAATTTTTTTAAATCAATGTATTGTTTACCATGAGATTTCTAGCTTAATTTACACAATATTTTATATTTTTAAAATTGCAACAACTGTTTGTAGAAATTTTGTACTATAGACTTGAAATATAGGGTGTTTTTAAATTTAAAAATGAAAACGCATATTTTAAATTTATTAAATTTTTTGACAACAATGTATTGTTCACCAAGAAGTTTCTAGCTTAATTTATACTATTTTTTATATTTTTAAAATAGTAACATTTGTTTCTAGAAAACACGTACTATACACTTGAAAATTAGGGTGTTTTTTACTTTAAAAATGAAAATGCATACTTTAAATTTGTTAAATTATTTGATTTTTTTGACAACAATGTATTGTTCACCATGAAGTTTCTAGCTTAACTTAAACTACTTTTTTATATTTTTAAAATATCAACATTTGTTTCGAGAAATCGTGGACTACACTTGAAAAATAGGGTGTTTTTTACTAAAAAAAATTAAAACGCATATTTTAAATTTATTAAATTATTTGATTTTTTTTACAACAATGTATTGTTCACCATTAAGTTTCTAGCTTAATTTACACTATTTTTTTACATATTTAAAATATCAACATTTTTTTCTAGAAATCGTGTACTATACACTTGAAAAATATGGTGTTTTTTACTTTAAAAATGAAAGTGCATATTTTAAAAATATTAAATTATTTGATTTTTTTTGAAAATAATGTATTGTTCACCATGAAGTTTCTAGCTTAATTTATATTGTTATTTAAATTTTAAAATATAAACATTTTTTCTAGATATCATGTACCATACACTGGAAAAATATGATGTTTTTTACTAAAACAATGAAAACACATATTCTAAATTTATTTTTTATATTATTAAAATATCAACATTTATTTCTAGAAATCGTGTACTATACACTTGAAATCAATGTATTGTTTACCAGGAAGTTTCTAGCATAATTTACACAATTTTTAATATTTTTAAAATTGCAACATTTATTTGTAGAAATCTTGTACTATAGACTTGAAATATAGGTTGTTTTTTACTTTAAAAAGGAAAATGAATATTTTAAATTTATTAAATTATTTGATTTTTTTGACACAAATGTATTTTTCATCATGAAGTTTCTCGCTTAATTTACACTCTTTTTTAATATTTTTAAAATATCAACATTTGTTTCTAAAAATCGTGTACTATACACTTGATAAAAAGGGTGTTTTTTACAAAAAAAATGAAACGCATATTTATAATTTATTAAATTATTTAATTTTTTAAATTAATGTATTGTTTACCATAAAGTTTCTAGCTTAATTTACACATTTTTTTATATTTTTAAAATTGCAACATTTGTTTGTAGAAATTGTGTACTATAGACTTGAAATATAGGGTGTTTTTTACTTTAAAAATGAAAACGCATATTTTATATTTATTAAATTATATGATTTTTTTACAAAAATGTATTGTTCACCATGAAATTTCTAGCTTAATTTACACTATTTTTTTACATTTTTAAAATATCAACATTTGTTTCTTGAAATCGTGTACTATACACTTGAAAAATAGGATGTTTTTAACTAAAAACATGAAAACACATATTTTAAATTTAAACTATTTTTTTATAGTTTTAAAATTGCAACATTTGTTTGTAGACATCTTGTACTATAGAGTTGAAATATAAGGTGTTTTTTACTCTAAAAATGAAAACGCATATTTTAAATTTATTAAATTATTTGATTTTTTTTACAACAATGTGTTGTTCACCATGAAGTTTCTAGCTTAATTTGCACTATTTTTTTACATTTTTAAAATATCAACATTTGTTTCTAGAAATCGTGTACTATACACTTGAAAAATAGGATGTTTTTAACTAAAAAAATGAAAACGCATATTTTTAATTTATTAAATTATTTGATTTTTTTGTCAACAATGTATTTTTCACCATGAAATTTATATCTTAATTTACACTATTTTTTTATATTTTTAAAATATCAACATTTTTTTTCTAGAAATTGTGTATTATACACTTGAAAAATAGTGTTTTTTACTAAAAAAATGAAATCAATGTATTGTTTACCATGAAGTTTCTAGCTTAATTTACACAATTTTTTATATTTTTAACATATCAACATTTGTTCTAGAAATCGTGTATTATAGACTTGAAATATAGGTTGTTTTTTACTTTAAAAATGAAAACGCATATTTTAAATTTATTAAATTATTTGATTTTTTTTAACAACAATGTATTGTTCACCATGAAGTTTCTAGCTTAATTTATACAATTTTTTATATTTTTAAAATTGAAATATTTGTTTGTAGAAATCGTATACTATACACTTGAAAAATAGTGTGTTTTTTACTAAACAAATGAAAACGCATATTTTTAATTTATTAATGTTATTTGATTTTTTTAACAACAATGTATTGTTTACCATGAAGTTTCTAGCTTAATTTACACAATTTTTTATATTTTAAAATTGCATCAATTGTTTGTAGAAATCATGTACTATAGACTTGAAATATAGTCTAGGATCAAAACTTCTCCCTGCTTTATTCCTACATGAACATAGTCAAAAAAAATGAAATGAAATGATTATGATAAGTATCGTGTTAGGACATGGATGGAAAGTGATTTAATTAATGATTAATCAAATCGTAATGTCATAAATGATGAATGATGAATGTTGTATGCAGATGATATGAATTGAATGTGAAATGCATGAAAATATTTTATGTGAAATGAAAATGAAATTTAAAGACAAGTTTAAGCTTTCCCCCATCAACGGATGTTGAGTAAGCGGGTTGATTCCCACCGGTTACACACCGGGTAAGTGGACAAGCATGAAAAGATTCAGAATGTAGGGTCTCCCAAAAAACGGGGTAAGATGGCCTGAACTAGTAGGGTTGCCCTGTGACTGGGCAGATGACCCGAAAGAAAGGACTATTCCAATGAACGGGTAAGGAAGTCCTGGGCTATTCCCAATGAACGGGGTCAAGATAGCCAGGAAATTGATCACGGTAGGGATGCTTGCCATGGTCCATGATTGAGCTTAGATGCGCGTTGCTGTCATTCGCCTATGGTGAAGTCTAGTGCACGAGGCTTCCGTAAAGGACTAAAGAAAAGAATGAAAAAAGTATGATAATGAAAGATCATGACATGCATACATTTATAAGTGTCATTGCATGCATTATTTTTGAATATGTTGCATTGGATTGATTGTGTGATAGGAATTAAATTGGGTATTTTCCAGTTAGACTGACTGAGGGTTACTCAGTTATATGTTTACATATAACTGACGGTTACAATATCGCAGGTATCAAAAGATTATGAAGCGAAAGCCACAGATAGGACGAATTGTGGGCTTTTCTTAGCTATAGCCACACTTGGTGAACCTAAGTCTCAAGTTCATATGTTAATTTGTTCAGCTGTAAAGGAATCTATATAAGTTAAAAGAGTTGTAATTATTATTATTAATTATTGTAAAGTAGAATTTAGCCTCCGTTAGTGTTTCGATAAAAAAAGGGCTCAAAAATAAGGTGTTATATTTATGGTATCAGAGTAGTTTTGTAACATCCCACAAATTCCCAAGTAGGAATTAGTTGTTCTTTAGAAGAAATTGGGAATTTAGGGGTTTGTAGCAACTCTAACAAGAGAAAAGGAAGGAAGACTAAGGATCAAATTTTAAAAAGTTCTTAAGTGAGGACCATCTAGCAAAACTTAAGAAGATAGCAAAATTAAACAAAAACCCCCATTTCCCATCTTCCCTCTCATTCTCGCCCTCATACTCTCTCACACTCAACTCCATTTCTCATTTTCTTCCTTCTCTTCTCAAGCTCTCATAGGGTGGTCTTCAAGCTCCCAAATCAAGAGGGTCCCTTCATCAATCTTGTTCATTTAAGCTTGGAGAATCTATTGGAACCCCCGGGTAAGCCATGCATCCCTCCTTTTTCACCCTCTTGGTTAAGTTCCATTTTTGGGAAAAATGGGTTTTAATCTTCATATTCCACATGCAATCTCTTAAATGGGTGTTAATGAATGTTAATGACTCACATTTATGAACAATAGGGGATCATCAAGCCTAAGTGGGAGGATTGAAGAGTTTGGGGAAAAGGACTTGAAGCAAGAAGTGCTTAGGAACTTGAAGGTTTAAGGTAACCCCATTGAACCCTAACCTTGGTGATTGAACTTAGAACTGTTAGGAGAATAAGGGAATGGAACTGCATGTGTAAAAATGTAGGACTCTAGTTGACTCTTATAGCTAGGATGTGAAATTGATGTAGGTCTAGTTGAATGCATGTTGTGATTTTGTATAATAAGTTGATGTTCTTGGAATTGAACAAGTTGAATAAATGTTTCGTGCTTGAATTGTGAATCTGAACCTTGAAGTGCATTTAACCATATGTGAATGGATACAATTCCCTTGACTCAATAGTTTGGTTATGAATATGTGTTATTGTGAATCTTGGTGTGGATATGTGTTTTGGTTGAATTGAGAATTCCTTTGATGAAATTGTTGATTTGGAACCTTTCTTGATGTTAAAATTTTGTGTGCTTAGTCCTGAATTTGAGTCATGTGAGTTTGTTGGAAAACAGGGTGAATTTTGGATGAAAATGTGAGTTTTATGTAGTAACTTGGGTGTGAATTTCAAATAATGTTTCATACGATTTTGCCATTATGGTCTTCACAATAGTTGTAGACAATACTCTTAGCTTTCAAATGCTTTTGGTTTTACTCAATTTGGAGGTCTAAAACTCTAGTTGTGGCCAAATTACTGAGTCAAGGTTTGTATTGAAATGTCTGTTCTGTTAAGAGTACATCCCTGTTAAAGATGGCTGTTTTTGTCTACAACTCAAGTTATGACCAAAATACCAACAGAGCGCGTTGCAGAAAAAATGGTTCTGTGCTGAATTTGCGGCAGCGAAATTTTTCGCGACATCGAATTTTTAGCTGTGCATTCTGTGTCATTTTCGTGGCAGCGAAATTTTTAGCGGCGGCGAAAATGACCCAGAATGTAACATCCCGAAAATCCATCAAAAAGGTTTAGGACTTAAGGGATTGATTACAATTTACAAAGAAAAGGAAGAAGGATTAGTTGAAAATAGAAAAGTCAAAAGAGGGACAAAGATAAAGTAAAATTTGAATATGAACTGTCATATTCGAATAGTATTCGAATATGCAAAGCTAATATTCGAATATGCAGGTGAGGAGCCTTATATTCGAATATATATTCAAATATGGACCCCAAAATCTATAAATAGGGGTGCCTTGACTCCAAAAAGGTTGTTCTTCAGATTTCCTCGCTTCTCACACACTTAAAACCTCTGTTCCCAAACCAACTATGACAAAGGAACCAGAGTAGGAGATTGGATCTGGAAGCGAAAGGATAAATGATTCAGGGAATTCCAGGTAACCATGAAAACACCAAATCCTTAAATACTTGGAATTTAGGAACACGTGACTAGGGAATGATAGGAACATGTTATTAGGGAAATCAAACTGCTATATTTTGTTTAAAGTTTGATGAATGATTGAGTTATGCATACTATGTTTGAAATATGTAAGATATGATTGATATGTGTACGAAGTTGATAGACTTTATGTTGATAAATGATGCATATTGTGAAACATGTTAAAGGTATAAATAAGGTTTTCCAGAATTGAGTGTGACACTAACTGGGAATCTGATATTGAAATGATTTCAAATTGGTTTGAAAAGGATTGAGTCCCAGTATTAGCATATTCAAATATGTATTTGAATATGGAATGCCATGTTCAAATAGATATATGAATATAACACGTTTGTCACATAGAATCCGAATAAATGAGAGTTTGTAATCGGATAGGTGTATATTGGAAACCATTGTTTGTACGCTATGTTCTTAATATGAATGTGTGATGCATTAGAACTGGAAATGAAAATGTTAAAAGAGGCTCTTCCCACTCAATAGATATTGAGCAAGAGGGTTAAGTTCCACTGGAAGTATACTGGGTAAGAGGACAGAGCAGAAAATGGAAAAGATGAGAATGTAGGGTTATCCCGAAAAGGGGAAAATAACCTGAAGTACTGGACTATCTTCACGAGGTAGGTAGTCTAAGTACAAAGGGTACTTCTTCACGAGGTAGATGGTTCCTTGGGCTAGCTCGAGGGAGAGTTAGTAGCCAGGCAGGAGAATCCTTGGGGGGACGCTCGCCTGGACCGTGATGATGATGAGCTCAATACGCTTTACTGCCACGTGTTTTGGTGGATTCCCGGTGCACAGGGTTTCCCGTTAAAAGAGGAAAGAATTGAAATGGAAAATGAGCATGCATACATATCTATGTGATTGGCATTATCATTTTTTGTGTGTATGTTTGGTAGGGCTTGGATTTGGGACGATTTTCTAGTTAGACTGGCTGTAATACTATATAAAACTATTTTTATGGCCGACGGGTTACTCAGTTATATGTCGAGCATATAACTGACAGTTACAATATTGAAGGTGGCTCGGACTCGGAGGGTGTCAGCGCGTGAGCAGTTTTGCAGCCCTTTTTCCTGATACTTAGGTAGTCATTTGAGTCTTTGTATGGCTACCTTAGATGGACATGTGTAGATTCTTTGGACTGTAGTTAAGACACTTGTATTTTGATATATATATATATATATATTATTAAATTCCGCTGTGTTCTGTTTTGTTAAAAAAAAAAAAACTACCCTGAAAATCTAGGTGTTACACAGAATAGGACCCTTTGTTTTCACTTCCAAAATTCCTTATACCCTTCAAGTAGGTTATTTCTAGGGTAATAATGATCAAAATAGGTTATAATGTGTTCAAAAACCATAATAGGGATCATGAAAATGTATGATTGATTGTTGAATAAAAATGTATGATTGATTGTTGAATGAAAATGTATGAAAGCTTGTGAAACAAAATTAAATGATAAGACAAGCTTTCCCATTTCAACGAATGTTGAGTAAGTGGGTTGAGTTCCACCGGTTACACACCGGGTAAGCGGACAAGCATGAAAAGATTGAGAATGTAGGGTCTCCCAATGAACGGGGTAAGATGTCCTAAACTAGTAGGGTTGCCCTGTGACTGGGCAGATGACCCGAAAGAAAGGACTATTCCAATGAACGGGTAAGGAAGTCCTGGGCTATTCCCAATGAACGGGGTCAAGATAGCCCGGCAGTTGATTACGGTAGGGACGAGACAAGAATGATAATTGAAAGATCATGCCATGAATTTATATCTTGTCATTTCATGCATTGTGTTTTTGTATGTTGCTTTGGATTGATTTGTATGATAGGAATTAAATGGGGGTGTTTTTCCAGTTAGACTGGCTGTAATATGGTATAAAAATATTTTAAAAATGTCGGGGGTTACTCAGTTATATGTTTGCATATAACTGACGGTTACCATATTGCAGGAGACTCAGAGGATGAATATTTCAGCGCCTGAAAACTTAGCATATTAGATGTTTAGTATTTTTATGTTTGACATGTATTTTGGGGTAGCCAACCTTTCCCTGTAGCACGCTCGTTGGCTACCATTATTGGACATATTTCTCTGGCATGTAGTAGATATTTAAACTCATTACCTTCCCCTATGGACTTATGTATTTTGATAGGGCATATGATAGCCCCTCTCTAAGACTAAGTAATGTTAGTACTCATGTATGAGAGTTACTTGATAGCTATCACTTATTGTATGTTTTGAAAAAAAAACTTAGCTTTAATTTCCATTAGGTGTACAATTTGGTATCAGAGTAGTTTGATTCTTCGGACTGTGGTACTTAGAGGAAATTAGATAGAGTTTGAGATAAGTCCTGTCTTGACTGTTAGTGTTTCTGTGTACGGTACTCTTATGTTGAGCCTGATCAACTCAATGTGGGTGTTATGTATGCAGGACAATGGCAGACGGACCCGCCGATTCCTTGAGACAAATAGCCCAAGCATTGAACCAACTACTCCAAAGTCAAGGCAGGGAAGACCCGTATCGAAAATTTCGAGTGCATGATCCTCCCACCTTTACGGGGGATCAAGGCCCCATAGCAGCAGAGGCATGGCTAAGCCGAATGGAGGAGATATTTAGAGTGATGCAATGTACGAATGCGAAAAAGGTTACTCTAGCGGCTTACAAGTTTGACGGGGAAGCAGCTTAGTGGTGGCTCGGATACCGGGCAAATATGGAGGCCAACCAAAGACAATTGACATGGGCACAGTTCAAGACTCTCTTCTTGGACAAATACTTTTCCAGTACTCTCCGAGATCAAAAGGAGATTAAGTTCCTCTCTTTGCAACAAGGGAATATGTCTGTATCCGAGTATGTGGCGAAGTTTGAGAATCTAGCCCGCCTCTCCAACAACCTTCTGAACCAAGCTGATGATGTGTGGAAATGTAAGAGGTTCAAGCAGGGATTACGTCCGAAATTGAGAAATATGATTATAGCTCATTGAATCCGGGATTACCAACAGCTAATTGAAGCATGCCAACTCACTGAACACTCATTGGTAGCGGTGTTAGCGGAGAAACAAGCTGCTTGGAAGAGAAAGAGGAGCGAAAAAGGCTCGGGGAGCTCAAGAAGAAAGGGTGGAGACAAGAAGGGAAAACAGACGGCCACCTACTCCGACCGTACCGACTCAAAGTGCAAAAATTGCAGAGGATTTCATAGTGGGGAGTGTCTGAAAGGAAAGGGAGTTTGTTTCATTTGCCAGAAGCCTGGACATATAGCTTGGCAATGGCCAGACAAGGACAAGCGTAAAGATGGACAAGCAAGGGCCCCGGTGAGGGGTACAGTCTACACTCTCGATGCAAAGGAGGCTGACCAATCTGAAAATTTGGTGCAAGGTATGGGACTTATTCACAATCAACCAGTGCATATCCTTTTTGATTCGGGTGCTACACATTCATTTATTTCGTTAGAATGTGCTCAACGGATGCAACTGCCCATTAGGGGACTTAATTATGAATTGATGGTCTCTACACCTTCTGAGGGGAAGCTTAGTACCCATTCTATGTGCTCACCTGTGTACTTAAATTATCAAGATAAAGTTTTCTGTCTCGAATTGTATTGTCTTCCAATGAAAGGATTGGAAATTATTTTGGGTATGGATTGGTTGCACTCTCACAAGGTCATTATTGATTGTGCCAACAAGACTATTATCGTGCCGGAGCGAGGATATGAGGTATACTACTCTCACCATCCCACTTTTGATGAGGACAATTTAGCTTAATTTGATGATGGGCCTAGGTTTATAATTTTGTGTCTAGAAGCTTCTAAGATAGTTCTTGATGTCAACTCTATACCAATTGTACGGGATTATCCTGGACTGTTTCCCAAAGACATTGATTCCTTGCCGCCTGAGCAGGAAATTGAATTCTCCATTGAATTAATTCTGGGGGTCGGACCGGTATCTAGAGCTCCTTACAGAATGGCCCCTGTAGAGTTAGCGGAGGTTAAGAAGAAGGTTGAGGATTTATTGCAAAAGCAATTTATTCGTCCAAGTGCCTCGCCATGGGGAGCTCCAGTGCTCTTAGTCAAGAAGAAAGATGGAAAGTTAAGGTTGTGTGTGGACTATCGACAGCTGAATAAGCTTACGGTAAAGAACAAATACCCCCTTCCCCGAATTAATGATTTGCTGGACCAATTAGGAGGAGCTAAAGTGTTCTCTAAGATCGATTTGCACTCGGGGTATCATCAGATTCGAATTAAGCCGGGGGATGTTCCCAAGACCGCTTTCAGGACTCGTTATGGTCATTATGAATATTTAGTGGTTCCATTCGGGTTAACTAATGCTCCTGCAGTTTTCATGGACTACATGAACCAGATTTTCCATTCCTATTTGGACAAGTTTGTGGTGGTTTTTATTGATGATATCTTAGTTTACTCTAAGACACCGGAGGAACACAAGGAACATCTGAAGGTTGTGTTGGAAATTCTTAAGGAGAAACAGTTGTATGCAAAGCTTGAGAAGTGTGAGTTTTGGTTGGATGAAGTTCAATTCCTTGGCCATGTGGTGAATAAAGATAGTGTGGTCGTTGACCCCAGCAAGGTTGAAGCAGTACTGAAATGGGAAAGATCAACTAATGTTACCGAGATCTGAAGTTTTCTCGGGTTGGCTGGATACTACCGACGGTTCATTAAGGGGTTTTCACAGATAGCCATTCCGTTGAGTAAACTAACTCGGAAGGGAGTTCTTTTCGAATGGGATTCCAAGTGTGAAGCAAGTTTTCAGATGCTAAAGGAAAAATTGGCAACAGCTCCAGTGTTGGTCATACCGGACCCCTCCAAGAATTTTCAAGTTTACTGTGACGCATCGAAGCAAGGTTTGGGTTGTGTTCTTATGCAAGAGGGACAAGTGATAGCTTATGCTTCTAGGAAACTCAGGCCACATAAGGGAAATTACCCTACGCATGACTTGGAGCTAGCTGCTGTGGTATTTGCACTAAAAGTATGGAGGCACTATTTGTATGGTGTCACTTTTGAAGTGTTCAGTGACCATAAAAGCTTGAAATATTTATTCGATTAGAAAGAACTGAACATGAGACAACGCCGATGGATGGAGTTTCTAAAGGACTATGATTTCCAATTGAAATACCACCCGGGAAAGGCAAATGTTGTAACCGATGCCTTGAGCCGGAAATCTCTGCATGTGTCTACCATGATGGTGCATGAATTTGAGCTTTTAGAGAGATTTAGAGACTTGAGTCTGAATGTAGTCTGTTGTGATGCCAATTTGTCAGTGAGCAAGGTAGACGTGAGAAATCTACTTCGAGACCGAATTCGGGAAGCACAGAGGCATGATCCCGAATTACAGGAGATTAAAGAGCAACCGGAATTCTCAATTTCTGGCGATGGGATGATCTTGTTCAGAGACAGGGTATGTGTTCCTAATAGTGACGAGATCAAGGATTTAATACTTAAGGAGAGTTACAACTGCCAGTATTCAGTGCATCCAGGTGCTACCAAGATGTATCAAGACATGAAGAGATCCTTTTGGTGGTCGAGAATGAAGCGGGACATTGCTAGTTTTGAGACTCGATGCTTAACTTGTCAAAAGGTGAAGGTAGAGCATCAAAAGCCATCTGGACCACTTCAACCTTTGGAGATTCCAGAGTGGAAGTGAGAATCAGTTGCAATGGACTTCGTTGTTGGGTTGCTAAGGACCCCAGCCGGATATGATTCCATATGGGTGATAATAGACCGATTAACAAAGTCTGCTCACTTTTTACCTGTCAGATCCAACTATACTGTAGAGAGGTATGCAAAGGTGTACATCCAAGAAATTGTTCGGTTACACGGAGCACCACTTAGTATTGTATCGGACAGAGATCCAAAATTTACTTCTAGATTTTGGGAAGCTTTGTAAAGGGCCTTTAGGACTCAGTTGCATTTGAGTACCACATATCACCCCCAAACAGATGGGCAATCAGAGAGAACGATTCAGACCTTAGAGGATATGCTCAAAGCCTGTATCCTTGAGGAAGGAGGAGATTGGGGCAGATACTTACCCTTGGTAGAATTTGCTTACAATAATAGTTATCATTCAAGCATCGGAATGGCTCCTTTCGAAGCTTTGTATGGTAGGAAGTGTAGATCACCAATATGTTGGTATGAGACTGGGGAAAAAGTCCTCTTAGGTCTGGAATTAGTACAAGATACGACTAACAAGATCAAGCAGATTAAGGAGAAATTGAAGGTAGCTCAAGACCGACAAAGGAGCTATGCAGATAAGAGGATAAACACATTAGAGTTTGAAGAAGGTGAACATGTGTTCCTTAAAGTTTCCCCTGCCACCGCTATGGGTAGATCCATGAAGGTAAAGAAGCTCCAGCCGAGATATGTTGGACCCTTCCAAATCTTGCAAAGGGTTGGGCCCGTGGCGTACCGATTAGAGAACCTCTCAAACCTACACGATGTGTTTCATGTATCCCAAATCCAAAAATATGTACCGGATCCTTCTCACATTCTAAGTCTTGACAAGATCCAATTAAAGTCCAACACGTCATACCAAGCTCAACCCGTTGAGATCCTAGATCGTGGGGAGAAGACCTTGTGGAACAAGGTGATTCCGTTGGTTAAGGTGCTATGGCAAAGCATTGATTCGTCGGAAATCACGTGGGAAAAGGAACAAGACATGAAAGATGCCTATCCCGAATTATTTTGACGACACATGTTAGTTCTTAATTTTGAGGACAAAATTATTTTAAGGGTGGTAGAGTTGTAACATCCCACAAATTCCCAAGTAGGAATTAGTTGTTCTTTAGAAGAAATTGGTAATTTAGGGGTTTGTAGCAACTCTAACAAGAGAAAAGGAAGGAGGACTAAGGGGAAAATTTTAAAAAGTTCTTAAGTGAGAACCATCTAGCAAAACTTAAGAAGATGCAAAATTAAACAAAAACCCCCATTTCCCATCTTCCCTCTCATTCTCGCCCTCATCTTCTCTCACACTATAACACCTAGATTTTTTTTTTAGCAAACAGAACACAACGGAATATAATTAAAATATATACATATATCAAAATATAAGTGTTTTATCTACAGTCTAGAGGATCTACATATGTCCAGCTAAGGTAGCCATACAAAGACTCAAATGACTACCTAAGTATCAGAAAAGGCTGCAAAACGTCTCACGCACTGACACCCTCCGAGTCCGAGCCACCTGCAATAATGTAACCGTCAGTTATATGCTCGACATATAACTGAGTAACCCGTCGGCCATAAAAAAAGTTTTATACAATATTACAGTCAGTCTAACTGGAAAACTATCCCAAATCCAAGTCCTACCAAACATACACACAACAAGTATAATTTTCAATTACATAGATATGCATGATCATTTTCCATTTTCTATTCTTTCCTCGTTTAACGGGAAACCCTGTGCACCGGGAATCCACCAAAACACGTGGCAGTAACGCGTATTGAGCTCATCATCATCACGGTCCTGGCGAGCGTCCCCCCAAGGATCCTCTTGCCGGGCTACTAACTCTCTCTCGAGCTAGCCCAGGGAACCATCTACCTCGTGAAGATAGTACCCTTTGTACTTAGACTACCTACATCGTGAAGATAGCCCAGTACTTCAGGTTATTTTCCCCCTTTTCGGGATAACCCTACATTCTCATCTTTTCCATTTTCTGCTCTGTCCTCTTACCCGGTCTACTTCCGGTGGGACTTAACCCTCTTGCTCAATTTCTATTGAGTGGGAAGAGCCTCATTTAACATTTCCATTTCTAGTTCTAATGCATCACACATTCACATTTAACATATAGCATATAAACAAGGATTTCCAATATGCACTTATCCGATTACAATCTCTCATTTATTCGGATTCTATGTGATAGATGTGTTATATTCATATATCTATTTGAACATGGCATTTCATATTCTAACACATATTTGAATATACTACTACTGGGACTCGATCCTTTTCAAACCAATTTGAAATCATTTCAATACCAGATTCCCAGTTATTGTCACATTTAACTCTGGAAAACCTTATTCATTCCTTCAACGTGTTCCACAACATCACATACATCATTCATCAGCATATAGCCTATCAAAATCATACCATATCATGCATATTTCACACATAGTATGCATAATTTAATCATACATAAGCAAAACATAACAGTTTGATTTCCCTAATAACATATTCCTAGCATTCCCTAGTCACATGTTCCTAAATTGCAAGTATTTAAGGATTTGGGGTTTTCAGGGTTACCTGAAACTCCCTGAATCCTTTATTCTTCGCCCCCAAGCCCAATCTCCTACTTTGATTCCTTTGTTGTAAATGCCTCTGAATCTAGATCAACAGTTAGGAACCTTAGTCCTTTGAAATGGAAGCCTTTAGGGTTGGAGAGTTATGACTTAGTTGGTTTAGAACAGAGGTTTTTGGTGTGAGAAGCAAGGAAATCTGAAGAACAGTCCCTTTTGAGTCAAGGCACCCCTATTTATAGATTTTGGGATCCATATTCGAATATATATTCGAATATGAGGCTCCTGTTTTCAGTTCCTCACCTGCATATTCGAATATGAGCTTTGCATATTCGAATACTATTCGAATATTAACTTGCATATTCGAATACTATTCGAATATGGACATGCATATATTCGAATATGACAGTTCATATTCGAATATTTTACTTATCTTTGTCCCTCTTTTGACCTTTCTATTTACAACTAATCCTTCTTTCCTTTTCTTTGTAAATTATAATCAATCCCTTAAGCCCTAAACATTTTTGATGGATTTTCGGGATGTTACAATTCTACCCCCTTAAAATAATTTTGCCCTCAAAATTAGCAATTACCTCAACTATGTAAATAATTCTGGATATGTGCTTCTCATATCTTGTTCCTTTTCCCAAGTGATTTCTGATGAATCAATGTTCTCCCAAAGGACCTTCACTAATGGGATCACCTTATTCCTTAGTGTCTTCTCTCCTCGGTCGAAAATCCTCATAGGCTTCAACTGATATGAGACGTTGGGCTTCAACGGGATGTCATCAGTTTCCAAAACATGTGATGGGTCAGACACGTACTTTCGGAGTTGGGATACATGAAAAATGTCATGAAGGTTCGAGAGATGAGGTGGCAAAGCGAGTTGATAAGCAACAGGTCCTACTCTCCAAAGAATCTGATAAGGACTAATGAATCAGGGTTGCAACTTCTTTGTTTTCATCGCTCTGCCAACAGCGGTGTAAGGTGTGACTTTCAGAAACACATGACTCCTTCTTCAAATTGCAGAGGATTTCTCTGCTGATCTGCATAACTCTTCTGGCGGTCTTGGGCTTTCTTTAACTTTTCCTTGATACGACCAATCTTGTCTGTTATTTCTTGTACCAAATCTGGCCCCAATAACAGCTTTTCTCCAGTTTCAAACCAACATACTGGCGATTGGCATTTTCTCCCGTAGAGTGCTTCATAGGGCGCCATGCCTATACTCGAATGAAAACTGTTGTTATAGGAAAACTCAGCTAATGGCAAATGCTTTCCCCAATCACCACCCTCTTCTAGTACACAAGCCCGCAACATGTCTTCCAAAGTCTGTATGGTTCTTTCGGACTGTCCGTCGGTTTGGGGATGGTGAGAAGTACTCAGATGTAGCCGAGTTCCAAAAGCTTTCTGCAATGCTCCCCAAAAGCGAGAAGTAAACTTAGGGTCTCTGTCTGAGATAATACTGGTCGGTGCTCCATGTAGTCGGACTATCTTTGCAACATACAGCTTGGCATACTTCTCCACGGAATAAGTGGTCTTGATGGGTAAAAAGTGGGCAGTCTTAGTCAATCTGTCAATGATAACCCAGATTGAGTCGTGTCCTGCTGGCGTTCTGGGTAATCCAACCACAATGTCCATGGCTATTGACTCCCATTTCCACTCTGGAATGTCCAATTGCTGAAGTGGTCCAGAGGGTCTTTGATGTTCAACTTTTATCTTTTGGCAAGTAAGACACTTGGAGACAAATTCTGCAATATCTTTCTTCATTCCAGGCCACCAGAATAGCTTCTTCATGTCTTGGTACATTTTTGTAGCTCCAGGATGTACTGAGTACTGGCTACTGTGACTCTCTTCAAGCACTATCTTCTTGACCTCTGCATCATTCGGAATACACACTCTGTCTCTGAACAAGATCATTCCATCACCGGTTACAGAGAAACCATCTTGCCCCTTGAACTTCTGTAATTCATAATCCTGTTGCTGCGCTTCTCGGATTCGGTCTCTGAGTGTATTCTTCAAGTCAAGCTTATACACAGAGATGCTATCATCGTAGCAAGACGCATCCAAGTGCAGGTCTCTAAATTTCTCCAAGAGCTCCATCTGATGAATCATCATAATCGACACGTGTAAGGATTTCCTGCTTAAGGCGTCGGCCACTACATTAGCCTTTCCCAGATGATACTTCAACTCAAAATCATAATCTTTCAGGAATTCCATCCATCGCCTCTGTCTCATGTTCAGTTCCTTCTGATTGAACAAGTACTTCAAACTTTTGTGGTCACTGAACACTTCAAATGTGACTCCGTACAAGTAGTGCCTCCAAACTTTCAACGCAAAAACTACTACAGCTAATTCTAAGTCATGTGTTGGGTAATTTTCTTCATGCGGTCGCAACTGTCGGGAAGTGTAAGCCACTGCTTGTCCTTCTTGCATAACTACACACCCCAAGCCTTGCTTAGACGCATTGCAGTACACTTGAAAATTCTTGTTCGGATCAGGAATTACCAACACCGGCGCTGTTGTCAACTTTTCTTTCAACAATTGAAAACTGTCTTTGCACTTGGCATACCACACAAACGGAACACCCTTCCTTGTTAACTTAGTCCAGGTAATGGCAATCTGAGAGAATCCCTTGATGAATCGCCGGTAGTATCTTGCCAGTCCTAGAAAACTTTGAATTTCTGTGGCATTGGCTGGCCTTTCCCACTTCATTACCGCTTCAAATTTGCTTGGATCCACAGCCACACCATCTTTGTTACGTGGCCTAGAAATTGAACTTCCTCCAGCCAGAAATCACACTTATCCAACTTAGCATACAGTTGCTTCTCTCTGAGTATTCCCAGCACCAATCTCAAATGCTCTTCATGTTCTTCTGCAGTCTTGGAGTAGATGAGAATATCGTCAATGAATACTACAACAAACTTGTCTAAGTAGGGTCGGAAAATCCGGTTCATGTAGTCCATGAAAATTGCAGGAGCATTTGTCAATCCGAACGACATCACCAAGTACTCATAATGACCGTACCGCGTCCGGAAAGCAGTCTTAGGAATATCTTCAGGCTTGATTCTGATTTGATGATATCTGTAACACTCTCAATTTTGCTAATTAATTACTAAATAGGAAATTATTCCGCTAGAAAAATATTTCGATTCCGATTATATGATTAGAAAATATTGGAGAACGATATATTTTAATTCTAGAATTTTTGGTTGCGTTTTTAATTTTATAGTGCACGCATAACAATCGAAATATACCAATTATTCCAAACATATCTACATTCTAGAGTATTAATCAATAAAAGACAAATCCCTCTAACACTCCATACTCTCCATGTGGTCAAACCATACCCTAGACATAGGGAACTTGATTTGCTTCAACCACTCCAACTATTCACACCATGCCTTCATGTACCCCTCAACTATTCAACAAAGCTCTCCAAACACTCCAAGACCCCTCAAAAAACTCAGCCCACTTCCTCTATAAATAGGGGACTCTACTTCACTTCCAAACACACCAAAACACAAGCTTCTCTTCTCCTTTCTCTCTAAAATTTTCTTGACTCCAAAATTGGCGTTGCTTGTAGTGATAACTTTGAAAGCTCTACCCTTCATCAACCCCTTTAATCCTTGAAGATAACCTTGGTAAGGGGAAGTGAGAATAGTTTAGTGTAGAATTTAGTTGGGTATTTGGGTGAGGGTTGGCCCTAGACCCTCTTCATTCATTTTCAAAGCTGGTTTTGTCTTATGCCTGTTGATTTAGAGCCCATATTTTGGGAATTGATCATTGGATAATTCAGCTCCATGCTTAAAAATCATTTTAAGATGTGTTTTAACTACTGGTAAAGTTTCATAATTTTTGGATGATGTTAAGACCTTATTTTGATTCTTGAAACATTATGGCTCTATTCCGTCTGGTGAGTTCATGCTACTGGAGTTACTTTGTGCGTATCATTAAAGCTTTTATTCTGTTTAGATGCGTATGAAAATTTTTATGATGATAGATCTGTGTATTAGCTTTCCAGATTAGTATCATTTGTAATTTTTGATCTTGTGTTTGATTTTATATGGATTTTTGAGTGACATAAGGTCATTTCTGGAACAGTCAGAACGTTTTGGTTTTTCTGCATCATTTGGGAAACAGATTTAACTTAGGAAAATTTTTATGAAAAACTAGACTCAAAGAGGATCATTTCTGGGTTGGTTTCATAAATTTTTAGTAACTGAGTGATTTTATAAAAATCGTTGAAGATGAAGATCCTGTTATTGTAGTTTTCTGTTTTGCTGGGAAAAAGTTGTAAATTTGAGAAAATATTTCGCACGGTATTACTACTCAAAAATTCTTGAAAAATTTATATATGGTGTGTTAATATATCTACTATATCATGTCAAAAATTCATATTTTTCTGGGCACGTATGAATTTATTATACTTTTTAGACTAGCTACTGCCAGATCCTATACAGTTTGAAAGAAGGATTTTTCTGGCCATCTTAAGTATTTTAAAAAAAAAATTCTGGAAAAATTCTATTTTGACCCTAACCCTGTGAAGTAACTGTATAAATTAATTGGGGACCAAATAAAATCATTTAATATTTATTTTACCCCTTTTCAAGGAAGGACAGCATGCTGAAGAGTCACTAAAACAAAGGAAAAATCACTTTTCTTTCCACTTTTGAATATTCGAAATTTATGAGCTTTTTAATACCAAATAAATCATTTTTAAGATGTTAATGATGTTTTCAAGGCTAAATGGTTGTTTTGGACTTATTTATAAATTCCTATAATTTTTGGATATGGTTTAAATGATAATATGTCTAGAAGGACTAAAGTAAATTTCAAACAATGGTGTTAATAGTAGAAGTTAATAAAGGCCTAAGTGCCAAAAGATGAATATAGAAAATGTGAAAATTGAATATATGACTTTTAAAGGTGTATTCTCCCTATTAGGAGTATTATATGAATACCATGATAATTGCTTTGTTTTTGGGAATTAAACTGAAATCTGTGGTAAAGGATTTGACAAGGTGGTGTGATTAGTAAATTTTTTTGCAAAATGTTGTTTGAGCCTAGTTGTATGGATGGGATGTGAACCTGGTTGAATCCTTATGATAAACTATGCTTAAAAGTACTAAAACACCTTGAGATTGTATGTTTTGAAAATAGTATTTTCGAAAACTTCTATTAAGGAGGAATAAAAGGTAAAAGTGGTGCGTTGGCACAATAACGTTATACTCTAGGGAGTGGGTTCGGCCTTTGGGGGCTTTAACCAAAGTGTGAGATGCCTAGGGGACTCGGTGGTAGCTCCCCGATGTCGGGCTACTCACTGAAAAAGCTCGGTTACCTCGACACGTCTCTAAGTATATTCTGGATCGGTGGAGAGTACTGAGGTACATGGACTTGTACGAACGAAGTATGACTCCCGGTCACCTCCTTAATAGAAAGAGTCGCTAACGATGATGTCGTTTTTTTTTCTTTTTTTTGGAGTCTCATGCATTATGGTATCCTTGAATGTGCATGTTGTGTGATGTTACGAGTGAGAATATCAATTGTAAGCTATTATGAATTTTCTGTTTAAAAATCTAAATATCTTGACTCTACTTCTACCAAACTTTGTTGTATCTCACTCCTCTGTTTTGTGTTGTATTTATCTGTCTATGTATATATCTATTACGCGATACAATAGATGGCGGCTCGAGAGACCCTCTTGGAAATCAACTGTCCGATTGAATTTGGCTACTGGGAGCATGATGTGTCTCGTGGGACGTCCACTTTTGTAGGAAAAGTATCCTTCTGGATATCTCATCCGTCACTACCGATGCTCCGGCCCACTTACATTGGAGCAACCTTGACGTTGGTTATTCGGACACCCCCTAGTCTCATGCCTGTACCCGCAGCGTTCCGACCCGCTTCTCATCTTTCTTATTTCACTCCGTCTCTTGAGGAGCAGTACTCTGGTGGCCAGGGTTGGTTCTTCAACTCGCCTAGGGAGAGCTCTCCTGAGAGTGATCCGAGTGAAGATAGTGGGATGGAGAGTGCAGCGTCCTTTATTTAGTTATATTTTCGTTAAGACATTTTGGGTGGCTGTAATATTTGATCAGTGCATTTCCTATGTGCGACATCTTCTACTCTTCGAGTGGTAGAGTATGTTTTTTGTCATGTCGTCTAGGATTCCCAGTAATTTATGTTTGTTATCTGACTAATTAATATATCTATGTTATATTAACTTATCGTATGTGTGTTAGTTACCAAATCTAAACTTTCATTCGACTAGGTCTCATTACTGTTTCGAATATACAACTATTAAGTTTCGAAAAATTTAACTCAAATTTAACCTCTCGATACCAGTATGATGAATTAGCCTTAATAACTTTAATTGAATAACTCATTCCGCTTAGTATAAATTGGGGCGTTACAATATCTAGATCAAAGATCAATCTTTGAAAACACCTTGGCTCCCCCTAACTGATCAAGTAAATCATCAATCTGCGGCAAATGATACTTATTCTTCACTGTCAGCTTGTTCAACTCTCTGTAATCTACACATAGCCGCAATTTCCCATCTTTCTTCTTGATAAGCAATACTGGGGCTCCCCATGGCGAAGCACTTGGTCTAATGAATTGCTTCTGCATAAGTTCTTCAATCTGCCGCTTTACTTCTGCCAACTCCAACGGTGCCATTCGATATGGTGCCTTAGAGACAGGTCCGGCTCCCGGAATTAGCTCAATCGAGAACTCTACTTCCCTTTCGGGTGGCAAAGATTCCATGTCTTCGGGAAATACATTGGAAAAGTCTCGGACTATAGGAAGAGAATCAACACGCACCAAATTCTTAACATTGCTCATACAAACAATCAAATACTTTGGGCCAATATCATACTTAGGCAGATTAGGAAAGTCAGAAGTAAGATGATGCGTACAGTAAATCTCCAAGCCTCTGTCTGGAATATGCACGGTCTTGGTGGCGTAATCGATCTTAACTTTGTGAGATTTGAGCCAATCCATGCCTAAGATCACATCTAGTCCCTTCATCAATAGGCAGTACAAATCTATGTAGAAAGTCTTGCCTTGAAAGTCTAGGAACACTAGGGAACAAATGGTTGTCGTACAGATGTTCTCTTCGGAGGGAGTAGATACTAACACTTTATAAGGTAGCTTAGACATAGGAGAATAAATTTGCTTTGCACAATCTAGGGAAATGAATGAATGAGTGGCACCCGAGAAAATGGGTGGGTCATGCCTATGGAAACTCTGATATCGTTCTACCCGTCCTTGTGCCTCCATCATCTGAGTCATGGCCTGTGCCATTTGTTGTATTAACGGAGAATCACTCGGAGTTGGTGTCGCATTGGTGTTAGTACGAGGTCTACCGGGGTCTGCCTACCATGTCTTCCTACATACAACGCACCACACTGAGTTGATGAGGCTCAATATAATGAATCGCATACGGTCAACATCTCAAGTTAAGAGAGGACTTAATTCTTTGGACTTTCATTTAAGTTACGCATTGGGATAACACAGTTCGGATAGGATCAAACTGCTCTGATACCAAATTGTAACACCTAGATTTTTTTTTTTAGCAAACAAAACACAGCGGAATATAATTAAAATATATACATATATCAAAATATAAGTGTTTTGTCTACAGTCCAGATGATCTACATATGTCCAGCTAAGGTAGCCATACAAAGACTCAAATGACTACCTAAGTATCAGAAAAGGCTGCAAAACGTTTCACGCACTGACACCCTCCGAGTTCGAGCCACCTACAATACTGTAACCGTCAGTTATATGTCGACATATAACTGAGTAACCCGTCAGCCATAAAAACAATTTTATACAGTATTACAGCCAGTCTAACTGGAAAACCGTCCCAAATCCAAGTCCTACCAAACATACTTACAACAAGTATAATTTTCAATCACATAGATATGTATGCATGATCATTTTCCATTTTCTATTATTTCCTCTTTTAACGGGAAACCCTGTGCACCGGGAATCCACCAAAACACGTGGCAGTAACGCGTATTGAGCTCATCATCATCACGGTCCTGGCGAGCATCCCCCAAAGGATCCTTCTGCCGGGCTACAAACTCTCTCTCGAGCTAGCCCAGGGAACCATCTACCACGTGAAGATACTACCCTTTGTACTTAGACTACCTACCTCGTGAAGATAGCCCAGTACTTCAGGTTATTTTTCCCCTTTTCGGGATAACCCTACATTCTCATCTTTTCCATTTTCTGCTCTGTCCTCTTACCCGGTCTACTTCCGGTGGAACTTAACCCTCTTGCTCAATTTCTATTGAGTGGGAAGAGCCTCATTTAACCTTTCCATTTCCAGTTCTAATGCATCACACATTCACATTTAACATATAGCATATAAACAAGGATTTCCGATATGCACTTATCCGATTACAATCTCTCATTTATTCGGATTCTATGTGACAGACGTGTTATATTCATATATCTATTTGAACATGGCATTCCATATTCAAACACATATTTGAATATACTACTACTGGGACTCAATCCTTTTCAAACCAATTTGAAATCATTTCAATACCAGATTCCCAGTTATTGTCACATTCAACTCTAGAAAACCTTATTTATGCCTTCAACGTATTCCACAACATCACATACCTCATTCATCAGCATAAAGCCTATCAAAATCATACCATATCATGCATATTTCACACATAGTATGCATAATTCAATCATACATAAGCAAAACATAACAGTTTGATTTCTCTAATAACATATTCCTAGCATTCCCTAGTCACATGTTCCTAACTTGCAAGTATTTAAGGATTTGGGGTTTTAAGGGTTACCTGGAACTCCCTGAATCCTTTATCCTTCGCCCCCAAGCCCAATCTCCTACTCTAATTCCTTTGCTGTAAATGCCTCTGAACAGTTTGGAACCTTAGTCCTTTGAAATGGAAGCCTTTAGGGTTGGAGAGTTATGACTTAGTTGGTTTAAAAACAGAGATTTTTGATGTGAGAAGCAAGGAAATCTGAAGAACAACCCCTTTTGAGTCAAGGCACCCCTATTTATATTCGAATATGAGGCTCCTGTTTTCAGTTACTCACATGCATATTCGAATATGAGCTTTGCATATTCGAATACTATTCGAAAATTAACTTGCATATTCGAATACTATTCGAAAATTAACTTGCATATTCGAATACTATTCGAATATGACAGTTCATATTCAAATATTTTACTTATATTTGTCCCTCTTTTGACCTTTCTATTTACAACTAATCCTTCTTTCCTTTTCTTTGTAAATTGTAAACAATCCCTTAAGTCCTAAACCTTTTTGATGGATTTTCCGGATGTTACACACACTGAACTCCATTTCTCATTTTCTTTCTTCTCTTCTCAAGCTCTCATAGGGTGGTCTTCAAGCTCCCAAATCAAGAGGGTCCCTTCATCAATCTTGTTCACTGAAGCTTGGAGAAGCTATTGGAACCCCTGGGTAAGTCATGCATCGCTTCTCTTTCACCCTCTTGGTTAAGCTCCATTTTTGGGAAAAATGGGTTTTAATCTTCATATTCCACATGCAATCTCTTAAATGGCTCTTAATGGGTGTTAATGACTCACATTTATGAACAATAGGGGATCATCAAGCCTAAGTGGGAGGATTGAAGAGTTTGGGGAAAAGGAATTGAAGCAAGAAGTGCTTAGGAACTTGAAGGTTTAAGGTAACCCCATTGAACCCCAACCTTGGTGATTGAACTTAGAACTGTTAGGAGAATAAGGGAATGGAATTGCATGTGTAGAAATGTTGGACTCTAGTTGACTCTTATAGCTAGGATGTGAAATTGATGTAGGTCTAGTTGAATGCATGTTGTGATTTTGTATAATAAGTTGATGTTCTTGGAATTGAACAAGTTGAATAAATGTTTTGTGCTTGAATTGTGAATCTAAACCTTGAAGTGCATTTAACCATATGTGAATGGATACAATGCCCTTGACTCAATAGTTTGGTTGTGAATATGTGTTATTGTGAATCTTGGTGTGGATATGTGTTTTGGTTGAATTGAGAATTCCTTTGATGAAATTGTTGATTTGGAACCTTGCTTGATGTTAAAATTTTGTGTGCTTGGTCCTGAATTTGAGTCATGTGAGTTTGTTGGAAAACAGGGTGAATTTTGGATGAAAATGTGAGTTTTCTGCAGTAACTTGGGTGTGAATTTCGAATAATGTTTCATACGATTTTCCGTTATGGTCTTCGCAAGAGTTGTAGAAAATCCTCTTAACTTTCAAATGCTTTTGGTTTCACTCAATTTGGAGGTCTACAACTCTAGTTGTGGCCAAATGACTGAGTCAGGGTTTGTATTGAAATGTCTGTTCTGTTAAGAGTACATCCCTGTTAAAGATGACTGTTTTTGACAATTAAATTCTTAGAACTGGGTTTTTTGGTATTCATAAGAGTTGTAGATAATTCTCTTATCTTTTAAATGCTTTTGGTTTCACTCAAATTGGAGGTCTACAACTCAATTTATGGCCAAAATACCAACAGAGCGCATTGTAGAAAAAATGGTTCTGTGCTGAATTCACGGTAGCAAATTTTTAGCTGTACATTCTGTGTCATTTTCGCGGCGGCGAAAATGACCCAGAATAGGACCCTTTGTTTTCACTTCCAAAATTCCATATACCCTTCAAGTAGGTTATTTCTAGGGTAATAATGAACAAAATAGGTTATAATGTCTTCAAAATCCATAATAGGGATCATGAAAATGTATGATTGATTGTTGAATGAAAATGTATGAAAAATTGTGAAACAAAATTTAATGATAAGACAAGCTTTCCCCCTTCAACGAATGTTGAGTAAGTGGGTTGAGTTCCACCGGTTACACACCGGGTAAGCAGACAAGCATGAAAAGATTGAGAATGTAGGGTCTCCCAATGGCCTGAACTAGTAGGGTTGCCCTGTGACTTGGCAGATGACCCGAAAGAAAGGACTATTCCAATGAACGGGTAAGGAAGTCCTGGGCTATTCCCAATGAACGGGGTCATGATAGCCCGGCAGTTGATCACGATAGGGACACTTGCCGTGGTCCCATGATTGAGCTCAAATGCGCATTGCTGCCTTGCGCCTATGGCGAAGTCTAGTGCACGAGGCTTCCGTAAAAGACTAAAGCAAAGAAAGAGACAAGAATGATAATTGAAAGATCATGTCATGCATATATATCTTGTCATTTCATCCATTGTGCTTTTGTATGTTGCTTTGGATTGATTTGTATGATAGGAATTAAATGGAGGTGTTTTTCTAGTTAGACTGGCTGTAATATGGTATAAAAATATTTTAAAAATGTCGGGGGTTACTCAATTATATGTTTACATATAACTGACGGTTACCATATTGCAGGAGACTCAGAGGATGAAGATTTCAGCGCCTGAAGACTTAGCATATTAGATGTATAGTATTTTTATGTTTGACATGTATTTTGGGGCAGCCAACCTTTTCCCTGTAGCACGCTCGTTGGCTACCATTATTGGACATATTTCTCTAGCATGTAGTAGATATTTAAACTCATTATCTTCCCCTATGGACTTATGTATTTTGATAGGGCATATGATAGCCCCTCTCTAAGACTAAGTAGTGTTAGTACTCATGTATGAGAGTTACTTGATAGCTATTACTTATTGTATGTTTTGAAAAAAAAATAACTTAGCTTTAATTTCCATTAGGTGTTACA
This sequence comes from Cyamopsis tetragonoloba, assembly GCA_037177725.1. Lineage (NCBI taxonomy): Eukaryota > Viridiplantae > Streptophyta > Magnoliopsida > Fabales > Fabaceae > Cyamopsis > Cyamopsis tetragonoloba. The sequence goes on from CM074120.1 coordinate 29,966,214, forward strand.
AGTTTGATCCTTCGGACTGTAATGATAATGAGACGATAGTCAGCTGAACGATTAATATTTTGAATATATCTATTAGGTGTGTCGTAAGCTTCAAAGGAACGTGTAGCTAATATTTAGTCTGATCAATTAAATATTGGTGCATGAGAGTAGAAGTTATGACCACTAATGGACAAGAATGATCTTTAAAGTGATTGTTCTTCTTTTAGTAACTTTCATGGAAAATAGGACGAGACATTGGGATATAAGTGTACCGGTGTTGTGATTGTAAGATATTGGACTTGGCCAGTTCAGGACCTTAGTCATAGTATTGATGCATTTATAACCAATGGAGTCAAGTCACTAGCCTAGAAAGAGTATCAAGTAGGATATGTTTTAAGGATAAATTTGGTTAGCCTTCTAGAATAGATAGTCGAAAATGGGTGTGAAGATTTTCCGAAATTAGGATTCGAATTCCTTAAATCCTCTTCCCTTTATAATTGTGATTGACGAACTATCCACGTAATCCTAGAAATCAAATTCTCTATCTTATTCGGGAAATTCACCAAGCCTAAATTTGAATCATTGTTGTGATTGAATAACTTTTATTGCTTATTCCATACCATTATGTGCTTTCTTTCTTGATGAATTCATCATAAATTTTAATTTGATGGTCATGTATCCTTAGAGAAGTTCAAGGACTTATTTGCCTATACCGATTCCATTGATGTCTCTTCATGTAGCTACATCTTATAGTAACCCTATTTCCTTTTTATAGATGTGGCGTAACATTGTATCTTGAAAATTGTTATAATTAAGACTTTTCCTGTAGATAAAATCCAAGCTGCCTTTAGGTTCAAGATTTAGAAATTCTTTCCGCTTGAGGATTGTATTAAGTTAGTTTTGTAAACCTAATCTTAAAAAGATTCAAGTCACACATCTTACTCTATCATTAACTTTGGAATCAATTCTTTTAAGACCCTCGATTCCAATGTTCATGTAATCTCGGTTTGTATTGAAGGTCGACAACTCTAGTTATGGCCAAATTACTAAGACTAGGTTTGTATTCAAATATTTGTTCTGTTAACTGTATATCCCTGTTAAATATGGCTGTTTTTGACAATCAAATAGTTAGAACTGGGCATTTTGGTCTTCACACGAGTTGTAGATAATCCTCTTATCTTTCAAATGCTTTTGGTTTCACTCAATTTGGAGGTCTACAACTCAAGTTATGACCAAAATACCAACAGGACGCGTTGCAGAGAAAAATGGTTCTGTGCTGAATTCGCGGCAACGAATATGATACAGAACAGGGACCTCTTTCTTTACTTCTAAAATGCAATGTAACTTCAAGGGCTCCATTTTTAGGGTTGGAATTGATAAAAATAGGTCCTAATGTTTTAAAAATCATGCATAGTGCCATGTAATTGTAATTTGTATGAATGTGGATGGTTTGTCTTATTGAATGGTTTTTCTATTGATTGAGTGGATATGCAATAGGGTCATGAAAATGTTGTGATATGTGACCTGGATGACAAGTATTTTAGTTGATGATTAATGGAATGGTAATGTGATTAATGTTGAAGGAAAATGCATGATAATATTTGATGTGGAATGAAAATGAAATGTAAAGACAAGTTTAAGCTTTCCCCCATCAACGGATGTTGAGTAAGTGGGTTGAATCCCACCGGTCAGACACCAGGTAAGCGGACAAGCATGAAAAGATTGAGAATGTAGGGTCTCCCAATGAACGGGGTAAGATGACATGAACTAGTAGGGTTGCCCGGTGACCGGGAAGATGGCCCGAAGAAAGGACTATCCCATTGATGTGGGGTTAAGATAGCCCGGCAGCCAGTTTGATCACGGTAGGGACGCTTGCCATGGTCTTTGAGCTCAACCTCGCGTTACTGCCACGCGCTAGGGGAAGTCTAGTGCACGAGGCTTCCATAAAAGACTCAAGAAAAGAAAAGAATTAAGTATGTTAATGAAAGATCATGGCATGCATACATCCATAATTGTCATAGCATGTATTATGTATGAAATTGTTGCATTGAATTGATTGTGTGTTAGGAATTTAAATGGGGTGTTTTCCAGTTAGGCTGGCTGCGATATGATCTAAAAATGTTTTCAAAATGTCGGGGGTTACTCAGTTATATGTTTACATATAACTGACGGTTACCATATCGCAGGTATCAGAAGACTATGAAGCGAAAGCCACAGATAGGACGAATTGTGGGCTTTTCTTAGGTATAGCCACACATGGTGAACCTAAGTCTCAAGTTCATATATTAATTTGTTCAGCTGTATAGGAATCCGTATAAATTGAAAGGGTTGTAATTATTATTGTTAATTGTTGTAAATTAGAATTTAGTTTCCGTTGGTGTTTTAAAAAAAAATCGGACTCCAAAATTAAGGTGTTACAAAACAATGTATTGTTCACCATGAAGTTTCTAGCTTAATTTACACTATATTTAATACTTTTAAAATATCAACATTTGTATCTAGAAATCGTGTACGCACTTGAAAAATAGGGTGTTTCTTACTAAAAAATGAAAACGCATATTTTAAATTTATCAATTTTTTTGATTTATTTGAAAACAATGAATTGTTCACCATGAAGTTTCTAGTTGAATTTACAAAAAAATTTATATTTTTATAATTGTAACATTTGTTTCTAAAAATCGTGTACTACACTTGAAAAATAGGGTGTTTTTTTCTTTAAAAATTAAAACGCATATTTTCAATTTATTAAATTTTTAAATTTTATAGAAAACAATATATTGTTCCCCATAAATTTTCTAGGTTAATTTATAAAATTTTTTATATTTTTAAAATTGCAACATTTGTTTCTAGAAATCGTGTACTAAACACTTGAAAATTAGGGTGTTTCTTACTTTAAAAATGAAAACACATATTTTAAATTATATAATTATTTGATTTTTTTTGAAAATAATATAATTTTCACCATGAAATTTCTAGCTTAATTTACACAATTTTTTATATTTTTATAATTGCAACATTTATTTCTCAAAATCGTGTTCTATACACTTGAAATATAGGGTGTTTTTTACTAAAAAAATTAAAACGCATATTTTAAAATTATTTAATTATTTGATTTTTTTGAAAACAATCTATTGTTCCCCATAAAGTTTCTTGCTTCATTTTTATAATTTTTTATATTTTCAAAATTGAAACATTTGTTTCCAGAAATCGCGTACTATACACTTGAAAAATAGGGTGTTTTTTACTGTGAAAATGAAAATGCATATTTTAAATTTATTAAATTATTTGATTTTTTTGACAACAATGTATTGTTCACCATGAAGTTTCTAGCTTAATTTACACTATTTTTTATATTTTTAAAATATTAACATATATTTCTAGAAATCCTGTACTGTACTCATGAAAAATAGGGTATTTTTTACTATAAAAATAAAAACGCAAATTTTAATTTTTTTAAATGATTTTAATTTTTTGACAACAATGTATTGTTCACCATGAAATTTCTTGCTTAATTTACACTATTTTTCTATTTTTTTACAATATCAACATTTGTTTTTAGAAATCGTATACCATACACTTGAAAAATAGGATGTTTTTTACTAAAAAAATGAAAACGCATATTTTAAATTTATTAAATTATTTGTTTTTTTTAAAACAATGTATTTTTTACCATGAAGTTTCTAGCATAATTTACACAGTTGTTTATATTTTTATAATTGCAACATTTGTTTCAAGAAATCGTGTTCTATACACTTGAAATATAGGGTGTTTTTTACTTAAAAAATGAAAATATATATTTTAAATTTATTTAATTATTTGATTTTTATGAAAATAATATATTGTTCCCCATAAAGTTTCTAGCTTAATTTTTAAAATTTTATATATTTTTTAAAATTGAAACATTTATTTCTAGAAATCGCGTACTAGACACTTCAAAAATAGGGTGTTTTTTACTTTAAAAATCAAAACGCATATTTTAAATTTATTAAATTATTTGATTTTTTTTACAAAAATGTATTTTTCACCAAGAAGTTTCTAGCTTAATTTACACTATTTTTTATATTTTTAAAATATCAACATTTGTTTCTAGAAATCGTATACACTTGAAAAATAGGGAGTTTTTAACTAAAAAAATGAAAACGCATATTTTAAATTTATTAAATTAGTCAATTTTTTTAAAACAATGTATTGTTCACCAAGGCGTTTCTAGCTTAATTTACACAAATTTTTATATTTTTAAAATATAAAAATTTATTTCTAGAAATCATGTACTATAAATATTAAAAACAGGGTGTTTTATTACTAAAAAAACGAAAACGCATATTTTGAATTTATTAAATTTTTTGATATTTTTGACAACAATGTATTGTTCACCATGAAGTTTCTAGCTTAATTTACACTACTTTTTTATATATTTAAAATATCAACATTTGTTTCTATAAATCGTGTACTATACCCTTGAAAAATAAGGTGTTTTTTACTACAAAAATGAAAATGCATATTTTAAAATTATTAAATCATTTGTGTTTTTTAAAACAATGTATTGTTCACCATGAAGTTCCTTTCTTAATTTACACCATATTTATTATTTTTAAAATATCAACATTTGTTTCTAGAAATAGTGTACTATGCACTTGAAAATTAGGGTGTTTTTTACTAAAAAAAGAAAACACATATTTTAAATTTATTAAATTATTTGATTTTTTTACAATGATGTATTGTTCACAATAAAGTTTCTAGCTTAATGTACATTAATTGATTTATATTTTTAAAATTGCAACATTTGTTTCCAGAAATCGTGTTCTATACATTTGAAAAATAGGGTGTTTTTAAATTTAAAAATTATAACGGATATTTTAAATTTATTTAATTTTTTTATTTTGTTGAAAACAATATATTGTTCCCCATAAAGTTTCTAGGTTAATTTATAAGTTTTTTTATATTTTTAAAATTCCAACATTTGTTTCTAGAAATCGTGTACTATACACTTGAAAATTAGGGTGTTTTTTACTTTTAAAAATAAAACGCATATTTTAAATTTATTAATGTATTTAATTTTTTTGAAAACAATGTATTGTTCCCAATAAAATTTCTAGCTTAATTTACACAAATTTTTATTTTTTAAAATTGCAACATTTGTTTCTAAAAATTCTGTACTATAGACTTGAAATATAGGGTGTTTTTTACTTTAAAAATGAAAACACATATTTTAAATTTGTTAAATTATTTGATTTTTTTGAAAATAATGTAATTTTCCCCGTGAAGTTTCTAGCTTAATTTACACAATTGTTTATATTTTTATAATTGCAACATTTGTTTCTAGAAATCGTGTTCTATACACTTGAAAAATAGGGTGTTTTTTATTTTAAAAATTAAAACACATATTTGAATTTTATTAAATTTTTTGATTTATTTGAAAACAATGTATTGTTCACCATGAAGTTTCTAGTTGAATTTACAAAAAAAAATTATATTTTTATAATTGCAACATTTGTTTTTAAAAATCGTGTACTACACTTTAAAAATATGGCGTTTTTTACTTTAAAAATTAAAACGATATTTTAAATTTATTAAATTTTTTTATTTTATTGGAAACAATATATTGTTCCCCATAAAGTTTCTAGGTTAATTTATAAAAAAATTTATATTTTTAAAATTGCAACATGTAACTTCCTGAAAATCCATAAGAGAGACTTAGGACTTAAGTGATTGATTACAATTTACAAAGAGAAACAAAGATAAAGTAAATATTTGAATATGAACTGTCATATTCGAATATATATTCGAATATGCCACGTCATATTCGAATAGTATTCAAATATGCATGTCAATATTCGAATATGCCACGTCATGTTTGAATAGTATTCGAATATGTAAGATAGTATTCGAATATGCAAGTGAGGAACATAATACAGGAGCCTTATATTCGAATATGGACCCCAAAATCAATAAATAGGGGTGCCTTGACTCCAAAGTGGTTGTTCTTCAGATTCCTCACTTCTCACACACCTACAACCTCTATTCCCAAAACCAACTACGTCACAACTCTTCAACCTTAAGGCTTCAATCTCAAAAGACTAAGGTTCCAACGTTTGTTCAGATTCAGAGGCAACTACGGCAAAAGAACTGGAGTAGGAGAATGGATCTGGAAGCTAAGGATAAAGGATTCAGGGAAGTTCCAAGTAACCCTGAAAACCCTAAATCCCTAATACTTGGAATTTAGGAACATGTGACTAGGGAATGATAGGAACATGCTATTAGGGGAATCAAACTAATATGTTTTGTTTAAAGTTTGATGAATGATTAAACTATGCTTACTATATTTGAAATATGCATGATATGATTGATATGTGTATGATTTTGATAGGCTTTATGTTGATGAATGATGTACGTGGTATTGTGAAACATGTTAAAGGTATAAATAAGGTTTTCTAGAATTAAATGTGACACTAACTGGGAATCTGATATTGAAATGATATCAAATGGGTTTGAAAAAGATTGAATCCCAGGATTAGTATATTCAAATATGTATTTGAATATGGTATGCCATGTTCAAATAGATATATGAATACAACACGTTTGTCACATAGAATCCGAACAAATGAGAGTTTGTAATTGGATAGGTGTATATTGGAAATCCTTGTTTATATGTTATATTTGCAATGTGAATGTGTGATGCATTAGAACTGAAAATGGAAATGTTAAAAGAGGATCTTCCCACTCAATAGATATTGAGCAAGAGGGTTAAGTTCTACCGGAAGTAGACCGGGTAAGAGGACAGAGCAGAAAATGAAAAGATGAGAATGTAGGGTTATCCCAAAAGGGGCAGATAACCTGAAGTGCTAGGCTATCCCGAGTATGGGGTAGATAGTCTAGTGCAAAGGGGCTATCCCAAAAGGGGTAGATAGTCCCTAGGCTAGCCTAGAGAGGGTTGGTATCCTGGCAGTAGGATCCTGGGGGGACGCTATCCAGGACCATGATGATGAGCTCAACTGTGCATTCACTGTCATGCACCTATGGTGGATTCCCGGTGCACAGGGTTTCCTGATAAAAGAAGAAAGAAATGAATTGGAGAATGATCATGCATGCATATCTATGTGTTTGGAAATTATACTTGTTGTATGTATGTTTGGTAGGGCTTGGATTTGGGACGGTTTTCCAGTTAGACTGGCTGTAATACTGTATAAAACTGTTTTCACTGCCGACGGGTTACTAAGTTATATGTCGAGCATATAACTGACGGTTACAGTATTGCAGGTGGCTCGGACTCAGAGGGTGTCACCTCGTGAGCAGTTTTGCAGACTTTTTTTTTGTTACTTAGGTAGTCATTTATATTGTTGTATGACTACCTTAGCTGGACACATGTATACTCTCAGGACTGTAGTTGAAACACTTGTATTTCGATATATGCATATATTTTATTAAAATCCGCTTCGTTTTGTTTGAAAAACTAAAAAAAAAAAAAATTCTAGGTGTTACACAAACTTTGTTTCTAGAAATCGTGTACTATACACTTGAAAATTAGGGTGTTTTTTACTTTAAAAATGGAAATGCATATTTTAAACTTATTAAATTATTTGATTTTTTTGAAAGCCATGTAATTTTCCCCATGAAATTTCTAGCTTAATTTACAAAATTTTATATATTTTTAAATTTGAAACATTTGTTTATAGAAATCGTGTACTATACACTTGAAAAATAGGGTGTTTTTTACTTTAAAAATGAAAATGCATATTTTAAATTTATTAAATTATTCGATTCTTTTGACAACAATGTATTTTTCACCATGAAGTTTCTAGCTTAATTTACACTATTTTTTATATTTTTAAAATATCAACATTTGTTTCTAAAAATCGTGTACTATACAGTTGAAAAGCAGAGAGTTTTTTACTAAAAAAATGAAAACGCATATTTTAAAATTATGAAATTATTTGATTTTTTTTTACAACAATGTATTGTCTACCAAGACGTTTCTAGCTTAATTTACACTATTTTTTATATTTTTAAAATATCAACATTTGTTTGTAGAAATCATGTAAAATACACTTGAAAAATAGGGTGTTTTTTACTAAAAAAATTGAAACACATATTTTAAATTTATTAAATTATTTGATTTTTTTGAAAACAATGTAATTTTCCCCATGAAATATCTAGCTTAATTTACACAATTTTATATATTTTTAAAATTGAAACATTTGTTTCTAGAAATCGTGTACTATAAACTTGAAAAATATGGTATTTTTACTTTAAAAATTAAAGCTCATATTTTAAACTTAAATTATTTGATTTTTTACAAAAATGTATTTTTCACCAAGAAGTTTCTAGCCTAATTTACACTATTTTTTATATTTTTAAAATTTTAACATTTGTTTCTAGAAATCGTGTACTATACACTTGAAAAATAGAGTGTTTTTAACTAAAAAAAATGAAAACACGTTTTTTAAATTTATTAAATTATTTGATTTTTTAACAACCATATATTATTCACAATAAAATTTCTAGCTTAATTTACACTATTTGATTTATATTTTTAAAATTGCAACATTTGTTTCTTGAATTCATGTTCTATACACTTGAAAAATAGGGTGTTTTTTACTTTAAAAATGAAAACGCATATTTTAAATTTATCAATTTTTTGATTTATTTGAAAAAAATATATTGTTCACCATGAATTTTCTATTTGAATTTAAAAAAAAAAATATTTTTATAATTGCAAAATTTCTTTCTAAAAATTGTGTACTACACTTGAAAAATATGGTGTTTTTTTCTTTAAAAATTAAAACGCATATTTTAAATTTTTTAAATTTTTTGATTTTATTGAAAACAATATATTGTTCCCCCTAAAGTTTGTAGGTTAATTTATAAAAAATTTTATATTTTTAAAATTGCAACATTTGTTTCTAGAAATCGAGTACTATACACTTGAAAATTAGGGTGTTTTTTACTTTAAAAATGAAAAACACATAATTTAAATTTATTAAATTATTTTATTTTTTTGAAAATAATTTAATTTTACCCATGAAATTTCTAGCTTAATTTATACAATTGTTTATATTTTTATAATTGCAACATTAGTTTCTAGAAATCGTGTTCTATACACTTGAAATATAGGGTGTTTTTTACCAAAAAATTGAAAACGCATATTTTAAAATTATTTAATTGCTTGATTTTTTTGAAAACAATCTATTGTTCCCCATAAAGTTTCTAGCTTCATTTTTACAATTTTTTATATTTTCAAAATTGAAACATTTGTTTCTAGAAATCTCGTACTATACACTTGAAAAATGTATTGTTCACCATGAAGTTTCTAGCTTAATTTAAACTATTTTTTATATTTTTAAAATATCAACATTTGTTTCTAGAAATCCTGTACTATACACATGAAAAATATAGTGTTTTTTACTATAAAAATGAAAGCGAATATTTTAAATTTATTAAATTATTTGATTTTTTTGACAACAATGTATTGTTAACCATGAAGTTTCTTGCTTAACCTACAGTATTTTTTTATATTTTTAAAATATCATCATTTGTTTCTAGAAATCGTGTACTATATACTTGAAGAATAGGGTGTTTTTTACTAAATAAATGAAAACACATATTTTAAAATTATTAAATTATTTTTTTAAAACAATGTATTGTTCACCATGAAGTTTCTAGCTTAATTTACACTATTTTAATATTTCTAAAATATCAACATTTGTTTCTAGAAATCGTGTACTATGCACTTGAAAAATAGGGTGTTTTTTACTAAAAAAATAAAAGCGCATATTTTAAATTTATCAATTTTTTTGATTTATTTGAAAACAATGTACTTTTCATCATTAAGTTTCTAGTTGAATTTACAAAAAAAATTATATTTTTATAATTGCAACATTTGTTTCTAAAAATCGTGTACTACACTTGAAAAATATGGTGTTTTTTTCTTTAAAAATTAAAACGCATATTTTAAATTTATTAAATTTTTTTTATTGAAAACAATATATTTTTCCCCATAAAGTTTGTAGGTTAATTTATAAAAAATTTTATATTTTTAAAATTGCAACATTTTTTTCTATAAATCGTGTACTATACACTTGAAAATTACGGTGTTTATTACTATAAAAATGAAAACGCATATTTTATATTTATTAAATTATTTGATTTTTTTGACGACAATTATTGTTAACCATGAAGTTTCTTGCTTAATTTACACTATTTTTTCATATTTTTAAAATATCAACATTTGTTTCTAGAAATCGTGTACTATGCACTTGAAAAATAGGGTGTTTTTTACTAAAAAAATAAAAACGCATATTTTAAATTTATCAATTTTTTTGATTTATTTGAAAACAATGTACTTTTCATCATTAAGTTTCTAGTTGAATTTACAAAAAAAATTATATTTTTATAATTGCAACATCTGTTTCTAAAAATCGTGTACTACACTTGAAAATATGGTGTTTTTTTTTTAAAAATTAAAACGCATATTTTAAATTTATTAAATTTTTTTTTATTGAAAACAATATATTTTTCCCCATAAAGTTTGTAGGTTAATTTATAAAAAATTTTATATTTTTAAAATTGCAACATTTTTTTCTAGAAATCGTGTACTATACACTTGAAAATTACGGTGTTTATTACTATAAAAATGAAAACGCATATTTTATATTTATTAAATTATTTGATTTTTTTGACAACAATTATTGTTAACCATGAAGTTTCTTGCTTAATTTACACTATTTTTTCATATTTTTAAAATATCAACATTTGTTTCTAGAAATCGTGTACTATGCACTTGAAAAATAGGGTGTTTTTTTACTAAAAAAATGAAAACGCATATTTTAAATTTATCAATTTTTTTAATTTATTTGAAAACAATGTACTTTTCATCATTAAGTTTCTAGTTGAATTTACAAAAAAAATTATATTTTTATAATTGCAACATTTGCTTCTAAAAATCGTGTACTACACTTGAAAAATACGGTGTTTTTTTCTTAAAAATTTAAAACGTATATTTTAAATTTATTAATTTTTTTTTATGAAAACAATATATTGTTCCCCATAAAGTTTGTAGGTTAATTTATAAAAAAATTTATATTTTTAAAATTGCAACATTTTTTTCTAGAAATCGTGTACTATATACACTTGAAAATTACGGTGTTTATTACTATAAAAATGAAAACGCATATTTTATATTTATTAAATTATTTGATTTTTTTGACAACAATTATTGTTAACCATGAAGTTTCTTGCTTAATTTACACTATTTTTTCATATTTTTAAAATATCAACATTTGTTTCTAGAAATTGTGTACTATACACTTGAAAAATAGTGTGTTTTTTACTTAAAAAATGAAAACACATATTTTAAAATTATTAAATTATTTTTTTTAAAACAATATATTGTTCACCATGAAATTCCTAGCCTAATTTACACAATTGTTTATATTTTTATAATTGCAACATTTGTTTCTAAATATCGTGTTCTATACACTTGAAATATAAGTTGTTTTTTACCTAAAAAATGAAAATGCATATTTTAAATTTATTTAATTATTTGATTTTTTTGAAATAATCTATTGTTCCCCATGAAGTTTCTAACTTATTTTACACAATTTTTTATATTTTTAAAATTGCAACATTTGTTTGTAGAAATCGTGTACTATAGACTTGAAATATAGGGTGTTTTTTACTTTAAAAATGAAAATGCATATTTTAAATTTATTAAATTATTTGATTTTTTTGACAACAATGCATTGTTCACCATGAAGTTTCTTGCTTAATTTACACTATTTTTTATATTTTTAAAATATCAACATTTGTTTGTAGAAATCATGTAAAATACACTTGAAAAATAGGGTGTTTTTTACTAAAAAAATTGAAACACATATTTTAAATTTATTAAATTATTTTATTTTTTTGAAAACAATGTAATTTTCCCCATGAAATATCTAGCTTAATTTACACAATTTTATATATTTTTAAAATTGAAACATTTGTTTCTAGAAATCGTGTACTATAAACTTGAAAAATATGGTATTTTTTCTTTAAAAATTAAAGCTCATATATTAAACTTAAATTATTTGATTTTTTACAAAAATTTATTTTTCACCAAGAAGTTTCTAGCCTAATTTACACTATTTTTTATATTTTGAAAATTTTAACATTTATTTTTAGAAATCGTGTATTATACACTTGAAAAATAGAGTGTTTTTAACTAAAAAAAATGAAAACACGTTTTTTAAATTTATTAAATTATTTGATTTTTTAACAACCATATATTATTCACAATAAAATTTCTAGCTTAATTTACACTATTTGATTTATATTTTTAAAATTGCAACATTTGTTTCTTGAATTCATGTTCTATACACTTGAAAAATAGGGTGTTTTTTACTTTAAAAATGAAAACGCATATTTTAAATTTATCAATTTTTTGATTTATTTGAAAAAAATATATTGTTCACCATGAATTTTCTATTTGAATTTAAAAAAAAAATTATATTTTTATAATTGCAAAATTTCTTTCTAAAAATTGTGTACTACACTTGAAAAATATGGTGTTTTTTTCTTTAAAAATTAAAACGCATATTTTAAATTTTTTAAATTTTTTGATTTTATTGAAAACAATATGTTTTTCCCCCTAAAGTTTGTAGGTTAATTTATAAAAAATTTTATATTTTTAAAATTGCAACATTTGTTTCTAGAAATCGAGTACTATACACTTGAAAATTAGGGTGTTTTTTACTTTAAAAATGAAAAACACATAATTTAAATTTATTAAATTATTTTATTTTTTTGAAAATAATTTAATTTTACCCATGAAATTTCTAGCTTAATTTATACAATTGTTTATATTTTTATAATTGCAACATTAGTTTCTAGAAATCGTGTTCTATACACTTGAAATATAGGGTGTTTTTTACCAAAAAATTGAAAACGCATATTTTAAAATTATTTAATTGCTTGATTTTTTTGAAAACAATCTATTGTTCCCCATAAAGTTTCTAGCTTCATTTTTACAATTTTTTATATTTTCAAAATTGAAACATTTGTTTCTAGAAATCTCGTACTATACACTTGAAAAATGTATTGTTCACCATGAAGTTTCTAGCTTAATTTAAACTATTTTTTATATTTTTAAAATATCAACATTTGTTTCTAGAAATCCTGTACTATACACATGAAAAATATAGTGTTTTTTACTATAAAAATGAAAGCGCATATTTCAAATTTATTAAATTATTTGATTTTTTTGACAACAATGTATTGTTCACCATGAAGTTTCTTGCTTAACCTACAGTATTTTTTTATATTTTTAAAATATCATCATTTGTTTCTAGAAATCGTGTACTATATACTTGAAAAATAGGGTGTTTTTTACTAAATAAATGAAAACACATATTTTAAAATTATTAAATTATTTTTTTAAAACAATGTATTGTTCACCATGAAGTTTCTAGCTTAATTTACACTATTTTAATATTTCTAAAATATCAACATTTGTTTATAGAAATCGTGTACTATGCACTTGAAAAATAGGGTGTTTTTTACTAAAACAATAAAAGCACATATTTTAAATTTATCAATTTTTTTGATTTATTTGAAAACAATGTACTTTTCATCATTAAGTTTCTAGTTGAATTTACAAAAAAAATTATATTTTTATAATTGCAACATTTGTTTCTAAAAATCGTGTACTACACTTGAAAAATATGGTGTTTTTTTCTTTAAAAATTAAAACGCATATTTTAAATTTATTAAATTTTTTTTATTGAAAACAATATATTTTTCCCCATAAAGTTTGTAGGTTAATTTATAAAAAATTTTATATTTTTAAAATTGCAACATTTTTTTCTATAAATCGTGTACTATACACTTGAAAATTACGGTGTTTATTACTATAAAAATGAAAACGCATATTTTATATTTATTAAATTATTTGATTTTTTTGACGACAATTATTGTTAACCATGAAGTTTCTTGCTTAATTTACACTATTTTTTCATATTTTTAAAATATCAATATTTGTTTCTAGAAATCGTGTACACTTGAAAAATAGGGTGTTTTTTACTAAAAAAATAAAAACGCATATTTTAAATTTATCAATTTTTTTGATTTATTTGAAAACAATGTACTTTTCATCATTAAGTTTCTAGTTGAATTTACAAAAAAAATTATATTTTTATAATTGCAACATCTGTTTCTAAAAATCGTGTACTACACTTGAAAATATGGTGTTTTTTTTTTAAAAATTAAAACGTATATTTTAAATTTATGAATTTTTTTTTATGAAAACAATATATTGTTCCCCATAATGTTTGTAGGTTAATTTATAAAAAATTTTATATTTTTAAAATTGTAACATTTTTTTCTAGAAATCGTGTACTATATACACTTGAAAATTACGGTGTTTATTACTATAAAAATGAAAACGCATATTTTATATTTATTAAATTATTTGATTTTTTTGACAACAATTATTGTTAACCATGAAGTTTCTTGCTTAATTTACACTATTTTTTCATATTTTTAAAATATCAACATTTGTTTCTAGAAATCGTGTACTATACACTTGAAAAATAGTGTGTTTTTTACTTAAAAAATGAAAACACATATTTTAAAATTATTAAATTATTTTTTCTAAAACAATATATTGTTCACCATGAAGTTCCTAGCCTAATTCACACAATTGTTTATATTTTTATAATTGCAACATTTGTTTCTAAATATCGTGTTCTATACACTTGAAATATAAGTTGTTTTTTACCTAAAAAATGAAAATGCATATTTTAAATTTATTTAATTATTTGATTTTTTTGAAAATAATCTATTGTTCCCCATGAAGTTTCTAACTTATTTTACACAATTTTTTATATTTTTAAAATTGCAACATTTGTTTGTAGAAATCGTGTACTATAGACTTGAAATATAGGGTGTTTTTTACTTTAAAAATGAAAATGCATATTTTAAATTTATTAAATTATTTGATTTTTTTGACAACAATGCATTGTTCACCATGAAGTTTCTTGCTTAATTTACATATTTTTTTATATTTTAAAATATCAACATTTGTTTCTAGAAATCGTGTACTATACACTTGAAAAATAGGGTGTTTTTTACTAAAAAAATAAAAATGCATTTTTTAAAATTAATAAATTATTTGTTTTTTTAAAACAATGTATTGTTCACCATGAACTTCCTAGCTTAATTTACACTATATTTAATATTTTTAAAATTTTAACATTTGTTTCTAGAAATCGTGTACTATGCACTTGAAAAATAGGGTGATTTTTACTAAAAAAATGAAAACACATATTTTAAATTTATTAAATCATTTGGTTTGTTTTACAACCATGTATTGTTCACAATAAAGTTTCTAGCTTAATTTACACTTTTTGATTTATATTTTTAAAATTGCAACATTTGTTTCCAGAAATCATGTTCTATACACTTGAAAAATAGGGTGTTTTTTACTTTAAAAATAAAAATGCATATTTTAAACTTATTAATTTTTTTGATTTTTTTGAAAATAATGTAATTTTCCCCATGAAGTTTCTAGCTTAATTTTCACAATTGTTTATATTTTTATAATTGCAACATTTTTTTCTAAAAATTGTGTACTATAGACTTGAAATATAGGGTGTTTTTTACTTTAAAAATTAAAATGCATATTTAAATTTATTAAATTATTTGATTTTTTTGAAAATAATGTAATTTTCCCCATAAAGTTTCTAGCTTAATTTACACAATTGTTTATATTTTTATAATTGCAACATTGGTTTCTAGAAATCGTGTTCTATACACTTGAAAAATAGGGTGTTTTTTACTTTAAAAATGAAAATGCATATTTTAAATTTATTAAATTGTTTGATTTTTTTGAAAACAATATATTGTTCCCCATAAAGTTTCTAGCTTAATTTTTACAATTTTATATATTTTTTATAATTGAAACATTAATTTCTAGAAATCGCGTACTATACACTTCAAAAATAGGGTGTTTTTTACTTTAAAAATCAAAACGGATATTTTAAATTTGTTAAATTATTTGATTTTTTTGACAACAATGTATTGTTCACCTAGAATTTTCTAGCTTAATTTACACTATTTTTTTATATTTTTAAAATATCAACATTTGTTTCTTGAAATCGTGTACTACACACTTGAAAAATATGGTGTTTTTAACTAAAAAAATATATCAACATTTGTTTCTAGAAATCGTGTACTATACTTGAAGCTGATAAGTTAAATGCTAATTATATCCAGTTTAGACTTCAATTCATATAGTGGACTCGAAACAAATTTTTTAATATTTTGCTACGCCTTAGGGTTAATTTAGGACAACGACGAAAACTTACATTTTCTTTTTATATGTGAATCCTGACACCTCAAATTTCTCTATTTTTTCCAATACCAAGAACTCCAAATCAATGCCAACTATCATCAATTTTTAACTAAATCTCAATCCTTGGTGGGGATGCCTTTATTCCGTTATCTTTTTAATCCTAATGTAATTCTTATTATAGGATCTAGATAGTGTTGTTTTACACCTGATAACCTAGAGATAAATCTTGCTGCCATGGGCCTATGGTGAAGTCTAGTGCACGAGGCTTTTGTAAAAGACTAAAGAAAAGAAATGAATTAAGTATGATAATGAAAGATCATAGCATGCATACATTTATACTTGTCATTACATGCATTGAGTGTGAATATGTTGCATTGGATTGATTGTTTGTGATAGGAACCAAATGGGATGTTTTTATAAAAGTGTTTTTAAAATGCCGGGGGTTACTCAGTTATATGTTTACATATAACTCACGGTTACCATATCGCAGGTATCAGAAGGTTGCGAACCGAAAGCCACAGATGGGATGACCTGTGGGCTTTTCTTAGGTATAGCCACACATGGTGAACCTAAGTCTCAAGTTCATATATTAATTTGTTCAGCTATATAGGAATCTGTATAAATTGAAAGGGTTGTAATTATTATTATCTTTAATTGTTGTAAATTAGAATTTAGCTTCCACTAGTGTTAAAAAAAAACTTAGCCTTAAATTTTGTTAGGTGTTACAATTTGGTATCAGAGCAATTTGACCCATCGGACTGTGATGATAAAGAGTCAATATTCAGCAGAACGATTAATAATCTGAACATATTCATTAGGTGTGTCATAAGCTTCAAAGAAACGTGCATCTAATATTTAGTCTGATCAATTAAATATTAGTGCATTAGAGTAGAAGTTATGACTACTAATGGATAAGAATGACCCTTAAAGGGATTGTTCTTCTTTTAGTATCTCCCATTGAAATTAGGATGAAACAATGGGATTTAGCTGTACCAGTGTTTGTGGTTGTAAGATATTGGGCCTGGCCAGTTCAGTACCTTGGTCACGACATTGATGCATCCGTAACCAATGGATTCAAGTCACTAGCCTAGAATGAGTACCAAGTAAAATACATTTTAAGGATAAATGTTTCTAGCCTTTTAGAGTAGGTAGTGGAATGAGTGTGAAGATTTTGCTGAGTTGGATTTTTCAAAGCCTAATTATCCCTAAGTAGGTGTAGTGATTAGGACTGTATGTAAAGGTCTTTGGTAAGAAAGCCAAGAGGCAGAGAGGACTTAGAGAGTCGGGTAGTGGTAATCTCACAACAAGTAAGGGAGGTTACGTATATTCCTACTCGGATCCATGTTAGGAAGATATACTCAAATAAAAATTTGGTTAAGAATAGGAATAGATCATGTCATTAAAGCATAAGGAACTCCATTCCAGTTTCTATCATTTAAGTTTCCTCTAGGACTTAAATTCCTTAAACTCTAGTTCCTTTTTCGATTGTCGTTGACGAACTATCCATGTAAACTCCAGGAATCAAACTCTTTATCAACTTCAGGAAATTCACCAAACCTAACTTCGAATTAGATTTTGACTTGATACATTTCAATGTTTATTCCAACCCTCATATGCCTTCTTTCTTGAAGAATTTAAGCGTTAATTCTACTTTTTCGGTTGCGTATTCTTGAAGAAGTTCGAGAACTTATTTTCTTATATTGCCTAAATTTATGTCCCTTCATGTAGTTACATCTCATAGTGACCCTCTTCCCTTTTCCTAAATGTGGCGTAACATTATATCTTGAAAATTGTTCTAATTACTAGTTTTCCTTTAGATATAATCAATAGTCACGTTTAAGTTCAAGTTTTAGAAATTCTCTCTCTATTTGAGATGTATTAGGTTAGTTTTTCTCAATCTAATCATTAAACAATACAAGTCTTACACCTTATCTATTATCGATTTTAGAATTATTTGTCTTGAACCTTTTCGAAACTGAGCATATCCTTACTTGAAGCTGATAAGTTAAATGCTAAGTATATCCAGTTTAGACTTCAATTCATATAGTGGACTCGAAACAAATTTTTGAATATTTTGCTACGTCTTAGGGTTAATTTAGGACAACGACGAAAACTTACATTTTCTTTTTATATGTGAATCCAGACACCTCAAATTTCTCTCTATTTTCCAATACCAAGAACTCCAAATCAATGGCAACCATAATCAATTTTTAACTAAATCTCATTCCTTGGTGGGGATGCCTTTATTCTGCTATCTATTTAATCCTAGTGTAATTCTTATTATAGGATCTAGATAGTGTTGTTTTACACTTGATAACCTAGAGATAAATCTTTCTCTTCTGATGCTGACTACGAAAGTTTTGACAACCAGCTTCCCTCATAATCTACTAACATTTTAAATCACACTCTTAGACGCTCCTATACAAAGGATTATATCTGACGTAGACCCCCTAAACATTTTTAGGTACTCTACGATGACTAGAAACCACTCCCGCCATTTAGCTAAATTCTCTATTCTTGCTGGTCCTCTAAGAAAGTATGTTACCAAGTCGACAACCGAAAAGAAGTCAAATTCATTCCATCGTACCTACTTTGAATTTCACATTTTCGGAACTGTACTCTTCATGACTTCAAATTTCATTTAATTTTGAAGTTATAGTCGATCTAAGAAATTATTCTAAACCTTAGTGCGATGTCACAGTTAAAGATTTCTTTGGTGATCTAAGCTCCTAAAATCATTTCGATGGTTATCAAAGTATCCTTATTTAAGATCAAGTTTTGAATCTTGGATCTAAGTTACCTTGGAAAACAAACCAACCATAGGGGCGCAGCGAAAGCGTTAGAGAACTTCTTTATAATCCTCCATTCAGATTCTGAAGATTTAGATCTTCCAAAAATTTGAACCCATATAAGCTTCTATCTATGCGATTTGTCGCTAATGGATTACTATTGATCATTTAGAAAGTCCCTTTTAACTCTCCTTGTTGATTTAAACTTAACTTTCCAAAATTTAATCCTATGAAGTCTATACAAGTCCAACTACTCCTACAAATTATGTGAATCCAAGCTTTTAGACAATCTTCCTCAAAGATTCCTAGAGACTTAAACAACTCCAATTTTCATATACTTTTGAATTCCGGCTAAGCACCCCGACTACTTTATAAGTTTATTAATAGTACCTATTCAGAGGATAAGCTAAACATATATATATATATATATATATATATATATATATATATATATATATATATATATATATATATATATATATATATATATATACTGTGTAAGCATGAAACCAATCAAAGAAGGGGATATTCATGTGAACTTTTTCGAGAAAACTGTAATATTTCTCTTGAATTTCTTTTCTTTTTAGGCCCTTAAAGTTATTGAAAAACCATGTCCTCTGAGGTTCCCAATCCCCAAAATAAAAGTTTTTACGGAGGGCTTCTTTATCTATGAGGAACTTATGAGATAACATCATAATGGTCATTCATAGAAGAGTAGGTTGGGGACTGTACAGATCTTTGATCTTCATCCTCGTTTGCTTGATAAGTGGTTCTGGGAATTGTAGAACTTGTCTCTATTCCATGTAAATTGACTTCAGGTATTACAGTCCTAGGATTAATGGTTCTAAATGTTGGTTGGGATGCTACAGAGAATGATCTCCTGGCTGACATGAATTCTACCTGGGAGGTATCTGACCTATAGGAAGCTTCTAACCTAGAAGAGAAAGAGTTTCTTCTATCAAAGATCAGGGATTGAATTAATGGCTTCAAACAAAAGGTCTTGCTCTTTTGTAAGAACATTAATTTCTGGAAACTCTTCATTATCTGAGGAAGAAATCTCATCATCTTGTTGGATATTGTTTAAATCTTCCGACCCTTCCTTTTCTGATTCTTCATCGGAGGTATCCACAAGGAGGCTACTAATTTGATCTTCTATAGTTTGTTCAAGATTAAGATTGCTAATCCTTTTTCGGAGTCTACAATATTTTCTTACATGTCCGGGTTTTTTACAACTATAGCAGATGATTGGGGATTTGGACGAGGACTGCCTAGGAGGTTTTCTAGTAGTTGTTGTTGTTCTAGGAGCCTTTTTTGGATTTCTATACCTATTACTAGGAAATCTCTTTGGTTTATCCTCGTGATCTTGCTTGTTAGGTCTTTTGGTTTTTCTCTTTGAGCATCCTGGAAGACCAAATTGTTCGCAAAAAGATCCTAAATCCTTCTTGTTTTGGGCCTTTTCTCGGGCTAGCTGCCTTTGAATTTTGTCATCTTGGCAAATTTTTAAGGCTACTTTTTGGATAAAAGAAATCAATTGTCCATAGCTGAGCTTGTCATACGGGATGATCCCATCAGGTGTTAAGCTTCTAATTTTATCTCTGACTTTATCTCCTAGAGATTTTGGTAATCCTGCCAAGAATTTTTCTTTCCAGAAAGGCTGTTATCTTCTCTAGTGTAAACCCTGGAAAGGAAAGTATCCTTATACCATCTAAAATCAGCTAAGGTTTTACACTTAAGGTTTGAGAGTAATTCTGCAGACCTATCTTTCCATAAAGATGGATCCCCTATGAAGTGTTGGGCTATGGTAAAAACTAAGGTGCTAACAGCATCTGGAATAGTTTCCCCGTTGCCGTCAAGGATAGGTTCTCCTTGTTCGTTTGTTTTAATAGCGGAAAAAATACTAGCTTTATCTTCTTCAGTGAGATAGTTATTCCACCATCCTTTAAGTTGTCCTGAGAACCCAGATACTATTATGTTTGCTATAACTTCTTCTGAGCTATCGTGAGCTGTTTGATATGCCGTGCACACCATGGTCATATGCTGAAGCATAGTCATGATGTTGTACTCAGTCTTTCCATCTATGTTCCACTCATAGACATTGTTGGCATTGAAGCTATTGAACCTAGAATCTTGGTCTAAGGCTAGATCTGGTGCTACCATTGGTTGTGAGTAAGTCTTGGTTAATCCTTTCCATTTCGTTATGGAATTTGTCAAGATGGGGCACGCCTTAGCGGACTCTTGGTCCGATTGGAGATCAGATTCTTGGGATTCTTCTTGATTGACCATATTAATGGATAATTTGGAGGTTTGCCTAGTTTTTGAAGTAACTTCCTGTTGTGGTGTATCAGGGACAATAGTTGCTTTGAGTAAATCATTAATCCTACTCAAGAGCTCATTGGATGAATCAGATTCAGTCCTAAGCTTGGCCTTTTGTAATGTTTGTTTAGCCTTGTGGGAAAGTTTGAAAGGCTTGAACAATGGTTTTTCAAGAGGTCTAGATGCGGAGGCATCTTCTGATGATGAAAGTCCTGAATGAATTCCTACGGGAGGAGGTTGTTTAGGGGAAGAAATCTTTTCCCCTATAACCTGAAGATATTTGTTGGTATAGTTCGCCTGTTCCATTAGGCTTTTGATATCTCTAGAAGTGACCTCTTCCTCTAGATTTTTGGTTTTGAAAGGTGACGCTATCACAGGGTGATGTTTATCATCCCTAATATTCGGTAACTGATACTGATTGGAAGGAGGTAGTTCTGACCTAACCATTTCACCATCCTTCAGGTGCCAAATAGTGATAACATTAGTAGTTCCTTGTCCTACTAATTCTGTTTGAAAAGGATAATTTATTTGGGTTTTGACTCTCCACATCGGATGTGTCCAAGTTGCAGTGAAACCTCTTATTAGAGAAGGTCTTCACGCTTCAATCCTCATGTGTCTTAGAGACATTAGGCACCAAGATTTCAAAGATTCCCTCTTAGGAACTGTCGAAACGAGCCTAGGTCACGGACCAGTCTATTTCAATTGTTTTCCTAACAAAACAGTTAGCCTGTTGGACAGAAACATTCTGGATTCGTTAGTCTTAAACATTCAACTTCATGGTCTAAACATGAAGGAAGGATCCATTCCAGCAGCACTCATATATAGGATTCAATACAAGGTCATGAACACTTGTAACTCTAGAGTCCTTCTAAAATCTGATGATAGAGAAACAACTCTATTTGTCACAGATATGACAAAAGCAAATGTCACCATTCCTAGACTCATCAGATGGGATGAAGTCCAACTCCCAAAATCGTGGTCTATAGAAAGAGCCACTCGTACCATTCCAAGACAAGGCCAAAGCTTCAAGAGATCAGACAATCTGACTCAGGAAGGGTAGAAATTATCTTTGATAGAAGAAACTCGTTCTCTTCTAGGTCAGAAGCTTCCTATAGGTCAGATACCTCCCAGGTAGAATTCATGTCAGCCAGGAGATCATTCTCTGTAGCATCCCAACCAACATTTAGAACCATTAATCCTAGGACTGTAATACCTGAACTTAACCTAAACTTAACCCACCTTCCAACCAAAACCTGGGCAGAAATTGCCTCAGAAGATGAAAATGAAACCCTTGACCTAGCTACTCTCATTAAAGAAATGGCTAAGTCAAAAACAATAATTTCTGGCCTTAGCCAAAAACAGATCCAAACCCAAACTCAATCCTCTAAAAAGCCAGCCAACCCTTATATTCCAAAAAACAAGTTTTCTTCGGTAATCCAAATGGAACCCGAGTTTTGGGATAAATCCCCCCACAAAATTCCAATAAAAATTTTTCCAGAAGGATTTCATTTTAAACCAACTGCTTTAAACAAAACTCGACAGTTTTATGAATTCATATTAATTGATTCTGATTCTGTCACAATCAAACATTATAAAGATAAAAATGATTCTTCAGTAACCACCCATTCAACAATCCAGATCTTAAAGGTGATTACTCCAAATCAATTTGGGAAAAATCCCAACAATTTAAAAAAGTTTTCGCAAAATTTTGATCCCATTGGCTATAACTACTGGGATTACATTGATGCTTGGAGGCAAGTTTTCTGGTTTCAAAACAAGATGAATCGACATTCTTGGCTTATATATTTTAAGAGAGGTGTTAATTACACTTTTCCAAACTGGTTTATTCAATGGTGGGATTTCTTTGGTCCCATTCCCCAAATTTTACCTCCTCCAGCAGAGGAAGGTTTCAAACTTTTTTCAAAAATGTACAATTCAAAGGAATCATGTATTCCGGCGGATTTAAAGTTTTTCTGTTTGGCCTGGATATTTTCTTGGCAATACAGATATGGGAACAGAGATCATCCTGAAACGCTCCCTCTATTAAGAAGAGATTCTTTCGTCAAATGGTGGACCGAATTTGATGCATCTAGGGCAAATCCAGATGAGGTCAAAAGTTGGTTCTCTGCAAACTCCAGTTTCTTGAAGCCAGCTGATCCGGAAACGTCTTTGTTTCTCAATCAGAAGGCAAAAATTACAGCAGCACTTGCGGCTTCCCAAACAAAAGAAAGTTTTGCAAAAAAATTGCAAAACATTCTCAATTTGCTCCAAGAGAAGGATAAGTCATCTCTTCCAAGCTCTTCTGCTTCAGCAGCATCTTCAGATGACTACTATCAAAATGAAGATGATTGTTTTGGAATCAACTTAGGAGACGATTGAACAAGAGTCATCATTTCCTGTCAACCTGAACTGTAGCATTCAACCAGAACTGTAGCTAATTTTCCAGTCACGAAACCGGAACTGTAGCTTCAAGTCAAAAACTGGCACTGTAGCATAGGATCCTGTCATGAAACCGGAACTGTGCAAATAGTGTTTTTTAATTTCTATTTAAGGAGGCCTCGACCATGTTGTGAGGTACCCTTTTATGATCGAGTAACTTAGAGAGAGAGTTTTAAGTGAGAGAAGCTCTGAGAGATATTCTGTAAGCTTTTCTTCTGTTTTAATAAGAATTCTCTTTCTGTAATTTTCTTTCCCTTCTCCCTCCAGCCGACATCGTTGAGACTACTCGCAATCGGCTTTCTTTTTCTTTTCTTTTTCTTTTTTTTTAATTAAAGCTTTATAATACTGGTCCAATTCCAGTTTTAATTTCATAATACTGGTCCAATTCCAGTTTTAATTTCTGCATTTTACATATTTGCATATTATATTGTTGCATATATTTAGCAGTTCGTCTGCATTCTTGCTTCTCTGACTTTTAATTTTCCAGTAGCTTCCCCCGGGATCTCTGGTATCAGAGCCTAATGTTTATATATATATAAATATATATATATATATATATATATATATATATAATAATAAGTTTAGGTTCACATTAAGCCTCTAAAATAAATCCTTATAGGGTTACAAGAATTTTCTTGACATGATACATCGTCATTGTAGTCATAAATTATAATGCTTACACCAAAACAACTATGTTGGTACTCGAATCAATTTGGAAGTCTACAACTCTAGTTATGACGAAATTATTGAGACAGGGTCTATATGAAAGTATCGATTTTGTTGATTGCACATACCTGTCAAAGATGAATGTTTTTGACAATTAAATTTTTAGAATTGGGTTTTGTGGTCTTCATAAGAGTTGTAAAGAATCCTCTTAGCTTTGAAATGATTTTGGTGTCATTCAATTTGGAGGTCTACAACTCAAGCTATAGCCAAAATATGAACAGGGGTGAGCACACCTTCCTGGGCTGTGCGCACAAGATTGGGCAGCAGCTCTAGGGGTAAATTAAGGTGTGCAAACCTTCCTGGGCTGTGCGCACAAGATTGTGTTTGACAGCTTCTAAGTGTTTTCAACATCTTTTCTTCAACTTTCTTCATTCTTTCCTTCATTATTCAAGTCCAATCCTCTAAAATCAACACTTCTCCATGCTTTATTTCTACATGAACATAATAAAAAAAAATGCAATGTAAACATAATGAATCCATTTCTAGGATATGAATGAATGAAAATAGGTATATGTGACTTATAAACATGCAATAGGATCATGGAGATGTTGTGGTATGTGTTATGACATGTATGATGAATGTTTAATGCATGATAATTTGATAAGGAAATGAAATGATAGATAAGCTTTCCCCCTTCAACGGAAGTTGAGTAAGTGGGTTGAGTTCCATCGGTTACACACCGGGTAAGCAGACAAGCATGAAAATATTGACAATGTAGGGTCTCCCAATGAACGGGGTAAGATGGCCTGAACTAGTAGGGTTGCCCTGTGACTGGGCAAATGACCCGAAAGAAAGGACTATTCCAATGAACGGGTAAGGAAGTCCTGGGCTATTCCCAATGAATGGGGTCAAGATAGCCCGGAAGTTGATCACGGTAGGGACGCTTGCCGTGGTCCGATGATTGAGCTCAAATGTGCGTTGCTGCCATTCGCCTATGGTGAAGTCTAGTGCACGAGGCTTCCGTAAAAGACTAAAGAAAAGAAATGAATTAAGTATGATAATGAAAGATCATAGCAGACATACATTTATACTTGTCATTACATGTATTGAGTGTGAATATGTTGCATTGGATTAATTGTGTGGGATAGGAACCAAATGGGGTGTTTTTCCAATTAGACTGGCTATGATATGGTATAAAAGTGTTTTTAAAATGCTGGGGGTTACTCAGTTATATGTTTACATATAACTGACGGTTACCATATCGCAGGTATCAGAAGGTTGCGAAGCAAAAGCCACAGATGGGATGAGCTGTGGGCTTTTCTTAGGTATAGCCACACATGGTGAACCTAAGTCTCAAGTTCATATATTTACACAATTTTTTTTATATTTTTAAAATTGCAACATTTGTTTCTACAAATCGTGTACTATACACTTGAAAAAGAGGATGTTTTTTACTTTAAAAATGAAAACGCATATTTTAAATTTATTAAATTTATTGATTTTTTTGAAAACAATGTTTTTTTCACCATGAAGATTCTAGCTTAATTTACACTTTTATTTATATTTTTAAAATATCAATATTTTTTTCTAGAAATCGTGTACCATACACTTGAAAAATAGGGTGTTTTTTACTAAAAAAATAAAAATGCATATTTAAAATTTATAAAATTATTTAATTTGTTTCGAAATCAATGTATTATTCACGAAAAAGATTCTAGCTTAATTTACACTATTTTTATATTTTCAAAATAGTAACATTTGTTTCTAGAAATCGTGTACTATAGACATGGATTGTAGTGTGTTTATTACTTTAAAAATGAAAACGCATATTTTAAATTTATTAAATTATTTGATTTTTTTAAAAATAATTTATTGTTCACCATGAAGTTTCTATCTTAATTTACACTATTTTTTACATTTTTAAAATATGAACTTTTGTTTCTAGAAATCGTGTAGTATATACACTTGAAAAATAGGGTGTTTTTTACTAAAAATATGAAAATGCATATTTTAAATTTATTAAATTATTTTATTTTTTTGTCAACAATGTATTGTTCACCAAGAGGTTTCTAGCTTAATTTACACTATTTTTTATATTTTTAAAATATCAACATTTGTTTCTAGAAATCATGTACTATACACTAGAAATATAGGGTGTTTTTTACTTTAAAAATGAAAACGCATATTTTAATTTATTAAATTATTTTATTTTATTGAAAAAAAAGGTATTGTTCCCAATAAATTTTCTATCTTAATTTACACAATAATTTATATTTTTAAAATTGCAACATTTGTTTCTAGAAATCATTTACTATACACTTGAAAAATAGGGTGTTTTTTACTTTAAAAATGAAAATGCATATTTTCAATTTATTAAATTATTTGATTTCTTTTACAACAATGTATTGTTCACCAAGACATTTCTAGCTTGATTTGTTTACCAACAATGTATTGTTTACCATGAAGTTTCTAGCATAATTTACATAATTTTTTATATTTTCAAAATTGCAATATTTGTTTGTAGAAATCATGTACTATATAGACTTGAAAAAAAGGGTGTTTTTTACTTTAAAAATGAAAATTCATAATTTAAATTTATTAAATTATTTTATTTTTTTTTCAACAATGTATTGTTCTCCATGAAGTTTCTAGCTTACGTTTTTTTTATATTTTTAAAATATCAACATTTGTTTCTAAAAATCGTGTACTCTACACTTGAAAAATAGTGTGTTTTTTACAAAAAAAAAATGAAAACACATATTTTTAATTTATTAAATTATTTTATTTTTTTTACAACAATGTATGTTTACCATGAATTTTCTAGCTTAATTTAAAATTTTTTTTATATTTTTAAAATGGCAACATTTGCTTGTAGAAATCGTGTACTATAGACTTGAAATATAGAGTGTTTTTTAACTTTAAAAATGAAAACGTATATTTAAAATTTATTAAATTATTTTATTTTTTTGAGAACAATGTATTTTTCATCATGAAGTTTCTAGATTAATTTACACTATTTTTTAAAATTTTTAAAATATCAACATTTATTTCATGAAATCCTGTACTACATACTTGAAAAATAGGGTGTTTTTTATTAAAAAATTAAAATGCATATTTTAAATTTTCTTAAATTATTTAATTTTTTTTTTAAATCAACTTATTCTTTACCATGAAGTTTCTGGCTTAATTTACACAATTTTTTATATTTTTAAAATTGCTACATTTGTTTGTAGAAATCGTGTACTATAGACTTGAAATATAGGGTGTTTTTTTCTTTAAAAATAAAGACGCATATTTTAAATAAATTCAATTATTTGATTTTTTTAACAACAATGTATTGTTTACCATGAATGTTTCTAGCTTAATTTACAGAATTTTTAATAGTGTTAAAATTGCAAAATTTGTTTGTAGAAATCGTGTACTATACACTTGAAATATAGAGTGTTTTTTACTTTAAAAATGAAAACGCATATTTTAAATTTATTAATATACTTAATTTTTTTTAAATCAATGTATTGTTTACCATGAAGTTTCTAACTTAATTTACATAATTTCTTATATTTTTAAAATTGCAACAATTGTTTGTAGAAATCATGTACAATATAGACTTGAAATATAGGGTGTTTTTTACTTTAAAAATGAAAACGCATATTTTAAATTTTTTAAATTATTTGATTTTTTTGACAACAATGTATTTTTCACGATGAAGTTTCAACCTTAATTTACACTATTTTTATATTTTTAAAATGTCAAAATTTGTTTCTAAAAATCGTGTACTATACACTTGAAAAATAGTGTTCTTTTTACTAAAAAAATGAAAACGCATATTTTAAATTTATTAAATTATTTGATTTTTTGACAACAATGTAATGTTTACCTTGAACATTTCTAGCTTAATTTACACAATTTTTAATATTTTTAAAATTGCAACATTTGTTTGTAGAAATCGTGTACTATAAACATGATATATAGGGTGTTTTCTACTTTAAAAACATATTTTAAATTTTTTAAATTATTTAATTTTTTTGACAACAATGTATTTTTCATCATGAAGTTTCTTGCTTAATTTACAATATTTTTCTATATTTTTAAAATATCAACATTTGTTTCTAGAAATCGTGTATTATACACTTGAAAACTAGGGTGTTTTTTACTAAAAAAAATTAAAACTATATTTTAAATTTTTTAAACTATTTTATTTTTTTTGAAATCAATGTATTGTTTTTCATGAAGTTTCTAGCTTAATTTACACAATTTTTTATATTTTTAAAATTGCAACATTTGTTTGTAGAAATCGTGTACTATATAGACTTGAAATATAGGGTGTTTTTTACTTTAAAAATGAAAATGCATATTTTAAATTTATTAAATTATTTAATTTTTTTGACAACAATGTATTTTTCATCATGAAGTGTCTAGCTTAATTTACACTATTTTTGTATGTTTTTAAAATATCAACATTTGTTTCTAGAAATCGTGTATTATACACTTGAAAAATAGGGTGTTTTTTACTTTAAAAATGAAGACGCATATTTTAAATTTTTTAAATTATTTGATTTTTTTTGAAATCAATGTATTAATTACCATGAAGTTTCTAGCTTAATTTACACAATTTTTTATATTTTTAAAATTGCAACATACACTTGAAAAATAGTGTTCTTTTTACTAAAAAAATGAAAACGCATATTTTAAATTTATTAAATTATTTAATATTTTTTGAAATCAATGTATTGTTTACCATGAAGTTTCTTACACAATTTTTTATATTTTTAAAACTGCAACATTTGTTTGTAGAAATCGTGTACTATATAAACTTGAAATATAGGGTGTTTTTTACATTAAAAATGAAGACTCAT
The DNA here is from genome assembly GCA_037177725.1 of Cyamopsis tetragonoloba. Taxonomy (NCBI): domain Eukaryota; kingdom Viridiplantae; phylum Streptophyta; class Magnoliopsida; order Fabales; family Fabaceae; genus Cyamopsis; species Cyamopsis tetragonoloba. The sequence continues at coordinate 29,995,583 of CM074120.1, forward strand.
ATTTTAAATTTATTCAATTATTTGATTTTTTTTTAACAACAATGTATTTTTTACCATGAATGTTTCTAGCTTAATTTACAGAATTTTTAATATTTTTAAAATTGCAACATTTGTTTGTAGAAATCGTGTACTATACAATTGAAATATAGGGTGTTTTTTACTTTAAAAATGAAAACGCATATTTTAAAATTATTAAATTACTTAATTTTTTTTAAATCAATGTATTGTTTACCATGAAGTTTCTAGCTTAATTTACATTGTTTCTTATATTTTTAAAATTGCAACATTTGTTTGTAGAAATCGTGTACTATAGACTTGAAATATAGGGTGTTTTTTACTTTAAAAATGAAAACGCATGTAACATCCCGAAAATCCATAAAGGAGGCTTTGCATTTAAGGGATTTGACTACAAAAGGAAAGAAGGATTAGTTGTAAATAGAAAGGTCAAAAGAGGGACAAAGATAAGTAAAATATTTGAATATAAACTGTCATATTCGAATAATATTCGAATATGCAAGCTAATATTCGAATAGTATTCGAATATGCAAGCTAATATTCGAATATATAGGTGAGAAATTAAAAACAGGGGCCCTATATTCAAATATATATTCGAATATTGACCCAAAATCTATAAAAAGGGTGCCTTGACTCAAAAAGGGACTGTTCTTCAGGTTTCCTCGCTTCTCACACACCTAAAAACCTCTGTTCCTAAACTAACTAAGTCATAACTCTGTAACCCTAAGGCTTCCATCTCAAAAGACTAAGGTTCCAAACAGTTGATTCAGATTCAGAGGCAACTACAGCAAAGGAACCGGAGTAGAAAATTGAATCTGGAAGCTAAAAGATCTATGATTCAAGGAGTTCCAGGTAACCCTGAAAAACCCCAAATCCTCAAAATACTTGGAATTTAGGAACATGTGACTAGGGAATAATAGGAACATGTTATTAGGGAAACCAAACTATCGTGTTTTGTTTAGGTTTGATAAATGATGCAGTTGACGTTTGAAATATGCATGATATGATTGAATTGTGAATACTACGGGTGAAATATGCATGATATGACTGATACCTGTGTGATTTTGATATACCTTATGTTGATAGATGATGCATGTGTTATTGAGAAACATGTTAAAGGTATAAATAAGGTTTTCTAGAATTGAACGTGACACTAACTAGGAATCTGATATTGAAATGATTTCAAATAATTTAATAAATTTAAAATATGCATTTTCATATTTAAAGTAAAAAACACGCTATATTTCAAGTCTATAGTACACGATTTCTACAAACAAATGTTTCAATTTAAAAATATGCGTTTTCACTTTTTTAGTAAAAAACACAGTATTTTTCAATTGTATAGTACACGATTTCTAGAAACAAATGTTAATATTTTAAAAATATAAAAAAATAGTGTAAATTAAGCTAGAAAATTCATGGTGAACAATACATTATTGACAAAAAATCAAATAATTTTTAAAATTTAAAATATGCGTTTTCATTTTTAAAGTAAAAAAACACCCTATATTTCAAGTCTATAGTACACGATTTCTACAAACAAATGTTGCAATTTAAAAAACATAAAAAATTGTGTAAATTAAGCTAGAAACTTCATGGTAAACTATACATTGTTTTCAAAAAAATCAAATAATTTTAAAAATCCAAATATGCGTTTTCATTTGTTTAGTAAAAAACACATTATTTTTCAAGTGTATAGTACACGATTTCTTGAAACAAATGTTGATATTTTAAAAATATAAAAAATAAGTGTAACATCCCAAATTTACTAGTGATGATATCTAAGGCTATTTAATTGTGGTATATGCTTAATTCAAGAACCAAGAACCAACAATTAAGAAATTATGTAGAAGAGAGTTAAAAGGGGACTCTCAAAGAAAGGGAGGACCTACTTGCAGATTTTAAAAAATTGCTAAGTAGTCCCTCCCATCTTAAGTGAACTAGACCACACTAGGTAAGAGACCATAGCCTTCCTCTTCTCCCCATTCTCGCCAACTTCCTTCTCTCACTAGAAAATCACTTTCTCCTCCTTCTATCTAGGACAAGCTCCTCCATTCTCCATGGTTATGCCTTGCATGTGGGTTTTCAAGTGTTTCTAAGCCTAATTCTTCTCCAAATCAAGCTTGGGTAAGTTAATCTCTTCATCTTTTTCTCCATTTATGGTTACTCCCTCAATCTCTCATGTGAGCTGAAATGGGTCCAGGGGCATAATCACCCAAGGACCAAGTAAATGACAAAGGAAAAGAGGTTATGGGCTTGGAAGCTAGACCCTAGGTTGGAGAATCAAGCTTGAAGGCAAAGAACAAGCTTCAAAGGTAACCCCAAAACCCCAATAGTATAGCTAGCTGGAAATTGTGAATGGTAGGATGAATTGTGTGATGCAAATTGTGATTGTAATGTTTGAATGCACATTTGATGTTTGATGAATTGGCTCACATGGATGGGTTTATGGTTTTGGAAGTTGAATTGGGTTAAAGGTTTAGGTTGGTTAGAAACAGGGCATGATTTTGATGAAATTCTGAGTGTTAATGCTGTGACTTTGAACTGAAATACGAACCATTATTTATTATGAATTGGTCATCATGATCTTCATAAGAGTTGTAGATAATCCTCTTAGCTTTCAAATGTTTTTGGTTTCACTCAATTTGGAGGTCTACAACTCAAGTTATGGCCAAAATAAGAATAGGGGTGTGCACACCTTCCTGGGCTGTGCGCACAAGATTGGGCAGCAGCTCCAGGAGGAATTAAGGTGCACACACCTTCCTGGGCTGTGCGCACAAGATTGGGCAGCAGCTCCAGGGGTGAATTAAGGTGCGCACACCTTCATGGGCTGTGCGCACAAGATGGTGTTTGACAGCTTCTAAGTGTTTTCTACATCTTTTCTTCAACTTTTTTCATTCTTTCCTTCATTATTCAAGTCCAATCCTCTAAAATCAACACTTCTCCATGCTTTATTTCTACACGAACATAATCAAACAAAATGCAATGTAAACATAATGAATCAATCTATAGAATTGGAATGGATGAAAATAGGTCCCATTGTTTTACAAATTATGCCTAATACCATGAAATTGTGTGGTGCATGATATTGGATGAATGGCTTCATTGTATGTTATGAATAAGGTAGAAATTGAACATGTATTTGTGTGATTGAATGTTTCAAGATTTATGTTTAAGGAATCAAATGCCTCTCCTCATCAACAAGGGTATGTTTTAAGGCCTTGGTATGAGGAAGAGAATGAGGTTTTAACATGTATTTAACATTGCAAGGGAATTGGTAAGGGCCTTGCAATGTTAAGGGGCTTTAAGCCATGTTTTCATGATTAATTAATAACTGAAATTATGTGATTGACTTGAAATACAATGCAATATGTGAATAACTCTCCTCATCAACAAGGGTATGGGTTAAGGCCTTGGTATGAGGAAGAGAATGAGGCCGATATTGCATTGGTTTATGCATTTTCATTCATGATAAAAGACACTGCATTGATCACCTTCGGGTGTGAGACCGGGCAGATTGAGGGTTCAAGGGGGGACGCTTCCTTGGACAATGGAGATCTCCAATGAGGGTGCGAGCTGCCGGCACAAAACTGATAAAAAGGAACATGCATAGCATACCTCATTAGAGTTCACAGATTATGAATGATTGATTGTGTGATGGAACTTAATGTTTATGTGATTGATTGTTTAAGGAACTTGAGGTTCATATGGATGATGTTAGTATTAAATCTAGGAGGGGATAGTTTTGCAACTTGTTGCCTGCAACATTGTGGAAACGTTTTTATATAACCGGGGGTTACTGAGATATATGTGAATTCGTATATCTCACGGTTACAGTATTGCAGGTGATGTCATGGCTATAGATGACGGAGCAAAAGAATGAAGACTTATATTAGATGTTTATTGTGCCTATAGTTGTAATCCTAAATTGTAATAAAGTTACTATCATAGATTTCCTCTTTTGATGTCACTTGGACTTGTATTTTGAGACTCTAGCCAAGTAATTCAGGTCTAACTCTCACTAGTATGGTCATGTAATTATATATTCAGGATTTATTTTTTTAAATAGGGTAATTTTCATAGAATCATTGACAAGGCCACTTAATCACGTGAAAAGCATGTATGTTTTACATGTTAGTTTAAGGCCATTTTATGAGGGTGTTACAATAAGTGTAAATTAAGCTAGAAAATTCATAGTGAATAATACATTGTTGACAAAAAATAAAATAATTTAATAAATTTAAAATATGTGTTTTCATTTTTAAAGTAAAAAACACCCTACTTTTCAAGTGTATATTACACGATTTACAGAAACTAATGTTGATATTTTAAAAACATAAAAAAATAATGTAAAATAAGCTAGAAACTTCATGATGAAAAATACATTGTTGTCAAAAAAATCAAATAATTTAATAAATTTAAAATATGCATTTTCATTTCTAAAGTAAAAAACACCCTATATTTCAAGACTATTAGTACATGATTTCCAAAAACAAATGTTGCAATTTTAAAAATATAAAAAATTTAGTAAATTAAGCTAGAAACTTCATGGTAAACAATACAAAGTTGTTAAAAAAATCAAATAATTTAATAAATTAAAAATATGCATTTTCATTTTTTTAGTTAAAAACACCCTATTTTTCAAGTGTGTAGTACACGATTTCTAGAAACAAATGTTGATATTAAAAAAAATAAAAAATAGTGTAAATTAAGATAGAAAATTCAGGGTGAACAATACATTGTTGTCAAAAAAATTAAATAATTTAATAAATTTAAAATATGCGTTTTGATTTTTAAAGTAAAAAACACCCTATTTTTCAAGTAATAGTGTAAATTAAGCTAGAAATTTCTTGGTGAACAATACATTGTTGTCAAAAAAATAAAATAATTTAATAAATTTAAAATATGCGTTTTTATTATTTTAGTAAAAAACACACTATTTTTTAAGTGTAGAGTACACGATTTTTAGATAAAAATGTTGATATTTTAAAAAGATAAAAAAATAGTGTAAATTAAGCTATAAACTTCATGGTGAACAATACATTGTTGTCAAAAAAATCAAATAATTTTATAAATTTAAAATGTGCGTTTTGATTTTTAAAGTAAAAAACACACTATTTTTTAAGTGTATATAGTACACGATTTCTAGAAATAAATGTTGATATTTTAAAAATATAAAAAACAGTGTAAATTAAGCTAGAAACTTCTTGGTGAACAATACATTGTTGTAAAAAAAAATCAAATAATTTAATAAATTTAAAATGTGCGTTTTGATTTTTAAAGTAAAAAACACTCTATTTTTCAAGGGTATATTACACAATTTCTAGAAACAAATGTTGATATTTAAAACTAAACAAAATTAGCGTAAATTAAGCTAGAAACTTCATGGTAAACAATACATTGTTGTCAAAAAATCATATAATTTAATAAATTTAAAATATGTCTTTTCATTTTAAAAGTAAAAAACACCTATATTTCAAGTCTATAGTACACGATTTCTACAAACAAATGTTGCAATTTTAAAAATCTAAAATATTGTGTAAATTAAGCTAGAAACTTCATGGTAAACAATACATTGTTGTTAAAAAAATCAAATAATTTAATAAACTAAAAGTATGCGTTTTAATTTTTAAAGTAAAAAACACCATATATTTCAAGTCTATAGTACACGATTTCTAAAAACAAATGTTGATATTTTAAAAATATATAAAAATATTTGTAAATTAAGCTAGAAACTTCATGATGAAAAATACACTGTTGTCAAAAAAATCAAATAATTTAATTTAATTAAAATATGCGTTTTCAATTTTAAAGAAAATAACACCCTATATTTCAAGTCTATAGTACACGATTTCTACAAACAAATCTTGCAATTTTAAAAATATAAAAAATGGTGAAAACTAAGTTCAAAATTTCATGGTGAACAATACATTGTTGACTAAAAAATCAAATAATATTATAAATTTAAAATATGCATTTTCATTTTTAACGTAAAAAACACCTATATCTCATGTCTATAGTATACAATTTTTCAAACAAATGTTGCAAGTTTAAAAAAATAAAAAATTGTGTAAATTAAGCTAGAAACTTCATGGTAAACAATACATTGTTGTTAAAAAAATCAAATAATTTAAAAAATTTAAAATATGCGTTTTCATTTTTAAAGTAATAAACACCCTATATTTTAAGTCTATAGTACATGATTTCTTAAAACAAATGTTGCAATTTTAAAAATATAAAAATTCTGTAAATTAAGCTAGAAACTTCATGGTAAACAATACAAAGTGGTCAAAAAAATCAAATAATTTAACAAATTAAAAATATGCGTTTTCATTTTTTTAATAAAAAACACACTATTTTTCAACTGTATATAGTATACGATTTCTAGAAACAAGTGTTAATATTTTAAAAATATAAAAAATTAGTGTAAGTTAAGCTAGAAACTTCATGGTGAACAATACATTGTCGAAAGAAAATAAAAAAATTTAATAAATATAAAATATGCGTTTTCATTTTTTTAGTTAAAAACACCCTATTTTTCAAGTGTGTAGTACATGATTTCTAGAAATAAATGTTGATATTCTAAAAATATAAAAAATAGTGTAAATTAAGCTAGAAGATTCTTGGTGAACAATACATTGTTGTCAAAAAAATCCAATATTTTCATAAATTTAAAATATGCGTTTTGATTTTTAAAGTAAAAAACACCCTATTTTTCAAGTGTATAGTACACGATTTCTAGAAACAATTGTTGATATTTTAAAAATATAAAATAATAGTATAAATTAAGCTAGAAACTTCATGGTAAACAATACATTGTTATCAAAAAAATCAAATAATTTAACAAATTTAAATTATGCCTTTTCATTTTTAAAGTAAAAAACACCTATATTTCAAGTCTATAGTACACAATTTTTCAAACAAATGTTGCTATATTAAAAATATAAAAAAATTATGTAAATTAAGTTATAAAATTTATGCTAAACAATACATTGTTGTTAAAAAAACAAATAATTTAATAAACTAAAAATATGCGTTTTCATTTTTAATGGAAAATACACCATATATTTCAAGTCTATAGTGCACGATTACTAAAAACAAATGTTGCAATTTTAAAAATATAAAAAATTGTGTAAATTAAGCTAGAAACTTCATGGTAAACAATATATTGTTGTTAAAAAAATCAAATAATTTAATAAATTAAAAATATGCGTTTTCATTTTTTTAGTATAAAACACACTATTTTTCAAGTGTATAGTACACGATTTCTAGAAACAAATGTTGATATTTCAAAAATATAAAAAAATAGTGTAAATTAAGCTAGAAAATTCATGGTGAACAATACATTGTTGAAAAAAAATCGAATGATTTAATAAATTTAAACTATGCCTTTTCATTTTTAAAGTAAAAAACACCCTATATTTCAAGTCTGTAGTACACGATTTCTACAAACAAATGTTCCAATTTTAAAAATATAAAAAATAGTGTAAATTAAGCTAGAAAATTCATGGTGAACAATAAATTGTTGACAAAAAAAATCAAATAATTTAATAAATTTAAAATATGTGTTTTCATTTTTAAAGTAAAAAACACCTATATTTCAAGTCTATAGTACACAATTTTTCAAACAAATGTTGCAAATTAAAAAATATAAAAAATTATGTAAATTAAGATACAAATTTCATGGTAAAAAATACATTGTTGTTAAAAATCAAATAATTTAATAAATTTAAAATATTTTTTTTCATTTTTAAAGTAAAAAACACACTATATATATGAAGTCTATTGTGCACGATTTCTCCAAACAAATGTTTCAGCTGAAAAAAAATAAAAACTTGTGTAAATTAAGCTAGAAACTTCATGGTAAACTATACATTGTTGTCAAAAAAATCAAATAATTCAAAAATCTTTAAATATGCGTTTTCATTTTTTTAGTAAAAAACACATTATTTTTCAAGTGTATAGTACACGATTTCTAGAAACAAATGTTGATATTTTAAAAATATAAAAATTAATTGTAAATTAAGCTAAAAATTTCATGGTGATCAATACATTGTTTTAAAAAAATAAAATAATTTAAGAAATTTAAAATATGCGTTTTCATTTTTAAAGTACAAAACACCCTGTATTTCAAGTCTATAGTACACGATTTCTACAAACAAATGTTTCAATTTAAAAAATATAAAAAATTGTGTAAATTAAGCTAGATACTTCATGGAGAACAATATATTGTTGCAAAAAAATCAAATAATTTAATAAATTTAAAATATGCGTTTTCATTTTTTTTAGTAAAAAACACATTATTTTTCAAGTTTATATAGAACACTATTTCTAGAAACAAATGTTGCAATTTTAAAAATATAAACAATTGTGTAAATTAAGCTAGAAACTTAATGGGGAACAATACATGGTTTTCAAAAAAATCAAATAATTTAATAAATTAAGCTAGAAACGTTATTCGGAACAATACGTTGTTTTAAAAAAATTCAAATATATTAAAAAAATTTAAATTTTCGTTTTCGTTTTTAAATTCAAAAACACCCAACTTTTCAAGTATATAGGACACGATTTTTAGAAACAAATGTTGCAATTATAAAAATATCAAACATTTTGTAAATTAAACTAGAAACTTCATGATTAAAAATACTTTGTTGTCAAAATAATCAAATAATTTAATATTTTTAAAATATGCACTTTTATTTTTAAAGAAATAAACACCGTATATTTCAAGTCTATAGTACACGATTTCTAAAAACAAGTGTTGCAATTTTAAAAATTTTAAAAATTCTGTAAATTAAGCTAGAAACTTCATGGTAAAAAATACAAAGTTGTTAAAAAAATCAAATAATTTAATAAATTAAAAATATGCATTTTCATTTTTTTAGTAAAAAACACACTATTTTTCAAGTGTATAGTACACGATTTCTAGAAACAAATGTTGATATTTTAAAAATATAAAAAAATAGTGTAAGTTAAGCTAGAAAATTCATGGTGAACAATACATTGTTGATAAAAAAATAAAATAATTTAATAAATTTAAAATATGTGTTTTCTTTTTTAAAGTAAAAAACACCCTATTTTTCAACTGTATAGTACACGATTTCTAGAAACAAATGTTGATTTTTAAAAATATAAAAAATAGTGTAAATTAAGCTAGAAACTTCTTGGTGAACAATACATTGTTGTCAAAAAAATCAAATAATTTAATAAATTTAAAATATGCGTTTTGATTTTTAAAGTAAAAAACACCATTTTTTTCAAGTGTATAGTCCACGTTTTCTAGAAACAAATGTTGATATTTTAAAAATATAAAAAAATAGTGTAAATTAAGCTATAAACTTCATGGTGAACAATATATTGTTGTCAAAAAAATTAAATAATTTAATAAATTTAAAATATACGTTTTTATTTTTAAAGTAAAAAACATCCTATATTTCAATAATTGTCATAGCACGCATTATGTATGAGTTGTTGCATTGATTGTGGATTGAATTGTGTGATAGGGATTAAATGGGGTGTTTTCCAGTTAGACTGACTGTGATATGGTATAAAACGGTTTTCAAAAATGCCAGGGGTTACTCAGTTATATGTTTACATATATCTAACGGTTACCATATCGCAGGTATCGGAAGATTGTGAAGCAAAAGCCACAGATGGGATGAGCTGTGGGCTTTTCTTAGGTATAGCCACGCCTTGTGAACCTAAGTTTCAAGTTCATATATTAATTTGTTTAGTTGTATAAGAATCCGTATAAATTGAAAGCGTTGTAATTATTATTATTATTATTATTATTATTATTATAAATTATGGTAAATTAGAATTTAGCGAAAATTCAATTTCCCACTTAGGCGGCAAGGAGTTAATGTCTTTGGGGAACACTTCAGGATAGTCCCGAACAATTGGTATAGAGTTAATATCAAGAATCATCTTAGTAGTTTCTAGACACAATTATAAACCTAGGCCCATCATCAAATTCAGCTAAATTGTCTTCATCAAAAGTGGGATGGTGAGAGTAGTATACCTCATATCCGCACTCCGGCACATGAATAGTCTTGTTGGCGCAATCATTAATGACCTTGTGAGAGTACAAAGAATCTATACCCAAAATAATCTCCAACCCTTTCATTGGAAGGCAATACAATTCGAGACAAAAGACTTTATGTTGATAATTTAAGTACAAAGGTGAACACATAGAATGGGTACTAAGCTTCCCCTCAGAAGGAGTAGAGACCATCAATTCATAATTAAGTCCCCTAATGGGCAGTTGCATCCGTTGAGCACATTCTAACGAAATAAATGAATGTGTAGCACCCGAATCAAAAAGGATATGCACTGGTTGATTGTGAATAAGTCCCATACCTTGCACCAAATTTTCAGATTGGTCAGCCTCCTTTGCATCGAGAGTGTAGACTGTACCCCTCACCGGGGCCCTTGCTTGTCCATCTTTACGCTTGTCCTTGTCTGGCCATTGCCAAGCTATATGTCCAGGCTTCTGGCAAATGAAACAAACTCCCTTTCCTTTCAGACACTCCCCACTATGAAATCCTCTGCAATTTTTGCACTTTGAGTCGGTACGGTCGGAGTAGGTGGCCGTCTGTTTTCCCTTCTTGTCTCCACCCTTTCTTCTTGAGCTCCCCGAGCCTTTTTCGCTCCTCTTTCTCTTCCAAGCAGCTTGTTTCTCCGCTAACACCGCTACCAATGAGTGTTCAGTGAGTTGGCATGCTTCAATTAGTTGTTGGTAATCCCGGATTCAATGAGCTATAATCATATTTCTCAATTTCGGACGTAATCCCTGCTTGAACCTCTTACATTTCCACACATCATCAGCTTGGTTCAAAAGGTTATTGGAGAAGCGGGCTAGATTCTCAAACTTCGCCACATACTCAGATACGGACATGTTCCCTCGTTGTAAAAAGAGGAACTCAACCTCCTTTTGATCCTGGAGAGTACTGGAGAAGTATTTGTCCAAGAAAAGAGTCTTGAATTGTGCCCATGTCAATTGTCTTTGGTTGGCCTCCATATTTGCTCGGTATCCAAGCCACCACTGTGCTGCTTCCCCATCGAACTTATAAGCAGCCAAGGTCACCTTCTCAGCATCAGTACATTGCATGACCCTAAAAATTTCCTCCATCCGTCCTAACCATGATTCCGCAGCCATTGGGCCTTGATCCCCAGTGAAAGTAGGAGGATCATGCACCCGAAAGTTCCTATATGGGTCCTCCCTGCCTTGACTTTGAAGCATCTAATTCAGAGATTGAGCGATTTGTCTAAGGTAATCCGCCGGTCCTTCTGCCATTGTCTTGCATACATTACACTCACATTGAGTTGATAAGGCTCAATATAAGAGTACCGTACACAGAAGCAATCAACAGTCAAGACTGGACTTATCTTTGGACTCTATCAAATTTTCATTTAAGTACCACAGTCCGAAGAATCAAACTGCTCTGATACCAAATTGTAACACCTAACAAAATTTAAGGCTAAGTTTTTTTTTTTGTTTTTTGAAAAACATTTGCCAAGAATATACATTATAGATAGTTCACCTACATGAGTTACATAGTGCTTAGTCTAAGGGGCTAACATAGGCCCTATCAAAATACATAAGTCCATAGGGAAAGATAATAAGTAGAAATATCCACTACATGCCAGAGAAATACGTCCAATAACGGTAGCCAAGGAGCGTGCTACAGGGAAGGGTTGGCTACCCCAAAATACATATCAAAATATTCAAAATACTACATGGCTAAGGGAATGGGTCTTCAAGCACTAAAGTCTTCATCTTCTGAAACTCCTGCAATATGGTAACCGACAGCTATATGTAAACATATAACTGAGTAACCCCCGGCATTTTGAAAATACTTTTATACCATATTACAGCCAGTCTAACTGGAAAAACACCCCATTTGGTTCCTATCACACACAATCAATCAAATGCAACATATTCACACTCAATGCATGTAATGACAAGTATAAATGTATGCATGCCATGATCTTTCATTATCATACTTAATTCATGCCTTGAAACAAATGTTGATATTTTAAAAAGATAAAAAATAGTGTAAATTAAGATAGAAACATCTTGGTGAACACTACATTGTTGTAAAAAAAATTCAAATAATTTAATAAATTTGAAATATGCGTTTTCATATTTTTAGTTAAAAACACCCTATTTTTCAAGTGTATAGAACACGATTTCGAGTAACAAATGTTGATATTTTAAAGATATAAAAAATAGTGTAAATTTAGCTAGAAACTTCTGGGTGAACAATACATTGTTGTCAAAAAAATCAAATAATTTAATAAATTTAAAACTGCGTTTTGATTTTTAAAGTAAAAAACACCCTATTTTTCAAGTGTATAATACGCGATTTGTAGAAATAAATGTTTCAATTTTAAAAATATATAATATTGTAAAAATTAAGCTAGAAACTTTATGGGGAACAATAGATTGTTTTCAAAAAAATCAAATAATTTAATAAATTTAAAATATGCATTTTCATTTTTAAAGTAAAAAACACCTTATTTTTCAAGTGTATAGAGCACGATTTCTAGAAACAAATGTTGCAATTATAAAAATATAAACAATTGTGTAAATTAAGATACAAACTTCATGGGGAAAATTACATTTTTTTCAAAAAAATCAAATAATTAATTAAATTTAAAATATGCGTTTTCATTTTTAAAGTAAAAAACACCCTATATTTCAAGTGTATAGAACACGATTTCTAGAAACTAATGTTGCAATTTTAAAAATATAAAAGAAATAGTGTCAATTAATTTAGAAACTTTATTGTGAACAAAACATGGTATTAAAAAAATGAAATAATTTAATAGATTTAAAATGTGTTTTCATTTTTTAGTAAAAAACACCCTATTTTTCAAGTGCATAGTACACGATTTCTAGAAACAAATGTTGATATTTTAAACATATTAAATATAGTGTAAATTAAGCTAGGAACTTCTTGGTGAAAAAACATTCTTTTAAAAAAAATAATTAAAAATATTTAAAATATGCATTTTCATTTTTTAGTAAAAAAACACCCTATTTTTCAAGTGTATAATACACGATTTCTGGAGACAAATGTTGATATTTTAAAAAATATAAAAAAATAGTGTAAATTAAGCAAGAAACTTCATGGTCAGAACTAAATTATTTTCAAAAAAATCAAACAATTTAATAAATTTAAAATATGCCTTTTAATTTTTAGAGTAAAAAACACCCTATTTTTCAAGTGTATAGTATAGGATTTCTAGAAACAAATGTTGATATTTTAAAAATATAAAAAATAATGTAAATTAAGCTAGAAACTTCATGGTAAACAATACATTGTTGTCAATAATTCAAATAATTTAATAAATTTAAAATTTATGTTTTCATTTTTTAAGTAAATTACACCATATTTTTCAAGTGTATATAGTACGCGGTTTCTAGAAACAAATGCTTCAATTTTTAAAATATAAAAAATTGTAAAAATTAAGCTAGAAACTTTATGGGGAACAATAGATTGTTTTCAAAAAAATAAAATAATTAATTTAAATTAAAATATGCATTTTCATTTTGAAAGTAAAAAACACCCTATTTTTCAAGTGTATAGAACACTATTTCTAGAAACAAATGTTGCAATTATAAAAATATAAAAAATTGTGTAAATTAAGCTAGAAACTTCATGGGGAATATTACATTATTTTCAAATAAATCAAATAATTTGATAAATTTAAAATTTGCTTTTCATTTTTAAAGTAAAAAACACCCTATATTTCAAGTCTATAGTACACGATTTTTAGAAACAAATGTTGCAATTTTAAAAATATAAAAAATTATGTAAATTAAGCTAGAAACTTTATATGGAACAATACGTTGTTTTCAAAAAAATCAAATCTTATAAGAAATTAAAAATTTTCGTTTTCATTTTTAAATTCCAAAAACACCCTATTTTTATAGTGTATAGAACACGGTTTCTAGAAACAAATGTTGCAATTTAAAAAATATAAACAATTGTGTAATTTAAGCTAGAAACTTTATTGGGAACAATATATTGTTTTTCAAAAAAATTAAACATATTAATAAATTTAAAATATGCGTTTTGGTTTTTAAATTAAAAACACCTTAATTTTCAAGTGTATAGTACACGATTTTCTAGAAATAAATGTTGTAATTTTAAAAATATTAAAATTTTATAAATTAACCTAGAAACATTATGGGGAACAATATTTTGTTTTCAATAAAATCAAAAAATTTAATAAATTTAAAATATACATTTTCATTTTTAAAGTAAAACACACCCTATTTTTCAAGTGAGAACACAATTTCTAGAAACAAATGTTGCAATTATAAAAATATAAACAATTGTGTAAATTAAGTTAGAAACTTCATGGGAAAAATTACATTATTTTCAAAAGTATCAAAAAATTTAATAAATTTAAAATTTGCGTTTTAATTTTTTTAGTTAAAAACAACCTAATTTTAAAGTATATAGTACACGATTTTTAGAAACAAATGTTGCAATTATAAAAATATAAAAAGTTTTGTAAATTAAACTAGAAACTTCATGGTGAATAATACATTTTTTTCAAAAAAATCAAAAAAATTAATAAATTTAAAATATGCGTTTTCATTTTTAAAGTAAAAAACACCCTATGTTTCAAGTGTGTAGAACACGATTTCTAGAAACAAATGTTGCAATTTTAAAAATATAAATCAAATAGTGTAAATTAAGCTATAAACTTTATAGTGAACAAATCATGGTTGTAAAAAAAATCAAATAATTTAATAAATTTAAAATTGCGTTTTGATTTTTAAAGTAAAAAACACCCTATTTTTGAAGTGTATAATACGCGATTTGTAAAAATAAATGTTTCAATTTTAAAAATATATAAAAATGTGTAAATTAAGATAGAAACTTTATGGGGAACAATAGATTGTTTTTTTAAAAATCAAATAATTTAAGAAATTTAAAATATGCATTTTCATTTTCAAAGTAAAAAACACCCTATTTTTTAAGTGTATAATAGTACACGATTTCTAGAAACAAATGTTGCAATTTTAAAAATATAAAAAAATTTATCTATTAACCTAAAAATTTTATGGGGAACAATATATTGTTTTCAATAAAATCAAAAAATTTAATAAATTTAAAATATGCATTTTAATTTTTAAAGTAAAAAACACTCTATTTTTCAAGTGTAGTACACGATTTCTAGAAACATATGTTGCAATTATAAAAATATAAAAAATTGTGTAAATTAAGCTAAAAACTTCATGGGGAAAATAACATTATTTTGAAAAAAATCAAATAATTTAATAAATTTAAAATATGCGTTTCCGTTTTTAAAGTTAAAAACACCCTATTTTTCAAGTCTATAGTACACAATTTTTGGAAACAAATTTTGCACTTTTAAAAAAATAAAAAATTGTGTAAATTAAGCTAGAAACTTTATATGGAACAATACATTGTTTTCAAAAATATTAAATATATTAATAAATTTAAATACGCATTTTATGTTTTAAAGTAAAAGACACCCAAATTTCAAAGTGTATTATACACGATTTCTAGAAATAAATGTTACAATTTTAAAAATATAAAAAAATTTATAAATTAACTTAGAAACTTTATGGGGAAAAATATATTTTTTTCAATAAAATCAAAAAATTTAATAAATTTAAAATATGTTTTAACTTTTAAAGTAAAAAACTCCCTGTTTTTCAAGTGTAGTACATGATTTTTAGAAACAAATGTTGCAATTATAAATATATTAAAATTCTTATAAATTCAATAATAAAATACATGGTGAACAATACACTGTTTTCAAATAAATCAAAATATTTAATAAATTTAAAATATGCGTTTTAATTTTTAAAGTAAAAAACACCCTATTTTTCAAGTGTTTAGAATACGATTTCTAGAAACAAATGTTTCAATTATAAAAATATAAACAATTGTGTAAATTAAGCTAGAAACTTCATGGGGAAAATTACATTTTTTTCAAAAAAATCAAATTATTTAATAAATTGAAAATATGCATTTTCATATTTAAAGTAAAAAACACCCTATATTTCAAGTGTATAGTACACGATTTCTAGAAACAAATGCTGATATTTTAAAAATATAAAAAAAATATTATAAATTAAGTTAGAAACTTCATGGTGAACAATACATTGTTGTTAAAAAAATCAAAAAATTTAACAAATTTAAAATATACATTTGTATTTTTTTAGTAAAACACCCTGTTTTTCAAGTGTATAGTACACGATTTCTAGAGACAAATATTGATATTTTAAAATGATAAAAAATAGTGTAAATTAAGATAGAAACGTCTTGGTGAACAATATATTGTTATAAAAAAATTCAAATAGTTTAAAAAAATTAAAATATGCATTTTCATTTTTTTAGTTAAAAACACCTTATTTTTCAAGTGTATAGTACACGATTTCGAGTTACAAATGTTGATATTTTAAAAATATAAAAAATAGTGTAAATTAAGCTAGAAAATTTTGGGTGAACAATACATTGTTGTCAAAGAAATCAAGTAATTTAATAAATTTAAAATATGCGTTTTTATTTTTAAAATAAAAAACAACCTATTTTTCAAGTGTATAATACGCGATTTGTAGAAATAAATGTTTCAATTTTGAAAATATATAATATTGTAAAAATTAAGGTAGAAACCTTATGTGGAACAATAGATTGTTTTCCAAGAAAATCAAATAATTTAATAAATTTAAAATATGCATTTTCATTTTTAACGTAAAAGACACCCTATTCTTCAAGTGTATAGAACACGATTTCTAGAAACAAATATTGCAATTATAAAAATATAAACAATTGTACGTGTAAATTAAGCTAGAAACTTCATGGGGAAAATTACATTATTTACAAAAAAATCAATTAATTTAATAAATTTCAAATATGCGATTTCTTTTTTAAAGTAAAAAACACCCTATATTTCAAGTGTATAGAACACGAATTCTAGAAACTAATGTTGCAATTTTAAAAATATAAAACAAATAGTTTAAATTATGCTAGAAACTTTATTGTGAATAATACACGGTTGTAAAAAAAATCAAATAGTTTAATAAATTTAAAATATGTGTTTTCATTTTTTAGTAAAAAACACCCTATTTTTCAAATGCATAGTACACAATTTCTAGAAACAAATGTTGATATAATAAAAATATTAAATATAGTAAAAATTAAGCTAGGAACATTTTGGTGAAAATACATTCTTTTAAAAAAAACAAATACTTGAAAAATTTTAAAATATGTGTTTTCATTTTTTTAGTAAAAAACACCCTATTTTCCAAGTGTATAGTACACGATTTCTGGAGACAAATGTTGATATTTTAAAAATACAAAAAAATGGTGTAAATTAAGAAATAAACTTCATGGTGAACAATAAATTGTTGTACAAAAATCAAATAATGTAATAAATTTAAAATATGCCTTTTCATTTTTATAGTAAAAAACACACTATTTTTCAAGTGTATAGTACAAGATTTCTAGAAACAAATGTTGATATTTTAAAAATATAAAAAATAGTTTAAATTAAGCTAGAAACTTCATGGTGAACAATACATTGTTGTCAAAAAAATAAAATAATTTTATAAATTTAATATATGCATTTTCATTTTTAAAGTAAAATACCCCCTATTTTCAAGTGTATAGTACGCGACTTCTAGAAACAAATGTTTTAATTTTTAAAATATAAAAAATTGTAAAAATTAAGCTAGAAACTTTATGGGGAACAACAGATTGTTTTCAAAAAAATCAATAAATTAAATAAAATTAAAATATGCATTTTCATTTCTAAAGTAAAAAACACCCTATATTTCAAGTCTTTAGTACAAGATTTTTAGAAACAAATGTTGCAATTTTAAAAATATAAAAAATTATGTGAATTAAGCTAGAAACTTTATATGGAACAATATGTTGTTTTCAAAAAAATCAAATCTATTAAGAAATTTAAAATTTTCGTTTTCATTTTTATATTCCAAAAACACCCTATTTTTCAAGTGTATAGAACACGATTTCTAGAAACAAATGTTACAATTATAAAAATATAAAAAATTGTGTAAATTAAGCAAGAAACTTTATTAGGAACAATATATTGTTTTCAAAAAAAATTAAATATTATTAAATTTAAAATATGCGTCTTATTTTTTAAAGTAAAAAACACAGTAATTTTCAAGTGTATAGTACACGATTTCTAGAAACAAATGCTGCAATTATAAAAATATAAACAATTGTGTAAATTATGCTAGAAATTTCATGGGAAAAATTACATTATTTTCAAAAGAATCAAAAAATTTAATAAATTTAAAATATGCGTTTTCATTTTTTTAGTTAGAAACACCCTAATTTTCAAGTGTATAGTACACTATTTTTAGAAACAAATGTTGCAATTATAAAAATATAAAAAGATTTATAAATTAAACTAGAAACTTCATGGTGAACAATACATTGTTTTCAAAAAAATAAAAAAAATTAATAAATTTAAATATGAGTTTTTATTTTTAGAGTAAAAAACACCTTATTTTTCAAGTGTATAGAACACAATTTCTAAAAACAAATGTTGCAATTTTAAAAATATAAATCAAACAGTGTAAATTAAGTTAGAAACTTTATTGTGAACAATCCATGGTTGTAAAATATGTGTTTTCATTTTTTTTAGTAAAAAACACCCTATTTTTAAAGGGCATAGTACACGATTTCTAGAAACAAATGTTGATATTTTAAAAATATTAAATATAGTGTAAATTAAGCTTGGAACTTCATGGTTTACAATACATTGTTTTAAAAAAAACAATTAATTTAATAATTTTAAAATATGCGTTTTCATTTTTTTAGTAAAAATTACCCTATTTTTCAAGTGTATAGTACACGATTGCTAGAAACAAATGTTGATATTTTAAAAATATAAAATATAGTGTAAATTAAGCTAGAAACATCTTGGTGAACAATACATTGCTGTAAAAAAATCTAATAATTTAATAAATTTAAAATATGCATTTTTATTTTTTTAGTAAAAAATACCTTATTTTTCAAGTGTATAGTACACGATTTCTAGAAACAAATGTTGGTTTTTTTAAAATATAAAAAATAGTGTAAATTAAGCTAAAAACTTTTTGGTCAACAATACATTGTTGTCATAAAAAATTAAATAATTTAATAAATTTAAAATTTGATTTTTATAGTAAAAGACACCCTATTTTTCAAGTGTATAGTACGTGATTTCTAGAAATAAATGTTTCAATTTTAAAATGTAACACTTTAATTTTATTGAGTCCGTTTTTTTTTTCAAAACACTAGCAGAAGCTAAATTCTAATTTACAACAATTAATAATTATTATAATCATTACAACCCTTTCAATTTATACGGATTCCTATACAGCTGAAAAAATTAATATATGAACTTGAGACTTAGGTTCATCATGTGTGCCTATACCTAAGAAAAGCCCACAGCTCATCCCATCTATGACTTTCGCTTGACAATCTTCTGATACCTGCGATATGGTAACCGTCAGTTATATGTAAACATATAACTGAGTAACCCCCGACATTGTTTAAAACAATTTTATACCATATCGCAGCCAGTTTAACTGGAAAACACCACATTTAATCCCTAACACACAATCCAATCCATAATCAATGATTTCATACACAATGCATGCTATGACAATTATGGATGTATGCATGCCATGATCTTTCATTAACATACTTAGTTCTTTTCTTTTCTTGAGTTTTTTATGGAAGCCTCATGCACTAAACTTCCCCTAGCGCATGGCAGTAATGCGAGGTCGAGCTCAAAACTTGCAAGCGTTCCTACCGTGATCAAACTGGCTGCTGGGCTATCTTAACTCCACATCAATGGGATAGCTTAGGATTATCTTAACCCCACATCAATGGGATAGTCCTTTCTTTCGGGCCATAATTCCCTATCACAAGGCACCCTACTAGTTCATGTCATCTGACCCCCGAATCGCGGGGAGACCCTACATTCTCATGTTTATTCATGCTTGTCCACTTACCCGGTGTCTGACCTGTGGAATTCAATGCGCTTACTCAACATTTGTTGATGGGGGAAAGCTTAAACTTGTCTTTAAATTTCATTTTCATTTCACATAAAATATTATCATGCATTTCACATTCAACTCATATCATTTGCATTCAACATTACTCATTTATCATTTATGACATTACAATTTCATTAATCATTAATTAAATCACTTGCCATCCATGTCATAACACTATACTTATCATAATCATTTCAACATCCATCTTCAAGAGACTCAATTCACCAACATAACATCAAAGCATTCACCAAAATGCACATCCACCATGGCACCACAAGCAACATGCTTTCTAACAAAATCACTTTGGTATCCATACATACTCATAACAACCCAAAATCACATTTTAGCATACATTTCTTCAATAATTCCAAGCCAAGCCATATGCATCTAAACCAAATTATCAAGTCATCTAACATACACAAATCCAAACCTATTTTATCACACATTTCACAATAGCTCAATAATCAAGCCACATGCATCAAAACCAAATTATCAAATCATCTAACATACACAAATCCAAACCTATTTTATCACACATTTCACAATAGCTCAATAATCAAGCCACATGCATCAAAACCAAATTATCACACATTTCACAATAGCTCAATAATCTAGAGTTATAGACATTGGATTCCAGTGAAACTAATTGGAAATGAAACTTAAGACATTTATCTACAGTTAATGTGAAGGAATCGTGATTTGAACCATACGTCTTGAGAGTGTAATTCTAGTTGGAAACTAATTGCCTGACAGAAACTAGATTTCTGATACTACCTCATTGTTTCAACTATATCTAGAGCTATGGTTGTCGAATTGATTTGAAACCAGTTGAAAATTAAAGATAGCATGATTGCCTACAACTTTTATGAAGGACTCAAAACCATGTTTCGTCATCTGGACAATTATAAATGCCCTTAAAAACAGACACAGAACCATGTTTCATCATCTGGACAATTATAAATTCCCTCATCTAGACAATTAAAAGTGTCTTATAACAGAGGTACAAAATTGGACTTAAGGCTATACTAGATTTTCGACATTGCTTCAGTAATTCTGCCATATCTCAAGCTATAGACCATGGATTGGTATGAGGTCAGAGGAATACTGAAGATAAAAGGATTTTCTACAACTTTTATGAAGACACTGAAACCTAGTTCTAAAAATTTAATTGTCAAAATGGTTCTTCGAACAGAAAAATACATTTAGACAAACCTAGCCCATAAGCATTGACATTGTCTCAGTGTTTTGGCCATAACTAGAGTTGTAGGTATCCAAATGGAGTGAAACCAAAGCCATTTGAAAGATAACAAAATTTCCTACAACTTCTATGAAGCGTTCGAAGGGTAATTCGGCCATCTACAAACCCTAAGTTTACATTCAAACTCGTGTTTTTGGACAGATCAGAACAGAACAAAGGATTTCTTTCACTATCATTGTTTTTCCATATTTTGTCTAGCTTAAATCAGAGATTCATCCACCCCATACCTGAGAGGAAGCACGAAATTAGTAAGAGGAATTTGGCTTGCTTGTTGCTCTTCACTCCAAGAGAGGCTCATTCACTTCAAGGATGATGCTTTAGGCTTTGCATGTGATGATCAAGGGAAATTAGTGAGGATTTGAGCCAAAAATCAACATGCAACATTTGTAAGACAAGAAATCAGATTTTCTTACCTTCTTAGAACCATTGTTTTAGCCTTGAAGGTGTCCTTGAGGTAGATTGATTACAAAGAACACAAGTCTTTGGGGAAGATGGATGAGTGGAGAGTGGACTAGGAGGAAGAGGAGTATGTTTTTGTGTTGTATGGAATGAAGGTGAAATGAAACTATGAATTTGATTCTGTGGAGAATGAGAAAGAAATAGAGTAGAGAAATATGATGATGGAAGAGTGTGTGTGGTAGTGTTTGTCGAGAAAGAGAAGAGAGAGTAAGGGGGTGCTTGTATGTGATTGTTACATGGTAGTATGGTGGACTTTTTTTAAAATTGCCACAAGGTCTTTCCTTAAAAATTATTTGTGAGGAGAATAAAAGGGACTATAAATATTTTTGAAATGTGAGTTATTTACTCTTAAGCTAATACTTCAAGATGTGATTTTTGGGATCTTACATAAAAATATATAAAATTGTAAAAATTGAGATAGAAACTTTATCGGGAACAATAGAATATTTTCAAAAAAATCAAATAATTTAATAAATTTAAAATATGCATTTTCTTTTTTGAAGTAAAAAACACCATATTTTTCAAGTGTATAGAACACGATTTCTAGAAACAAATGTTGCAATTTTAAAAATATAAACAATTGTGTAAATAATGCTAAAACCTTTATTGGAAACAAAACATTGTTTTGAAAAAAATTAAATATATTAATTAATTTAAAATATGCGTTTTATTTTTTAAAGTAAAAAACACCCTAATTTTCAGGTGTATTGTACACAATTTCTAGAAACAAAGGTTGCAATTTTAAAAATACCAAAATTTTATAACTTAACCTAGAAACTTTTTGGGGAACAATATATTGTTTTCAATAAAATAAAAAACTTTAATAAATTTAAAATATGCATTTTAATTTTTAAAGTAAAAAACACCCTATTTTCCAAGTGTATATGTAGTACACGATTTTTAGAAACAAATGTTGCAATTATAAAAATATAAAAAGTTTTGTAAATGAAACTAGAAACATCATGGTGAAAAATACATTGTTTTCAAAAAAATCAAAAAAATTAATAAATATAAAATATGCGTTTTCATTTTTAAAATAAAAAACACCCTATTTTTCAAGTGTATAGAACACGGTTTCTAGAAATAAAAGTTGCAATTTTAAAAATATAAATCAAATAGTGTAAATTAAGCTAGAAACTTTATTGTGAACAATACATGGTTGTAAAAAAAAATCAAATAATTTAATAAATTTAAAATATGTGTTTTCATTTTTTAGTAAAAAACACCCTATTTTTCAAGTGCATAGTACACGATTTCTAGAAACAAATGTTGATATTTTAAAAATATTAAATATAGTGTAAACAAAGCTAGGAACTTCATGGTGAAAATACAATGTTTTAACAAAAAACAAATAATTTATTAATTTTAAAATATCCGTTTTCATTTTTTTTAGTAAAAAACACCCTATTTTTCAAGTGTATAGTGTGCGATTTCTAGAAACGAAGGTTTCAATTTTTAAAATATAAAAAATTGAAAAAATTAAGCTAGAAAATTTATGGGGAACAATAGATTGTTTTCAAAATAATCAAATAATTAAGTAAAATTAAAATATGAATTTTCATTTTTAAAGTAAAAACACCCTATTTTTCAAGTGTATAGAACACGATTTCTAGAAACAAATGTTGCAATTATAAAAATATAAACAATTGTGTAAATTCAGATAGAAATTTCATGGGGAAAATTACATTATAGTCAAAAAAATCAAATAATTTAATAAATTTAAAATATGCGTTTTCATTTTTAAAGTAAAAAACACCCTATTTTTCAAGTGTATAGAACACGATTTCTAGAAACAAATGTTGCAATTTTAAAAATATAAACCAAATAGTGTAAATTAAGCTAGAAACTTTATTGTGAACAATACATGGTTTTAAAAAAAATCAAATAATTTATTAAATTTAAAATATGTGTTTTGATTTTTTTTAGTTAAAAACACCCTATTTTTCAAGTGTATAGTGTAAATATAGTGTAAATTAAGCTCGGAACTTCATGGTGAAAATACAATGTTTTAAAAAAAACAAATAATTTAATAATTTTAAAATATCCGTTTTAGTTTTTTCTAGTAAAAAACACCCTATTTTTCAAGTGTATAGTACACGATTTCTAGAAACAAATGATGATATTTTAAAAATATAAAGAAATAGTGTAAATTAAGCAAGAAACTTCATGGTGAACAATACATTGTTGTCAAACAAAATCAAAGAATTTAATCAATTTAAAATACGCGTTTTCATTTTTTTAGTTAAAAACACCCTATTTTTCAAGTGTAGTACACGATTTCTAGAAACATATGTTGATATTTCAAAAAATATAAAAAATAGTGTATATTAAGCTAGAAACTTCTTGGTGAACAATACAATGTTGTCAAAAAAATCAAATAATTTGATAATTTTAAAATATGCGTTTTGATTTTTAAAGTAAAAAACACCATATTTTTCAAGTGTATAGTACACGTTTTCTACAAACAAATGTTGATATTTTAAAAATATAAAAAAATAGTGTAAATTAAGCTAGAAACTTCATGGTGAACAATATATTGTTGTCAAAAAAATCAAACAATTTAATAAATTTAAAATATGCATTTTCATTTTGAAAGTAAAAAACACCATATTTTTAACGTGTATAGAACACGATTTCTAGATACAAATGTTGCAATTATAAAAATATTAACAATTGTGTAAATTAATCTAGAAACTTCATGGGGAAAATTACATTATTTTCAATAAAATTTTTTAATAAATTTAAAATATGTGTTTTCATTTTTAAAGTCTAAAACACCCTATATTTCAAGTGTATAGAACACGATTTCTAGAAACAAATGTTGCAATTTTAAAAATATAAATCAAATAGTGTAAATTAAGCTAGAAACTTTATTCTGAAGAATACATGGTTGTAAAAAAAATGAGATAATTTATTAAATTTCAAATATGTGTTTTGATTTTTTAGTTAAAAACACCCTATTTTTCAAGTGCATAGTACACAATTTCTAGAAACAAATATTGATTTTTTAAAATATTAAATATAGTGTAAATTAAGCTAGGAACTTCATGGCGAAAATACATTGTTTTAAAAAAAATAAATAGTTTAATAGTTTTAAAATATGAGTTTTCATTTTTTTAATAAAAAACACCCTATTTTTCAAGTGTATAATACACGATTTATAGAAACAAATGTTGATATTTTAAAAATATAAAAAAATAGTGCAAATTAAGCAAGAAACATCACGGTGAACAATAAATTGTTGTCAAAAATATAAAATAATGTAATAAATTTAAAATATGACTTTTTATTTTTATAGTAAAAAACATCCTATTTTTCAAGTGTATAGTACAGGATTTCTAGAAACAAATGTTGATATTTTAAATATACAAAAATAGTGTAAATTAAGCTAAAAACTTCATGGCGAACAATACATTGTTGTCAAAAAATCAAATAATTTAGTAAATTTTGAAGTGTATAGTACGCGATTTCTAGAAACGAAAGTTTCAATTTTTAAAATATTAAAAATTGTAATAACATAGCTAGAAACTTTATAGGGAACAATAGATTGTTTCAAAAAAATCAAATAATTAAATAAAATTAAAATATGCATTTTCATTTTTAAAATAAAAAATACCCTATTTTTCAAGTGTATAGAACACGATTTTTAGAACCAAATGTTGCAATTATAAAAATATAAACAATTGTGTAAATTAAGCTAAAATTTTCAAGGGGAAAATTAAATTATTTTCAAAAAATCAAATAATTTAATAAATTTAAAATATGCATTTTCATTTTTAAATTGAAAATCACCCTAATTTTCAAGTGTATAGTACACAATTTCTAGAAACAAATGTTCAATTTTAAAAAAATAAAAAAAAATTTAAATTAACCTAGAAACTTTATGGGGAACAATATATTGTTTTCAATAAAATTAAAAAATTTAATAAATTTAAAATATGCATTTTATTTTTTAACGTAAAAAACACCCTATTTTTCAAGTGTAGTACACGATTTTTAGAAACAAATGTTGCAATTATAAAAATATAAACAATGGTGTAAATTAAGCTAAAATTTTCATGGGGAAAACTAAATTATTTTCAAAAAAATCAAATAATTTAATAAATTTAAAATATGCATTTTAATTTTTAAAGTGAAAATCACCCTAATTTTCAAGTGTTATATAGTACACGATTTCTAGAAACAAATGTTCAATTTTAAAAATATAAAAAAAAATTTAAATTAACCTAGAAACTTTATGGGGAACAATATACTGTTTTCAATAAAATGAAAAAATTTAATAAATTTAAAATATGCATTTTATTTTTTAAAGTAAAAAACACCCTATTTTTCTAGTGTAGTACACGATTTTTAGAAACAAATGTTGCAATTATAAAAATATAAAAAGTTTTGTAAATTAAACTAGAAACTTTATGGTGAAGAATAAATTATTTTGTAAAAGATCAAAAAAATTAATAAATTTATAAAATGCGTTTTCATTTTTAAAGTAAAAAACACATTTTTTTCAACTGTATAGAACACCATTTGTAGAAACAAATGTTGCAATTTTAAAAATATAAATCAAATAGTGTAAATTAAGCTAGAAATTTATTGTGAACAATATAGTGCTGGAAAAATCAAATAATTTAGTATCTTCAAAATATATGTTTTCATTTTTTTAGTAATAAACACCCTATTTTTCAAGTGCATAGTACACGATTTCTAGAAACAAATGTTGATATTTTAAAAATATTAAATATAGTGTAAATTAAGCTAGAAATTTCATGGTTAAAAATACATTGTTGTCAAAAAAATCAAAAAATTTAATAAATTTAAAATATGCGTTTTAATTTTTAAAGTAAAAAACACCCTATTTTTCAAGTGTATAGTACGCGATTTCTAGAAACGACTGTTTCAATTTTTAAAATATAAAAAAATGTAAAAGTTAACCTAGAAACTTTTTGGGGAACAATAGATTGTTTTCAAAAAAATCAAATAATTAAATAAAATTAAAATATGCATTTTCATTTTTGAAGTAAAAAATACCCTATTTTTCAAATGTATAGAACACGATTTCTAGAAACAAATGTTGCAATTATAAAAATATAAACAATTGTGTAAATTAAGCTTGAAATTTTATGGGGAAAATTATATTATTTTCAAAAAAATCAAATAATTTAATAAATTTAAAATTTGCGTTTTCATTTTTAAAGTAAAAAACACCCTAATTTTCTAGTGTATAGTACACGATTTCTAGAAACAAATGTTGCAATTTTTAAAATTTAAAAAATATTATAAATTAACCTAGAAACTTTATGGGGAACAATATATTGTTTTCAATAAAATCAAAAAATTTAATAAATTTAAAATATGCGTTTTATTTTTTAAAGTAAAAAATACCCTATTTTTCAAGTGTGTAGTAGACTATTTTTTGAAACAAATGTTGCAATTATAAAAATATAAACAACTGTGTAAATTAAGCTAGAAACTTCATGGTGAAAATTACATTATTTTTAAAAAAATCAAATAATTTAATAAATTTAAAATATGCGTTTTCATTTTTAAAGTAAAAAACACCCTATATTTTGTAACATCCCACAAATTCCCAATTTAGAGGTTGGTGCTCTTGAAGAGAATTTGGGAATTTAGGGGTTAAGTGGCAACTCTAACAAGTAATAAGGGGAAGGTCTAAGTTTAAAATTTCTGGAACATAGAAGGAGGGACTCATTTGCAAACTGAAGAAAATGTCAAAAATTGAAAAAAAACTCCACCTCTCCCTCTCATTCTCCCACGCCCTCTCACTCTTTCTCCACTTTCTCAAAATTTCATCTTCTTCCTCTCTTCTACTCTCCTAGGCATTATCCCACAAGCTCAAATCATCAAGCTTTCTCCATCAACTTTGACATTGGAGCTTTGGAGAGGACATTTCCAAGCTTTGGAACACCAAAAAGGCATCAAGGTAAGACATGCATCCTCTCATTCTCTGTTTTGTGGGTTAAGCTCCATTTTGGGCAAATGGAATTTTGATCTTCATCTCCCACATGCAGTCTCCTAAATGGGTCCTAATGAGTGTGAATGACTCACATTTGTGAACCTTAGGGACCATCAAGCCCTATTTGGGAGGATTGAAGAGTTTGGGAAAACACTTGAAATAAGAAGTGCTTAGGAACTTGAAGATTTGAGGTAACCCCACTAAACCCCAAACTAGACTAATTAGGAATTGGAAATGGTATGAGGTTTGATTCTGAGCTATGGTGAAATGTGTGATAGAAATAGGTTTGGACTTGTGAAATTTGAGAATTTTGGTCTTGACCGAATTTGAAGTGTTTTGTGTTGCATGTTTGTGTGAATTGAAATTGTATGTGTTGATTGATGTATTGTTGATGTATGATGGATGAAATTGGTATTTGAAACCTTGCTTGGTGTTAAAATTTTGTGTGCTTGGTCCTGAATTTGAGTCATGTGAGTTTGTTGGAAAATAGGGTGAATTTTGGATGAAAATGTGAGTTTTCTACAGTAACTTGGGTGTTAACTTCGAATACTTTTCCATAAGATTTTGCCATTTTGGTATTCACAAGAGTTGTAGACAATCCTCTTAGCTTTCAAATTCCTTTGGTTTCAATAAATTTGGAGGTCTACAACTCTAGTTGTGGCTAAATTACTGAGACAGGGTTTGTATTGAAATGTTTGTTCTGTTAAGTGTACATCCCTGTTAAAGATGGCTGTTTTTGACAATTAAATTTTTATAACTGGGTTTCTGGGTCTTCCCAATTATCTGTAGATAATCCTCTTATCTTTCAAATGCTTTTGGTTTCACTCAATTTGGAGGTCTACAACTCAAATTATGGCCAAAATACCAACAGAGCGCGTTATAGAAAAAATGGTTCTGTGCTGAATTCGCAGCAGCGAAAATTTTAGTGGCAGCGAAAATGACCCAGAATAGGATTCTTTGTTTTCACTTCCAAAATGCAGTGTACCCTTCAAATAGCTTATTTCTAGGGTAATAATGATCAAAATAGATTATAATGTCTTGAAAACCCATAAAAAGGATCATGAAAATGTTTTGATGAATGTTTAATGAAAATGCATGATAATTGTGAAATGAAATTTAAAGATAAGTTAAGTTTTCCCCCTTCAACGGATGTTGAGTAAGCGGGTTGAATCCCACCGGTTACACACTGGGTAAGTGGACAAGCATAATTAAGAATGAGAATATAGGGTCAGATGACCTGAACAGTAGGGTGCCCTATGATAGGGAATTATGGCCTAAAAGAAAGGACTATCTCATTGATGTGGGGTTAAGATAGTCCTAGGCTATCCCATTGATGTGGGGTTAAGATAGCCCTACAGCCAGTTTGATCACGGTAGGGACGTTTTCCGTGGTCCTAGTTTTGAGGTCAACCTCGCGTTACTGTCACGCGCTAGGGGAAGTCTAGTGCACGAGGCTTCCATAAAAAATTCAAGAAAAGAAAAGAATCAAGTGTGTTAATGAAAGAACATGGCATGCATACATCAATATTTGACATTACATGCATTATGTATAGGTTGGTTTGAATGAATTGTGTGTTAGGGACCTTATGGGGTGTTTTCCAGTTAAGTTGGTTGTAATATGGTATAAAAGTATTTTTGAAAATACCGGGGGTTACTCAGTTGTATGTTTACATATAACTGACGGTTACCATATTGCAAGGGACTCGAAAGGCGAAGACTTTAGCGCTTCAAGACTCATTTCCTTAGACCTTTTAGTATTTTGGATATTTTGATGTATTTTGGGTGGCCAATACTTCCTTGTAGTACGTTAGATGGCCACCGTTATTGGACATATATTCTCTGCCATGTAGTAGATACTTGAACTTACTATCTTTCAATATGAACTTATGTATTTTGATAGGCCATTAACTTAAGCATTATGTAACTCATGTATGTGAACAATTTATGATGGGTATTACTTAACAAATGGTTTTGGAAAAAAAAAACTAAGACTTAATTTGCATTAGCAGTTACATATTTCAACTCTATAGTACACAATTTTTAGAAACAAATGTTGCAATTTTAAAAAAATAAAAAATTGTGTAAATTAAGCTTGAAATTTTATTCGGAACAATACATTGTTTTCAAAAAAATTAACTATATTAAAAAATTTAAAATATGCGTTTTATTTTTTAAAGTAAAAAAACCCTAATTTTCAAGTGGTACACGATTTCTAGAAACAAATGTTGCAATTTAAAAAAAAAAAAATTTTATAAATTAACCTAGAAACTTTATGGGGAACAATATATTGTTTTCAATAAAATAAAAAATTTTTAATAAATTTAAAATATGCGTTTTAATTTTTAAAGTAAAAAACATCCTATTTTCAAGTAGTACACGATTTTTAGAAACAAATGTTGCAATTATAAAAATATAAAAGTTTTATAAATTAAACTAGAAACTTCATGGTGAACAATACATTGTTTTCAAAAAAATAAGAAAAATTAATAAATTTAAAATATGCATTTTCATTTTTAAAGTAAAAAACACTATTTTTCAAGTGTATAGAACACGATTAACAAATGTTACAATTTTAAAAATATAAATCAAATAGTGTAAATTAAGCTAGAAACTTAATGGTGAACAATACATTGTTGTCAAAAAAATCAAAAAATTAAATAAATTTAAAATATGCGTTTTCATTTTTTTAGTAAAAAACAACCTATTTTTCAAGTGTATAGTACACGATTTCTAGAAACAAAAGTTGATATTTTAAAAATATAAAAAATAGTGTTAATTAAGCTAGAAATATCTTGGTGAAAAATACATTGTTGTCAAAGAAAATTAAAAAATTTAATAAATTTAAAATATGCATTTTTATTTTTTTAGTAAAAAACACCCTATTTTTCAAGTGTATAGTACACGATTTCTAGAAACAAATGTTGATATTTTAAAAATATAATAAATAATGTAAATTAAGCTAGAAACTTCTTGGTGAACAATACATTATTGTCAAAAAAATCAAATATTTAATAAATTTAAAATATGCATTTGGATTTTTTAAGTAAAAAACGCCCTATTTTTCAAGTGTATAATACGCGATTTCTAGAAACAAATGTTTAAATTTTAAAAATATAAAAAATTGTAAAAATTAAACTATAAACTTTATGCGGAACAATAGATTGTTTTCAAAAAATTCAAATAATTTAAAATATGCATTTTCATTTTTAAAGTAAAAAACACCTTATTTTTCAAGTGTATAGAACACGATTTCTAGAAAGAAATGTTGCAATTATAAAAATACAAAACAATATTGTAAATTAAGCTAGAAAATTTATTGGGAACAATACATTTTTTTCAAAAAAATTAAATATATTAATAAATTAAAAATATGCATTTTATTTTTTAAAGTAAAAAACACCCTAATTTTCAAGTGTATAGTACACAATTTCTAGAAACAAATGTTGCAATTTTAAAAATATAAATTTTTTCATAAATTAACCTAGAAACTTTATGGGGAACAATAGATAGTTTTAGAAAAAATTAAATAATTTAATAAATTTAAAATATGCATTTTCATTTATAAAGTAAAAAATACCATATTTTTCAAGTGTATAGAACACGATTTCTAAAATCAAATGTTGCAGTAATAAAAATATCAAAAATTGTGTAAATTAAGATAGAAACTTTATGGGGAGTAATAGATTGTTTTCAAAAAAATAAAATAATTAAATAAATAGAAAATACGCGTTTTCATTTTTAAAGTAAAAAACACCCTATTATAGAACTCGATTTCTAGAAACAAATGTTTTAAATATAAAAATATAAAAAATTTTGTTATTTAAGCTAGAAACTTTATGGGGAAAATTACATTATTTTCTAACAAATAAAAAAATTTAATAAATATAAAATATGCGTTTTGTTTTTTAAAGTAGAAAGCACCCTATTTTTAAGTGTATAGTACACGATTTTTCGACACAAATGTTGCAAATATAAAAATATAAAAAGTTTTGTAAATTAAAGTAGAAACTTAATGGTGAAAAATTCATTGTTTTTCAAAAAATCAAAAAAATTCATAAATTTAAAATATGCGTTTTAATTTTTAAAGTAAAAAACACCCTATTTTTCAAGTGTATAGAACCCGATTTCTTGAAAAAAAATGTTGCAATTTTAAAAATATAAATCTAATATTTTAAATTAAGCTAGAAATTTTATTGTGAACAATAATTGGTTGAAAAAAATCAAATAATTTAATAAATTTAAAATATGTGTTTTCATTTTTTTAGTAAAAAACACCATATTTTTGAAGTGCATAATACACAATTTCTAGAAAGAAATGTTGATATTTTAAAAATATTAAATATAGTGTAAGTTAAGCTAGAAACTTAATGGTGACAATACATTGTTGTCAAAAAAAATTTTAATAAATTTAAAATATGCGTTTTCATTTTTTAGTAAAAAAACACCCTATTTTTCAAGTGTATAGTACACGATTTCTAGAAACAAATTTTGATATTTTAAAAAAATAAAAAATAGGGTTTATTAAGCTAGAAGCTTCTTGGAGAACAAAACATTGTTCTCAAAAACAAATAAAAAATTTAATATATTTAAAATATGCGTTTTCATTTTTTTAGTAAAAAACACCAAATTTTTCAAGTGTACGCGATTTCTAGAAACAAATGTTGATATTTTAAAAATATAAAAAATTGTTTAAATTAAACTAGAAACTTCTTGGTGAACAATACATTGTTGTCAAAAAAATCACATTATTAGGAAAAATTCGTTATTGTCAAAAAAATCAATTATATTAATAAATTAAAAATTTTCATCTACATTTTTAAATTCCAAACCACCCTCTTTTTTAAGTGTAAAGTACACGATTTTTAGAAACAAATGTTGCAATTATAAAAATATAAACAATTGTGTAAATTAAGCTAGAAAATTTATTGGCAACAATAAATTGTTTTCAAAAAAATTAAATATATTAATAAATTTAAAATATGCGTTTTATTTTTTAACGTAAAAAAACCCTAATTTTCAAGTGGTACACGATTTAGATAAACAAATGTTTCAATTTTAAAAATATAAAAAAATTATAAATTAACCTAGAAACTTTGTGGGGAAAAATAGATTGTTTTCAAAAAAATCAAATAATTTAATAAATTTAAAATATGGATTATCATTTTTAAAGTAAAAAACACCATATTTTTCAAGTGTATAAAACATGATTTCTAGAAACAAACGTTGCAATTATTAAAATATAAAAATTAGTGTAAATTAAGCAAGAAACAGTATTGTGAACAATACGTTATTATCAAAAAAATCAAATATATTAATAATTTTAAAATTTTCATCTACATTTTTAAATTCCAAACCACCCTCTTTTTCAAGTATATAGTACACGATTATTAGAAAAAAATATTGCAATATTAAAAATATAAAAAAACTTGATTATTAATTTAGAAAATTCATGGTGAACAATTAATTGTTTACCAAAAAATCAAAAAATTTCAAAATTTAAAATATGCGTTTTCATTTTTAAAGTAAAAGACACCATATTTTTCAAGTGTATAGAACACGATTTCTAGAAACAAATGTTGCAATGATAAAAATATAAACAATTTTGTTAATTAAGATAGAAACTTTATTGGGAACAATATATTGTTTTCAAAAAAATTAAATATATTAATAAAGTAAAAATATGCATTTTATTTTTTAAAGTAAAAAACACCCTAATTTTTAAGTGTATAGTACACGATTTCTAGAAACATATGTTGAAATTTTAAAAATATAAAAATTTATAAATTAACCTAGAAACTTTGTGGGGAAAAATAGATTGTTTTCAAAAAAATAAAATAATTTAATAAATTTAAAATATGAATTTTCATTTTTAAAGTAAAAAACACCATATTTTTCAAGTGTATAGAACATGATTTATAGAAACAAATGTTACAATTATTAAAATATAAAAATTTGTGTAAATTAAGCTAGAAACATTATTGTGAACAATACGTTGTTGTCAAAAAAATCAAATATATTAATAATTTTAAAATTTTCATCTACATTTTTAAATTCCAAACCACCCTCTTTTTCAAGAATATAGTACACGATTTTTAGAAATAAATGTTGCAATTATAAAAATATAAAAAAAAACTTGTATATTAAATTAGAAAATTCATGGTGAACAATTCATTGTTTTCAAAAAAATCAAATAATTTAAAAATTTTAAAATATGCGTTTTCATTTTTAAAGTAAAAGACACCATATTTTTCAAGTGTATAGAACACGATTTCTAGAAACAAATGTTGTAATTATAAAAATATAAACAATTGTGTTAATTAAGATAGAAAGTTTATTGGGAACAATATATTGTTTTCAAAAAAATTAAATATATTAATAAAGTAAAAATATGCATTTTATTTTTTAAAGTAAAAAACACCCAAATTTTTAAGTGTATAGTACACGATTTAGAGAAACAAATGTTTCAATTTTAAAAATATAAAAAAATTATAAATTAACCTAGAAACTTTGTGGGGAAAAATAGATTGTTTTCAAAAAAATCAAATAATTTAATAAATTTAAAATATGGATTATCATTTTTAAAGTAAAAAACACCATATTTTTCAAGTGTATAAAACATGATTTCTAGAAACAAATGTTGCATTTATTAAAATATAAAAATTAGTGTAAATTAAGCAAGAAACAGTATTGTGAACAATACGTTGTTGTCAAAAAAATCAAATATATTAATAATTTTAAAACTTTCATCTACATTTTTAAATTCCAAACCACCCTCTTTTTCAAGTATATAGTACACGATTATTAGAAATAAATGTTGCAATATTAAAAATATAAAAAAACTTGAATATTAATTTAGAAAATTCATGGTGAACAATTAATTGTTTTCCAAAAAATCAAAAAATTTAAAAATTTAAAATATGCGTTTTCATTTTTAAAGTAAAAGACACCATATTTTTCAAGTGTATAGAACACGATTTCTAGAAACAAATGTTGCAATTATAAAAATATAAACAATTTTTTTAATTAAGATAGAAACTTTATTGGGAACAATATATTGTTTTCAAAAAAATTAAATATATTAATAAAGTAAAAATATGCATTTTATTTTTTAAAGTAAAAAACACCCTAATTTTTAAGTGTATAGTACACGATTTCTAGAAACATATGTTGAAATTTTAAAAATATAAAAATTTATAAATTAACCTAGAAACTTTGTGGGGAAAAATAGATTGTTTTCAAAAAAAATCAAATAATTTAATAAATTTAAAATATGAATTTTCATTTTTAAAGTAAAAAACACCATATTTTTTAAGTGTATAGAACATGATTTATAGAAACAAATGTTGCAATTATTAAAATATAAAAATTTGTGTAAATTAAGCTAGAAACATTATTGTGAACAATACGTTGTTGTCAAAAAAATCAAATATATTAATAATTTTAAAATTTTCATCTACATTTTTAAAATCCAAACCACCCTCTTTTTCAAGTATATAGTACACGATTTTTAGAAATAAATGTAGCAATATTAAAAATATAAAAGAACTTGATTATTAATTTAGAAAATTCATGGTGAACAATTAATTGTTTTCCAAAAAATCAAAAAATTTCAAAATTTAAAATATGCGTTTTCATTTTTAAAGTAAAAGGCACCATATTTTTCAAGTGTATAGAACACGATTTCTAGAAACAAATGTTGCAATTATAAAAATATAAACAATTTTGTTAATTAAGATAGAAACTTTATTGGGAACAATATATTGTTTTCAAAAAAATTAAATATATTAATAAAGTAAAAATATGCATTTTATTTTTTAAAGTAAAAAACACCCTAATTTTTAAGTGTATAGTACACGATTTCTAGAAACATATGTTGAAATTTTAAAAATATAAAAATTTATAAATTAACCTAGAAACTTTGTGGGGAAAAATAGATTGTTTTCAAAAAAATCAAATAGTTTAATAAATTTAAAATATGAATTTTTATTTTTAAAGTAAAAAACACCATATTTTTCAAGTGTATCGAACATGATTTATAGAAACAAATGTTGCAATTATTAAAATATAAAAATTTGTGTAAATTAAGCTAGAAACATTGTTGTGAACAATACGTTGTTGTCAAAAAAATAAAATATATTAATAATTTTAAAATTTTCATCTACATTTTTAAATTCCAAACCACCCTCTTTTTCAAAAATATAGTACACGATTTTTAGAAATAAATGTTGCAATTATAAAAATATAAAAAAAAACTTGTATATTAAATTAGAAAATTCATGGTGAACAATTCATTGTTTTCAAAAAAATCAAATAATTTAAAAATTTTAAAATATGCGTTTTCATTTTTAAAGTAAAAGACACCATATTTTTCAAGTGTATAGAACACGATTTCTAGAAACAAATGTTGTAATTATAAAAATATAAACAATTGTGTTAATTAAGATAGAAAGTTTATTGGGAACAATATATTGTTTTCAAAAAAATTAAATATATTAATAAAGTAAAAATATGCATTTTATTTTTTAAAGTAAAAAACACCCAAATTTTTAAGTGTATAGTACACGATTTAGAGAAACAAATGTTTCAATTTTAAAAATATAAAAAAATTATAAATTAACCTACAAACTTTGTGGGGAAAAATAGATTGTTTTCAAAAAAATCAAATAATTTAATAAATTTAAAATATGGATTATCATTTTTAAAGTAAAAAACACCATATTTTTCAAGTGTATAAAACATGATTTCTAGAAACAAATGTTGCAATTATTAAAATATAAAAATTAGTGTAAATTAAGCAAGAAACAGTATTGTGAACAATACGTTGTTGTCAAAAAAATCAAATATATTAATAATTTTAAAACTTTCATCTACATTTTTAAATTCCAAACCACCCTCTTTTTCAAGTATATAGTACACGATTATTAGAAATAAATGTTGCAATATTAAAAATATAAAAAAACTTGAATATTAATTTAGAAAATTCATGGTGAACAATTAATTGTTTTCCAAAAAATTTAAAAATTTAAAATATGCGTTTTCATTTTTAAAGTAAAAGACACCATATTTTTCAAGTGTATAGAACACGATTTCTAGAAACAAATGTTGCAATTATAAAAATATAAACAATTTTTTTAATTAAGATAGAAACTTTATTGGGAACAATATATTGTTTTCAAAAAAATTAAATATATTAATAAAGTAAAAATATGCATTTTATTTTTTAAAGTAAAAAACACCTTAATTTTTAAGTATATAGTACACGATTTCTAGAAACATATGTTGAAATTTTAAAAATATAAAAATTTATAAATTAACCTAGAAACTTTGTGGGGAAAAATAGATTGTTTTCAAAAAAAATCAAATAATTTAATAAATTTAAAATATGAATTTTCATTTTTAAAGTAATAAACACCATATTTTTTAAGTGTATAGAACATGATTTATAGAAACAAATGTTGCAATTATTAAAATATAAAAATTTGTGTAAATTAAGCTAGAAACATTATTGTGAACAATACGTTGTTGTCAAAAAAATCAAATATATTAATAATTTTAAAATTTTCATCTACATTTTTAAATTCCAAACCACCCTCTTTTTCAAGTATATAGTACACGATTTTTAGAAATAAATGTTGCAATATTAAAAATATAAAAGAGCTTGATTATTAATTTAGAAAATTCATGGTGAACAATTAATTGTTTTCCAAAAAATCAAAAAATTTCAAAATTTAAAATATGCGTTTTCATTTTTAAAGTAAAAGACACCATATTTTTCAAGTGTATAGAACACGATTTCTAGAAACAAATGTTGCAATTATAAAAATATAAACAATTTTGTTAATTAAGATAGAAACTTTATTGGGAACAATATATTGTTTTCAAAAAAATTAAATATATTAATAAAGTAAAAATATGCATTTTATTTTTTAAAGTAAAAAACACCCTAATTTTTAAGTGTATAGTACACGATTTCTAGAAACATATGTTGAAATTTTAAAAATATAAAAATTTATAAATTAACCTAGAAACTTTGTGGGGAAAAATAGATTGTTTTCAAAAAAATCAAATAGTTTAATAAATTTAAAATATGAATTTTTATTTTTAAAGTAAAAAACACCATATTTTTCAAGTGTATAGAACATGATTTATAGAAACAAATGTTGCAATTATTAAAATATAAAAATTTGTGTAAATTAAGCTAGAAACATTGTTGTGAACAATACGTTGTTGTCAAAAAAATCAAATATATTAATAATTTTAAAATTTTCATCTACATTTTTAAATTCCAAACCACCCTCTTTTTCAAAAATATAGTACACGATTTTTAGAAATAAATGTTGCAATTATAAAAATATAAAAAAAAACTTGTATATTAAATTAGAAAATTCATGGTGAACAATTCATTGTTTTCAAAAAAATCAAATAATTTAAAAATTTTAAAATATGCGTTTTCATTTTTAAAGTAAAAGACACCATATTTTTCAAGTGTATAGAACACGATTTCTAGAAACAAATGTTGTAATTATAAAAATATAAACAATTGTGTTAATTAAGATAGAAAGTTTATTGGGAACAATATATTGTTTTCAAAAAAATTAAATATATTAATAAAGTAAAAATATGCATTTTATTTTTTAAAGTAAAAAACACCCAAATTTTTAAGTGTATAGTACACGATTTCTAGAAACAAATGTTGTAATTTTAAAAATATAAAAAATTTATAAATTAACCTAGAAAGTTGTGGGGAAAAATAGATTCTTTTCAAAAAAATCAAATAATTTAATAAATTTAAAATATGAATTTTCATTTTTAAAGTAAAATACACCATATTTTTCTAGTGTATAGAACATGATTTCTAGAAACAACTATTGCAATTATTAAAATATAAAACTTTGTGTAAATTAAGGTAGAAATATTATTGTGAACAATACGTTGTTGTCAAAAAAATCAAACATATTAATAATTTTAAAATTTTCATCTACATTTTTAAATTCCAAACCACCCTTTTTTTCAAGAATATAGTACACGATTTTTAGAATTAAATGTTGCAATTATAAAAATATAAAAAAAACTTGTATATTAAATTAGAAAATTCATGGTGAACAATTCATTGTTTTCAAAAAAACCAAATAATTTAAAAATTTTAAAATATGCGTTTTCATTTTTAAAGTAAAAGACATCATATTTTTCAAGTGTAGAATACGATTTCTAGAAACAAATGTTGCAATTATAAAAATATAAACAATTTTTTTAATTAAGATAGAAACTTTATTGAGAACAATATATTGTTTTCAAAAAAAT
Source organism: Cyamopsis tetragonoloba (assembly GCA_037177725.1). NCBI lineage: Eukaryota > Viridiplantae > Streptophyta > Magnoliopsida > Fabales > Fabaceae > Cyamopsis > Cyamopsis tetragonoloba. The sequence goes on from CM074120.1 coordinate 30,034,657, forward strand.
TAAATATATTAATAAAGTAAAAATATGCATTTTATTTTTTAAAGTAAAAAACACCCTAATTTTTAAGTGTATAGTACACGATTTCTAGAAACATATGTTGAAATTTTAAAAATATAAAAATTTATAAATTAACCTAGAAACTTTGTGGGGAAAAATAGATTGTTTTCAAAAAAATCAAATAGTTTAATAAATTTAAAATATGAATTTTCATTTTTAAAGTAAAAAACACCATATTTTTCAAGTGTATAGAACATGATTTATAGAAACAAATGTTGCAATTATTAAAATATAAAAATTTGTGTAAATTAAGCTAGAAACATTATTGTGAACAATACGTTGTTGTCAAAAAAATCAAATATATTAATAATGTTAAAATTTTCATCTACATTTTTAAATTCCAAACCACCCTCTTTTTCAAGTATATAGTACACGATTTTTAGAAATAAATGTTGCAATATTAAAAATATAAAAAAACTTGATTATTAATTTAGAAAATTCATGGTGAACAATTAATTGTTTTCCAAAAAATCAAAAAATTTCAAAATTTAAAATATGCGTTTTCATTTTTAAAGTAAAAGACACCATATTTTTCAAGTGTATAGAACACGATTTCTAGAAACAAATGTTGCAATTATAAAAATATAAACAATTTTTTTAATTAAGATAGAAACTTTATTGTGAACAATATATTGTTTTATAAAAAATAAAATATATTAATAAAGTAAAGATATGCATTTTATTTTTTAAAGTAAAAAACACCCAAATTTTTAAGTGTATAGTACACGATTTCTAGAAACAAATGTTGCAATTTTAAAAATATAAAAAATTTATAAATTAACCTAGAAAGTTGTGAGGAAAAATAGACTCTTTTTAAAAAAATCAAATAATTTAATAAATTTAAAATATGAATTTTCATTTTTAATGTAAAAAACACCATATTTTTCAAGTGTATAGAACATAATTTCTAGAAACAAATGTTGCAATTATTAAAATATAAAAATTTGTGTAAATTAAGTTAGAAAAATTATTGTGAACAATACGTTGTTGTCAAAAATATCAAATATATTAAAAATTTTAAAATTTTCATCTACATTTTTAAATTCCAAACCACCCTCTTTTTCAAGAATATAGTACACGATTTTTAGAAATGAATGTTGCAATTATAAAAATATAAAAAAAACTTGTATATTAAATTAGAAAATTTATGGTGAACAATTCATTGTTTTCAAAAAAATCAAATAGTTTAAAAATTTTAAAATATGCGTTTTCATTTTTAAAGTAAAAGACATCATATTTTTCAAGTGTATAGAACACGATTTCTAGAAACAAATGTTGCAATTATAAAAATATAAACAATTTTGTTAATTAAGATAGAAACTTTATTGGGAACAATATATTGTTTTAAAAAAAATTAAATATATTAATAAAGTAAAAATATGCATTTTATTTTTTAAAGTAAAAAACACCCTAATTTTTAAGTGTATAGTACACGATTTCTAGAAACAAATGTTGCAATTTTAAAAATATAAAAAATTTATAAATTAACCTAGAAAGTTGTGGGGAAAAATAGATTCTTTTCAAAAAAATCAAATAATTTCATAAATTTAAAATATGAATTTTCATTTTTACAGTAAAAAACACCATATTTTTCAAGTGTATAGAACATGATTTCTAGAAACAAATGTATCAATTATTAAAATATAGAAATTTGTGTTAATTAATCTAGAAACATTATTTTGAACAATACGTTGTTGTCAAAAAAATCAAATATATTAATAATTTTAAAATTTTCATCTACATTTTTTAAATTCCAAACCACCCTCTTTTTCAAGTATATAGTATACGATTTTTAGAAACAAATGTTGCAATTATAAAAATATAAAAAACTTGTATATTAAATTAGAAACTTCATGGTGAAAAATTCATTATTTTCAAAAAAATCAAATAATTTAAAAATTTTAAAATATGCTTTTTCATTTTTAAAGTAAAAGACACCATATTTTTCAAGTGTATAAAACACGATTTCTAGAAACAAATGTTGCAATTATAAAAATATAAACAATTTTGTTAATTAAGATAGATACTTTATGGGGAAAATTACATTATTTTCAAAAAAAACAAATAATTTAATAAATTTAAAATATGGGTTTTATTTTTTAAAGTAAAAAACACCCTATTTTTCAAGTGTATAGTACTCGATTTCTAGAAACAAATGTTGCAATTTTAAAATTATAAAAAAACTAATAAATTAACCTAGAAACTTTGTGGGGAACAATATGTTAATTTAAAAAAAATCAAATAATTTAATAACTTAAAAATATGCGTTTTCATTTTTAAAGTATAAAACACCCTATTTTTCAAATGTATAGTACACGATTTCTAGAAACAAATGTTGATATTTTAAAAATATAAAAATATAGTGTAAATTAAGCTAAACACTTCATGGTGAACAATACATTGTTGTAAAAATACATCAAATAATTTAATAAATTTAAAATATGCGTTTTCATTTATTTAGTAAAAAACACCATATTTTTCAAATGTAAAGTACACGATTTCCCGAAACAAATGTTAATATTTTAAAAATATAAAAAAATAGTGTAAATTAAACTAGAAACTTCATGGTGAACAATACATTGTTGTCTTAAAAATCAAATAATTTAATAAATTTTAAATATGCGTTTTCATTTTTAAAGTAAAAAACCCCCTACATTTGATATCTATAGTACACAATTTCTAGAAACAAATGTTGCTACGTTTAAAATATAAAAAATAGTGTATATTAAGCTAGAAAAGTTTTGGTGAAAAATACATTTTTGTCAAAAAAATCAAATAATTTAATAAATTTAAAATATGCATTTTCATTTTTAAATTAAAAAATACCCTATATTTCAAGTGTATAGTACACAATTTTTAGAAACAAATGTTGCAATTTTAAAAATATAAAAAATTGTGTAAATTAAGCTAGAAACTTTATTGGGAACAATACATTGATTCCAAAAAAATTAAATATATTAGTAAATTTAATATATGCGTTTTAATATTTAAAGTTAAAAATACCCTATTTTTCAAGTGTATAGTGCACGATTTTTATAAACAAATGTTGCAATTATAAAAATATAAAAAAAATTGTAAATTAAACTAAAAACTTCAAACTGAAAAATACATTGTTTTAAAAAAAATCAAATAATTTAAAAAATTTATAATTTGCGTTTTCATTTTTTTAGTTAAAAATCCCCTATTTTTCAAGTGTATAATACACGACTTCTAGAAACAAATGTTGATATTTTAAAAATATAAAAAAAATAGTGTAAATTAACCGGGAAACTTCATGGTGAACAATACATTGTTGTTAAAAAAATCAAATAATTTAATTAATTTAAAATATGCATTTTCATTTTTTTAGTAAAAAACACCCTATATTTCATTTCATAGTACACGATTTCTAGAAACAAATTTTACTATTTTAAAAATATAAAAAATAGTGTAAATTAAGCTAGAAACTTCATGGTAAACAATACAATGATTTCAAATATAATTAAATAATTTAATAAATTTAAAATATGTGTTTCCATTTTTTTAGTAAAAAAACACTTTATTTTTCAAGTGTATAGTACACAATTTCTAGAAACAAATGTTAATATTATAAAAATATAAAAAAACAGTGTAACGTAAGCTAGAAACTTCATGGTGAACAATGCATTGTTGTCAAAAAACTCAAATAATTTAATGAATTTAAAATATGCATTTGCATTTTTTTAGTAAAAAAGATCCTAATTTTTAAGTGTATAGTACACGATTTCTAGAAACAAATGATGATATTGTAAAAATATAAAAAAATTGTGTAAATTAAGATAGAAACTTCATGGTGATCAATAAATTGTTGTCAAAAAATAAAATAATTTAATAATTTAAAATATGGATTTTCATTTTTATAGTAAAAAACACCCTAATTTTCAAGTGTATAGTACGCGATTTCTAGAAATAAATATTTAAATTTTAAAAATATAAAAAATTGTAAAAATTAAGCTAGAAATTTTATGGGTAACAATAGATTGTTTTCAAAAAAATCAAACAATTGAATAAATTTAAATTATGCGTTATTATTTTTAAAGTAAAAAACACCCTATATTTCAAGTCTATATTACACGATTTCTAGAAACAAATGTTGTAATTTTAAAAATATAAACATATGTGTAAATTAAGCTAGAAACTTCATGCGGGAAAATTACATTGTTTTAAAAAAAATCATATAATTTAATAAATTTAAAATATGCGTTTTCATTTTTAAAGTAAAAAACACCCTATATTTCAAGTCTATATTACACAATTTTTAGAAACAAATGTTGCACTTTTAAAAATATAAAAAATTTTATAAATTAAGCTTGAAACTTTATTGCGAAAAATACATTGTTTTCAAAAAAATTAAATATATTTATTAATTTAAAATATGCGTTTTTATTTTAAAGTAAAAAACACCCTATTTTTCAAGTGTATAGTACGCGATTTCTAGAAATAAATGTTTCAATTTTAAATATATATAAAATTGTAAATATTAAGCTAGAAACTTTATGGGGAACAATATAATTTTTTCTAAAAAATCAAATAATTTAATAAATTTAAAATATGCATTTTCATTTTTAAAGTAAAAAGCACCCTATTTTTCAAGTTTATATTTCACCATTTTTATAAACCATTGTTGCAATTTTAAAAATATAAAAAATTGTGTAAATTAAGCTAGAAATTTTTTTGGGAACAATACATTATTTTCAAAAAAATTAAATATATTAATAAATTTTAAATATGCGTTTTCATTTTTAATGTAAAAAACACCCTATTTTTCAGGTGTATAGTACGCGATTTCTAGAAATAAATGTTTGAATTTTAAAAATATATAAAATTGTAAATATTAAGATAGAAACTTTATGGGGAATAATAGATTGTTTTTAAAAAAATCAAATAATTTAATAAATTTAAAATATGCGTTTTCATTTTTAAAGTAAAAAACACTCTATTTTTCAAGTGTATAGTTCGTGATTTCTAGAAATAAATGTTTCAATTTTAAAAATAAATAAAATTGTAAAAATTAAGCTAGAAACATTATGGGGAACAATAGATTGTTTTCTAAAAAATCATATAATTTAATAAATTTAAAATTAGCATTTTCATTTTTAATGTAAAAAACACCCTATTTTTCAAGTGTATAGTACACGATTTCTAAAAACTAATATTGTAATTATAAAAATATAAACTGTAACATCCCAATTAATTAAATGGTACATATTTAGATTGACTACTAAGTATTAGGAAATTGAGTTTAAAAGGAAACAAAAAGGAAGGGAATGACCTACTTGCAATTTTAAAAAATTTGCAAAGTAGTCCCTCCGATCTTAAGTGAACTTGACCACACAAGTCAAGAGCCCAAAAGCTTTCTTCTTCCTCCCATTGTCGCCAGCTCTCTCTCTCACTCTAAGTTCCATTTTCTCCAACTTCTCTCTAAAACCCATTCCTCCAATCTCCATAGATATACCTTGCATGTGTGAATTTTGGTTAGAAGAGGTCCAATTTTTAGGACATGTGATTAATAAGAGAGGGGTGGCGGTAGATCCGAGCAAAGTTGAAGCGGTGACTAAGTGGGAGCCTCCCACGACAGTTACCGAGGTCTGAAGTTTCCTAGGATTAGCCGGGTACTACCGAAGGTTTATTAAGGGCTTTTCCCAATTGGCTCTCCCGTTAACCAAGTTGAAACGCAAAGGAGTACCATTTAAATGGAATGAGGAGTGCGAAGAAAGTTTCCAAGCCCTTAAGGATAAATTGACAACCACCCCAGTGTTAGTGATCCCTGATGTATCTAAAGACTTTCAAGTATATTGTGATGCCTCTAAAATGGGTTTGGGATGTGTCTTGATGCAAAGTAGGGGTGTTGTGGCCTATGCCTCTAGACAATTAAGGCCTCATGAAGGGAATTACCCTACCCATGATCTTGAACTGGCTGCGATCGTTTTCGCGTTGAAAATATGGAGGCATTATCTTTATGGAGTAAGGTTTGAAGTCTTTAGTGATCATAAGAGTCTCAAGTACCTCTTTGACCAGAAGGAATTAAATATGAGACAAAGGAGGTGGATGGAATTTCTTAAGGACTACGACTTTGAGTTGAGATACCACCCTGGTAAGGCCAATGTGGTAGCCGATGCTTTAAGTCGAAAATCCTTGCATATATCCTCCATGATGACATGAATTGGAACTATTAGAGAAATTTAGGGATCTTCACCTTGATGTCTCCATGAGAGCCATGAGTTTGCATTTAACCAAGCTGGAAATAAGGAATGAGTTTCGGGAGAGAATTAAGGTAGCCCAACTGGAGAACAAGGATGTTTTGCAAAAGAGGGGTCAACCCGGTTTCTCCGAAACAAGTGATGGGGTAATTTTGTTTCATGGTAGGATCATTATCCCTGACAATGATGGCCTTAAACAGACGATATTAGAGGAAGGCCACAAAAGTGGATACTCTTTTCATCCCGGCATCACAAAGATGTATGAAGATTTAAAGAAAATATTTTGGTGGTCGGGAATGAAAAAGGATATTGCTCTTTTTGTAGCCAAGTGCCTCGCTTGTCAACGGATAAAGATCGAACACCAAAGACCCTCGGGGGAGTTACAACCACTTGAAATACCTGAATGGAAATGGGAAAGCATGGCAATGGATTTTATAGTCGGGTTGCCTAGGACCCAAACCGGATTCGATTCCATATGGGTCATTGTGGATAGGCTTACCAAATCTGCTCATTTCTAACTCATTAAACCAAATTACCCCGTGGATAGGTATGCTCGTCTGTACTTCACGGGGCACCCCTCAGTATCGTGTCGGATAGGGACCCAAAATTTACCTCTAGGTTTTGGGGGGCGTTGCAAAGGGCTTTTGGGACTAGATTGAGTCTTAGCACCGCATACCACCCCCAAACAGATGGCCAATCTGAACGCACTATACAAACCTTAGAAGATATGTTGAGGGCATGTGTTCTTGATGAGAATAGGGATTGGAGCGAGACACTACCCCTGATTGAGTTTGCCTACAATAACAGTTACCATTCTAGTATTGGCATGGCACCGTATGAGGCGCTATATGGTAGGAAGTGTAGGTCACCTTTATGTTGGTATGAGGTAGGTGAGAATGCCCTATTTGGGCCAGAGATGGTTAGGGAAACATCTGAGAGAATTAGGGAAATACGGGAAAGGCTTCGAATTGCTCAAAGTCAGCAAAAGAGTTATGCAGACCAAAGGCGAAAGCCACTCGAGTTTGAAGAGGGAGAACATGTATTCTTGAAAGCCACTTCCACCACAGGAGTTGGACGAGCTCTCCGAGTCAAAAAAACTACATTCCCGACTCATAGGGCCTTTCCAAGTTATAAAACGTGTCGGTCCTGTCGCATATCAGCTTGCTCTCCCCCCTAATCTTTCCAACTTGCATGATGTTTTTCATGTCTCTCAACTTCGCAAGTACATTCCCAATCCATCCCATGTCTTACGCCCCGAAACAGTAAAATTAGGAGATGATTTGTCTTACTAAGCAAAACCGATTGAGATTGTGGATCACAGCCTGAAAACCCTAAGGAACAAGACCATACCTCTAGTAAAGGTGATTTGGCAAAGCTTGAACTCAACTGAAGCAACATAGGAGAAGGAGCAGAATATGCGGGAGTCGTATCCAGAGCTGTTTGAGAATTGGTAAGTTTAATATTGAGGGCAAAATTAAATTTAAGGGGAGGAGAATTGTAACATCCCAATTAATTAAATGGTACATATTTAGATTGACTACTAAGTATTAGGAAATTGGGTTTAAAAGGGAACAAAAAGGAAGGGAAAGACCTACTTGCAATTTTAAAAAATTTGCAAAGTAGTCCCTCCCATCTTAAGTGAACTTGACCACACAAGTCAAGAGCCCAAAAGCTTTCTTCTTCCTCCCATTGTCGCCAGCTCTCTCTCTCACTCTAAGTTCCATTTTCTCCAACTTCTCTCTAAAACCCATTCCTCCAATCTCCATAGATATACCTTGCATGTGTGGTTTTTGGTGTTTCTAAGCCTAAACGCCTTCCAATTTCATGTATGGGGTAAGTGAATTCTTAAGTTTCTCTCCTAATTCATGGTTTCTTCTTCTTCATACTCTCATTTGAGAATTTTGTGACTAAGTGCCATTAGGGACACAAGAGCTCAAGAATCAAGCTAAGGGAAAAGGAAAATTGGTGTTAGACTTGAGTTCTAAACCCTAGAAATAGCCATTCAAGAGCAAGGGCAAGAAGAGCTTGAAGGTAACCCCAAAACCCCAATAGTATAGCTAGCTAGAAATTGTGAATGGCAGGATGAATTGTGTGATGCAAATTGTGATTGTGGCTTGAAATCATGTAAATTGTCTTGATGTATGATGAAATTCTGAGTGTTAATGCTATGACTTTGAACTGAAATTCGAAGGATTTTTATTTTGAATTGGTCATCATGGTCTTCACAAGAGTTGTAGACATTCCCCTTAGTTTTTAAATGCCCTTGGTTTCACTCAATTTGAAGGTCTACAACTCTAGTTATGACCCAATTAATGAGACAGGGTCAATTACGAAGTATCTGTTTTGTAAAATGTGTTTCCCTGTCAAAGATGGCTCTTTTTGGAACTTCAATTTTTAGAACTGGGTTTTGTTGTCTTCATAAGAGTTGTAGAAAATCCTCTTATATTTCCAATGCTTTTGGTTTCACTCTATTTGGAGGTCTACAACTTAAGTAATGACCAAAATAAGAATAGGTGTGTGCACACGTTCCTGGGCCGTGCGCACAAGATTGGGCAGCGGCTCCAGGGGGTATTAAGGTGCGCACATGTTGGAGGGCTGTGCGCACAACTGGAGGCAGCAAGCAAAAACACAATTAAGGTGCGCACAGCTGAGCAAAGTGTGTGCACAGCTGGGGGAGAAATTCAACCCCACACCCTTCTAGCCTTCATTCTTCAACTCCTTTCATCTCTAGCTTCATTCTTTAAGTCTAATCTTCAAAGATCAACACTTCTCCATGCTTATTCCTACATGAACATAATCAAAGAAATTGCAATGTAAACATCATAAATCTATTTCGAGGATAGGAATTAATGAAATTAGGTTCATGTGACTTATAAACATGCAATATGATCATTGTGGTATGTGTTATGACATGAATGGTGAGTAATTTGATTGATGTTTTATATGATTGAGATGAGATGAATGACTTCATAGGATGGGATGAATCAAATAGGAAATTGAACATGAACTTGTGTGATTGGTTTGAAATGTTAATGCAATATGTGATCAACACTCCTCTTAACAAGAGTATGGGTTAAGGTCTTGGTCTGAGGAAGAGATTAGATTGATATTGCATTGGCTCATGCATTGTCATTCATGAACAAAATGGATTGCATATGCTCCTTCGGGTGTTTGACCGGGCAGGTTGAGGGTTCAAGGAAGGACGCTTCCTTGGACAACGGAGATCTCCATTGAGGGTGCGGACTGCCGGCACAAAAACTAATGATAAAGGAAATCATGCATAGCATTGCATTTCATTGACTCTATGATTTGAAAGTGCAGGGTAATGGTAAATTAGATGCTTGAATGTTGTACTTGCTTAGCGATAGAGTTGGGAAGGATTTGCAACTTGTTGCCTGTGACACTGTTTGAACATGTTTTAGATAAACCAGGGGTTACTGAGATATATGTCCCAGCATGTATCTCACGGTTACAGTGGTTCGGGAGATACAGGAGTAAAAGCCAAGAAGTAGAAGAAATGTTTCAAGAAGATATCTGTCCTTTGTTTTGATAAATCTCATTGTAATATTCTGTTATGATGGATCTTCAAATTTTATTTTGTTAGACTCAGTTGTATAAACTTAAGCCAAGAAGATTATGTGTAACTCTCACTATGGGGTGTAATATGTATTTCCTTAGTGGTTTCCATGAAATAGAGTCACATAATGTACAGACTATGCCGATGTTCACTTGCTTAATATGTGTGTTTTCCATTGGTTATGGGAGCTCAATTATTAGGGTGTTACATAAACAATTGTATAAATTAACCTAGAAACTTTATGGGGAACAATAGATTGTTTTAAAAAAATCAAACAATTGAATAAATTTAAATTATGCGTTATTATTTTAAAAGTAAAAAACACCCTATATTTAAAGTCTATAGTACACGAATTCTAGAAACAAATGTTGCAATTTAAAAAACATAAACAATTGTGTAAATTAAGCTAGAAACTTCATGGGGAAAATTACATTGTTTTAAAAAAAATCATATAATTTAATAAATTTAAAATATGCGTTTACATTTTTAAAGTAAAAAACACCCTATATTTCAAGTCTATAGTACAAAATTTTTAGAAACAAATGTTGCACTTTTAAAAATATAAAAAATTATGTAAATTAAGCTAGAAACTTTATTGAGAACAATATATTGATTTCAAAAAAACTAAATATATTAATTAATTTAAAATATGCGTTTTCATTTTTAAAGTATAAAACACCCTATTTTTCAAGTGTATAGTACGTGACTTCTAGAAATAAATGTTACAATTTTAAAAGTATATAAAATTGTAAATATTAAGCTAGAAACTTTATGGGGAACAATAGATTGTTTTCTAAAAAATAAAATAACTTAATAAATTTAAAATATGCGTTTTCATTTTTAAAGTAAAAAGCACCCTATATTTCAAGTCTATATTACACTATTTTTAGAAACAAATGTTGCAATTTTAAAAATATAAAAAATTGTGTAAATTAAGCTAGAAATTTTATTGGGAAAAATACATTGTTTTTCAAGAAAATTAAATATCTTAATAAATTTAAAAAATGCGTTTTCATTTTTAAAGTAAAAAACACCCTATTTTTCAACTGTATAGTACGCGATTTCTAGAAATAAATGTTTCAATTTTAAAAATATATAAAATTGTAAAAATTAAGCTAGAAACTTTATGGGGAACAATAGATTGTTTTCAAAAAAATAAAATAATTTAATAAATTTAAAATATGCATTTTCATTTTTAAAGTAAAAAATACCCTATTTTTCAAGTAAATAGTATGCGATTTCTAGAAATAAATGTTTCAATTTTAAAAATAAATAAAATTGAAAAAATTAAGTTAGAAACTTTATGGGGAATAATAGATTGTTTTCTAAAAAATCAAATGATTTAATAAATTTAAATATGCATTTTCATTTTTAAAGTAAAAATCACCCTATTTTTCAAGTGTATAGTACACGATTTCTAGAAACAAATGCTGACATTTTAAAAATATAAAAAATAGTGTAAATTAAGCTAGAAAATTCATGGTTAACAATACGTTGTTGTCAAAAAAATCAAATAATTTAATAAATTTAAAATATCCATTTTCATTTTTAAAGTAAAAAACACCCTACATTTCATATCTATAGTACACGATTTGTTGAAACAAATGTTACTATTTAAAAATATAAAAAATAGTGTAAATTAAGCTAGAAACTTCATGGTGAACAATACATTGTTGTCAAAAAATTTAAATAATTTAATAAATTTAAAATATGCTTTTTCATTTTTAAAGTAAAAAACCCGCAAATTTCATTTCTATAGTACACGATTTCTAGAAACAAATGTTACTATTTAAAAATATAAAAAATAGTGTAAATTAAGCTAGAATCAAATAATTTAATAAATTTAAAATATGCACTTTCTTTTTTAAAGTAAAAAACACCTTATTTTTGAAGTGTATAGTACACAATTTATAGAAACAAATATTGTAATTATTTCAAAAAAATAAAATATTTTAATAAATTTAAAATATGCGTTTTCATTTTTTAGTAAAAAACACCCTATTTTTCAAGTTATAGTACACGATTTGTAGAAACAAATGTTGCAATTTTAAAAATATAAAAAATAATGTAAATTAAGCTAGAAACCTCTTGGTGACAATACATTATTTTTAAAAAAATCAAATAATTTAATAAATTTAAAATATGTGTTTTCATTTTTAAAGTAAAAAACACCTTATTTTTCAAGTGTATAGTACGCGATTTCTAGATATAAATGTTTCAATTTTAAAAATATAAAGTTTTTTGTAAATTTAACTAGAAACTTCATGGTTAACAATACATTGTTTTCAAAAAAATCAAAAAGTTTTATAAATTTAAAATATGCATTTTCATTTTTAAATTAAAAAACACCATATTTTTCAAGTGTATAAAACACAATTTCTATAAACAAATGTTGCACTTTTAAAAATATAAATCAAATAGTGTAAATTAAACTAGAAACTTTATTGTGAACAATAGATGGTTGTAAAAAAAATCAAATAATTTATAAATTTAAAATTCGCATTTTCATTTTTTTAGTAGAAATAACCCTATATTTAAGGTCTATAGTACATAATTTTGAGAAACAAATGCTGCAATTTTAAAAATATAAAAAATTGTGTAAATTAAGCTAGAAACTTCATGGTGAACAATACAATGATTTTTAAAAAATATAATAATTAATTAAATTTAAAATATGCTTTTTCAATTTTTTTAGTAAAAAACACCCAATTTTTCAAGTGTATATATAGTACACGATTTTTAGAAACAAATGTTGTTATTTTAAAAATGTAAAAAATAGTGTAAATTAAGCTAGAAACTTTTTGGTGACAATACATTGTTGTCAAAAAAATCAAATAATTTAATAAATTTAAAATATGTGTTTTCATTTTTGAAGTAAAAAACACCATATTTTTCAAGTGTATAGTACACGATTTCTAGAAATAAATGTTGATATTTTAAAAATATTAAATATAGTGTAAATTAAGCTAGAAACTTCATGATGAACAATACATTGTTTTAAAAAAAACTAATAATCGTTTTCATTTTTAAAGTAAAAAACACTCTATTTTTCAAGTGTATAGTACAGGATTTCTAGAAAAAATATGTTAATATTTAAAAAATATAAAAAAATAGTGTAAATTAAGCTAGAAACTCCATGGTGAACAATACATTGTTTTCAAAAAAATAAAATATTTTAATAAATTTAAAATATGCATTTTCATTTTTTAGTAAAAAACACCCTATTTTTCAAGTTATAGTACACGATTTCTAGAAACAAATGTTGCAATTTTAAAAATATAAAAAATAGTGTAAATTAAGCTAGGAACCTCTTGGTGACAATACATTGTTTTCAAAAAAATCAAATAATTTAATAAATTTAAAATATGTGTTTTCATTTTTAATGTAAAAAACACCCTATTTTTCAAGTGTATAGTACGCGATTTCTAGATATAAATGTTTCAATTTTAAAAATATAAAGTTTTTTGTAAATTTAAGTAGAAACTTCATGGTGAACAATACATTGTTTTCAAAAAAATCAAAAAGTTTTATAAATTTAAAATATGCATTTTCATTTTTAAATTAAAAAACACAATATTTTTCAAGTGTATAAAACACAATTTCTATAAACAAATGTTGCAATTTTAAAAATATAAATCAAATAGTGTAAATTAAGCTAGAAACTTTATTCTGAACAATAGATGGTTGTAAAAAAAAATCAAATAATTTATAAATTTAAAATTTGCATTTTCATTTTTTTAGTAAAAATAACCCTATATTTCAAGTTTATAGTACATAATTTTTAGAAACAAATGTTACAATTTTAAAAATATAAAAAATTGTGTAAATTAAGCTAGAAACTTCATGGTGAACAATACAATGTTTTTAAAAAAAATAATAATTAATTAAATTTAAAATATGCGTTTTCATTTTTTTTAGTAAAAAACACTCAATTTTTCAAGTGTATATATAGTACACGATTTCTAGAAACAAATGTTGATATTTTAAAAATGTAAAAAATAGTGTAAATTAAGCTAGAAACTTTTTGGTGACAATACATTGTTGTCAAAAAAATCAAATAATTTAATAAATTTAAAATATGTGTTTTCATTTTTAAAGTAAAAAACACCATATTTTTCAAGTGTATAGTACGCGATTTTTAGAAATAAATGTTTCAATTTTAAAAATATATAAAATTTTAAAAATTAAGAAAGAAACTTTATAGGGAACAATAGATTGTTTGAAAAAAAAAATCAAATAATTTAATAAGTTTAAAATATGAATTTTCATTTTTAAAGTAAAAAACTCCCTATTTTTCAAGTGTATTGTACACGATTTCTAGAAACAAATGTTGTAATTTCAAAAATATAAACAATTTTTTAAATTAATCTAGAAACTTTATGGGGAACAATACATTGTTTTCAAAAGAGTTAATTAATTTAATAAATTTAAAATATTCATTTTCATTTTTTAAGTAAAAAACACGCTATATTTCAAGTCTATAATACACAATTTTTAGAAACAAATGTTGCAATTTTAAAAATATAAAAATTTTGTAAATTAAGCTAGATACTTTATTGGGAACAATACATTGTTTTCAAAAAAATCACATATCTTAATAAATTTAAAATATGCGTTTTTATTTTTAAAGTAAAAACACACTATTTTTCAAGTGTATAGTACACGATGTTTAGAATCAAATGTTGCAATTATAAAAATATAATAAATTTTGTAAATTAAACTAGAAACTTCATGGCGAACAATACATTGTTTTCAAAAAAATAAAAAAATTTAATAAATTTAAAATATGCGTTTTCATTTTTAAAGTAAATAACACCCTATTTTTCTAATGTATTAAACACAATTTCTAGAAACATGGTAATCGGATAAGTGTATACTGGAAACGCTTGTTTGTACGCTATGTGATTGACATGATTGTGTGATGCATTAGAACTGAAAATGGAAATGTTAAACGAGGCTCTTCCCACTCAATAGAGGTTGAGCAAGAGGGTTAAGTCCCACCGGAAGTAGACCGGGTAAGAGGACAGAGCAGGAAATGGAAAAGATGAGAATATAGGGTTATCCCGAAAGGGGGAAAATAACCTGAAGTACTGGGCTATCTTCACGAAGGAGGTATTCTAAGTACAAAGGGTACTATCTTCACGAGGTAGGTAGTTCCCTGGGCTAGCCCGAGAGAGGGTTAGTAGCCCGGCAGGAAGATCCTGGGGGACGCTCGCCAGGACCGTGATGATGATGAGCTCAATACGCGTTACTGCCACGTGTTTTGGTGGATTCCCGGTGCACAGGGTTTCCCGTTAAAAGAGGAAATATATGAAAATGGAAAATAATCATGCATACATATCTATGTGATTGAAATTATACTTGTTGTATGTATGTTTGGTAGGGCTTGGATTTGGGACGGTTTTCCAGTTAGACTAGCTGTAATGCTGTATAAAACTATTTCTCTACTGCCGACGGGTTACTCAGTTATATGTCGAAGCATATAAGTGACGGTTACAGTATTGCAAGTGGCTCGGACTCTGAGGGTGTCCGCGCGTGAGCAGTTTTGCAGCCTTTTTTTGTTACTTAGGTAGTCATTTGTATCGTTGTATGGCTACCTTAGCTGGACACATGTATATTCTCTAGACTGTAGACAAACACTAATGTAAATATTAGTATTTTGATATATGTATATATGTTGTTCAAAATTCCGCTGTGTTTATGTTAAAAAAAAACTACCCTAAAAATCTAGGTGTTACAATTTGGTATCAGAGCAGTTTAGTCCTATCCGGACTGTGTTATCCCAATGCGTAACTTAGATAAAAGTCTAGAGAAATAAGTCCTGTCTTAACCTGAGATGTTGACCGTATGCGATTCATTATATTGAGCCTGATCAACTCAGTGTGGTGCGTTGTATGCAAGAAGACATGGCAAGCAGACCACCCGGTAGACCTCGTACTAACACCAATGCGACACCAACTCCGAGTGATTCTCCGTTAATACAGCAGATGGCACATGCCATGACTCAAATGATGGAGGCGTAAGGACGGGTAGACTGATATCAGAGTTTCCATAGACATGGCCCACCCATTTTCTCTGGTGGAAGAGATCCCATGATAGCAGAAGAGTGGCTGGATCAGTTGGATGAGATATTTAGAATAACTAGATCTACCGATCATGACAAGGTGGAGTTGGCTACTTATAGATTGAGAGGAGAAGCGGCATAGTGGTGGAAACGGTATCGCGAACATATGGAGGAAACAAGAGGACATGTGACATGGGAGGAATTTAAGACTCTGTTTCTGAACAAATATTTTCCCTCTAATGTGAAGGATCAGAAGGAGATAGAATTTTTGACACTGCAATAGGGAGACAGGACGGTGGACGAATATGTTTCTAGATTTGAGAGTTTAGCCTGATTTTTGAATAACCTTTAGAACCAACCTGATAAGGCATGGAAGTCTAAGAGGTTCGAGCAAGGCCTCAGACCGGAGGTCAGGAACTTGGTAATCACTCAGCAAATCCGGGAGTATCAGACCTTGATCCAAGCATGCCAACTTGCTGAACAGTCTTTGGCTGCGGTGACCGCTAGTGGACAGTTGACGTGGAAGCGTAAGAGGGAAGAAGGAAGTTCTAAGATGAAAAAGGACAAGGAAATGAACAAAGGCAAGAGTACCATTCCGAAGTGTGAGACTTGCAGAAAGTTCCATAGAGGAGAATGTTACAAGAACAAGAGAACTTGCTTCATATGCCAGAAGCCTGGACACAACAGTTGGCAATGTCCAGACAAAGATGAGAAGCCAGCTAAGGACAAGGAGAAGAAGAAGAATCCTGTGAGAGGCCGGGTTTATACGTTGAATGCAAAAGAGGCTGACCATTCCAAGGATCTTATCCAAGGTATGGGATTAATAAAAGCAAAACCTGTTAATATTCTGTTTGATTCTGGTGTAACTCACTCATTCATATCAGTAGATTGTGCAAAGAGAATATATTTTCCTGTGTCTAAGCTACCTTACAAAGTGTTAGTATCTACTCCATCCGAAGAGAACATCTGTACGACAACCATGTGTTCCCCAGTGTTCTTAGATTTTCAAGGCAAGACTTTCTGCATAGATCTGTACTGCCTACTGATGAAGGGACTAGATATGATTTTAGGCATGGACTGGCTCAAAGCTCACAAGGTCAGAATTGATTGTGCCACCAAAACCGTGCATATTTCAGACCAAGGCTTGGAGATATACTGTACGCATCATCCTACTTCTGATTTCCATAATCTGCCTAAGTATGATATTGGCCCAAAGTATTTGATTGTTTGTATAAGCAATGTTAAGAATTCGCTGCGTGTTGATTCTCTCCCTATAGTCCAAGACTTTCCCGATGTATTTCCCGAAGACATAGAATCCTTGTCACCTGAAAGAGAAGTAGAGTTCTCGATTGAGCTAATTCCCGGAGCTGGATCTGTCTCTAAGGCACCATACCGAATGGCACCGTTAGAGTTGGCAGAAGTAAAGTGCCATATTGAAGAACTTATGCAGAAGCAATTCATTAGTCCAAGTGCTTCGCCGTGGGGAGCCCCAGTATTGCTTGTCAAGAAGAAAGATGGAAAATTGCGGCTGTGTGTAGACTACATAGAGCTGAATAAGCTGACAGTAAAGAATAAGTATCCTTTGCTGCAGATTCATCATTTACTTGATCAGTTAGGGGGAGCCAAGGTGTTTTCAAAGATTGATCTTCGATCGGGATATCATCAAATCAGAATCAAGCTTGAGGATATTCCTAAGACTACTTTCCGGACGCGGTACGGTCATTATGAGTACTTGGTGATGCCGTTCGGATTGACAAATGCTCCTGCTATCTTCATGGACTACATGAACCAGATTTTTTGACCCTACTTGGACAATTTTGTTGTAGTTTTCATTGACGATATTCTCATCTACTCCAAGACTGCAGAAGAGCATGGAGAGCACTTAAGATTGGTGTTAGGAATACTCAGAGTGAAGCAACTGTATGCTAAGTTGGATAAGTGTAATTTCTGGCTAGAGGAAGTTCAATTTCTAGGCCATGTGATTAACAAAGATGGTGTGGCTGTGGATCCAAGTAAATTTGAAGCCGTTATAAAGTGGGAAAGACCAACCAATGCCACAGAAATTCAGAGTTTCCTAGGGCTAGCAGGATACTACCGACGATTAATCAGAGGATTCTCTCAAATTGCCATTCCCCTGACTAAGTTAACAAGGAAGGGTGTTCCGTTTGTGTGGGATGCCAAGTGCGAAGACAGTTTTCAGTTGTTGAAGGAAAAGCTGACAACAGCGCCGGTGTTGGTAATTCCTGATCCGACCAAGAATTTTCAAGTGTACTGTGATGCGTCTCAGCAAGGCTTGGGATGTGTACTTATGCAAGAAGGACAAGCAGTTGCTTACACTTCCCGACAGTTGCGACCGCATGAAGCAAATTACCAAACACATGACTTGGAGTTAGCTGCAGTAGTCTTTGCATTGAAGGTTTGGAGGCACTATTTGTACGGAGTCACATTTGAAGTATTCAGTGACTACAAAAGTTTGAAGTACTTGTTCAATCAGAAGGAAATGAACATGAGACAGAGGAGATGGATGGAATTCCTGAAAGATTATGATTTTGAGCTGAAATATCATCCAGGAAAGGCTAATGTAGTGGCCGATGCCTTAAGCAAAAAATCCTTGCACGTGTTGACTATGATGATTCATCAAATGGAACTCTTGGAGAGATTCAGAGATCTGCACCTGGATGTGTCATGCTACAATGATAGCATCTCTGTGTATAAGGTTGACTTGTAGAATACACTTAGAGACCGAATCCGAGAAGCGCAGAAACAAGATCATAAGTTACAGAAGTTCAAGAAGCATGATGACTTCTCTTTAACTGGTGATGGAATGATCTTATTCAGAGACAAAGTGTGTATCCCAAATAATGCAGAGGTCAAGAAGATAGTGCTTGAAGAGAGTCATAGTAGCCACCACTCAGTACATCCTAGAGCTACAAAAATGTATCAAGACATGAAGAAGCTATTCTGGTGTCCTGGAATGAAGAAGGACATTGCAGAATTCGTTTCCAAATGCTTTACATGTCAAAAGATCAAAGTTGAACATAAAAAACCCTTTGGACCGCTTCAGCCATTGGACATTCTAGAGTGGAAATGGGAGTCTATAGCCATGGACTTTGTAGTTGAATTACCCAGAACGCCAGCGGGAAACGACTCAATCTGGGTTATCATTGACAGATTGACTAAGACTGCTCACTTCTTGCCCGTCAAGGCCACTTATTCCGTAGAGAAGTATGCCAAGTTATATATCGCAGAAATAGTCCGACTACATGGGGCACTGACCAGTATTATCTCAGATAGAGACCCTAAGTTTACTTCTCGCTTCTGGGGAGCATTGCAGAAAGCTTTTGGGACCCAATTACATCTGAGTACCTCTCATCATCCCCAAACCAACGGACATTCCGAAAGAACAATACAGACTTTGGAAGATATGTTGCGGGCTTGTGTACTAGAAGAGGGCGGAGACTGGGGAAAGTATTTGCCATTAGTAGAGTTTTCCTACAACAACAACTTTCATTCAAGTATAGGCATGGCGCCCTATGAAGCACTCTACGGGAGAAAATGTCGGTCGCCAGTATGTTGGTTTGAAACAGGAGAAAAATTGCTATTGGGGACGGATTTGGTGCAAGAAACAACAGACAAGATTAGGCGTATCAAGGAAACGTTAAAGAGAGCCCAAGACCGTCAGAAGAGTTATGCAGATCAGCGGAGAAAGCCTCTGAAATTTGAAGAAGGAGATCATGTGTTTTTGAAGATTACACCCTACACCGCTGTTGGCAGAGCGATGAAAACTAAGAAGCTGCAACCTTGATTCATTGGTCCTTATCAGATTCTCTGGAAAGTAGGACATGTTGCTTATCAACTTGATTTGCCACCTCATCTTTCGAACCTTCATGACATTTTTCACGTATCCCAACTCCAGAAGTACATGTCTGATCCCTCACACATTTTGGAAGCTGATGACATTCCGTTGAAGCCCAACGTCTCATATCAATTAAAGCCTATGAAGATCTTAGACCGAGGAGAAAAGACTTTAAGAAACAAAACGATCCCATTAGTGAAGGTCCTCTGGGAGAACATTGATTCCTCAGAAATAACTTGGAAGAAGGAACAAGATATGAGGAACACGTATCTAGAGTTATTTACATAGTTAAGGTAATTACTAATTTTGAGGGGAAAATTATTTTAACGGGGATAGAATTGTAACATCCCGAAAATCCATCAAAGAGGCTTAGGACATAAGGGATTGATTACAATTTACAAAGAAAAGGAAGAAGGATTAGTTGCAAGTAAAAAGAAACAAAGATAACATGAATATTTGAATATGAACCGTCATATTCAAATAATATTTAATATTTGAATATGAGCTGTCAATATTCGAATAGTATTCGAATATGCATGTCCATATTTGAATAGTATTCGAATATTCAAGATTTTATTCGAATATGCAAGTGAAGAAATGAATACAGGAGCCTTATATTCGAATATATATTCGAATATGCAAGTGAAGAAATGAATACAGGAGCCTTATATTCGAATATATATTCGAATATGGACCCCAAAGTCTATAAATAGGGGTGCCTTGTCTCCAAACTGGCTGTTCTTCAGTTTCCTCACTTCTCACATTCCTAAAACCTCTGTTCCCAAACCAACTACGTCACAACTCTTTCACCCTAAGGATTCCATCTCATAAAACTAAGGTCCCAAACGGTTTGGATCAGATTCAGAGGCACTACGGTAAAGGAACCAGAGTAGGAGATTAGGCTTGGAAGTGAAGGATAAAAGGATTCAGGGAAGTTCCAGGTAACCCTGAAAACACCAAATCCCTAATACTTGGAATGTAGGAACATGTGACTAGGGAATGATAGGAACATGTGACTAGGGAATGATAGGAACATGCTATTAGGGGAATCAAACTAATATGTTTTGTTTAAAGTTTGCTGAATGATTAAATTATGCTTACTATGTTTGAAATATGCATGAAATGATTGATATGTGTATGAATTTGATAGGCTTTATGTTGATGAATGATGCATGTGATATCGTGAAACATGTTAAAGATATAAATAAGATTTTTCCAGAATTAAATGTGACACTAACTATGAATTTGATATTCAAATGATTTTAAAATGGTTTAAAAAGGATTGTGTCCCAGTATTAGTATATTCAAATATGTATTTGAATATGGAATGCAATGTTCAAATAGATATATGAATATAACACCTATGTCACATAAAAATCCGAGTGTGGAGTACATGGTAATCGGATAAGTGTATATTGAAAACCCTTGTTTGTACACTATGTGATTGATATGAGTGTGTGATGCATTAGAATTGAAAATGGAAATGTTAAAAGAGGCTCTTCCCACTCATTAGAGATTGATCAATAGGGTTAAGTCCCACCAGAAGTAGACCGGGTAAGAGGACAGAGCAGGAAATGGAAAAGATGAGAATGTAGGGTTATCCCGAAAGGGGGAAAATAACCTAAAGTACTAGGCTATCTTCACGAGGTAGGTAGTTTCCTGGCCTAGCCCGAGAGAGGGTTAGTAGCCCGGCAGGAGGATCCTAGGGGGACGCTCGCCAGGACCGTGATGATGATGAGCTCAATACGCGTTACTGCCATATGTTTTGGTGGATTCCCGGTGCACAGGGTTTCCCGTTAAAAGATGAAAGATATGAAAATGGAAAATGATCATGCATACATATCTATGTGATTGAAATTATACTTGTCGTATGTATGTTTGGTAGGACTTGGATTTGGGACGATTTTCCAGTTAGACTGGCTGTAATACTGTATAATACTATTTCTCTACTTCCGACGGGTTACTTAGTTATATGTCGAAGCAAATAACTAACGGTTACAGTATTGCAGGTGGCTCGGACTCAGAGGGTGTCAGCGCGTGAGCAGTTTTGCACCCCTTTTTTGTTACTTAAATAGTCATTTGTATCATTGTATGGTTATCTTAGTTGGACACATGTGTATTCTCTGGACTGTAGACAACCACTAATGTAAATATTAGTATTTTGATATATGTATATATGTTGTTCAAAATTCGGTTGTGTTTATGTTAAAAAAAAGAACTACACTAAAAATCTAGGTGTTACATTAACAATTGTTTAAATTAAGCTAGAAACTTCATGGGGAAAATTACATTATTTTAAACAAAATCAAATAATTTAATAAATTTAAAATATTAGTTTGAATTTTTAAAGTAAAAAATACCCTAATTTTCAAGTGTATAGTACACGATTTCTAGAAACAAAAGTTCCAATTTTAAAAATATTAAAAATTTTATAAATTAACCGAGAAACTTTATGGGGAACAATATATTGTTTTCAAAAGAATCAAATAATTTAATAACTTTAAAATATGCGTTTCATTTTTAAAGTAATAAACACCCTATATTTCAAGTGTATAGTACACGATTTCTAGAAACAAATATTGATATTTTAAAAATATAAAAAAATAGTGTAAATTAAGCTAGAAACTTCTTGGTGAACAATACATTGTTGTAAAAAAATTAAATAATTTAATAAATTTAAAATATGCGTTTTCATTTTAAAATAAAAAACACCCTATTCTTCAAGTGTATAATACGCGATTTCTAAAAACAAATGTTGCAATTATAAAAATATTAACAATTGTGTAAATTAAGCTAGAAACTTCATGGGGAAAGTTACATTATTTTAAAAAAAATAAAATAATTTAATAAATTTTAAATATTAGTTTAAATTTTTAGAGTAAAAACACCCTAATTTTCAAGTGTATAGTACACGATTTCTAGAATGAAATGTTGCAATTTAAAAATATTAAAAATTTTATAAATTAACCTAGAAACTTCATGGGGAACAATATATTATTTTCAAAAAAATAAAATAATTCAATAACTTTAAAATATGCGTTTTCATTTTTAAAGTAAAAAACACCCTAATTTTTAAGTGTATAGTACACAATTTCTAGAAACAAATGTTGCAATTTTAAAACTATAAAAAATTGCGTAAATTAAGCTGGAAACATTATGGGAAACAATACATTATTTTCGAAAAAATCAAATAATTTAATAAATTTAAAATATGAATTTCATTTTTTAGTAAAAAACACTCTATTTTTCAAGTGTATAGTACACGATTTCTAGAAACAAATGTTGATATTTTAAAAATATAAAAAATAGTTTAAATTAAGTTAGAAACTTCTTGGTGAACAATACATTATTGTCAAAAAAATCAAGTAATTTAATAAATTTAAAATATGTTGTTGGTCATGATAACCATCACCCAGAGGGGGGTGAATTGGGTGATTTAAAACTTTAAAACACTTTCAAGAAATTTAAACAATTTGTGAAAATAAAAATTATAAGCAGCAGAAAAATTTTATAAGGAATTCAATTTGCAAATCCAACTCAAATATAATGAGATTATGAGGAATTAGAGTATGAAGGAAGATGAGCAGTAAAAATATAGATCAACAAATATGAGAGTTGAAAGAGTAGGGAAGAGAGAGAATCAAACACAGAGATTTATACTGGTACAGTCACTAAACCTCCTTGTGACCTACGTCTAGTCTTCAAAACGGCACCACAGAAATACTTGTATTCAATCTTCAACAAGATTACACACTAAGAGCACTCCCCACCTTTGGATACCCCACCAATGTGCAAGAGCCTCAACTAGGGATACCTCAGCCTAAAACAACCTTGAAGGATACCCCACCTTCAATCAACTAGAAGGATACCTCAACTTCTCTCCACAATTCACTTTAAGGTTTTACAAATAGTGAAGCTCTCAAAAGAGTAGATATTACAACTTGAATAACAAAGCTTTTTGAATGATGAGAATGATTCAAGAGGAAAGACCAAGATTAAAGCATTTGATTCATGTTAGAAGAAGCTTAGAAATGAGATAATATGATTCTAGTGTGATACTAGAGATGAAAACCTTGCTTCTCGTACTAGAATGGCCCAAGAACTCATATTTATAGCCCTCCATTCAAATCTAGTCGTTACTAGCCGTTTATAGCTCTGCACAGCCCATATTCGAATATAGAATCTCATATTCGAATATGGCACTTTTGGAAGCAGATTTTTCACATTTTGAAAGCTATATTCGAATATATATTCGAATATTAAAACCCATATTCGAATATGTATTCGAATATGCACTTACTGGTGCTTAGAAAGAAATATTCGAATATATATTCGAATATCAAAAGCCATATTCGAATATGTAATCGAATATGCACTTACTGGTGCTTAGATATTCGAATATGTATTCAGATATGAAATTCCTGACAAAAATCTCTAACTTTGAAAATTCATAACTCCTTCATTTCTTGTTCGTTTCAAGCGAATGACTAGTTTTTAGAAATCTCTTTGAGTCTACCTTCATATGAAACAAGTTTCAGATCGAAAAGCAAAGTAGTTATAAAGATATGATCAAAATAGTGAACAAATGTCATTTTCCAAAACCTAAAAACAAAGGCTGAATTCAAAAGTTCATAACTTCTTCATTTGTGATCCATTTAGAGCAAAAGACCAGTCATTAGAAAGCTTATTGAGTCTATTTTCAAATAAAATAAGGTTTAGCTCAATAATCAAAATACACATAATGATATGATCAAAACGGTAAACATATATCAGCTTCCATATAAGACTATTGTTGAAAATATATTTGTTTATGCTTATTAACAAATTCAAACCAAATATTTGAGTACTTTTAAACATCAACTCACTTTTCAAATCCTTATCTAATTGAAAAACAATTTTCTCATGATAAAACACTTTGTAACCAATTTCTTTGAAAAACACATTTTCAAGGCTATGGTTTAAAATGATGCTATGAATGCAAGGTGAAAGACAAGCTCTATCAAGTAATGACTTCTCAAATTTACACTTATATAGGCTAGAAAAGAAATATACCAAACTAAGTCCTTAGGCTTCTTGATGCAATACAAGCTTGTTAGTTTCTTTTCCATACTATCATAAGCGCTCGGCCATCATTCTCATTCTCATTCTCATTCTCCTTCTTGAGTTGAGCATAATTGATTTTTCCATTTTTCTAGATCATTGCTTACTCTTAATGCTTGGACTATCTACAAGACATTTCTCACTTGAAAATCATAGTTAGTCCAAACTTCTAAACTCAAAATCAAATATGCTTGATTTATAAATATATAACTCTAGTTAGTCTATCAAGCATTCATGTACACATTGCATGATTATCAACTTGTATATCACAATAGAGAACACATAATCATGCATGGTATAATGCACTCCATTAAGCTAATATAGTACCATGTCCATTCTTAATTTAATCTTACATTTGTCAACATCAAAACATACTACACATGACTTATTGCTATTGTATTTGTCATCATCAAAACATAATATATTAAACATTTAAGCACACATACTTCTACATATGCGTTTTCATTTTTAAAGTAAAAAACACCCTATTTTTCAAGTGTATAGTACGCAATTCTAGAAACAAATGTTGATATTTTAAATATAAAAAAATAGTGTAAATTAAGCAAGAAACTTCATGGTGAACAATACATTTTTGTCAAAAAAATCAAAAAATTTAATAAATTAAAAATATGCGTTTTCATTTTTAAAATAAAAAACACCCTATATTTGAAGTCTATAGTACACGATTTCTACAAACAAATGTTCCAATTTTAAAAATATTAAAAATTGTGTAAATTAAGCTAGAAACTTCATGGTAAAAAATACATTAATTTTAAAAAAATTAAATAATTTAATAAATTTAAAATGTGCGTTTTCATTTTTTTAGTAAAAAACAACCTATTTTTCAAGTGTATAGTACACGATTTCTAGAAAAAAAATGTTGATATTTTAAAAATATAAAAAAAGTGTAAATTAAGCTAGAAACTTCATGGTGAACAATACATTGTTGTCAAAAAAATTAAATAATTTAATAAATTTAAAATATGTGTTTTCATTTTTTTAGTAAAAAACACCATATTTTTCAAGTGTATAGTACACAATTTCTAGAAACAAATGTTGATATTTTAAAAATATAAAAAATAGCGTAAATTAAGCTAGAAACTTCATGGTGAACAATACATTATTTTAAAAAAATCAAATAATTTAATAAATTTTAAATATGTGTTTTCATTGTTAAAATAAAAAACACCCTAATTTTTGTAACACCTTAATTTGAGAGTCCTTTTTTTTTTCTTTCCAAAACACTAATGGAAGCTAAGTTCTAATTTACAACAATTAAAAATAATAATAATTACACCCTTTCAATTTATACGGATTCCTATAGAGCTGAACAAATTAATATATGAACTTGAGTCTTAGGTTCACCATGTGTGGTTACTACTAAGAAAATCCTAATCTCATCTCGCTTGTTTATTTTATTCTCCACAATGCCCCGATACCCGCAATATGGTAACCGTCAGTTATATGCAAAACATATAACTGAGTAACCCTCGACATTTTTTAAAACACTTTTATACCATATCGCAGCCAGTCTAACTGGAAAACACCCAATTTAGTCCCTAACACACAATTCAATCCACAATCAATGCAACACTCATACATAATGCATGTTATGACAATTATAAATGTATGCATGCCATGATCTTTCATTATCATACTTGTTTCATTTCTTTTCTTTAGTCTTTTACGGAAGCCTCGTGCACTAGACTTCTCCCTAGGCGCATGGCAGCAACGCGCATTTGAGCTCAATCATGGGACCACGGCAAGCGTCCCTACCGTGATCAACTACCGGGCTATCTTGACCCCGTTCATTGGGAATAGCCCAGGACTTCCTTACCTGTTCATTGGAATAGTCCTTTCTTTTAGGTCATTTGCCCAGTCACAGGGCAACCCTACTAGTTCAGGCCATCTTACCCCGTTCATTGGGAGACCCTACATTCTCAATCTTTTCATGCTTGTCCGCTAACCCGGTGTGTAATCGGTGGAAATCAACCCGCTTACTCAACATCCGTTGATGGAGGATAGCTTAAACTTGTCTTTAAATTTAATTTTCATTTCACATCAAGTATTATCATGCATTTCACATTCAACTCATATCACTTGCATTCAACATTGATCATTCATCATTCATCATTCATCACATGACAATTTCATAATTCAAAATCGAAGAGCTTGCCATATCATTTCATAATCCTAAAGCATGTTACTAAGTCAGATAAGCCTATTTCCTTACATTCCTATCATAAAACTAAGTTAAATAGACTTACATGGCATTTTAGAAGCAAAAATAGGTCAAGAAGGTACAGGACACTATCGCCCGGGCCACCATTCTGGTGCCTAGGCGCCAGAAACGTGTCACAAACTGCCAGACAATAGAGTCCTGTCTCCCGAGCGCCCATCCTGGCGCTTGGGCGCCAATCACAGATGCAATACTGTGTGTTTTTCTGTGTTCCAGCGCCTGGGCGCTCAGCACTGGCGTAGTCTGCTATTTTGACCATAACTTGAGTTATAGACCTCAAAATTGGGTGAAATCAGTGGAAAATGAAAGCTAACAAATTTGTCTACAACTTTCATTCAGAACTTAAGATCTAAATCAATTTTTTTCTAGTAGATAATTTCGCTTGAATTCACTTGTCCATGTCAAAATCCCAATTTTGGCAGCTCTAAGTGCTTTGTCCATAACTCAAGCTATACAAATTGGATTCTCATAAAATTTGTGGCATTGGAAAGATAATAAAATTTTATATAACTTTTATTCAGGCCACGAAATCAGAATTCATTTGTAAATAGGTCTAATATCCATCTCAAACTATGTCAAAATTTATGAAAACAAGGAATGAAGCATTTGTTTACATCCTACCTACACATTCAAAAGCTATTCCTTCAATTCCCATCTCAATTCCCCCAAATCAAATTGACAATATGTTACACCCAATTCATATACCCAATATACACCTTCCTCACCCACACTCAACTTCCAAAAGCCAGGAAACCAAACAAGTTTTCACCAAACATCACATATGCAATGCAATAATCCAAACATACACACATGGGCATTTCAACCAAACCACATGCATCAAGTCCATTTATCAAACATCTAATATACACATGACAACCTATTTTAACATACATTCTCAAAAGCTCAACAAAACCAAGTCATCAAATTTCACAAGTCTAAACCTATTTCTATCCTACCTTGCACCATAGCTCAAAATCACATTTCACACCACTTTCATTCCTTCACTAGTCTAGTTTGGGTTTTAGTGGGGTTACCTTCAAACTTTGAGTCCCTAAGCACTTCTTGTTCTCAAGCTCCACCAAATCTTTCAATCTCCACCACTAGACTTGGAAATCCCTAAATACCTCCAAATGAGAGTCATTAGCACCCTTAGGAACTCACTTTAGGGCTTGCATGTGAGATTAGAAGGGTTGGGGTTCATTTCTAGAGAGAGAAGTGAGTGAAGAGATTAGAGGGAAAATGGCTTGCATGTGGCTTACCATGGTTCCCTTGGAAGATCAAGAGCTTAAGGAAGATCATTTGAGCCTTGGAGTGGAGAGATTAAGGATCAAATGCTTGGATTTTGGAGAAAAGGGTGTGCCCTAGGAGAGCAAGTAGAAGGGAGTGGAAATGAGAATGTAAGAGTGTAAGTGACGGAGAGTGAGGAGTGAGAGAAAAGGGAGGGAAGGAGTGAAGGGAAATTGTTTCCCTACTTTGCAATCCAAGCCCCACTTATGAAACCTTAGAAGTGCAACATAATCCCTTCTCCATATTTTTATAGTTTTTGCAATCAAGTCCCTTGAGCCCACCTTGTTACCCATTAAATCTCTATTTTTTATTATAATCCAGTTCATTCCCCCTAATCCACTTTGCTTTCTAATCTATTCTAGTTTCCCAAATTCCTTACCTTTTCTAAAATAGCCCCCTTAAGAAGGAGTTTGTGAATCTAAATAGTTTCCTGTAGGAAATTAGAAATTTGGGATGTTACATTTTTCAAGTGTACAGTACGCGATTTCTACAAACAAATGTTTCAATTTTAAAAATATAAAAAATTGTAAAAATTAAGCTAGAAACTTTATGGGGAACAATAGATTATTTTCAAAAAAATCAAATAACTAAATAAATTTAAAATATTCATTTTCATTTTTAAAGTAAAAAACACCCTATTTTTCAAGTGTATAATACACGATTTCTAGAAACAAGTATTGCAATTTTAAAAGTATAAACAATTGTGTAAATTAAGCTAGAAACTTTATTCGGAAAAATACATTGTTTTCAAAAAAGTCAAATAATTTAATAAATATAAAATATGCGTTTTTATTTTTAAAGTAAAAAAACACCCTATATTTTAAGTCTATAATACACGATTTTTAGAACAAAATGTTGCAATTTTAAAAATATAAAATAATGTTAAGCTAGAAACTTTATTGGGAACAATACGTTGTTTTCAAAAAAATTTAATATATTAATAAATTTAAAATTTTCGTTTTCATTATTAAATTCCAAAACACCCTAATTTTCAAGTGTATAGTACACGATTTTTAGAAACAAATGTTACAATTTTAAAAATATAAATAATTGTGTAATTTAAGCTAGAAACTTTATGGGGAACAATACATTGTTTTCAAAAAAATCAAATAATTTAATATTTTTAAAATATGTATTTTCATTTTTAAAGTAAAAAACACCATATTTTTCAAGTGTATAGAACACGATTTCTAGAAACAAATGTTGCAATTATAAAAATATAAAATTTGTGTAAATTAAGCTAGAAACTTCATGGGAAAAATGACATTATTTTCAAAAAAATCAAATAATTTAATAAATTAAAAATATGCGTTTTCATTTTAAAAATGTAAAGAACACCCTAATTTTCAAATGTATAGTACACGATTTTTAGAAACAAATGTTGCAATTTTAAAAATATAAAAGTTTTTATAAATAAACATAAAAACTTTATGGTGAACAATATATGTTTTTCAAAAAAATCAAATAATTTAATAACTTTAAAATATGCATTTTCATTTTTAAAGTAAAAAACACCCTATTTTTCAAGTGTATAGTACACAATTTCTACAAACAAATGTTGCAATTTTAAAAATATAAAAAATTGTGTAAATTAAGCTGGACACTTCACGGTGAATAATATATTTTTGTCAAAAAAATCAAATAATTTAATAAATTAAAAATATGCGTTTTCATTTTTTTAGTAAAAAACACCCTATAATTCAAGTGTATAGTACACGATTTCTATAAACAAATGTTGATATTTTAAAAATATAAAAAATAATGTAAATAAAGCTAGAAACTTCTTGGTGAATAATACATTGTTGTGAAAAAAATTAAGAAATTTAATAAATTTAAAATATGCGTTTTCATTTTTTGAGTAAAAAACACCCTATTTTTTAAGTGTATAGTATACGATTTCTACAAACAAATGTTGATATTTTAAAAATATAAAAAAAAAAGTTTAAATTAAGCGAGAAACTTCATGGTGAAACATATATTGTTGTCAAAAAAATAAAATAATTTAATAAATTCAAAATAAGCATTTTCATTTTTTTAGTAAAAAACACCCTATTTTTAAAATGAGTAGTACACGATTTCTAGAAATAAATGTTGATATTTTAAAAATATAAAAAATACAGTAAATTAAGCTAGAAGCTTCTTGGTGAACAATAGTTTGTTATAAAAAAATCAAATAATTTAAAAAATTTAAAATATGCGTTTTCATTTTTAAAGTAAAAAACACTATATTTCAAGTCCATAGTACATGATTTCTACAAACAAATTTTGCAATTTTAAAAATATAAAAAAATGGGTAAATTAAGCTAGAAATTTCATGGTGAACAATACATTGATTTAAAAAAAATTACATAATTTAATAAATTTAAAATATGCGTTTTTATTTTATTAGTAAAAAACACCCTATTTTTCAAGTGTATGGTACATGATTTCTAGAAAAAAATGTTGATAATTTAAAAATATAACTAAAAGTGTAAATTAAGATAGAAACTTTATGGTGAACAATACATTGTTGTCAAAAAATAAAATAATTTAATAAATTTAAAATATGCGTTTTCATTTTTAAAGTAAAAAACAACCTATATTTAAAGTCTATAGTACACAATTTCTACAAACAAATGTTGCAATTTTAAAAAGATAAAAAATTGTGTAAATTAAGCTAGAAACTTCATGGTAAACAATACATTGTTGTAAAAAAATCAAAAAATTTAATAAATTTAAAATAGGTGTTTTCATTTTGAAAGTAAAAAACACCCTATAATTCAAGTGTATAGTACATGATTTCTATAAACAAATGTTGATATTTTAAAAATATAAAAAATAATGTAAATTGAGCTAGAAACTTCTTGGTGAACAATACATTGTTGTAAAAAAAAATTAAGAAATTTAATAAATTTAAAATATGCGTTTTCATTTTTTGAGTAAAAAACACCCTATTTTTCAAGTGTATAGTATACGATTCCTAGAAACAAATGTTGATATTTTAAAAATATAAAAAAATAGTGTAAATTAAGCTAGAAACTTCATGGTGAAAAATATAATGTTGTCAAAAATATTAAATAATTTAATAAATTTAAAATATGCGTTTTCATTTTTTTAGCAAAAAACAGCATATTTTCAAGTGGATAGTGGATACTACATGATTTCTAGAAACAAATGTTGATATTTTAAAAATATAAAAAATAGTGTAAATTAAGCTAAAAACTTCTTGGTGAACATTACATTGTTGTAAAAAAAAATTAAATAATTTAATAAATTTAAAATATTTATTTTCTTTTTTAAAGTAAAAACACGCTATATTTCAAGTCTATAGTACACGATTTCTACAAATAAATTTTGCAATTTTAAAAATATAAAAAATTGTATAAATTAAGCTAGATATTTCATGGTGAACAATACATTGATTTTATAAAATTAAATAATTTCATAAATTTAAAATATGCGTTTTTATTTTATTAGTTAAAAACACCCTATTTTTCAAGTGTTTTGGTACACAATTTCTAGAAAAAAATGTTGATATTTTAAAAATATAACTAAAAGTGTAAATTAAGATAGAAACTTCATGGTGAAAAATACATTGTTTTCAAAAAAATAAAATAATTTAATCAATTTACAATATGCGTTTTCATTTTTAAAGTAAAAAACACCCTATATTTCAAGTCTATAGTACACAATTTCTACAAACAAATGTTGCATTTTAAAAAGATAAAAAAATGTGTAAATTAAGCTAGAAACTTCATGGTAAACAATACATTGTTGTAAAAAAATCAAATAATTTAATAAATTTAAAATATTCATTTTCATTTTTTTTAATAAAAAACACCTTATTTTTCAAGTGTATAGTACACGATTTCTATAAACAAATGTTGATATTTTAAAAATATAAAAAATTGTGTAAATTAAGCTAGAAACTTCTTGGTCAACCATACATTGTTGTCAAAAAAATCAAATAATTTAATAAATTTAAAGTATGCGTATTCATTTTTTAAGTAAAAAACACCCTATTTTTCAAGTGTATAGTATACGATTTCTAGAAACAAATGTTGATATTTTAAAAATATAAAAAAAATAGTGTAAATTAAGCTAGAAACTTCATGGTGAATAATATAATGTTGTAAAACAAATTAAATAATTTAATAAATTTAAAATATGTGTTTTCATTTTTTTAGCAAAAAACACCATATTTTCAAGTGGACAGTGGATAGTACATGATTTCTAGAAATAAATGTTGATATTTTAAAAATATAAAAAATAGTGTAAATTAAGCTAAAAACATCTTGGTGAACATTACATTGTTGTAAAAAAAAATCAAATAATTTAATAAATTTAAAATATTCATTTTCGTTTTTAAAGTAAAAATACTCTATATTTCAAGTCTATAATACATGATTTCTACAAATAAATTTTGCAATTTTAAAAATATAAAAAATTGTATTAAGCTAGATATTTCATGGTAAATAATACATTTATTTTAAAAAAATTAAATAATTTAATAAATTTAAAATATGCATTTTTATTGTATTAGTTAAAAACACCATATTTTTCAAGTGTTTGGTACACCATTTCTAGAAAAAAATGTTGATATTTTAAAAATATAAATAAAAATGTAAATTAAGCTAGAATCTTCATGGTGAACAATACATTGTTGTTAAAAAAATCAAATAACATAATAAATTTAAAATATGCATTTTCATTTTTAAAGTAAAAAACACCCTATTTTTCAAGTCTATAGTACACGATTTCTAGAAACAAATATTGATATTTTAAAAATATAAAAAATAGTGTAAATGAACTAGAAAATTATTGGTGAACAATAATTTTTTTCCAAAATAATCAAATAATTTAATTAATTTAAAATATACGTTTTCATTTCTTTAGTAAAAAACATCCTATTTTTCAAGTGTATAATGATTTCTAGAAACAAATGTTGATATTTTAAAAATATAAAAAAATAGTGTAAATTAAGCTAGAAACTTCACGGTGAATAATATATTGTTGTCAAAAAAATCAAATAATTTAATAAATTAAAAGTATGCGTTTTCATTTTTTTAGCAAAAAACACCCTATTTTTCAAATGTACAGTACATGATTTCGAGAAACAAATGTTGATATTTGAAAAATTTTAAAATAGTTTAAATTAAGCTAGAAACATCTTGGTGAACAATACATTTTCGTAAAAAAAATAAAATAATTTAAAAAATTTAAAATATGCGTTTTCATTTTTAAAGTAAAAAACACCCTATATTTCAAGTCTATAGTACACAATTTCTACAAACAAATGTTGCAATTTTAAAAATATAAAAAACTGTGTAAATTAAGCTAGAAATTTGATGGTAACAATACTTTGATTTTAAAGAAATTAAATAATTTAATAAATTTATATTATGCGTTTTGTAACACCTAATGAAATTTAAGGCTAAGTTTTTTTTTTTTTTTTTTTTTGTAAAACACTGTTAAGTAATATGCATCATAGATGGTTCACCTTCATAATTTAATAACACTTAGTTTAAGGGACTATCATATCCCCCATAAAAATACACGAGGTCATAGTAATAATAATAATAATAAGTTCCGCTAAATTTTAATTTACCATAATTAATAAAATAATAATAATAATAATAATAATAATTACAACCCTTTCAATTTATACAGCTGAACAAATTAATATATGAACTTGAAACTTAGGTTCACTATGTGTGGCTATATCTAAGAAAAGCCCACAGCTCATCCCATCTGTGGTTTTTGCTTCACAATTTTCTGATACCTGCGATATGGTAAGCGTCAGTTATATGTTTACATATAACTGAGTAACCCCCGACATTTTTGAAAAGAGTTTTATACCATATCGCAGCCAGCCTAACTTGAAAACACCCCATTTAAGCCCTAACACACAATTCAATCCACAATCAATGCAACAACTCATACATAATGCCAGATATATACTTACATGTCGGGTCAAGTAGCCATCATCCATCCCAGTATCATCCCGGTAAGTTTGGCGCGGCCTATGACCAAGGCCCATGTAACGAGGTTTGGGCCCAGACACAGATCCTGGCCAAATACGGACCGCATTTAGGTCACTTACCTCACTCTATATATACTAACATTAATGCACCATGCAAGGTACGTAAGATATATTATCAGGGATATAAACCCTAATACACTCACTGACTTGGGCGTCGGAGTACTTGCAGGTGCACACCACCGCCGCCGGAGCTCAGGACCAGGAACCAATCATATTGCCCTTCACAGATGAAGAAGACCATTCTGCTCGTCCTACATACTCGTCAGGTTAGATCCCAACATTGGCGCCGTCTGTGGGAAACGAACAAAAGTCTCGTTTCCATCCACCGTCAACAATGGTTGGCTCTACCAGGAATAGGGATTACAAGGATCCCAGTGTTCAAAACCAAGGAGCAGGGCAGCAGGCTGGTGCATCGAATCAAGCAAGGGCATTCCAGCACTTTGATATTGAAGCAGAATTCCGCAAACTACAACAGTTGGTGCAGTCACAAGCTAAAGAGATTGTAGATCTCAAAGAGCAACAACGAAAGGGGAAGCATGTTGTTATCGAAGATGATTCAGAGGAGGAAATAGCTGAGAAGCATACCCAGGCAAACCCTGAAAATCCGGAAAAAGATAACGACAATGTGGAAAAGCAGCAACGGAAATCCGCACTTGAAGGAGATAAAGAAGGAAATCCAAAAACTCAGGAAAGGCAACAGGAAGGACGGGTAAGTCGCCGACATGAAGGGGCCCTGCATCAATCCCGAGTTGAAGGGGCCAACCCGCCACCTGTTCCCCCTGGGGGCCAACAAGCCAGACAACCTGCCAGTAACAAAGAACATATGGCTGAAAATGTCTTGGATTTCGAATACATCGACATTCCCTTCACGCCCTGGATAATGTCCCATGCTCTTCCCCATGGATTCCAGTTTGCAAAGAAATTGAAGGAGTATGATTGGACCAAGGATCCCACTCTACATGTCAGCACCTTCGAAAGGGCCATGTACTTTCAAAGGGTGAATGAGGCCATTGTATGCCGTGTTTTCCCCCTCACTCTATCAAAGGCTGCAAGTCATTGGTTCTCAAACCTTCCACCACAATCCATTAGCAACTAGAAAACTCTCAAAGATAAGTTCATTCTTCATTTCACCAGTAGTAAAAGACAGTTCAAATCTGAATTCCACTTACAAACTGTTAAACAGGGAAAAGATGAATCTCTACGAGATTATATAACACGCTTTAATAACGAAGTGTTAGAAGTTAGGAATGTTGAACCTAACCTGGTGTTATATTTCTTTGTAAGAGGGTTAAAACCAGGAGCTTTCGCCAAGCAACTGGCAGGAGATAAGCCTACCTCCATGGATGACTTGAAGGTAAGGGCTGAAAAGTGGATCAGAATAGAAGAGTAGGAGAAGGCCCAAGCCACCAAGAAGGACGACAAAGCGAAATCCACTCCTCCAAACCAATCCCGGGGTAAAGATGAAAAACCCCGGGATAGGTCCCCTAAGAAGCGCAAGGGTCTTTTTAACAATTATACATCGTTGAAAGTCTCGCCAGCTTCAGTGTTGAAAAAAGTGATGCACTCTGAACTAAGAGAGCGACCACCACTATTGAAAACAGTCGGGAAGCACAAAAATAAGTACTGTGAGTACCATCGGGATCGTGGGCATTCTACCAACGAATGCATCCAACTCCGGGATGCAATCGAAAAGCTGATCCGGCAAGGTAGATTGAGAAATTATGCTTGGGCATCCCCAGAGTGATGGAATCGCCGCCGAAGTCCATCTCCTCGGATGCAGACACCGAGATCTCCCCCTAAGGACTGTGACCAACGAACTGAAGTCCGACATAGATCCCGGAGCCCGAGACGAACTCAGGAATCCCCTCCTAGGGGGATAATCCAAGTCATAGCTGGAGGAGCCAGCTTAAAGGGTCTTGAAGATAGGAAGAGGACCCGAGACGCGCGAGATTCTTGTTCCCAGGTAACTGCTATAGCTAACCCAGTTCTATCTTTCTCAGATGCAGATTTCCCGGAAGAACGTGTCCGAGATAACGAACCGTTGGTCATAGCGGCCAATCTGAACGGTTTCGAAGTCCATCGAATCTTTATTGATCAAAGAAGTTCAGCAGACATTATGTTCTGGAGCCTTTTTGACAAAATGGGATTGGGGTCCAAGGATTTAATTCCACACAAGGGCAGTCTAATCGGCTTTACTGGAGACACAATCATCCCCAAAGGATACGTTGACCTCAAGGTGAATTTTGGCAAAAAGCCAAGTACCAAAACAATCCCGGCCAGATTTATAGTGGTGGATTGTCCTTCAGCATACAATGCAATTATTGGGCATCCAACTCTGAATAGCCTTGGCGCCATAGTCTCTACCATCCATCTAGCCATGAAGTTCCCTAGAGAAGATGGCTCAATAGTAACTGTCCATGGAAAAAGCAGTGATGCAAGAAAATGTTACCAAGAAAGCCTTAAAATCACAAAAACATCACCTATCCTGCCAGTAACGGCGGAGGAGAAAGGGAAGCAAAAGATGGAAAGACATGATTTGATACGGGATGCAGGGGTCATGATGACTAACCTAGATCCCCGAGCAGACTTTGAGCACCAACGACCTCAACTAGAAGGAGATCAGATCTTAGTCCAGATAGGACTTCAAGAAGATCAGACAGTCAAGATAGGGGCAAGTCTGCCCCCCATGATCAAAGAGCGACTCATCGAATTGTTGAAAGCGAATAAAGACCTGTTTGCTTGGGTTTCTTCCGACTTGCCGGGAGTGGACCCAGAATTTGTGTGCCATCGCCTGTCTTTAAAACCAGGATGTATCCCGGTGGCCCAGAAGAAAAGAAAAATGGGTCCAGAAAGACAAGCAGCCATAGAAAAACAAGTGAAGGAGTTGTTGGATGCAGGTTTCATCCGAGAAATACGATATGTAGATTGGCTCTCAAACGTGGTAATGGTCAAAAAGGCTAACGGGAAGTGGAGAATGTGCACATATTATACAAATCTGAATAAAGCATGCCCCAAAGATCCCTTCCCCTTGCCTTGTATCGATAAACTTGTTGATAACTCTGCAGGTTATAAGTATTTATCCTTCATGGATGCTTACTCTGGCTACAACCAGATCCCAATGCACCTAGAAGATCAAGAGAAAATGGCATTCATAACTGACATGGGTGTTTATTACTACACTATGATGCCGTTCGGTTTAAAGAATACCGGAGCAACATACCAGCGGATGATGACGACATGATAGTAAAGACTCTTGAAGACAAAGACCCGGTGGCTGATTTGCATGAAACTTTCCAACAGCTACGTAGGTATGATTTAAGGCTAAATCCCAATAAATGTACTTTTGGGGTTGAAGCCGGAAAATTCTTAGGCTTCATGCTAACCAGTCGGGGGATTGAGGTCAACCCCGACAAGTGTAGTGTCGTGTTGAATATGCAGAGTCCCAGGACCATAAAAGAAGTCCAACAGCTAACTGGAAGGATCGCGGCATTGACAAGATTTCTCCCAGATTCAGCTAGGAAATGCCTACCCTTCTTCAGGACTTTACGGCGCAAAGAGGAGTTTCAATGGAACGCAAAGTGTGAAGAAGATTTCCAAGAGCTGAAGAAGACATTATCAGCTCCACCAGTCCTATCCCGTCCAGATCCTGTGCAGACCTTATACCTTTACTTAGCTGTCACTAATGAAGCAATCAACACGACTTTAGTGAAAGAGGAACCCCGGAACCAGAGTCCGATATACTTTGTTTCTAAAGAATTACAGGGATTAGAGTTGAACTACTAGCGGCTTGAGAAGGTCGCCTATACCTTGCTATTGGCATCTCGGCGGTTGAGGCCGTACTTCCAATGTCATCCCATCACGGTAAGAACTAATCAACCCATTAGACAAATCTTACATAAACCTGACTTGGCATGAAGAATGATGACTTGGGCGGTAGAACTGTCACAATACGATATCTCGTATGAACCACGCCAGGCAATCAAGGCACAGGCTTTGGCTGATTTTGTAGCCGAGATGACACATCCCGGAGAAGAACCAAAAGGATCCTGGACCATCTATGTTGATGGATCCTCAAACCCAAAGGGAGCTAGAGCCGGTATACTGATCGAAAATGATGAGGGGGTAACGGTAGAATACTCTCTGAAATTTGAATTTCCAACCTCCAATAATCAAGCATAATATGAAGCCTGTTTAGCTGGGATACGCGCGGCAAAAGAACTAGGAGCCACCGCGATCACTTTATGCTCAGACTCCCAATTGGTGGTATCCCAGATAAAAGGGGAATACCAGGCAAGAGAACCATTGTTACAAAGATACCTGGCTAAAGTTAAGGAAAGTCTACTTGGTCTTTCTAAATTTGAGATCAAGCACATTCCTAGAGAAGAAAACAGTCGCCCTGATCTGCTCTCAAAATTGGCTAGTACCAAATCATCCTCAACTTTAAAGTCAGTGGTAGAGGAAGTTCTCCCTTCTCCTTGTGTTATTTTGCAGGTTGAAAACGAAGATTGGAGGACCCCAATAATGGAGTATATCACCAAAGGCTCCATCCCGGCAGATTCCCGGGAAGCAAAGCGAGTGGTACAAAAGGCATCCCGGTATTCCGTGATAGAGGGACAGTTGTTCAGAAGAGGTCTGTCCACTCCTTTGCTTAAATGCATTGGACCATCCGAAACATGGTATGTTCTCACTGAGGTACATGAAGGAAGTTGCGGTCACCACATTGGTGGCAAATCATTGGCTAGGAAATCCTTGCGAGCAGGATATTTCTGGTCAACTATGAACAAAGATGCAGCTGAACACGTGAAGAAATGTCAAAAATGCCAAGAGCACAATCCATTGTCCCACATCCCGGCTGAAGATTTGCACAACATTTCCACCCCTTGGCCTTTCCACACTTGGGGCTTGGACCTCCTGGGACCCTTCACGCCAACCACAGGTCAGTTCAAACATCTTATTGTTACTGTTGATTATTACACTAAATGGATTGAACTAGAACCATTAGCCAGCATAGCATCTGTTAAAGCTCAGAATTTTGTATTTCGGCAAATAATATGCCGGTTCGGTATCCCGGCAGAAGTCATCTGCGACAATGGGACCCAATTTACTGACAAAGATTTCCGAGAAATGCTAGCAGGGCTACACATCAAGCAGTATTTTGCTAGTGTAGAGCACCCCCAATCAAACGGACAGGCAGAGTCCGCCAACAAAGTCATACTCAATGGCTTAAAAAAGAGGCTTGAGAAAGCCAGAACCAGTTGGGTGGAAGACCTCTACCAAGTACTCTGGAGTTACAGAACTACTCCCCATAGCACTACCAGAGAAACTCCATTCTGGATGGTTTACGGCTCAGATGCGGTAATCCCGGTGGAAATCGGACATCCATCTTGGAGGATCATGTATCCCTCACAAGAGAACGAACAGTTACTTAGAGAAGACTCCGACATGGTAGAAGAGATCCGAGAAGCTGCCAGAATCAAAGAACTATCCCGAAAGCAATAAGTTGCTCAGAGATACAACTTGAGGGTAGTCCCGAGAAACTTCCAACCTAGCGACTTAGTCTTAAAAAGAGCCAGTATTGGGAACCGGAACGCAAAAGACGGGAAGCTCCGAGCAAACTGGGAAGGCCCATTCCGGGTCAAGACTGTCGTAGCAAATGGAGCATATCATCTAGAGACCCTCAAAGGCAAAGAGATTCCAAGAACGCTTAATATCGCGGATTTAAGGCGGTACTATAGTTAAGTTATGTAATTTACATTCCTTGTAATAAAGGGGTACTCTTTTTCCTGTAGCAGGTTTTATCCCTAAGGAGAGTTTTACTGCTAGGTTTTAATGAGGCCCCCATTTGTTATTTGCTTCTTGTTATCAATAAAGCAACATTTTATTCACTCTTACACAAACAAGCTAGTTCAATTCTTAATAGCAAACAGATCGGAAGAAAATATGAGAAGTACAAACAATTCGAGATTGAGATGTCGTCAACATGCAAAAACCGACATACATACAAGGCCAACAATGAGTCAAGATACCATTACGGGTAATTCTCTGCTACAGACTCAATAGGGGCCCTTCACGAGTTAACCCTGGCCATAAAGAAACATGAAGTACCGCCAAGGTCACACTTCAACTTAAACTTAGAGAAAGTACAAACTACTTTCCCTCCTATTGAGGAGCTAAAAGGGCGACATCACTAATGTGTCCTAACAATTAAAAAGACATGAGAAATTTCCATGTCAAGCAGGATGTAGAGGCACCTTAAATGGTCAAGCCTCAACGACATATAGAAATGCAATAAATAAAGCATGAATCCCGGAGCACAAAGGCAAAGTAAACAAAAGCCATACATAAAAATCATCCCGGAACACCGAGATGAAGAAGCCTACATTCGACATAAACTCGTCTATAAGAATTACAAAATGAAAATAGAAAAAGAAAAATATAAAGACAGAAGAATAAAATCATTCAGCCCCTCCAACATTTGCACCTTTGGGCTCCTGAACGGGATCCGTAAGAGGAGGAGTTCTGCAGTCAAAGGGCTCAAGTCTAGGATCAGCGGGATCAATGGGCACGGGATTATGAGGATCATGGAAGTCCATGAAAATCCCATCCTTCATGCCATGATACTTGCAAAGCCCACGAGTGTTCAACTCAACCCCGGGATTCAAGAAGAGGAGGGTCTTCACACAATCCTGGTAGGAATCATCCACCGTAGTGTCCATATCTTGGCAGGCTTCCTCCAACTTCTCCTGAGTTTCCCGCAGCTCAACCTGGGTCTCGTGAAACTTCGAAGCCGATCCCAAAAGCTTGGATTGAAGTAGCTTAAGAGCAGAACCATCCTCCTCTGCCTTAGTCTTCAATTGGGAAACCTCCCCCTTCAACTTGAAGTTCTCGGCATCCAAGCCGAAAGCCCTTTCCTTCCCTTTGGAAAACTTTTCTTCCATATGAGCGAACTTCTCCTTTAAGGAAGCAAGTTCCTTCCCAGCTTAGGACTCCGACTCTTTGACACTGGCAATCAGCGCCTCCTTCAGCTCCGTATCATCTCGGAGGTCCCGCAGCTGAGCCCTCAAAGAAAAAGCTTGGCCCATGTCTTCTGTTTGGTCATGAACATGTTGGAGCATAGCCATGCTCATAGTCGTCCAGCCCATAAGGGATTTGGCTTGCTCCTACAAAGACAAAAACAGCAAGAAGACATTAAACATATATCTACCGAGATTAATCATTATAAAGTCGACGAGCTCAAATGACAAAAACACATACCTTCACAGAAGAGGCTCCACCATTGGTGAAAAAGTCCCCATGTTGGAAATTAATCAAGGGCGACTGGAATCCTTCCCAAGCAAAGGAAGGAGTAGAGAAAGGCGCCACCAATACCGGGTTCATCCCGGCAGAAGCCCCTTGGGCACCTCCAGGCTGGTCACCTACAAATCAAACTAAATAAACCAGCTACTTCAGCTCCGGAAGATGGAGGCACATACCTCTTAACAGGAGAAGCTCCCCCAGTAGGAGCTACATCCACGATACTAATCCCGATATAAACCACCGGGACAGGTGCAGGAACCAGAGTAGGGGAAGGAGGTGGATCTGAAGCAACAACCTTGAAAGATTCCTCATAAGGAACGAATAATTGGGGTATCCCGGAACGGTGATGGAGAGATACCCAATTCTTCTTCGAGCCACGGTAGGGACCAAAAATATACAGGAACAAAGTCGAGGAACAACGCCAGCCTTTAGCCCA
The DNA here is from genome assembly GCA_037177725.1 of Cyamopsis tetragonoloba. NCBI lineage: Eukaryota > Viridiplantae > Streptophyta > Magnoliopsida > Fabales > Fabaceae > Cyamopsis > Cyamopsis tetragonoloba. Next base: position 30,076,809 of record CM074120.1, read on the forward strand.
GCAAAAGACCTCAAAGGTCTGAAGGAATCTCCAACCGTTAGGGTGAAGCTGGGTAGGGGCGAGATAAAGGTTGTGCAAAACTTCAATCTGAAGGTTAGAAAAAGGAAACCTAATCTTAAGCTGATGCCACAAAGACTCCAGCATCATGATATAAGAACCTTCACCCTCAGATGCCGGCATGCAGATCCTCTCCTTCTTACCCGGGATGACCAACCTATGGCTTGACGAAGGATCAGCCGTGACATCAGTCCCAGGAGTGTTGGGCCCATAATGGAAACATTTCCTCCAATGTTTTTCCACCTTCCTGAGTCGGTGACCATCCTTCATCGAACACTCCTCCCGGATGATATCCCAGGGAACCCACAAAAATCCCTAAATATTCTTCAGTTCTAAGAAGTTAGGGGGACATTCAATTCGAGGCTTAGAAGTACTGGGTTCGTCTGTCCCTCGAACGGCCACCTCCGAATCCCCGGCATCGGATGGAGCCGATATACCAGCAGAAGATCCCGGAGCACAAGAAGTTACCAGGATGGGAATGTCGCCTTGAGCAGATTCCATATCTACATGACAAGAGAAAGTAGAATCAAATCCCGGGGATGAATGGCTACAAGAAGAAGGAGCATACGCAGGATCGGACTCCGAATCTAAAGAGTGTGTCATAGATGACGGGATAGACTCCCTATCGTCTAGAGGATTCCCGGGATGAGAAGACTCAACTTCATCCCCTACCGGAATAAAATTAACAGGAGCACGATGATCTGAACCTTGTTCGATAGGAACAGAGCTCTCAGAACTATATTCATTAGGAAGATGGGCCGATGCAAGAAGAAGAGCAGAAGGCTCTGGATTCAAAGTGTTAAATGAACCACTCACGCTCTGGGTAACTGACTCACCACTCTCCACGCGCCGTGAATACAGTGGGTAAAACCAAAAATGGGAAGATTCACAATAACCAGGGTTGGCTCTAGAGGGCGTACCTGGACAAGGGTTAGACTCATTAGAAGACCTATGTTTTCGAAGCCCCCTCGCAAAACTCTCAAGAAGTTTAGTATCATTTGATTCCAAGGAAGAACCACTCGTCAACACGATAACATTATCGGCCATTTTGAAGGAAAGAAACCCAGAAACTACAACTAAACCCTAAAGAATGGGGAGGAGGCAACAGAACAACCCAAGAATCAGGAAAGAATCACACAAATTATAAGTTGATGAGGAACAGAAGTGATACCTGTTACTTAGAAATGAAGATGTTGCTAAAAAGAGAATGCTGGCAACTTTGGGCACAAAGAAGAGGAAGAGTTGCGAAAAATATTCCCAAAGAAAGATGAACAGGCTGAAGCACGAAGAAGAGAAAAGTGAAAACATGAAAAGGAGAAAATAGGTAAAATGTAACGGGTGAAAAGAAATAAAGTAAAAACCGTCACATCACCTTAATGAACGTGGGGCCCAAAAACCACCCTAATCATTGCGCACAGTGCCCAAAATGGAACGCGTGAAATACACGCGCCTACGAAGAAAACCAACCGTCATCTCGTGACGTTGCCAGAATCATCACCTAACATCCACCCGGCATGGCAAATGAACTTGCCAACTTCTCCCAGGAAAAGCTTGACGACTTAGGGGGCAACTGTTGTGGACCAGAATAACGGCATCCCGGATATATACTTACATGTCGGGTCAAGTAACCATCACCCATCCCGGTAAGTTTGGCGCGGCCTATGACCAAGGCCCATGTAAGGAGGTTTGGGCCCAGACACAGATTCTGGCCCAATACGGACCGCATTTAGGTCACTTACCTCACTCATTTACGCACCATGCAAGGTACGTAAGATATATTATCAGGGATATAAACCCTAATACACTCACTGACTTGGGCATCAGAGTACTTGCAGGTGCACACCACTGCCGCCAGAGCTCAGGACCAGGAACCAATCATATTGCCCTTCACAGATCAAGAAGACCATTCTGCTCGTCCTACATACTCGTTAAGTTAGATCACAACACAATTCTACCCCCCTTAAAAGAATTGTGTCCTCAAAATTCGTTTGAATTCCTAGCTCAAGGAACGTTCATAACTGAGATACCTTGAGAGAGCTATAGGTTCCATAACCTAACGCATTTTAAACTAGCAAGAGTTTTGACCAAGGTCGGGAGCTTGATAGAGTAAATTTTAACGACGTGTAGTATGACTAAGTTAGAATTTCAACATAAATGTTATATAATTTTAAGAAGACCCTAATTCAATAGAGTGAACAAATACCTTATTTGGGGAAAATGGCTTTAGGACCTTGTTTTAGAATCGTGATTTCCACAATCATGGACTTGGAAGAGATCAAGATGAAAATGACATTTAGATCAAAAGTACATTGAGGGAATAAGGATGCGACCTTTTTTTTTTTAGAACTATCTGGAAGACTTGCTCAATTTAGACTTGATGGTACCGAATATCAAGTACTTAATAGAAGTTTCATAGGCTTATTGAATAAATTAGGCGTAACTAAAGAAGTTGCTATCATAGCTATCCTTCAAATTGAGGGGATTTTGAATTGGTAAGAAGTAACTTAAAGTGACTTTAATTTGTGAATTAGGCTTCAAAAGTTACAAGACCTACTAATGAATTAACTTAACTTAATTCATCGCCGAGATTTAGAATTTCTAAAAGAGGTTAAATGGTTACTAAGACTTTGGTTTTGAAGCAGAGGTCGAGATTTCACAAGCATTGATGTTTCTGGTGAAATTTGGTTGAAATAATAATAGCGTGATAAGAGCTCATTCTCTCCTTACCTAAGTAAGAATTCGGGATTTGGAAAGTTGGGAACTGATTCGTATGCCAACATATTTGTTTTGGTGGAAGCATTATAGTTTATGACTATAATGACGGTGTATCACGTCAAGGAAGTTCTTGTAACCCTACAAGGATTTGAGTTAGAGATTTACTGTAAAGCTAAACTTATCTTTAGCTTATACTTCGAATAAGTAGCTGAATTTACAAGGAAGTCGAGGTGCTTAGCCGGAATACAAAATCATATGACAACCGGAGTTGTTTAGGTCTCTAGGAATCTCTGAGGGAGATTATCTAAAAGCTTGAAGTCAAATAGTTACTAGGAGTAGTTGGACTTGTCTAGAATTATAGGATTAAATTTTTGAAATCTAAGTTCAAATTGACAGGGAGAGTTAAAAGGAATTCTCAAAATGGTAAATAGAAATCTGTTAGCAATAAACTGCATAGGTAGAGGCTTATATGGGTTCAAACTTTAGGAGGATCCAAATCTTCAGAATCTGAATGGAAGATTATTAAGAAGTCCTCTAACGCTTTAGTGGTGCCACACTGATTGGGTCATCTTTCAAGGAAACTTGGATCTAAGATTTGAAACTTGAACATAATTAAGGTATTTTGGTGACTGTCTAAATCACTTCATGAGCTTAGGTCACCAAGGAAATCTTTAACTGTGATATTGTACTAAGATTTGAAAGAATTTCCTATACTGATTAGAATGTCAAATTGAAGAGAATTTGAAATTACGAAGAGTAAAGTTCCAAATCGTGGAATTTGAGATAGAGAAAATGAAACAGGCTTAACTTAGTCTTAAAGTCGGCGTGGTAATGTATGTTATCAAAGAACCATAGGTGTAGTATGCTTAGGTAGGTTGCAAGCGTGGTTTAACCTCGGAGAAATTTGGGTTCCATGGAATTGGATGGAGATATGAGATTGAATATGTTTATACTCATGTAGCGCAATTCCAATTTACTTATGACCCGAATCTTATACGATTCTTGTCTACTCCTAAGGAAACCAATTTCTCAATGATCTATTGGAGATTTTAAGATGCTTAGAATTGAAGGATTCAGAATTTTGTGTTTTTAGACTAACCAGAGAAGTTAAACACAAGTAACTAGGAGCTAGGCTTTGGAACATGTTCGTCTACCGAGCATGCTAGAAAGTCCCACAATGTGGTTTCGAGAGTTGGAATTTCACTAGTAGTCATCTCCTGTAATGATCTACATGGAAAGATTCCAATAGCTAATTGGTCTCTCGAATCAAAAGGGGTTGACGCTAAGGAAAATAAAACAATTCGAGTGGAAATTTAATATTTACACATTATGGATATGTTCAAAAGAACCAATAAGGGTTAAGTATATTCTTGAAAATAGAGAAAATGTTTCATGGCTCCTATAGTGTGCTTGTAAGGCATTTTAAGAGTCAAATGGACCATTTAGAAATCTTCATGTGGAGAGGTCTTAGTGCGTGTTCCAGAGTAGAAATAGAACTTTAGGAGATCGTTGGGGATAATCCGACTAAATTGAAATAGTATCCGAAATTGAGCTCATCCTATCTTATGGCCTCTCTAGGTCTCTATATAGAAGCGTCTAAGGGTGTGGCTTAAAATATTGTTAAAATTTGAGGGAGCTGAATGCTAAGACTTTCGCGATCAACTTAAGGGAAGAGAGACTTAACTCTATAGTCATCACGTGTAAAATAATACTATCTGAATCTCATAATAAGGTTTAGACCAAGATTACATGAATATTGAAATAGAGTATCTCAAAAGAATTGATTCCAAAGTTAATGATAGAGTAAGATGTGGGACTTGAATCTTTCTAGGATTAGGTTTACAAAACTAACTTAATACAACCTCAAATGGAAAGAATTTCAAAATCTCAAACCTAAAGGTAGCTTTTGATCCTATCTAGAAGAAAACTCGTAGTAGAACAAGAGAAGGAAAAAGGGTTACTATAAGATGTAGCTACATGAAGAGATACCAATGGAATAGGTATAGGCAAATAAGTCCTTGAACTTCTCTAAGGATACGTGACCGCCAAATTAAAATCTATGATGATATCATTAAGAAAGAAAGCATATAATGGTATGGAATAAGCAAATAAGTTATTTAATATCTACATTGATTCGAATTTAGGCTTGATAAATTTCCCGAATAAGATAGAGAATTTGATTTCTAGGATTTACGTGGATAGTTCATCAATCACAATTATAAAGGGAAGAGGATTTAAGGAATTCGAATCCTAATTTCGCAAAATCTTCACACCCATTTTCCACTATCTATTCTAGAAGGCTAACCCAATTTATCCTTAAAACATATCCTACTTGGCACTCCTAGGCTAGTGACTTGAATCCATTGGTTACAAAAGCATCAATGCTGTGACTAAGGTACTGAACTGGCCAGGCCCAATATCTTACAATCACAACACCAGTACACTTATATCCCAATATCTCATCCTATTTTCCATGAAAGTTACTAAAACAAGAACAATCCCTTTAAAGATCATTCTTATCCATTAGTAGTCATAACTTCTACTCTCATGCATCAATATTTAATTGATCAGACTAAATATTAGCTACACGTTCCTTCAAAGCTTATGACACGCCTAATAGATATGTTCAGAATACTAATCGTTCAGCTGACTATCGTCTCATTATCTTTACGGTCCGAAGGATCAAACTGCTCTGATACCAAATTGTAACACCTAATGAAATTTAAGGCTAAGTTTTTTTGTTTTTTTTTTGTAAAACACTGTTAAGTAATATGCATCATAGATGGTTCACCTTCGTAAGTTACATAACACTTAGTTTAAGGGACTATCATATGCCCCATCAAAATACACGAGTTCATAGTAATAATAATAATAAGCTCCGCTAAATTCTAATTTACCATAATTAATAAAAAAAATAAATAATAATTACAACCCTTTCAATTTATACGGATTCCTATATAGCTGAACAAATTAATATATGAACTTGAAACTTAGGTTCACCATGTGTTGCTATACCTAAGAAAAGCCCACAGCTCATCCCATATGTGGCTTTTGCTTCACAATCTTCCGATACCTGCGATATGGTAACTGTCAGTTATATGTAAACATATAACTGAGTAACCTCCTGCATTTTTTAAAACAATTTTATACCATATCACAGCCAGTCAAACTAGAAAACACCCCATTTAATCTCTAACACACAATTCAATCCACAATCAATGCAACAACTCATACATAATGCATGCTATGACAATTATGGATGTATGCATGCCATGATCTTTCATTATCATACTTGTTTCATTTCTTTTCTTTAGTCTTTTACGGAAGCCTCGTGCACAAGACTTCTCCCTAGGCGCATGGCAGCAACGCGCATTTGAGCTCAATCATGGACCAAGCGTCCGTACCGTGATCAACTGCCGGGGTATCTTGACCCCGTTCATTGGGAATAGCCTAGGACTTCCTTACCCGTTCATTGGAATAGTCCTTTCTTTTGGGCCATCTGCCCAGTCACAGGGCAGCCCTACTAGTTCAGGCCATCTTACCCCGTTCATTGGGAGACCCTACATTCTCAATCTTTTTATGCTTGTCCGCTTACCCGGTGTCTGACCGGTGGAACTCAACCCGCTTACTCAACATCCGTTGATGGGGGAAAGCTTAAACTTGTCTTTAAAATTCATTTTCATTTCACATAAAATACTATCATGCATTTGACATTCAACTCATATCATTTGTATACAACATTCATCATTCATCATTCATGACATTACAATTTCATTACTCATTAATTAAATCACTTTCCATCCATATCATAACACTCTACTTATCATAATAACTTCATAACCCTAATACATGTTACTAAGTCCTATAAGCCTATTTCCATTCATTCCTATCTTAGAAATAGGTTACAATGAATTTTAGAAGCTAAAACAGGTCAAGGAGGTACAGAGCAGTCGCTTGAGCGCCAGGCAACTTTTTTCCACTGCCAGAAAATTCATCCTGGCGCTCGAGCCCCAATCCTGATGCTTGAGCGCCAGACATCCATTTGCCACTGCTAGAAATTTTGTCCTGGCGCTCGAGCCCCAGCGGCAGATGATAGCTTTTTGCGAATTTCACTAAAAACTCAGTTTCTTTCCTTTCAACCTCCTTCCTTGACCCCATTTTCACTTCCAAAACACTGCCCACATTATGGCACAACAAATTCACACATATGCAATCAAATTATCATAAATCAAGTGCAATTTAGCATGATTCGAATATCAATTGCTTCAAAATTCAACTTCACATTAAGACCACAAAACACACTTTCAACACACTCACCCATTACTTCTCAATTCACACCATCACATAACATTATTCCAACAAGGAGAACTCTCCCATTTCAATTTCATTTCCTCACATGGTCTACAAGCAACATATTTTCATACAACCACAATTCACATTAGCACTCATACACACACAAACAAGCCAAAATCACAATTTATTATACTTATTCACAATGGTCCAACATCAAGCCACATGCATCAAAACTAAATCCTATAGTTTCACAATTTCAAACCTAACCTCATACCATTTTCTATTTCCTAACTAATCTACTTGGGGTTTAGTGGGGTTACCTCTCACGTGAGCTCCAAAGCCCTAGTCTCCTCCAAGTGTACTCAAAAACTCTAACTTTCCCAAATGACTTGTTAATCCCTAATATTCACAAATAGAAGCTATTAGCACCCCATTAGGACTCCATTTCAAGCTTGCATGCTAGAGATTTGAGTTGGGACATCATTTTCCCCAAAATGGGGCTTGTCTAAGAATGAGAGTGAGTGGAGATGCATGACTTACCTAGGCACTTCAATGGCTTCTCTAAGCTTCCAAATGCCTTCTCCAAGCTCCAGTGGTGAAGAAAAAAGGAAGGAGAAGCTTCATCTCTCTTGGGCTTGAGCAACCCTAGGAGAGCAAGTGTGAAAATGAGAAGTGAAGAGTGTGATGAAGGGAGAAAGGGGTGAGAATGAGAGGGGAATTTATGAGCCAAAGTTGGTCAATCATTCATTGCATGTATGAAATGGAAGAGTAAAGTGAGGAAGTTGGTTAATGATGGTGGGGAAGAAGAGAGCCCTTATGGAAGATGAAGAAGAAGAGGCGATTGTGATTTGGGAAAGTGAAGTGGCGTCAGAGAAGAGGGGAAGAAGTGAAGGGAAGTTGTTTCCCTACTTTGCAATCCAAGCCCCCACTTATAAAACCTTAAAATTGCAACTTAATCCCTTCTCCACATTTCTATAGTTTTTGCAACCAAGTCCCTTGAGCCCACCTTGTTACCCATTTAATCTCTATTTTTATTATAATCTAGTTCTTCCCCCCTAATTTAATTTGCTTTCTAATCTATTCTAGTTTCCCAAATTCCTTATCTTTTCTGAAATAGCCCCTTAACAGTGAGTTTGTGAATGTAAATAATTTACTATAGGAAATTAGAAATTTGGGATGTTACAATTCTACCCCCTTAAAAGAATTGTGTCCTCACAATTCGTTTGAATTCGTAGCTCAAGGAACGTTCATAACTGACATACCTTGAGAGAGCTATAGGTTCCAAAACCTAACGCATTTTAAACTAGCAAGAGTTTTGACCAAGGTCGGGAGCTTGATAGTGTAAATTTTAACGAAGTGTAGTACGACTAAGTTAGAATTTCAACATAAATGTTATATAATTTTAAGAAGACCCTAATTCAATAGAGTGAACAAATACCTTATTTGGGGAAAATGGATTTTGGACCTTGTTTTAGAATCGTGATTTTCACAATCATGGACTTGGAAGAGATCAAGATGAAAATGACATTTAGATCAAAAGTACATTGAGGGAATAAGGATCTACTCTTGAGATGCGACCTTTTTTTTGTGAACTATCTGGAAGACTTGCTCAATTTAGACTTGATGGTACCGAATATTAAGTACTTAATAGAAGTTTCATAGGCTTATTGAATAAAATAGGCGTAACTGAAGAAGTTGCCATCATAGCTATCATTCAAATTGAGGGGATTTTGAATTGGTAAAAGTAACTTAAAATGACTTTAATTTGTGAATTGGGCTTCAAAAGTTACAAGACCTAGAATATGCGTTTTCATTTTTAAAGTTTAGGGGGAACAATATATTGTTTTAAAAAAAATCAAATAAATTAATAACTTTAAAATATGCGTTTTCATTTTTAAAGTAAAAAATACCCTATTTTTCAAGTGTATAGTACACGATTTCTACAAACAAATGTTACAATTTTAAAAATATAAAAATTGTGTAAATTAAGCTAGAAATTTCATGGTAAACAATGCATTGAATTAAAAAAAATTAAATAATTTAATAAATTTAAAATATGCGTTTTCATTTTTTTAGTAAAAAACACCCTATTTTTAAAGTGTATAGTACACAATTTCTAGAAACAAATGTTGATATTTTAAAAATATAAAAAAATAGTGTAAATTAACTAGAAACTTTATGGTGAACAATACATTGTTGTCAAAAAAATTAAATAATTTAATAAATTTAAAATATGCGTTTGCATTATTAAAGTAAAAAACACCCTATTTTTCAAGTGTATAGTACGCGATTTCTAGAAACAAATGTTACTATTTTAAAAATATAAAAAATAGTGTAAATTAAGCTAGAAACTTCTTGGTGAACAATACATTGTTATCAAAAAAATCAAATAATTTAATAAATTTAAAATATGCGTTTTCATTTTTAAAGTAAAAAACACCCTATATTTCAAGTCTATAGTACACGATTTTTACAAACAAATGTTGCAATTTTAAAAATATAAAAAAATAGTGTAAATTAAGCTAGAAACTTCTTGGTGAACAATACATTGTTGTCAAAAAAATCAAATAATTTAATAAATTTAAAATATGTGTTTCATTTTTAAAGTAAAAAACACTTTATATTTGAAGTACACGATTTCTACAAAAAAAAATACATTGATTTTAAAAAAAAATTCAATAATTTAATAAATTTAAAATATGCATTTTAATTTTTTTAGTAAAAAACACCTTATTTTAGAAGTGTATAGTACACGATTTCTAGAAACTGCAACATCCCAAATTTTTAATTTCCTAGAGCAAATTATTTAGATTCACAAACTCATATCCTTAAGGGGCTATTTTAGAAGAAATAAGGAATTTAGGGAACTAAAATAAATTATAAAGCATATAGGATTAAGGGAAAAGGACTAGGTTATGATATGAATACAACTAGAGATTTAAAAATGTAGCGAGGTTGGGTTAGGGGATTAAAATATAAAATTAGAAAGTTGTAACTATGTCCTTGTGGTTTTATTTATTCAAATTTTGTTAAGTTGAACTTTTATTAAATTTTACAAAGACAAGGACCAAGATGCAATTTTTAATAAATTAAAACTAAGGACTACACTCTTACCATGCACTCACCCTCACCTAACCACTACACCCTCACTTGTTTCACTCTCACTCACGTACACACACATCAAAACACAATAAACAAAACTTGAAAGAAATGAAGAGAGAGGGTGGCGAGAGAGAAAGGAGAAGGTGGTGGTGGCCACCACTTTGAGTGCTTGCATGGTGGCCTTCCGGCCACCGGTTGCCGCCGGAGCAGTTGAAAAAAATGATCTATGCGTTGGGAACTCCAATTCTACCGGTTTAGAATCTTCCACGGTGAAATTTATAGATTGAGTTTAGAGCTCCAATTCTAAGGTAACCCCACTAAACCCCAAACTTAAAACTCCAATTAGGGAAATTAGGAATTAGATTAAATTTAGCTTGTATGCATATTGGTATTAAATTAACATGACATGTTTCTTGTGTTCTTGAAGTGTGAGGTTGATCTTGGTTGAATTGGTTCTATATGTGTGGGGTTGATGCATTTATGTTGATTCTTTGTTTGGATATTGGATTGTGAATGTGAATGTATGAGAATGATCTTGATGATAATGTGAATTTGATGAAATTGGACTTTGGTAATCCTTGAGAATTGATCTTTGAGTTATTGAATTAGATGAAGTTAATATGATTTTGAGGAATTGAGATGGAAGGGAGGATTGAAATTTGTGAAAAGTTGATCAAGACCATTTTCCCCTGTTTTGGAACAATTTGAACTGGATTTTTGAATTAGTTTTAATTGGAATGTGACTTCGTGGTCTTCATAATAGTTGTAGAGCACCCACGTAGCTTTCAAAGTTTCTTGGTTTCACTCAATTTGGAGGACTTCAACTCTAGTTATGACCAAATTACTGAGACAAGGTCTATATGAAAGTATCTGTTTTGTTGATTGCACATCCCAGTCAAAGATGACTATTTTTGACAATTAAACTTTTAGAACTAGGTTTTGTGGTCTTCATAAGAGTTGTAGAGCATCCTCTTAGCTTTCAAATGTATTTGGTTTCACTTAATGAGAAGGTCTAAAACTCAAGTTATGACCAAAATATTAACAGGGGTGCGCACACCTTCCTGGGCTGTGTGCACAAGATTGGGCAGCAGCTCCAGGGGTGAATTAAGGTGCACACACCTTCCTGGGCTGTGCGCACAAGATTGTGTTTGACAGCTTCTAAGTGTTTTCTACATCTTTTCTTTAACTTTCATCATTCTTTCCTTCATTATTCAAGTCCAATCCTCTAAAATCAACACTTCTCCATGCTTTATTCCTACATGAACATAATCAAACAAAATTAAATGAAACGATTAAAATTAAGCTAGCAACTTAATTGTGAACAACACATTGTTTTCAAAAAAATCAAATAATATAATAAATTTAAATCATGCGTTTTAATTTTTTTAGTAAAGATCATCCTATTTTTCAAGTGTACAGTACACGATTTCCAGAAATAAATGATGATATTTTAAAAATATAAAAAATAGTATAAATTAAGCTAGAAACTTCATGGTGAACAATACATTGTTAACAAAAAATCAAATAATTTAATAAATTTAAAATATGCGTTTTCATTTTTAAAGTAATAAACATCCTACATTTCAGTCGTACACGTTTTCTAGAAACAAATGTTACTATTTGAAAAATATCAAAAATAGTGTAAATTAAGCTAAAATCTTCTTAGGGAACAATACATTGTTGTCAAAAAAAATCATATAATTTAATAAATTTAAAATATGCATTTTCATTTTTTTAGTAAAAAACACCCTATTTTTCAAGTGTACAGTACACGATTTCTAGAAACAAATGTTCATATTTTAAAAATATAAAAAAAAGTGTAAATTAAGCAAGAAACTACTTGGTGAACAATACATTGTTGTAAAAAAATCAAATAATTTAATAAATTTACAATATGCATTTTCATTTTTTTAGTAAAAAACAATCTATATTTCAAGTGTAAAGTACACGATTTCTAGAAACAAATGTTGACATTTTAAAAATATTAAAAATAGTATAAATTAAGCTAGAAACTTCATGTTGAACAAGACATTGTTAACAAAAAAATCAAATAATTTAATAAATTTAAAATATGTGTTTTCATTTTTAAAGTAATAAACATCCTACATTTCAGTCTGTAGTACACGTTTTCTAGAAACAAATGTTACTATTTGAAAAAGATAAAAAATAGTGTAAATTAAGCTAGAATCGTCTTAGGGAACAATACATTGTTGTCAAAAAAAATCAAATAATTTAATAAATTTAAAATATTCATTTTCATTTTTTTAGTAAAAAACACCCTATTTTTCAAGTGTACAGTACACGATTTCTAGAAACAAATGTTGATATTTTAAAAATATAAAAAATAGTTTAAATTAAGCTAGAAACTACTTGGTGAACAATACATTGCTGTAAAAAAATCAGATAATTTAATAAATTTAAAATATGCATTTTCATTTTTTTAGTAAAAAACAATCTATATTTCAAGTGTACAGTACACGATTTCTAGAAACAAATGTTGATATTTTAAAAATATAAAAAATAGTGTAAAATTAGCTAGAAACTACTTGGTGAACAATACATTGATTTAAAAAAATTAAATAATTTAATAATTTTAATATATGCGTTTTCATTTTATTAGTAAAAAACCCCTTATTTTTCAAGTGTATGGTACACGATTTCTAGAAAAAAAATTGATATTTTAAAAATATAAATAAAAGTTTAAATTAAGCTAGAAACTATATGGTGAACAATACATTGTTGTCAAAAAAGTCAAATAATTTTATAAATTTAAACTATGCATTTTCATTTTTAAAGTTAAAAACACCGTATTTTTCAAGTGTAATAGTACACGATTTCCAGAAACAAATGTTTCATGTTAAAAATATAAAAAATAGTGTAAATTAAGGTAGAAACTTCTTGGTGAAAAATACATGGTTGTGAAAAAAATCAAATAATTTAATAAATTTAAAATATATGTTTTCATTTTGAAACTAAAAAACACCCTATTTTGCAATGTATAGTACGCGATATCTAGAAATAAATGTTTCAATTATAAAAATATAAAAAATTTTAAAATTTAAGCTAGAAGCTTTATGTGTATCATAAGATTGTTTTTCAAAAACATCTAATAATTAAATAAATTTAAAATATCTATTTTCATTTTTAAAGTAAAAATCACCATATTTTTCAAGTGTATAGTACACGATTTCTAGAAACAAATGTTGCAATTTAAAAAATATTAACAATTGTGTAAATTAAGCTAAAAACTTTTTCGGGAACAATACATTGTTTTCAAAAAAACCAAATAATTTAATAAATTGAAAATATGCGTTTTTATTTTTAAAGTAAAAAATACCCTATATTTCAAGTGTATAGTACACGATTTCTAGAAACAAATATTGATATTTTAAAAAGATAAAAAATAGTGTAAATTAAGCTAGCAACTTAATTGTGAACAACACATTGTTGTCAAAAAAATCAAATAATATAATAAATTTAAATCATGCATTTTAATTTTTTTAGTAAAAATCATCCTATTCTTCAAGTGTATTGTACACGATTTCTAGAAACAAATGTTGATATTTTAAAAATATAAAAAATAGTATAAATTAAGCTAGAAACTTCATGGTGAAATATACATTGTTGTCAAAAAATCAAATAATTTAATAAATTTAAAATATGCGTTTTCATTTTTAAAGTAATAAACATCCAACATTTCATGTCTGTAGTACACGATTTCTAGAAATAAATGTTACTATTTGAAAAATATAAAAAATAGCGTAAATTATGCTAGAATCTCCTTAGGGAACAATACATTGTTGTCAAAAAAAATCAAATAATTTAATAAATTTAAAATATGCGTTTTCATTTTTTTTTGTAAAAATCACACTATTTTTCAAGTGTACAGTACACGATTACTTCAAACATATTTTAAAAATATTAAAAACAGTGTAAATTAAGCTAGCAACTTAATTGTGTACAATACATTGTTGTCAAAAAAAATCGAATAATTTAATAAATCTAAAATATGCGTTTTCAATTTTTTAGTAAAAAATACCCTATTTTTTAAGTATACAGTACACGATTTCTAGAAACAAATGTTGATATTTTAAAAATATTAAAAATAGTGTAAATTAAGCTAGAAACTACTTGGAGAACAATACATTGTTGTAAAAAAATCAAATAATTTAATAAATTTAAAATATTCGTTTTCATTTTTAAAGTAAAAAATACTATATATATCAAGTCTATAGTACACGATTTTTACAAACAAATATTGCAATTTTAAAAATATTTAAAATTGTGTAAATTAAGCTAGAAATTTCATGGTGAACAATATGTTGATTTAAAAAAAATTAAATAATTTAATAAATTTAAAATTTGCGTTTTCATTTTATTAGTAAAAAACACCCTATTTTTCAAGATTATGATACACGATTTCTAGAAAAAACTGTTCACATTTTAAATATATAAATAATAGGTTAAATTAAGCTAGAAACTTCATGGTGAACAATATATTGTTGTCAAAATATCAAATATTTTAATATATCTAAAATATGTGTTTTTATTTTTAAAGTAAAAAACCCCCTATATTTCAAGTGTATAGTACACGATTTCTAGAAACAAATGTTGATATTTCAAAAATATAAAAAATAGTGTAAATTAAGCTAGAAATTTCTTAATGAACAATTCATTGTTTTAAAAAAATCAAATAATTTAAAAACTTAATTTAAAAAATCAAATAACTTCATGGTGAACAATATATTGTTGTCAAAATATCAAATATTTTAATATATCTAAAATATGTGTTTTCATTTTTAAACTAAAAAACACCCTATTTTCCATGTGTACAGTACACGATTTCTAGAAATAAATGTTGATATTTAAAAAATATAAAAAATAGTGTAAATTAATCTTAAAACTACTTGGTGAACAATACATTGTTGTAAAAAAATCAAATAATTTAATAAATTTAAAATATTATTTTTCATTTTTAAAGTAAAAAATACTCTATATTTCAAGTCTATAGTACACGATTTCTACAAACAAATATCGCAATTTTAAAAATATAAAAAATTGTGTAAATTAAGCTAGAAATTTCATGGTGACCAATATATTGATTTCAAAAAAATTGAATAATTTAATAAATTTAAAATTTGCATTTTCATTTAATTAGTAAAAAACACCCTATTTTTCAAGTTTATGATACACGATTTCTAGAAAAAAATGTTCACATTTTAAAAATATAAATATTAGAATAAATTAAGCTAGAAACTTCATGGCGAACAATATATTGTTGTCAAAAAAGCAAATAATTTAATAAATTTAAAATATGTGTTTTAATTTTAAAAGTAAAAAACATCCTATATTTCAAGTGTAACACGATTTCTAGAAATGTTGATATTTTAAAAATATAATAAATAGTGTAAATTAAGCTAGAAATCTTTTGGTGAACAATACATTGTTTTAAAAAATCAAATAATTTAATAAATTTAAAATATGCCTTTTCATTTTTTTAGTAAAAAACATCCTATTTTTCAAGTGTATAGTACACGATTTTTGGAAATAAAATGCTGATATTTTAAAAATATAAAAAAATAGCGTAAATTAAGCTAAAATCTTCTTGGTAAACAATACATTGTTGTCAAAAAAATCAAATAATTTAATAAATTAAAAATATGCGTTTTATTTTTAAAGTAAAAAACACTTTTTATTTCAAGTCTATAGTACATGATTTCTTGAAACAAATGTTGATATTTGAAAAATATAAAAAATAGTGTTAATTAAGCTAGAATCTTCTTAGGGAACAATACATTGTTGTCAAAAAAATAAAATAATTTATTAAATTTAAAATATGCGTTTTCATTTTTAAACTAAAAAACACCCTATTTTCCAAGTGTACAATTTCTAGAAACAAATTTTGATATTTTAAAAATATAAAAAATAGTGTAAATTACGCTAGAAACTACTTGGTGGACAATACATGGTTGTAAAAAAATAAAATAATTTAATAAATTTAAAATATGCGTTTTAATTTTTAAAGTAAAAAACCGTCTATATTTCAAGTCTATACTACACGATTTCTACAAACAAATGTTGCAATTTTAAAAATATAGACAATTGTATAAATTAAGCTAGAAGCTTCATGGTGAACAATACATTGATTTAAAAAAATCAAATAATTTAATAATTTTAATATGTGCATTTTAATTTTATTAGTAAAAAACCCCTATTTTTCAAGTGTATGGTACACGATTTCTAGAAAAAAATTTGATATTTTAAAAATATAAATAAAAGTGTAAATTAAGGTAGAAACTACATGGTGAACAATACATTGTTGTAAAAAAAATCAAATAATTTGATAAATTTAAAATATGCGTTTTCATTTTTAAAGTTAAAAACACCCTATTTTTCAAGTGTATAGTACGCGATTTCCAGAAGCAAATGTTTCATGTTTAAAAATATAAAAAATAGTGTAAATTAAGGTAGAAACTTCTTGGTGAACAATACATGGTTTTGAAAAAAATCAAATAATTTAATAAATTTAAAATATGTGTTTTCATTTTGAAACTAAAAAACACCCTATTTTGCAAGTGTAGAGTACACGATATCTAGAAATAAATATTGATATTTTAAAAATATAAAAAATATTGTAAATTAAGCTAGAAACTTCTTGGTGAACAATACTTTGTTTTAAAAAGATCAAAAAATTGAATAAATTTAAAATATTCATTTTCATTTTTTTAGTAAAACACCCTATTTTTCAAGTGTATAGTACACGATTTTTAGAAACAAAATGCTGATATTTTAAAAATATAAAAAAATAGCATAAATTAAGCTAGAATCTTCTTGGTGAACAATACATTGTTGTCAAAAAAATCAAATAATTTAATAAATTAAAAATATGCGTTTCGTTTTTAAAGTAAAAAACACTTTATATTTCAAGTTTATAGTACACAATTTCTAGAAACATATGTTGATATTTTAAAAATATAAAAAATAGTGTAAATTAAGCTAGAAACTTCTTGGTGAACAATAAACTGTTGTAAAAAAAATCAAATAATTTCATAAATTCAAAATATGTGTTTTCATTTTTGAAACTAAAAAACACCCTATTTTCCAAGTGTATAGTACACGATTTCTAGAAACAAATTTTGATTTTTTATAAATATAAAGAATAGTATAAATTAAGCTAGAAACTTCTTGGTTATCAATACAATGTTGTGAAAAGAAATCAAATAATTTAATAAATTTAAAATAAGCGATTTCATTTTTTTAGTAAAAAATACCCTATTTTTCAAGTGTATAGTACATGATTTCTAGAAACAAATGTTGATATTTAAAAAAAAAAAGTGTAAATTAAGCTAGAAACTTCATGTTGTATAATATATTGTTGTCAAAAAAATCAAATAATTTAATAAATTTAAAATATGCGTTTTCATTTTTTTAGCAAAAAAACACCCTATTTTTAAAGTGTACAGTACACGATTTCTAGAACCAAATGTTGATATTTTAAAAATATAAAAAATAGTGTAAATTAAGCTAGAAACTACTTGGTGAACAATCCATTGATGTAAAAAAATCAAATAATTTATGTAACACCCTAATTTTTGTAAAGAGTAGTTACGGAAAATATTACTTTTTTTTTTGTTTAAAAATCTGATACTTAAAATTTTTCTTGAAACTACCAACATTTGCTACTTGGTTTCATTTAAAATACAAGCGGAAATGTTCTTTTATTAAATTATAATTTCCTTTACAGTTGAACAATATAACATCTGAATAAAAATCTTAGTTTCACCATGTATGGCTACTTCTAAGGAATTCCTATAGCTTTTCCTCATCCATTGCTTTAGCTCCAAAATCTTTGGCTACCTGCAATATTGAGACCGTCAGTTATATGTAAAATATATAACCGAGTAACCCCCGGTCTAACTAAAAACATTTTAAATCATTATTGCAGTCAGTCTAACTGGAAATCTCCCCAAATATACGCCCTAGCAATCACACATCATACACATAGCACATACACGTACTAACAACCCATTCATATACAATGCATGCAATGACAATATCAATTATGTATGCATGCCATGATCCCTTTTTATTTCTTTTCATTTCACTTCTTTTTAACAGGAAACCCGGTGCACACGGGAATCCACCATGTGCGTGACAATAGCACTCTAGAGCTCTCTGCAAACCCTGGTAAGCGTCCTTAACCAGAGTCAATGCCTCACCTCTTTTAGAGGTCTGCAAGGACTATTACCCCTTTCCAGCAATAGCCCCCAATTATTTTTTTTTCTCAAAGTCAACACCCATTACAGGTCTGCAAGAACTATTACCCCTTCCGGTAATAGCCCCCAAATCATTTCTCTTATTCAGATTCATCACCCATTACAGGTCTGCAAGAACTATTACCCCTTCCGGTAATAGCCCCCAAATCATTTCTCTGATTCAGAGTCAACACCCATTACAGGTCTGCAAGAGCTATTACCCATCTAGATAATAACCCCCAATTATTCTCTTTTCCATGCTTGTCCACTTACCCGATCTACTTCTGGCGGAACTCAACCCACTTACTCAACAAAGGTTGATGGGGGAAGCATTTCTCTTATCACTTGTTTCCACATTACATGTTATCATGCATCAAACATACATCTCACATTAATTGCATTCAACATGTTCCAACATTCATCATTCATCTCATCTCAATCATATAAAACATCAATCAAATTACTCACCATTTAGGTTATAACACATACCACAACATTTCAATGATCCTATTGCATGTTTATAAGTCACATGAACCTAATTTCATTCATTCCTATCCTAGAAATGGATTTATGATGTTTACATTGCAATTTGTTTGATTATGTTCATGTAGGAATAAGCATGGAGAAGTGTTGATCTTTGAAGATTAGGCTTAAAGAATGAAGCTAGAGATGAAAGGAGTTGAAGAATGAAGGCTAGAAGGGTGTGGGATTGAATTTCTCCCCAAGCTGTGCGCACACTTTGCTCAGCTGTGTGCACCTTAACTGTGTTTTTGCTTACTGCCTCCAGTTGTGCGCACAACCCTCCAACATGTGCGCACCTTAATTCCCCCTAGAGCTGGTGCCCAATCTTGTGCGCACAGCCCAGGAACGTGTGCGCACCTCTGTTCGTATTTTGGCCATAACTTGAGTTGTATACCTCCAAATAGCGTGAAACCAAAAGCATTTGAAAGCTAAGAGGATTCTATACAACTCATATGAAGACCACAAAACTCATTTCTAAAACTTTAATTGTAAAAAATAGTTATCTTTGACAGGTATGTGCAATCAAATAAATAGATAGTTTCACATAGACCCTGTCTCAGTAATTTTGTCATAACTAGAGTTGTAGACCTCCAAATTGAATGAAACCAAAAGCATTTGAAAGCTAAGAGGATTATCTACAACTCTTATTAAGACGACAAAGTCAAATTCTAATTAAAACCAATTCCAAAATCCAGTTCAACTTGTGCCAAAATAGGGGAAATGGTATTGATCAACTTTTCACAAGTTTCAATCCTCCCTTCCATCTCAATTCCTTAAAATCATATTAATTTCATCTAATTCAATATAAATCACTCAAAGATCAATTCACAAGGATGACCAAAGTCCAATTTCATCAAATTCACATCATCATCAAGATCATTCTCAAAGCATACAATATCATAAGCATTCAATATTCACTTCACTTTTCAAAACTCAAGATATAATTCAAGCTAATTCAAACAAAACACATGCAATCAAATTTCTACAATCTAACACAACCAATTCCAACACCTAACCTCATACCATCATCTAATCCATAATTTCACTAACTTGGGGGTTTTGTGGGTTACCTTGATTTTTAGTTCCAAGCAAAATTGCCATCTTCAAGGGTTCACCACCCAACTTTCAAATGCCCAAGTGATTTAAGATCCTCCCACACCCAATTCAAGAGTTGCATGTGAGGATTGTGGTGGTTTTTGGAACTCTTCTTCAATTTCCAATTTGAACACAAGAGAGGGAATGGAGCTTGCATGTACCTACCTATGGAAGCTATGGAGCCCTTGAAACTTAAAGATGATCCTTTAAGCCTTGATGTTGAAGTTTTGAGAGTGATTTGTTAGTGGGTGATGAGGAAATGGAAGGAAACCCTAGGAGAGGTTTGAGAAGATGGAGAAATGAGAGAGAGAGGAGTGAGGCGCATATGGGGAGGAAGAAGAGGTGAGGGGCTTATTTTCAAACTTTGCAATTTTCTAAATCTTTGCAATTTGGTCCTTATCACTAAAACTCTTAGTAATTGTAACCAAATTCCTAAATTTCCAAATTCTTTTCTAAAGAGTCCCTCAAGGATCAATGTGCTATTTTGAAAGGCCTACTCCTTCATTCGGGAAAAATTAGGGATGTTACAATTTAATAAATTTAAAATATGCATTTTCATTTTTAAAGTAAAAAATACTCTATATTTCAAGTCTATATATAGTACACGATTTCTACAAACAAATATTGCAATTTTAAAAATATAAAAAATTGTGTAAATTAAGCTAGAAATTTCATGGTGAACAATACATTGATTTCAAAAAAAAAATTAAATAATTTAATAAATTTAAAATTTGCGTTTTCATTTTATTAGTAAAAAAACACCCTATTTTTCAAGTTTATAGTACACGATTTCTAGAAAAAAAATGTTCACATTTTAAAAATATAAATAAAAGTGTAAATTAAGCTAGAAACTTCATGGTGAACAATATATTTTTGTCAAAAAAATCAAATAATTTAATAAATTTAAAATATGCGTTTTCATTTTTAAAGTAAAAAACACCCTTTATTTCAAGTGTATAGTACACGATTTCTAGAAACAAATGTTGATATTTTAAAAATATAAAAAAAAGTGTAAATTAAGCTAGAAACTTCATGGTGAATAATGTAACACCCTCATAAAATGGCCTTAAACTAACATGTAAAACATACATGCTTTTCACGTGATTAAGTGGCCTTGTCAATGATTCTATGAAAATTACCCTATTTAAAGAAATAAATCCTGAATATATAATTACATGACCACACTAGTGAGAGTTAGACCTGAATTACTTGGCTAGAGTCTCAAAATACAAGTCCAAGTGACATCAAAAGAGGAAATCTATGATAGTAACTTTATTACACTTTAGGATTTCTAGGAAAAAAATGTTCACATTTTAAAAATATAAATAAAAGTGTATATTAAGCTAGAAACCTCATGGTGAACAATATATTTTTGTCAAAAAATCAAATAATTTAATAAATTTAAAATATGAGTTTTCATTTTTAAACTAAAAAACACCCTATATTTCAAGTGTATAGTACACGATTTCGAGAAACAAATGTTGATATTTTAAAAATATAAAAAATAGTGTAAATTAAGGTAGAAACTTCTTGGTGAATAATACATTGTTGTAAAAAAAATCAAATAATTTAATAAATTTAAAATATGTGTTTTCATTTTTTTAGTAAAAAACACCCTATTTTTCAAGTGTTTATTTATAGTACACGATTTTTAGAAACAAATGCTGATATTTTAAAAATATAAAAAAAATAGTGTAAATTAAACAAGAATCTTCTTTGTGAACAATACATTGTTGTCAAAAAAATCAAATAATTTAGTAAATTAAAAATATGCGTTACATTTTTAAACTAAAAAACACCCTATTTTCCAAGTATATAGTACACGATAACTAGAAATAAATGTTTCAATTTAAAAAATATAAAAAATTGTAAAATTTAAGCTAGAAACTTTATGGGGAACAAAAGATTGTCTTTTTAAAAAAATCAAATAATTTAATTAATTTAAAATATGCATTTTCATTTTTAAAGTAAAAAACACCCTATTTTTCAAGTGTAAATTACACGATTTCTAGAAACAAATGTTGCAATTTTAAAAATATTAACAATTGTGTAAATTAAGAAACAAACTTTATGAGGAACAATACATTGTTTTCAAAGTAATCCAATAAATTAATAAATTTAAAATATGCGTTTTCATTTTTAAAGTAAAAAACACCCTATATTTCAAGTGTATAGAACACGATTTGTAGAAGCAAATGTTGATATTTTAAAAATATAAAAAATAGTGTAAATTAAGCTAGAAACTTTTTGGTTATCAATACAATGTTGTGAAAAAAATCAAATATTTTAATAAATTTAAAAATAAGAGATTTCATTTTTTTAGTAAAAAACACCCTATTTTTCAAGTGTATAGTAAACGATTTCTCGAAACAAATTTTGATATTTTTAAAATACAAAAAAAGTGTAAATTAAGCTAAAAACTTCATGGGGAATAACATATTGCTGTCAAAAAAATCAAATAATTTAATAAATTTAAAATATGTTTTTTTTTTAGCAAAAAACACCCTATTTTTCAAGTGTACAGTACACGATTTCTAGAAACAAATGTTGATATTTTTAAAATATTAAAAATAGTGTAAATTAAGCTAGAAACTTCTTGGTGAACAATATATTGTTGTAAAAAAATCAAATAATTTAATAAATTTAAAATATGCGTTTTCATTTTTAAAGTAAAAAACACTCTATATTTCAAGTATATAGTACACGATTTCTACAAACAAATATTTCAATTCTAAAAATATAAAAAATATAATTGTGTAAATTAAGCAAGAAATTTCATGGTGAACAATACATTGATTTCAAAAAAACATTAAATAATTTAATCAACTTAAAATTTGCGTTTTCATTTTATTAGTAAAAAACACCCTATTTTTCAAGTGTACACGATTTCTACAAAAAATGTTGATATTTTAAAAATATAAATAAAAGTGTAAATTAAGCTAGACACTTCATGGGGAAAAATACATTGTTGTAAAAAAATCAAATAATTTAATAAATTTAAAATATGCAATTTCATTTTTAAAGTAAAAAACACCCTATATTTCAAGTGTATAGTACACGATTTCTAGAAACAAATGTTGATATTTTAAAAATATAAAAAAATAGTGTAAATTAAGCTAGAATCTTCTTGGTGAACAATGCATTGTTGTCAAAAAAATCAAATTATTTAATAAATTTAAAATATGCGTTTCATTTTTAAAGTAAAAAACACTTTATCTTTCAAGTCTATAGTACACAATTTCTAGAAACATATGTTGATATTTTAAAAATATAAAAAATAGTGTAAATTAAGCTAGAAACTTCTTGGTGAACAATACACTGTTGTAAAAAAATCAAATAATTTAACATATTTAAAATATGCGTTTTCATTTTTAAAGTAAAAAACAGTCTATATTTCAAGTCTATAGTACACGATTTCTACAAACAAATATTGCAATTTTAAAAACATAAAAAATTGTGTAAATTAAGCTAGAAATTTCATGGTAAACAATACATTGATGTAACAAAAAATCGAATAATTTAATAAATTTAAAATATATGTTTTTATTTTTTTAGTAAATAACACCCTATTTTTCAAGTGTATAGTACACGATTTCTAGAAACAATTGTTGATATTTTAAAAAAATAATAAATAGTGTAAATTAAGCTAGAAACTTCTTGGTGAACAATACATTGTTGTCAAAAAAATCAAATAATTTAATAAATACAAAATATGCATTTTCATTTTTAAAGTAAAAAAAACTTTATATTTCAACTCTGGTACACAATTTTTAGATACAAATGTTGATATTTTAAAAATATAAAAAATAGTGTAAATTAAACTAGAAACTTCATGGTGAACAATACATTATTTTAATAAAAATAAAATAATTTAATAAATTTAAAATATGCGGTTTCATTTTTTAAGTAAAAAACACTCTATATTTCAAGTCTATAGTACATGATTTCTTCAAACAAATATTGCAATTTTAAAAATAAAACAAATTGTGTAAATTAAGCTAGAAGTTTCATGGTAAACAATACATTGATTTCAAAAAATATTAAATAAATTAATAAATTTAAAATTTACAATTTCATTTTATTAGTAAAAAACACCCTATTTTTCAAGTGTATGGTACACGATTTCTAAAATAAAATGTTGATATTTTGAAAATATAAATAAAAGTGTAAATTAAGCTTGAAACTTGATGGTGAACAATATAGTGTTTTCAAAAAAGTCAAGTAAATATTAAAATAAAAATATGTATTTTCATTTTTAAAGTGAAAAACACCCTATTTTTCTAGTGTACAGTACACGATTTCAGTGTAAATTAAGCTAGAAACATTTTGGTGAAAAATATATTGTTGTAAAAAACATCAAATAATTTAATAAATTTAAAATATTCATTTTAATTTTTAAAGTAAAAAATACCCTAGATTTCAAGTGTATAGTACACGATTTCTAGATACAAATGTTGATATTTTAAAAATATATTAAATCGTGTAAATTAAGCTAGAAACTTCTTGGTGAACAATACAATGTTGTAAAAAAAATCAAATAATTTAATAAATTTAAAATATGCGTTTTCATTTTTTTAGTTAAAAACACCCTATTTTTCAAGTGGACTGTACACGATTTCTAGAAACAAATGTTGACATTTTAAAAATATAAAAAATAGTTTAAATTAGGCTAAAAATTTCATGATGGAAAATACATTGATTTCAAAAAAAAATTAAATAATTTAATAAATTTAAAATTTGCCTTTTCATTTTATTCGTAAAAAAACCCTATTTTTCAAGTGTATGGTACACAATTTCTAGAAAAAAAATGTTTATATTTTAAAAATATAAATAAAAGTGTAAATTAAGCATGAAACACTACTGTGAACAATATATTGTTTTCAAAAAATCAAATAATATAATAAAATTAAAATATGCGTTTTCATTTTCAAGGTAAAAAACACCCTATATTTCATGTGTATAGTACACGATTTCTAGAAACAAATGTTGATATTTTAAAAATATAAAAAATAGTGTAAATTAAGCTAGAAACTTCCTGGTGAACAATACATTATTGTCAAAAAAATCAAATAATTTCATAAAATTATAATATGCATTTTCATATTTAATGTAATAAACACCCTACATTTCATGTCTATAATACACGATTTCTAGAAACAAATGTTACTATTTTAAAAATATAAAAAAATAGTGTAAATTAAGCTAGAATCTTCTTGATGGACAATACATTGTTGTCAAAAAATCAAATAATTTAATAAATTTAAAATTTGCGTTTTTATTTTTAAAGTAAAAAACACCCTATATTCCAAGTGTATAGTACACGATTTCTAGAAACAAATGTTGATATTTAAAAATTATAAAAAATTGGGTAAATTAACCAAGAAACTTCTTGGAGAACAATACATTTTTGTAAAAAAAAGAAAATAATTTAATATATTTAAAATATCCGTTTTCATTTATTAGTAAAAAACACCCTCTTTTTCACGTGTATGGTACACGATTTCTAGAAACAAATGTTGATATTTTAAAAATATAAAAAAATAGTGTAAATTAAGCTAGAATCTTCTTGGTGAACAATACATTGTTATAAAAAAAATTAAATAATTTATTAAATTTAAAATATGCGTTTTCGTTTTTAAAGTAAAAAACACTCTATATTTCAAGTCTATAGTACACGATTTCTAGAAAAAAATGTTGATATTTAAAAAATATAAATAAAAGTGTAAATTAAGCTTGAAACATCATGGTGAATAATATATTTTTGTCAAAAAATCAAATAATATAATAAAATTAAAATATGCGTTTTCATTTTTAAGGTAAAAAACACACTATATTTCAAGTGTATAGTACACGATTTCTAGAAACAAATGTTGATATTTTAAAAATATAAAAAACAGTGTAAATTAAACTAGATACTTCGTGGTGAACAATACATTATTGTCAAAAAAGTCAAATCATTTCATAAAATTATAATATGCATTTTCATTTTTAATGTAATAAACACCCTACATTTCATGTTTATAATACACGATTTCTAGAAACAAATGTTACTATTTTAAAAATATAAAAAAATAGTGTAAATTAAGCTAGAATCTTCTTGATGAAAAATACATTGTTGTCAAAAAATCAAATAATTTAATAAATTTAAAACATGCATTTTCATTTTTGAAGTAAAAAACACCCTATATTTCAATTGTATAGTACACGATTTCTAGAAACAAATGTTGATATTTAAAAAAAATAAAAAATTGGGTAAATTAACCAAGACCCTTCTTGGTGAACAATACATTGTTGTAAAAAAAAAGAAAATAATTTAATATATTTTAAATATCCGTTTTATTTATTAGTAAAAAACACCCTATTTTTCAAGTGTATGGTACACGATTTCTAGAAACAAATGTTGATATTTTAAAAATATAAAAAAATAGTGTAAATTAAGCTAGAATCTTCTTGGTGAACAATACATTGTTATAAAAAAATTAAATAATTTATTAAATTTAAAATATGTGTTTTCGTTTTTAAAGTAAAAAACACTCTATATTTCAAATCTATAGTACACGATTTCTAGAAAAAAATGTTGATATTTTAAAAATATAAATAAAAGTGTAAATTAAGCATGAAACATCATGGTGAACAATATATTGTTGTCAAAAAATCAAATAATATAATAAAATTAAAATATGCGTTTTCATTTTTAAGGTAAAAAACACACTATATTTTAAGTGTATAGTTCACGATTTCTAGAAACAAATGTTAATATTTTAAAAATATAAAAAATAGTGTAAATTAAGCTAGAAGCTTCGTGGTGAACAATACATTATTGTCAAAAAAGTCAAATAATTTCATAAAATTATAATATGCATTTTCATATTTAATGTAATAAACACCCTACATTTCATGTCTATAATACACGATTTCTAGAAACAAATGTTACTATTTTAAAAATATAAAAAAATAGTGTAAATTAAGCTAGAATCTTCTTGATGAACAATACATTGTTGTCAAAAAATCAAATAATTTAATAAATTTAAAATTTGCGTTTTTATTTTTAAAGGAAAAAACACCCTATATTCCAAGAGTATAGTACACGATTTCTAGAAACAAATGTTGATATTTAAAAAATATAAAAAATTGGGTAAATTAACCAAGAAACTTCTTGGAGAACAATACATTGTTGTAAAAAAAAGAAAATAATTTAATATATTTAAAATATCCGTTTTCATTTATTAGTAAAAAACACCCTCTTTTTCACGTGTACGGTACACGATTTCTAGAAACAAATATTGATAATTTAAAAATATAAAAAAATAGTGTAAATTAAGCTAGAATCTTCTTGGTGAACAATACATTGTTATAAAAAAAATTAAATAATTTATTAAATTTAAAATATGCGTTTTCGTCTTTAAAGTAAAAAACACTCTATATTTCAAATCTATAGTACACGATTTCTAGAAAAAAATGTTGATATTTTAAAAATATAAATAAAAGTGTAAATTAAGCTTGAAACATCACGGTGAACAATATATTGTTGTCAAAAAATCAAATAATATAATAAAATTAAAATATACGTTTTCATTTTTAAGGTAAAAAACACACTATATTTTAAGTGTATAGTTCACGATTTCTAGAAACAAATGTTAATATTTTAAAAATATAAAAAATAGTGTAAATTAAGCTAGAAACTTCGTGGTGAACAATACATTATTGTCAAAAAAGTCAAATAATTTCATAAAATTATAATATGCATTTTCATTTTTAATGTAATAAACACCCTACATTTCATGTTTATAATATACGATTTCTAGAAATAAATGTTGATATTTAAAAAATATAAAAAATTGGGTAAATTAAGCAAGAAACTTCTTGGTGAACAATATATTGTTGTAAAAAAAATAAAATAATTGAATATATTTAAAATATCCGTTTTCATTTATTAGTAAAAAACACCATATTTTTCAAGTGTATGGTACACGATTTCTAGAAACAAATGTTGATATTTTAAAAATATAAAAAAAAGTGTAAATTAAGCTAGAATCTTCTTGGTGAACAATACATTGTTATAAAAAAAATTAAATAATTTAATAAATTTAAAATATGCGTTTTCATTTTTAAAGTAAAAAACACTCTATATTTCAAGTCTATAGTACACGATTTCTAAAAATAAATATTGCAATTTTAAAAATATAAAAAATTGTGTAAATTAAGCTATAAATTTCATGGTGAACAATATATTGATTTCAAAAAAAGTTAATTAAATTAATAAATTTAAAACTTGCGTTTTCATTTTATTAGTAAAAAACACCCTATTTTTCAACTATAAATTAATAATATATTGTTGATATTTAAAGTAATGAACACCCTACATTTCATGTCTATAATACACAATTTCTAGAAACAAATGTCACTATTTTAAAAATATTAAAAAAATAGTGTAAATTAAGTTAGAATCTTCTTGGTGAGCAATACATTGTTATCAAAAAAATCAAATAATTTAATAAATTTAAAATATGTGTTTCATTTTTAAAGTAAAAAAAACTTTATATTTCAAGTCTATAGCACACGATTTCTACAAACAAATGTTGGCATTTAAAAAATATAAAAAATTGTGTACATTAAGCTAGAAACTTCATGGTGAACAATACATGATTTTAAAAGAAATTAAAAAATTTAATAAATTTAAAATATTCTTTTTCATTTTATTAGTAACACACTACCTAATTTTCAAGTGTATGGTACACGATTTCTAGAAAAAAAATGGTGATATTTAAAAAATATAAATAAAAGTGTAACTTAAGCTAGAAAGTTCTTGGTGAACAATACATTGTTGTCAAAATATCAAATAGTTTTATAAATTTAAAATATTCGTTTTAATTTCTAAAGTTAAAAGCACCATATTTTTCAAGTGTATAGTATGCGATTTCCAGAAACAACGGTTTCCATTTTAAAAATATAAAAAATTGTAAAAAATAAGCTAGAATCTTTATGGGGAACAATAGATTTTTATCAAAAAAAATAAAATAATTTAATAAATTTAAAATATGTATTTTCATTTTTAAAGGAAAAAACACCCTTTTTTTCAAGTGTATAGTACACGATTTCTAGAAACAAATGTTGATATTTTAAAATATAAAAAATCGTGTAAATTAAGGTAGAAACTTCTTGGTGAACAAGACATTGTTGTGAAAAAAGTCAAATAATTTAATAAACTTAAAATATGTATTTTCATTTTGAAACGAAAAAACACCTTATTTTCCAAGTGTATAGTAAGCGATATCTAGAAAAAAATGTTTGAATTTTAAAAATATAAAAAATTGTAAAATTTTTGCTAGAAACTTTATGTGTAACATAAGATTGTTTTCAGAAAAAATAAAAAAATTTAATAAATTTAAAATATGCTTTTTCATTTTTAAAGTAAAAAACACCCTATTTTTCAAGAGTATAGTACACGATTTCTAGAAACTAATGTTGCAATTTTAAAAATATAAACAATTGTGTACATTAACCTACAAACTTTATCGGTAACAATAAATTGTTTTCAAAAAATCAAATAATTTAATAAATTGAAAATATGCGCTTTCATTTTTAAAGTAAAAAACACCCTATATTTCAAGTGTATAAGTACACGATTTCTAGAAAAAGATGCTGATATTTTAAAAATATAAAAAATAGTGTAAATTAAGCTAGAAACTTCTTGCTTAACAATACATTATTTTAAAAAAAATCAAATAATTTGATAAATTTAAAAAAAGCATTTTCAATTTTTTAGTAAAAAACACCCTATTTTTCAAGAGTATAGTACACGATTTCTAGATACAAATGTTGATATTTTAAAACTATAAAAATATAGTGTAAATTAAGCTAAAAACTTCATGGTGAATAATATATTATTCCCAAAAAAAATCAAATAATTTAATAAATTTTAATATGCGTTTTCATTTTTTTAGCAAAAAACACCCTATTTTTAAAATGTATAATACACGATTTCTAGAAACAAATGTTGATATTTTAAAAATATAAAAAATAGTGTAAATTAAGCTAGAAACTTTTTGGTGAACAATACATTGTTGTAAAAAAAATCAAATAATTTAATAAATTCAAATATGCATTTTCATTTTTAAAGTAAAAAACACTCTATATTTCAAGTCTATATTACACGATTTATACAAACAAATATTGCAATTTTAAAAATCTAAAAAAATGTGTAAATTAAGCTAGAAATTTCATGGTGAACAATACATTGATTTCAAAAAGAAATTAAATAATTTAAAGAATTTAAAATTTGCCTTTTCATTTTATTAGTAAAAAACACCCTAAATTTGAAGTGTATGGTACACAATTTCTTGAAAACAATGTTGATATTTTAAAAATATAAATAAAAGTGTAAATTAAGCTTGAAACTTGATGGTGAACAATATATTTTTTTCAAAAAAGTCAAGTAAATAATAAAATTAAAATATTTATTTTCATTTTTAAAGTAAAAAACACCCTATTTTTCAAGTGTACAGTACACGATTTAAGTGTAAATTAAGCTAGAAACATTTTGGTGAACAATACATTGTTGTAAAAAACATCAAATAATTTAATAAATTTAAAATATGTATTTTAATTTTTAAAGTAAAAAACACCCTAGATTTCAAGTGTATAGTGCACAATTTCTAGATACAAATGTTGATATTTTAAAAATATATTAGGTACTGTAAATTAAGCTAGAAACTTCTTGGTGAACAATACATTGTTGTAAAAAATATCAAATAATTTAATAAATTTAAAATATGCATTTTTATTTTTTTAGTAAACTACACCCTATTTTTCAAGTGTACTGTACACGATTTCTAGAAACAAATGTTGACATTTTTAAAATATAAAAAATAGTTTAAATTAGGCAAAAAACGTTTTGGTGATCAGTACATTATTGTAAAAAAAATCAAATAATTTAATAAATTTAAAATATGCGTTTTCATTTTTAAAGTAAAATACACTCTATATTTGAAGTCTATATAGTACACGATTTCTACAAGTAAATATTGCAATTTTAAAAATATAAAAAATTATGTAAATTAAGTTAGAAATTTCATGGTGAACAATACATTGGTTTCAAAAAAAATTTAAATAATTTAATAAATTTAAAATTTGCCTTTTCATTTTATTAGTAAAAAACTTTTTATATTTCAATTCTATAGTATACGATTTCAACAAACAAATATTGCAATTTTAAAAATATAGAAAATTGTGTAAAGTAAGCTAGATATGTCAAGGCGATCAATACATTGATTTCAGAAAAATTAAATAATTTAATAAATTTAAAATTTTCATTTTATAAATGTAAAACACCCTATTTTTCAATTATATGGTACACGATTTCTAGAAACAAATGTTGATATTTTAAAAATATAAAAATAGTGTAAATTAAGCTAGAAACGTTTTGGGGAACAATACATTGTTTTAAAAAAAATCAAATAATTTAATAAATTTAAAATACGCGTTTTCATTTTTAAAGTAAAAAACACTCTATATTTCAAGTCTATAGTACACAATTTCTACAAACAAATATTGCAATTTTAAAAATATAAAAATCTGTTTAAATTAAGATAGAAATTTCATGGTGAACAATACATTGATTTCAAAAAAAATTAAATAATTTAGCAAATTTAAAATTTTCCGTTTCATTTTATTAGTAAAAAACACTCTATATTTACAGTCTATAGTACACGATTTCTACAAACAAATATTGCAATTTTAAAAATATTAAAAACTGTGTAAATTAAGCTAGAAATTTCATGGTGAACAATACATTGATTTCAAAATAAAATTAAATAATTTAATAAACTTAAATTTTGCCTTTTCATTTTATTGGTAAAAAATACCCTATTTTTCAAGTGTATGGTACACGATTTCTAGAAAAAAATGTTGATATCTTAAAAATATAAATAAGGGTATAAATTAAGCTAGAAACTTCACGGTGAACAATATATTGTTTTTAAAAAAATCAAATAATTTGATAAATTTTGTAACACCTTAATTTTTTAGTCCGTTTTTTTTAAAACACTAACGGAAACTAAATTCTAATTTACAACAATTAATGATTATAATTACTGTAACATCCCAAAAATCCATAAAAGAGACTTAGGACTTAAGGGATTGGTTAGAATTTACAAAGAAAAGGAAGAAGGGTTAGTTGTAAGTATTAAGGTCAAAAGAAGGCTAAAGATATGTAAAATATTTGAATATGAACTGTCATGTTCGAATAATATTCGAATATGCCTTGTCATATTCGAATATGCAAGCCTATATTCGAATATAGTATTCGAATATGCAAGCCTATATTTGAATAGTATTCGAATATGCAAGCTTATATTCGAATATACAGGTGAGGAATTGAAAACAGGAATGTAACACTCTCAATTTTGCTAACTAATTACTAAATAGGAAATTATTCCGCTAGAAAAATATTTCGATTCCGATTATATGATTAGAAAATATTGGAGAACGATATATTTTAATTCTAGAATTTTTGGTTGCGTTTTTAATTTTATAGTGCACGCATAACAATCGAAATATACCAGTTATTCCAAACATACCTACATTCTAGAGTATTAATCAATAAAAGACAAATCCCTCTAACACTCCATACTCTCCATGTGGTCAAACCATACCCTAGACATAGGGAACTTGATTTGCTTCAACCACTCCAACTATTCACACCATGCCTTCATGTACCCCTCAACTATTCAACAAAGCTCTCCAAACACTCCAAGACCCCTCAAAAAACTCAGCCCACTTCCTCTATAAATAGGGGACTCTACTTCACTTCCAAACACACCAAAACACAAGCTTCTCTTCTCCTTTCTCTCTAAAATTTTCTTAAGTCCAAAATTGGTGTTGCTTGTAGTGATAACTTTGGAAGCTCTACCCTTCATCAACCCCTTTAATCCTTGAAGATAACCTTGGTAAGGGGAAGTGAGAATAGCTTAGTGTAGAATTTAGTAGGGTATTTGGGTGAGGGTTGGCCCTAGACCCTCTTCATTCATTAACTTTCAAAGCTGGTTTTGCCTTATGCCTGTTGATTTAGAGCCCATATTTTGGGAATTGATCATTGGATAATTCAGCTCCATGCTTAAAAATCATTTTAAGATGTGTTTTAACTATTGGTAAAGTTTCATAATTTTTGGATGATGTTAAGACCTTATTTTGATTCTTGAAACATTATTGCTCTATTCTGTCTGGTGAGTTCATGCTACTGGAGTTACTTTGTGCGTATCATTAAAGCTATTATTCTGTTTAGATGCGTACGAAAAATTGTATGATGATAGATCTGTATATTAGCTTTCCAGATTGGTATCATTTGTAATTTTTGATCTTGTGTTTGATTTTATATGGATTTTTGAGTGACACAAGGTTATTTCTGGAACAGTCAGAACGTTTTGGTTTTTCTGCACCATTTGGGAAACAGATTTAACTTAGGAAAATTTTTATGAAAAACTAGACTCAAAGTGGATCATTTCTGGGTTGGTTTCATAAATCTTTTAGTAACTGAGTGATTTTATAAAAATTGTTGAAGATGAAGATCCTGTTACTATAGTTTTCTGGGAAAAAGTTGTAACTTTGAGAAAATATTTCGCACTGTATTACTACTCAAAAATACTTAAAAATTTTATATGTGGTGTGTTAATATATCTACTATATCATATCAAAAATTCATATTTTTCTGGGCACGTATGAATTTATTATACTTTTTAGACAAGCTACTGCCAGATCCTGTATAGTTTGAAAGAAGGATTTTTCTGGCCATCTTAAGTATTTTAAAAAAATTCTGGAAAAATTCTATTTTGACCCTAACCCTGTGAAGTAACTGTATAAATTAATTGGGGACTAAATAAAATCGTTTAATATTTATTTTACCCCTTTTAAAGAAAGGACAGCATGCTGAAGAGTCACTGAAACAAAGGAAAAACCACTTTTCCTTCAACTTTTGGATATTCGAAATTTGTGAGCTTTTTAATACCAAATAAATCATTTTTAAGATGTTAATGATGTTTTCAAGACTAAATGGTTGTTTTGGACTTATTTATAAATTCCTATAATTTTTGGATATGGTTTAAATGATAATATGTCTAGAAGGACTAAAGTAAATTTCAAACAATGGTGTTAATAGTAGAAGTTAATAAAGGCCTAAGTGCCAAAAGATGAATATATAAAATGTGTAAATTGAATATATGACTTTTAAAGGTGTATTCTCCCTATTAGGAGTATTATATGAATACCATGATAATTGCTTTGTTTTTCGGAATTAAACTGAAATCTGTGGTAAAGAATTTGACAAGGTGGTGTGATTAGTAATTTTTTTTTTTGCAAAATGTTGTTTGAGCCTAGTTGTATGGATGGGATGGGAATCTGGTTGAATCCTTGTGATAAACTATGCTTAAAAGTACTAAAACACCTTGAGATTGTATGTTTTGAAAATAGTATTTTCAAAAACTTCTATTAAGGAGGAATAAAAGGAAAAAGTGGTGCGTTGGCACAATAATGTTATACTCTAGGGAGTGGGTTTCGGCCTTTGGGGGCTTTAACCAGAGTGTGAGATGCCTAGGGGACTCGGTGGTAGCTCCCCGATGTCGGGCTACTCACTGAAAAAGCTCGGTTACCTCGACACGTCTCTAAGTATATTCTGGATCGGTGGAGAGTAGTGAGGTACATGGACTTGTACGAACGAAGTATGACTCCCGGTCACCTCCTTAATAGAAAGAGTCGCTAGCGATGATGTCGTTTTTCTTTCTTTTTTTTTTTGGAGTCTCATGCGTTATGGTATCCTTGAATGTGCATGTTGTGTGATGTTACGAGTGAGAATATCAATTGTAAGCTATTATGGATTTTCTATTTAAAAATCTAAATATCCTGACTCTACTTCTACCAAACTTTGCTGTATCTCACTCCTCTGTTTTGTGTTGTATTTATCTGTCTATGTATATATCTATTACGCGATACAATAGATGGCGGCTTGAGAGACCCTCTTGGAAATCAACTGTCCGATTGAATTTGGCTACTGGGAGCATGATGTGTCTTGTGGGACGTCCACTTTTGTAGGAAAAGTATCCTTCTGGATATCTCATCCGTCACTACCGATGCTCCGGCCCACTTACATTGGAGCAACCTTGACGTTGGTTATTCGGACACCCCCTGGTCTCATGCTTGTACCCGCAGCGTTCCGACCCGCTTCTCATCTTTCTTATTTCACTCCGTCTCTTGAGGAGCAGTACTCTGGTGGCCAGGGTTGGTTCTTCAACTCGCCTAGGGAGAGCTCTCCTGAGAGTGATCCGAGTGAAGATACTGGGATGGAGAGTGCAGCGTCCTTTATTTAGTTATATTTTTGTTAAGACATTTTGGGTGGCTCTAATATTTGATCATTGCATTTCCTATGTGCGACATCTTCTACTCTTCGAGCGGTAGAGTATTTTTTTTGTCATGTCGTCTAGGATTCCCAGTAATTTATGTTTTTTATCTGACTAATTAATATATCTATGTTATATTAGCTTATCGTATGTGTGTTAGTTACCAAATCTAAACTTTCATTCGACTAGGTCTCATTACCGTTTCGAATATACAACTATTAAGTTTCGAAAAATTTAACTCGAAATTTAACCTCTCGATACAAGTATGATGAATTAGCGTTAATAACTTTAATTGAATAACTCATTCCGCTTAGTATAAATTGGGGCGTTACAATTTGGTAACAGAGCTTGTCGTTCCTTCCGGCCTGGAAGTATGACAGCTCATTACGTTTTTCTCTGTAGTACTTTGCAAAAATTATTATAGATCTTATACATGATGTATCTACAAAAAGCTAACACAAACAAGCGCAGGAAGAAATGGCTCGTGGGAATGACAACATTCTAGCTACGACTATAAACGCAATGACTGAAGCAGTACGCGAACTTTGCAATCAGAATGCTGGAAATGCTGGGCAAGGCATCTTGGATCGATTCCTGAAGCGAGACCCATCCACCTTCAATGGCGGGCATGACCATGACAAAGCTCGTTTGTGGATCCAAGAACTTGAAAAATTGTTTGAGGCACTGGAAAACCCGGATAATCAAAAAGTCATTTGTGTTGTGTACATGCTAAGGGATGACGCGGAGAACTGGTGGAACAACACTCGACAGCGTCTAGTTGCCGGAGGTGTTGCGATAACTTGGGCTATATTTAGGGAATACTTTCTTGGAAAGTATTTCCCTGAGAGTGTCAAGAATCAGAAAATTCAAGAGTTTATGGATCTAAGGCAAGGAAGCATGACTGTCAGTGAGTACGCTGTAAAATTTGAGGAACTCGCACGGTACTTCCCGTACTATGAAACCCTACCTGACGAACGCCAGAAATGCGTGAAATTTGAAAATGGACTAAGGCCTGAAATAGCTATGGTCTTTGCACCAATGGAGATTCGGAATTACACAACACTGGTTGATAAGTGCAAAATTTACGAGGACAAGGCGAAACTCGCTCAACCGAAGAATGTAGGTCCCCAAAAGAATGACAAAAAGGGGTTCTACAACAAGAAGAAGTCATATTCGCGTCCTCCAAATTGTTCCAAACAATTCGGCAGAAACTACAATTCTGGAAACTCATCTGGAGGAACACCCAAAAACGGGAATGGGAATCAACTGAGGTGTGGAAAATGTGGAAAAGGACACCTGACCACGGATTGCAAGGACAAAACCTTCACTTGTTTTCGATGCGGAAAACCCGGACACATCAGTAGGGACTGCAACGAGGTGAAAAAGGAGCAAGGTGGTTCTTCCAACCCTCAGGCGAATTGTTTGAAGACGAGGGGGAGAGTCTACACACTAAATGGAGCGGAAGCAGCACAACAAGAAGACCTAATCCAGGGTAAGTGCCTTATAAAAGGAACTCTCTTAACTGTATTGTTCGATTCAGGTGCTACTCATTCATTCATATCACATGATTGTGTGCGGAAACTAGGATTACCTGTTTCATCCTTAAGTTATGACTTAATAGTTTCTACACCCACAAATACCCCTGTTCTTACTTCAAAAGCCTGTTTGAATTGCCTAATTACGATTGAAGATAGGGAATTTCTTGTAGACTTAATTTGTCTACCTCTTACCCAGTTAGATGTGATACTAGGAATAGACTGGTTGTCTTCCAATCATGTTTTTTTGAATTGTTTTGATAAAACGATAGTTTTTCGAACCCATCTGAGTTATTCCCAGTTTCCACTCAATTCAAATTCTTGAATGCCAACCAAGTCAAGGTATCCTTGAGGGAAGGAGCCCAGGTATACATGATGTTATCCTCTTTGGAAGTAGAAGGCGAACCCGAGATTAGAAACCTGCCTGTTGTTAATGAATTCCCAGAGGTATTTCCTGACGACGTTCCCGGATTACCCCCAGAAAGAGAAATTGAGTTTAGCATAGAACTCTACCCTGGGACAGGACCTATATCCATAACACCTTATAGGATGTCACCTACTGAGTTAGCAGAACTGAAGAGCCAATTGCAGAAGTTACTGGAAAAGCAATTTATCAGGCCGAGTGTATCCCCTTGGGGTGCACCTGTGTTACTGGTAAAGAAGAAGGATGACAGCATGAGGCTATGTGTGGACTACCGTCAGCTGAATAAAGTCACAATCAAAAATAGGTATCCATTGCCTAGGATAGATGACCTTATGGATCAACTAAGAGGAGCCGCAGTGTTTTCCAAGATTGATCTCAGATCTGGATATCACCAGATTAGGGTTAAGTCCTCTAACATCTCTAAGACAGCTTCTAGGACTAGGTATGGACATTATGAGTACCTGGTGATGCCTTTTGGAGTAACCAATGCCCCTGCGGTATTCATGGATTACATGAACCGAATTTTCCATCCCTACCTAGATAAGTTTGTAGTGGTCTTTATAGATGATATCCTTGTGTATTCTAAGGATCAAGATGAACATGTTGAGCACCTTAGAATAGTTCTACAAATCCTGAAGGAGAAGCAGTTGTACGCTAAGTTTTCTAAGTGTGAATTTTGGCTAGAAGAAGTGAACTTTCTAGGACATGTAATTTCTGGGAAGGGAATAGCAGTGGACCCATCTAAGATAGAGGCAGTGCTACAATGGGAACCACCCAGGACAGTGACGGAGATTAGGAGTTTCTTAGGATTAGCTGGGTACTACCGTAGGTTCATAGAGGGATTCTCTAAACTTGCCTTACCCCTAACTCGTCTTACTCGGAAGAACCAAGCCTTTGTGTGGGATCAGAAGTGTGAAGATAGTTTTCAAGAGCTAAAACATAGGCTTACAACCGCACCTGTATTAGTGTTACCCAATCCTAATGGCAACTTTGAGGTGTACTGTGATGTATCGAAGCAAGGGTTAGGATGCGTGTTAATGCAAGATAGGAGAGCAGTTGCTTATGCATCTAGGCAGTTAAAACCCCATGAAGGAAATTACCCTACTCATGACCTAGAATTAGTTGCAGTAGTTTTTGCTCTCAAGATATGGAGGCACCATCTGTATGGAGCAAGATTTGAGGTGTTCAGTGATCATAAGAGCTTGAGGTACTTGTTTGACCAGAAGGAGTTGAACATGAGGCAGCGGAGGTGGTTAGAATTCTTGAAGGACTATGATTTTGGCTTGAACTATCATCCTGGAAAGGCAAATGTGGTAGCTGATGCATTGAGCAGAAAGTCTATACATGCGTCTATGATGATGGTCAAGGAAATAGGGCTGATAGAACAATTCAGAGATTTGAACCTAAGTTTAGAATTCACCCCTGAGAGCATTAAGTGTGGAATGTTAAAGGTGACCAATAAACTAATGGGGAGCATAATGGTTGGACAATCAGCAGATGAAGAGCTGCAAGAAAAGGTGAAACTGATTAGTCAAGGAGAGAGGTCAGAATTTCGAATTGGGACAGATGGAATCTTAAGATTTAAGGATAGAATTTGTGTGCCCAATGATAAGGAAATGAAGAGACTGTTGTTAGAAGAGGGACACAAGAGTCAAATGAACTTCCATCCTGGAGCTACAAAAATGTACCAAGACATGAAGAAGATGTTTTGGTGGCCGGGAATGAAGAAAGATGTGGCGGAGTATGTGGCAGCGTGTCTAGTATGTCAAAAGGCAAAGGTTGAACACCAGAGGCCGTCAAGGGAACTTCAACCATTGGATATTCCCGAATGGAAATGGGATAGCATCTCCATGGATTTTGTGACTGGATTTCCAATGACCCAGACGCGCTGTGATGCCATATGGGTAATTGTGGACCGACTCACCAAGTCTGCTCACTTCTTACCTATTAACATCGAATACTCATTGGAGAAGTTGACACGTTTATATATCAAGGAAGTCGTTAGACTGCACGGCATCCCATCGAGCATAGTGTCAGATAGAGATCCTCGTTTTACCTCTAGATTTTGGGAGAGTTTGCATAAAGCCTTAGGAACCAAGTTACGACTTAGTTCTGCTTATTATCCCCAAATCGATGGTCAGTCTAAAAGAACCATCCAATCATTAGAAGACCTCTTAAGAGCATGTGTGCTTGAACACTCAGGAAGTTGGGACCAGCTGTTGCCTTTGATAGAATTCACCTACAACAATAGCTTCCATTCAAGTATAGGAATGGCACCCTATGAAGCCTTGTATGGTAGGAAATGTAGGACACCCTTGTGTTGGTTTGAGACCGGTGAAGCCCTAACCTTAGGACCTGATTTCATCCAGCAAACCACAGATAAGATTAAGATGATTCAGGATAAGATGAGAGCATCCCAGAGTAGGCAGAAAAGTTACTATGACCAGAGGAGGAAGCCTCTCGAATTTCAGGAAGGTGATCATGTGTTCCTTCGGGTTACACCGACGACTGGTGTTGGCCGTGCATTGAAAGCCCGTAAATTAACCCCAAAATTCATTGGACCATACCAAATCTTGAAAAGGATTGGCCCTGTGGCCTATCAAATAGCCTTACCTCCCTCATTATCAAATCTTCACAATGTGTTTCACGTGTCTCAAATGAGAAAGTATATCCCCGACCCCACACATGTGATTGAGCCTGACGAGGTGCAAGTAAGGGACAACCTTTCTTATAAAGCACAACCTGTAAGGATTGAGGATCGGAAGATAAAGCAGTTGCGAAGGAAGGAAATCCCGTTGGTGGAAGTCATCTGGGAAGGACTAACAAGCGAAAATGCAACATGGGAGACCGAGGAACAGATGAGGAAAGACTACCCTCAATTATTCAATAAAGGTTAGTGGAATTTCGGGGACGAAATTCTTTAAAGGAGGGGAGAGTTGTAACACTCTCAATTTTGCTAATTAATTACTAAATAGGAAATTATTCCGCTAGAAAAATATTTCGATTCCGATTATATGATTAGAAAATATTGGAGAACGATATATTTTAATTCTAGAATTTTTGGTTGCGTTTTTAATTTTATAGTGCACGCATAACAATCGAAATATACCAGTTATTCCAAACATACCTACATTCTAGAGTATTAATCAATAAAAGACAAATCCCTCTAACACTCTATACTCTCCATGTGGTCAAACCATACCCTAGACATAGGGAACTTGATTTGCTTCAACCACTCCAACTATTCACACCATGCCTTCATGTACCCCTCAACTATTCCACAAAGCTCTCCAAACACTCCAAGACCCCTCAAAAAACTCAGCCCACTTCCTCTATAAATAGGGGACTCTACTTCACTTCCAAACACACCAAAACACAAGCTTCTCTTCTCCTTTCTCTCTAAAATTTTCTTGACTCCAAAATTGGTGTTGCTTGTAGTGATAACTTTGAAAGCTCTACCCTTCATCAACCCCTTTAATCCTTGAAGATAACCTTGGTAAGGGGAAGTGAGAATAGCTTAGTGTAGAATTTAGTTGGGTATTTGGGTGAGGGTTGGCCCTAGACCCTCTTCATTCATTAACTTTCAAAGCTGGTTCTGTCTTATGCCTGTTGATTTAGAGCCCATATTTTGGGAATTGATCATTGGATAATTCAGCTCCATGCTTAAAAATCATTTTAAGATGTGTTTTAACTACTGGTAAAGTTTCATAATTTTTGGATGATGTTAAGACCTTATTTTGATTCTTGAAATATTATTGCTCTATTCTGTCTGGTGAGTTCATGCTACTGGAGTTACTTTGTGCGTATCATTAAAGCTCTTCTTCTGTTTAGATGCGTACGAAAATTTGTATGGTGATAGATCTGTGTATTAGCTTTTCAGATTGGTATCATTTGTAATTTTTGATCTTGTGTTTGATTTTATATGGATTTTTGAGTGACACAAAGTTATTTCTGGAACAGTCAGAACGTTTTGGTTTTTATGCACCATTTGGGAAACAGATTTTACTTAGGAAAATTTTTATGAAAAACTAGACTCAAAGTTGATCATTTGTGGGTTTGTTTCATAAATTTTTTAGTAACTGAGTGATTTTATAAAAATCGTTAAAGATGAAGATCCTGTTACTATAGTTTTCTGTTTTGCTGGGAAAAAGTTGTAACTTTGAGAAAATATTTCGCACTGTATTACTACTCAAAAATTCTTAAAAAATTTATATGTGGTGTTTTAATATATCTACTATATCATATAAAAATTCATATTTTTCTGGGCACGTATGAATTTATTATTCTTTTTAGACTAGCTATTGCCAGATCCTGTATAGTTTGAAAGAAGGATTTTTTTGGCCATCTTAAGTATTTTAAAAAATTTCGGGAAAAATTCTATTTTGACCCTAACCCTGTGAAGTAACTGTATAAATTAATTGGGGACCAAATAAAATCGTTTAATATTTATTTTACCCCTTTTAAAGAAAGGATAGCATGCTGAAGAGTCACTGAAACAAAGGAAAAACCACTTTTCCTTCAACTTTTGAATATTCGAAATTTGTGAGCTTTTTAATACCAAATAAATCATTTTTAAGATGTTAATGATGTTTTCAAGACTAAATGGTTGTTTTGGACTTATTTATAAATTCCTATAATTTTTGGATATGGTTTAAATGATAATATGTCTAGAAGGACTAAAGTAAATTTCAAACAATGGTGTTAATAGTAGAAGTTAATAAAGGCCTAAGTGCCAAAAGATGAATATAGAAAATGTGTAAATTGAATATATGACTTTTAAAGGTGTATTCTCCCTATTAGGAGTATTATATGAATACCATGATAATTGCTTTGTTTTTGGGAATTAAACTGAAATCTGTGGTAAAGAATTTGACAAGGTGGTGTGATTAGTAATTTTTTTTTTTTGCAAAATGTTGTTTGAGCCTAGTTGTATGGATGGGATGTGAATCTGGTTGAATCCTTGTGATAAACTATGCTTAAAAGTACTAAAACACCTTCAGATTGTATGTTTTGAAAATAGTATTTTCGAAAACTTCTATTAAGGAGGAATAAAAGGAAAAAGTGGTGCGTTGGCACAATAACGTTATACTCTAGGGAGTGGGTTTCGGCCTTTGGGGGCTTTAACCAGAGTGTGAGATGCCTAGGGGACTCGGTGGTAGCTCCCCGATGTCGGGCTACTCACTGAAAAAGCTCGGTTACCTCGACACGTCTCTAAGTATATTCTGGATCGGTGGAGAGTAGTGAGGTACATGGACTTGTACGAACGAAGTATGACTCCCGGTCACCTCCTTAATAGAAAGAGTCGCTAGCGATGATGTCGTTTTTCTTTCTTTTTTTTTTTGGAGTCTCATGCGTTATGGTATCCTTGAATGTGCATGTTGTGTGATGTTACGAGTGAGAATATCAATTGTAAGCTATTATGGATTTTCTGTTTAAAAATCTAAATATCCTGACTCTACTTCTACCAAACTTTGCTGTATCTCACTCCTCTGTTTTGTGTTGTATTTATCTGTCTATGTATATATCTATTACGCGATACAATAGATGGCGGCTTGAGAGACCCTCTTGGAAATCAACTGTCCGATTGAATTTGGCTACTGGGAGCATGATGTGTCTTGTGGGACGTCCACTTTTGTAGGAAAAGTATCCTTCTGGATATCTCATCCGTCACTACCGATGCTCCGGCCCACTTACATTGGAGCAACCTTGACGTTGGTTATTCGGACACCCCCTGGTCTCATGCCTGTACCCGCAGCGTTTCGACCCGCTTCTCATCTTTCTTATTTCACTCCGTCTCTTGAGGAGCAGTACTCTGGTGGCCAGGGTTGGTTCTTCAACTCGCCTAGGGAGAGCTCTCCTGAGAGTGATCCGAGTGAAGATACTGGGATGGAGAGTGCAGCGTCCTTTATTTAGTTATATTTTCGTTAAGACATTTTGGGTGGCTCTAATATTTGATCACTGCATTTCCTATGTGCGACATCTTCTACTCTTCGAGTGGTAGAGTATTTTTTTTGTCATGTCGTCTAGGATTCCCGGTAATTTATGTTTGTTATCTGACTAATTAATATATCTATGTTATATTAGCTTATCGTATGTGTGTTAGTTACCAAATCTAAACTTTCATTCGACTAGGTCTCATTACCATTTCGAATATACAACTATTAAGTTTCGAAAAATTTAACTCGAAATTTAACCTCTCGATACAAGTATGATGAATTAGCCTTAATAACTTTAATTGAATA
Source organism: Cyamopsis tetragonoloba (assembly GCA_037177725.1). Classification (NCBI taxonomy): domain Eukaryota; kingdom Viridiplantae; phylum Streptophyta; class Magnoliopsida; order Fabales; family Fabaceae; genus Cyamopsis; species Cyamopsis tetragonoloba. The sequence continues at coordinate 30,120,435 of CM074120.1, forward strand.
ACTCATTCCGCTTAGTATAAATTGGGGCGTTACAAGGAACCCCATATTCGAATATGTATTCGAATATGGAGCCCAAAATCTATAAATAGGGGTGCCTTGGCTCAAAAGGGGCTGTTCTTCAGATTCCTCACTTCTCACACACCTAAAAACCTCTGTTCCTAAACCAACTAAACCATAACTCTGTAACCCTAAGGCTTCCATTTCAAAGGACTAAGGTTCCAAACTGTTGATCCAAATTCAGAGGCATCTACAGCAAAGGAATCAGAATAGGAGATTGGATTTGGAAGCGAAGGATAAAGGATTCAGGGAGTTCCAGGTTACCCTGAAAACCCCAAATCCTTAAATACTTGGAATTTAGGAACATGTGACTAGGGAATGCTAGAAATATGTTATTAGGGAAATCAACTGTCATGTTTTGCTTATATATGATTGAAATATGCATGATATGGTATGATTTTGATATGCCTTATGATGATAGAGGATGCATGTGTTGTTGTGAAATATGCTAAAGGTATAAATAAGGTTTTCCAGAATGGAATGTGACACTAACTGGGAATCTGGTATTGAAATGATTTCAAATTGATTTGAAAAGGTTTGAATCCCAGTATTAGCATATTCAAATATGTATTTGAATATGGAATGCCATGTTCAAATAGATATAGGAATATAACACGTTTGTCACATAGAATCCGAATAAATGCGAGTGTGTAATCGGATAAAAGGATACTGGAAACCCTTGTTTGTACGCTATGTTCTTAATGTGAATGTGTGATGCATTAGAACTGTAAATGGAAATGTTAAAAGAGGCTCTTCCCACTCAATAAAATTTGAGTAAGAGGGTTAAAGTTCCGCCGGAAGTAGACCGGGTAAGAGGACAGAGCAAAATATGAGAAAAATATGAGAATGTACGGTTATCCCGAAAGGGGGAAAATAACCTGAAGTACTGGGCTATCTTCACGAGGTAGGTAGTCTAAAGTACAAAGGGTACTATCTTCACGAGGTAGATGTTCCTTGGGCTAGCTCGAGAGAGAGTTAGTAGCCCGGCAGGAGGATCCTTGGGGGGACGCTCGCTAGGACCATGATGATGAGCTCAATATGCGTTACTGCCACGTGTTTTGGTGGATTCCCAGTGCATAGGGTTTCCCGTTAAAAGAGGAAAGAAATGACAAATGGAAATGGTCATGCATACATATCTATGTGATTGAAATTATACTTGTTGTGTGTATGATTGGTAGGATTGGATTTGAGACGGTTTTCCAGTTAGACTGGTTGTAATACTGTATAAAACTGTTTTTATGGCCGATGGGTTACTCAGTTATATGTCGAGCATATAACTGACGGTTATAGTATTGCAGGTGGCTCGGACTCGGAGGGTGTCCGCGCGTGAGACATTTTGCAGCCTTTTCTGTTACTTAGGTAGTCATTTGCGTCTTTGTATGGCTACCTTAGCTGGACATTATGTAGATTCTCTGGACTGTAGACAAACACTTGTATTTTGATATATATGTATATATTTTATTAAATTCCGCTGTGTTCTGATATTTAAAAAAAAAAAAAAAACTACCCTAAAAATCTAGGTGTTACAATTACAATTCTTTCAATTTATACAGATTCCTATACAGCTGAACAAATTAACATATGAACTGGAGACTTAGGTTCACCATGTGTGGCTATACCTAAGAAAAGCCTACAATTCGTCCTATCTGTGGCTTTCGCTTCATAATCTTCGGATACCTGCAATATGGTAACCGTCAGTTATATGTAAACATATAACTGAGTAACCCCCAGCATTTTTTAAAACATTTTTTATACCATATCGCAGCCAGTCTAACTGGAAAATACCCCATATAATACCTAACACACAATTCAATTCAATGCAACATATTCAAACATAATGCATGCCATTACAACTATAAATGTATGCATGCCATGATATTTCATTATCATACTTGTTTCATTTCTTTTCTTTAGTCTTTTACAGAAGCCTCGTGCACTAAACTTCCCCTAGCGCGTGGAAGTAACGCGAGGTTGAGCTCAAAACTAGGACCACGGCAAGCGTCCCTACCATGATCAAACTAGCTGCCGGGCTATCTTGACCCAACATCAATGGGATAGCCTAGGACTATCTTAACCCCACATCAATGGGATAGTCCTTTCTTTCGGGCCATCTTCCCGGTCACCGGGCAACCCTACTAGTTTAGGCCATCTTACCCCGTTCATTGGGAGACCCTACATTCTCAATCTTTTCATGGTTGTCCGCTTACCCGGTGTCTGACCAGTGGAACTCAACCCAATTACTCAACATTCGTTGAAGGGGGAAAGCTTAAACTTGTCTTCAAAATTTCATTTTCATTTCACATCAAATATTATCATGTATTTCACATTCAACTCATATCATTTACATTCAACATTCATCATTCATGTCATTAGAATTTCATTAATCATTAATTAAAGCACTTGTCATCCATGTCATAACATTATACTTATCATAATCATTTAATTTCATTTTACAAGTTATCATGTATTTTCATTGAACATTCATCAATACATTTTCATGATCCTTTTTATGGTTTTTGAAGACATTATAACCTAATTTAATCATTATTACCCTAGAAATAAGCTACTTGAAGGGTATATTGCATTTTGGAAGTGAAAACAAAGGGTCCTATTCGGGGTCATTTTCGCTGCCGCTAAAAATCTCGCCACCGCAAAATTGACACAGAAAGTGCAGCTAAAAATTCGCTGTTGCGAAAATTTTCGCTGCCGCGAATTTAGCACAGAACCATTTTTCTCTACAACGCGTCTTGTTGGTATTTTGGCCATAACTTGAGTTGTAGACCTTCAAATTGAGTTAAACCAAAAGCATTTGAAAGCTAAGAGGATTATCTACAACTCTTAGTAAGATCAAAATGCCCAGTTCTAACTATTTGATTGTCAAAAACAGCCATATTTAACAGGGATATACACTTAACAGAACAAATATGTCAATACAAACCCTGTCTCAGTAATTTGGACATAACTAGAGTTGTAGACCTTCAAATGGAGTGAAACCGAAATAATTTGAAATCTAAGATAATTATCTACAACTCTTGTGAAGACCAAAGTGGAAAAATCGTATGAAAAATGGTTCGAAATGCACACACAAGTTACTGCAGAAAAACTCACATTTTCATCCAAATTTCACCATCTTCTCAACAAACTCGCATGGCTCATATTCAGGACCAAGCACACAAAATTTTTAACACCAAGCAAGGTTTTAAATACCAATTTCATCCATCATATATCAACAATACATCAATTAACACATACAATTTCAATTCACACAGACATGCAACACAAAACACTTCAAATTCAGTCAAGACCCAAATTCTCAAATTTCACAAGTCAAAACCTATTTCTATCACACATTCCACCATAGCTCAGAATCAAACATCATACCATTTCCACTTCCTAATTAGTCTAGTTAGGGGTCTAGTGGGGTTACCTCAACTTGAAATTCCATGCTTCCAATCCTGACACAACTTCATCAACTTGCCATATCTGGAGTTTTAGATACAATATGTTGGTGAAACCAATTGGAGATGAAACCTAATAGATTTATTTGCAATTAATATGAAGGAGTCATATTCCAAATCTAACATCTAGAGGGTGAATTTTGGGTGGTAAGTTGACTACACGACAGAAGCTGAATTTGTGAACCTATTTCATTCTTTTAACCTTAAATTGGGCTGTGGTTAGTGGATTAACATGAAACCAGTGCCATTTCAAAGGTAATAAAATTATCTATAACATTTATGAAGAGCTCGAAGCAGAATCAAAGGTTTAGGAGGTTAAAATTACAGATAAAGATGAATTACAATTCCTGGACCTGAAACTGTTCTACCTTGGTTACTACTTCAGAAATCAGGGTATATCTTGAGCTATGGACCATGGATTGATATAAAGTCAGAATCATATTGAATCTAAAAGGATTTTATACAACTTTTAATTGTCAGACATCAAAACATAGTTCTAAAATTTTAATTGTCAAAATGGTTCCTCGAACAAAAAGGTACATTTAGACAAACCTAGCCCATAAATATTGACACAGTCTCAGTGTTTGGGCCATAACTTCAGTTGTCAGTACCCCAAATGGAGTGAAACCAAAGCCATTTAAAAGATGACATGATTTCCTACAACATCTATGAAGAGTACGAAGTCAAATTCTGTAATCTATGAACCCTAATGTTACATGCAAACTAGCGGATTTGGAACAGATCAGAATAGAACCAGAATCCTAACTCAACTCACACCAAAGTGCTTTCTACTCCGAAATTCTTAGCTTTCAGACCTAGAATTCTTTTATATTTTCAACATGCAGAGCTAATATACTAGATTGAAGATGGAGATAAGGGTTACCATGTAGCTTTTCCTCAATTCCTTGCCTCCTTTAAGCTTGCCTTCTAATTCTTGAGCTTCCTTCTCCATGAGTTCTTGATCTCCATTTTATCCTCTTCTTTAGTTTCCTCCACCCCAGCCCTCCATAAACACTTCAAATGAAAGAGAAGATGAGGATGATGAATAATCTCTAGTTGCATGTGTGAATGGGGGTTGGAGACTTGGGTTTTCTTAGAGAGAAGGTGGAAGATTTTTGGAGAGTGTAGAGAGAGAAGTGGAGTGTGGTTTCTGTTTTTTGGGTTAGTAGAGAAGCAACTTAATGAGAGGGAAATGGGCGTGTGTCGTGTAACAAGGAGAGGAGAAACGGAGAGTACTTGTGTGTAGTTATTCCATGGTTGTTGGGTGAACTTATTAAAAATTGCTATAAAGTGCTTACCTAAAAGGTTATTTGTGAGGAGAATTTAAGAGACAATATAAAGTCCTTACCTTAAAGGTTATTTGATTTTTGGGATGTTACAAATTTAAAATATGCATTTTCATTTTTAAAGTAAAAACCACTCTATATTTCAAGTCTATAATACATGATTTCTCTACAAACAAATATTGCGATTTTAAAAATATAAAAATTGTGTAAATTAAGCTAGAAATTTAATGGTGAACAATACATTGATTTCAAAACAAAAATAAATAATTTAATACATTTAAAATTTGCGTTTTCATTTTATTAGTAAAATACACCCTATTTTTCAAGTGTATGATACACGATTTCTAGAAACAGATGTTGATATTTTAAAAATATAAATAAAAGTGTAAATTAAGCTAGAAACTTCATGGTGAACAATATATTGTTTTCAAAAAAATCAAATAATTTAATAAATTTAAAATATGCATTTTAATTTTTAAAGTAAAAAACACACTCTATTTCAAGTGTATAGTACACGATTTCTAGAAATAAATGTTGATATTTTAAAAATATAAAAAATAGTGTAAATTAAGCTAGAAACTTCTTGGTGAACAATACATTGTTGTAAATAAAATCAAATAACTTAATAAATTAAAAATATTCATTTTAATTTTTTTAGCAAAAAACACCCTATTTTTCAAGTGTACAGTACACGATTTCTAGAAACAAATGTTGATATTTAAAAATATAAAAAATAGTGTAAATTAAGCTAGAAACGTTTTGGTGAACAATACATTGTTGTAAAAAAAATCAAATAAATTAATAAATTTAAAATATGCGTTTTCATTTTTAAAGTAAAAAACACTTTATATTTCAAGTCTATAGTACACAATTTCTACAAACAAACTTTGCAATTTAAAAAATATAAAAAATTGTGTAAATTAGGCTAGAAATTTCATGGTGAACAATACATTGATTTCAAAATAAAATTAAATAATTTAATAAATTTTAAATTTTCCTTTTCATTTTATTAGTAAAAAACACTCTACATTTCAAGTCTATAGTACACGATTTCTACAAACAAATATTGCAATTTTAAAAGTATAAAAAATTGTGTAAATTAAGATAGAAACTTCATGGTGAACAATACATTGATTTCAAAAAAAAATTAAATAATTTAATAAATTTAAAATTTTCCTTTTCATTTCATTAGGAAAAAACACCCAATTTTTCAAGTGTATGGTACACAATTTCTAGAAAAAAATGTTGATATTTTTAAAATATAAATGAAAGTGTAAATTAAGTTAGAAACTTCACGGTGAACAATATATTGTTTTCAAAAAAATCAAATAATTTGATAAATTTAAAATATGCCTTTTCATTTTTAAGGTAAAAAACACTCTATATTTCAAGTCTATAGTACATAATTTCTACAAAAAAATATTGCAATTTTAAAAATATAAAAAGATGTGTAAATTAAACTAGAAATTTCATGGTGAAAAATACATTGATTTTAAAAAAAAAATTAAATAATTTAATACATTTAAAATTTGCGTTTTCATTTTATTAGTAAAAAACACCCAATTTTTCAAATGTATGATACACGATTTCTAGAAAAAAATGTTGATATTTTAAAAATATAAATAAAAGTGTAAATTAAGCTAGAAACTTCATGGTGAACAATATATTATTGTCAAAATATAAAATAATTTAATAAATTTAAAATATGCGTTTTCATTTTTAAAGTATAAAACACCCTGTTTCTTGGTTAACAATATATTGTTGTCAAAAAATAGTACACGATTTCTAGAAACAAATGTTGATAATTTAATAATATAAAAATAGTGTAAATTAAGCTAGAAACTTCTTGGTGAACAATACATTGTTGTCAAAAAAATCAAGTAATTTAATAAATTTAAAAGATGCGATTTATGTTTTTTTTAGTAAAAAACACTCTGTTTTTCAAGTATATAGTACAAGATTTTTAGAAACAAATGTTGATATTTTAAAAATATAAAAAAATAGTGTAAATTAAGCTAGAAACTTCATGGTGAATAATATATTGTTGTCAAAAAATAAAATAATTTAATAAATTTAAAATATGTGTTTTCATTATTTTAGCAAAAAACACCCTATATTTCAAGTGTATATAGTACACGATTTCTAGAAACAAATGTTGATATTTTAAAAATATAAAAAATAGTGTAAATTAAGCTAGAAACTTCTTGGTTAACAATACATTGTTGTCAAAAAAACAAAATAATTTAATAAATTTAAAATATGCGTTTTCATTTTTAAATTAAAAAACACTGCATATTTCAAATCTATAGTACACGATTTCTACAAACAAATGTTGCAATATTAAAAATATAAAAAATTTTATAAATTAAGCTAGAAATTTCATGGTGAAGAATACATTTATTTCAAAACAAATTAAATAATTTTATAAATATAAAATATGTGTTTTCATTTTATTAGTAAAAAAACACCCATTTCTCAAGTGTATGGTACACGATTTCAAGAAAAAATATTGATATTTTAAAAATATAAAAAAAAGTGTAAATTAAGCTAGAAACTTCATGGTGAACAATACATTGTTGTCAAAAAAATCAAATAATTTAATAAATTTAAAATATGTGATTACATTTTTTTTGTAAAAAACACCCTATTTTTCATGTGTATAATACACGATTTCATAAAACAAATGTTGATATTTTAAAAATATAAAAAATTAGTGTAAATTAAGCTAGAAAGTTCATGGTGAACAATCAAAAAAATCAAATATTTTAATAAATATAAAATATGCATTTTCATTTTTAAATTAAAAAACACCCAATTTTTCAAGTGTATAGTACTCGATTTCTAGAAACAAATGTTTCAGTTTTTAAACTATAAAAAATTTTAAACAAATGAAATAATTAAATAATTTTAAAATATGCATTTTCATTTTTAAAGTAAAAAACACCCTATATTTCAAGTGTATAGTACACGATTTCTAGAAACAAAAGTTACAATTTAAAAAATATATAAAATTTTGTAAAGTAAGCTAGAAACTTTATGGGGAACAATACATTGTTTCAAAAAAATCAAATAATTTAATAAATTTAAAATTTGTTTTTTCATTTTTAAAGTAAAAAACACCATATATTTCAAGTGTATAGTACACGATTTTTAGAAATAAATGTTGCAATTTTAAAAATATAGAAATTTTGTGAATTAAGCTAGAAACTTTATTGGGAACAATACGTTGTTTTAAAAAAAGTACAATATATTTATAAATTAAATATTTTTTTTCATTTTTAAATTCAAAAACACTCTCTTTTTCAAGTGTATAGTACACGATTTTTAGAAACAAATTTCGCAATTATAAAAATATAAAAAAATTGTAAATTAAACTAGAAACTTCATGGTGAAAAATACATTGTTTTTAAAAAAATCAAATAATTTAATATTTTTAAAATATGCATTTTCATTTTTAAATTAAAAAACACCCTATTTTTCAAGTGTATAGAACACGATTTCTAGAAACAAATGTTGCAATTTTAAAAATATAAACAATTGTGTAAATTAAGCTAGAAACTTTATGGGGAACAATACATTGTTTTCAAAAAATTCAAATAAATTGATAAATTGAAAATATGTGTTTTCATTTTTAAAGTAAAAATACCCTATATTTCAAGTCTATAGTGCAGAATTTTTAGAAAAAAATATTGCAATTTTAAAAATATAAAAAATTGTGTAAGTTAAGCTTGAAACTTTATTGGGAACAATACATTGTTTTCAAAAAAAATTAAATATCTTAATAAATTTAAAATATGTGTTTTAATTTATAAAGTAAAAAACACCTTATTTCTCAAGTGTATAGAACACGACTTCTATAAATAAATGTTGTAATTTTAAAAATATAAATCAGATAGTGTAAATTAAGCTAGGAACTTTATTGTGAACAATACATGGTTGTCAAAAAAAAAATTTAATAAATTTAAAATATGTGTTTTTTAAACTCCAAAACACCCTCTTTTTCAAGTGTATAGTACATGATTTTTAGAAACAAATTTCGCAATTATAAAAATATAAAAATTTTTGTAAATTAAACTAGAAACTTCATGGTGAAAAATACATTGTTTTCAAAAAAATCAAATAATTTAATATTTTTAAAATATGCGTTTTCATTTTTTAAGTAAAAAACACCCTATTTTTCATGTGTATAGAACACGATTTCTAGAAACAAATGTTACAATTTTAAAAATATAAACAATTGTGTAAATTAAGCTAGAAACTTTATGGGGAACAATAAATTGTTTTCAAAAAAAATAAAATAATTTAATCAATTTAAAATATGTCTTTTCATTTTTAAAGTAAAAAACACTCTGTTTTTCAAGTCTATAGTACACAATTTTAGAAACAAATGTTGCAATTTTAAAAATGTAAAAAATTGTGTAAATTAAGCTTGAAACTTTATTGGGAACAATACATTGTTTTCAAAAAAATTAAATATCTTAATAAATTTAAATAATGTGTTTTAAATTTTAAAGTAAAAAACACCATATTTTTCAAGTGTATAGTACACGATTTTTAGAAACAAATGTTGCAATTATAAAAATATAAAAATTTTTGTAAATTAAACTTGAAACTTCATGTTGAACAATACATTGTTTTCAAAAAATTTAATAAATTTAAAATATGCGTTTTCATTTTTAAAGTAAAAAACACCCTATTTTTCAAGTGTATAGAACTCGATTTCTATAAACAAATGTTGTAATTTTAAAAATATAAATCAAATAGTGTAAATTAAGCTAGAAACTTTATTGTGAAAAATACATGGTTGTAGAAAAAAATCAAATAATTTAATAAATTTAAAATATGTGTTTTCATTTTTTAGCAAAAAACACCCTATTTTTCAAGTGCATAGTACACGATTTCTAGAAACAAATGTTGATATTTTAAAAATATTAAATATAGTGTAACATCTTGAAAATTCATAAAGGAAACTTAGGATTTAAGGGATTTGATCACAATTTACAAAGAAAAGAAAGAGGAGGATTAGTTGTAAGTAGAGAGGTCAAAGGAGGGATAAAACATGAATATTCGAATATGCACTGTCATATTCGAATACGAATAGTATTCGAATATGAACTGTCATATTCGAATATGCATGTCAATATTCAAATATGGAAGTCTGGAATTGAAAACAACAACCTTATATTCGAATATTGACCCCAAAGCCTATAAATAGGGGTGTTTCACATTCAAAACTCACCGTTTCCCTCTTCCTCGCTCTACGCTCTTTCAATTCTTTGATAGACCTTTGCCACTAATCAATCACATGCGACATATCATTCATCTTAAGGTTTCCTTCTCACAGTAGGATTCCAAGAGTTGAGATCCTAACTCAGAGATAAAGAATGTTGAAGAAGGGAATTGGAAACTGGATTGGAGTTGAAGGATAAAAGATTCTGGGATCCCAAGGTAACCCTAAAACCCCAAATCAAGAACATTATAAAATTTTAGGAACATGTGATTAGGAACTATAGATAATGTGTTAGGAATTGGCTGAATTAGGAATCTGTCTGATATTATTTGTTATGTTTGCGTGATGTTAACATGCTAACCGAAGTTGCATGAATGGAATGGGAGATATGAATGAATATGATGTTTGATATGCCTGTATGATGTTCTGTTAACATGCTAAACGATGTTGCATGAATGGAATTGAGAATATGAATGAATATGATGCTTAATATGTCTGTATGATGCTATGTGATCAAATGTGCAAAGAGACGTTGCATTTTTAGAGATTGTGAATGATGTATGAAAATGATAAAGTGTATTTAACAAACAAGAGACTCCAGATTATAATACGATGAAATTGAGAATAGGACTCTGGATAGATTTTCAAACTGTTTTTGAATGGATAAGTCTAGAGTCAGTATGAACTCTAATATGTACTCAAATATGGCAGGCCATATTTGAATAGATATTTGAGTGTGGAACTTATGATACATAACATTCAAACATAGGATGCTTGTGTTCGAACATTATGCTACTGGAACTCTTGTTTGATTGATTGTGATATGAATGTGATGTTTGATGCATTAGAACCTATAAATGTGAAATCAAACAGAAAAGAAATATGGAAATGCTTCCCCCATCAACATTGGTTGAGTAAGAGGGTTGAGTTCCACCGGAAGTAGACCGGGTAAGTGGACAAGCATAGAAAGAGAAATGATTTGGGGGCTATTACCGAAAGGGGTAATAGTTCTTGCAGACCTGTAATGGGTGATGACTCTAAGAAAGAGAAACAATTGGGGGCTATTATCAAAAGGGATAATAGTTCTTGCAGACCTCTATTGGAGGTGAGGCATGGACTCTAGCTAAGGACGCTTACCAGGGTTTGTAGAGAGCTCTATAGTGCTATTGTCATGCACAATGGTGGATTCGCGCATGCACCGGGTTTCTCGATAAAAGAGGAAAGAATGGAAAATGGAAAATGATCATGGAATGCATACATACATGATATTATTGCATGCATTGTATATGAATGTGTGAATTTGTATGTGTAAGTGTTACGTTAATGATGTGTGTTTGCTAGGAATGTGATTTGAGGCAGTTTTCCAGTTAGACTGGCTGCAATACCGTAAAATGTTTTTAGTTAGACCGAGGGTTACTCGGTTATATGTTTTACATATAACTGACGGTCGCAGTATTGTAGGTATTGGAAGACTGTGGAGCTAAACCAATGGATAAGACAAAGCGTTAGGCTTTGCTTAGGGAAAACCATACTTGGTGAACCTAAGCCTATTGTTTAGAGATTATGTGGTTCAGCTGTATAGGGAATTATCATATAAATAAAGAAAAGTTTTCTGTTGTATTTTAAATAAAACCAAGTAACTAGAGTTGTATTTTCAAGAAAAAAATTTAAGTATCAGTTTTTCAAAGTTAACATTTTTCAGTAACTACTCTTTTAATAAATTAGGGTGTTATAATATGGTATCAGAGCAGTTTGATCCTTTGGACTGTGATGAGTTGATAGTCAGCTGAACGAATAATATTCTAAACATATCTGTTAGGCACGTCATAAGCTTTGAAGGAACATGCGGCTAATATTTGGTCTGATCAACTGAGTATTGGCACATGAGAGTAGAAGTTATGAATGCTAATGGATAGAAATGATCTTTAAAAGGATCGTTCTTCTTTTAGAAACTTTCCTTGAAAATAGGATGAGGCATTGGGATATAGATGTACTAGTGTTTGTGACTATAAGATATTGAGCTTGGCTAGTTCAGTACCTTACTCACGGCACCAACGCATTATAAACTACTGGTATTTTTAAACACACCCTTAGATGCTCCTATACTAAGGATTCCATAAGACATAGATCCATCAAACATTTTTAGGTACTCTACGAAGACTATAAACCACTCTTAAACCTTAACTGAGTTTGTTACACTCGTTTGTTATCTAAGAAAGTATGTTACCGAGTCAATAATCAAATGGAAGATAAGTTTATTTTCATCATACCTACCCTGAATTTCCTGTTTTCAGAACCGTACTTCTCATGATCCCAAATTTCATTTAAGTTAGTTTTAGTCAATATATGAAATTCTTCCAAGCATTAGTACAACATCACCATTAAAAGATTTCTTTAGCAATCTTAGCTCATAACACCATCTTGTTGGTTATCAAATTATCTTTCTTGATATTTGAATTTCAAATATCACATTTGAGTTACCTCGAAAGACGATTCAACCAGAGCAACCTAACGATAGCGTTAGAGGAATTCTATAAATATTTCATTTGAACCTCTCCAAAAGTTAGAACCCATATAAGTTTTTGTCTATGCGGCTTAGCACTAAAAGATTTCTATTGATTATTAAGAAAATTGCTCTCCTTGGTTCCAATACCTATGACAACTATACAACTCCAAATACTTCTATCAAATTATCTGAATTCAAGCTATTCCTCAGAAATTCCAAGAGACTAGAACAAAATCTGGTTTCCATACAGTTTCAAATTCCGGCTAAGCACTTTGACCACCTGGTAAATTTATTTACTATACTTATCCAGGGTATCAGCTAAAGATAAGTCTAATCTTATATTAAGTCTCCAAATTAAATCCTTGTAAGTTTATGAGAATTTCCTTGACATAATACGTCGTCATTACTCATCCACTATAATGTTCCCACTAAAAACAAAGATGTTGACATTCGAATCAATCCTCAATTTTCTCCACCTGAGTTCTTACTTAAAGGAAACAACTAAACTATTATTTCAGCCAATCTCTTTATAGCGTGTCAATAAAATAAACTACAGATGTTAAGAGCCACGTGCGGAACGCATTCTAATCCACTCTAACCACTTGGAACAATTCAATCATCCTAGAAGTAAGTAGGAATAAGGAGACACCTTACTCCAAATAGTCTTTCACGACTCGCCTAAGAACCCTGTGATCTTTGCAATCAATATCATTCCGCCTTTCAACAAAAATATAACAGGAAATACTGATTAGAATTCAGAACCAACTTGTACTCAAAAGATCAAGAATTGTGAATTTTAACCCTATCCTAAAACTAATGTCTTGATGGACCACCTAAAAACTTTCTTCAAAGATTTCTAAATATTAGCAAGAGACTAAATCAAGACGTGATGACGCCTCTTATTCCATTGAGTTTTTATTTAAAACTAATAGCCACCTAGGGTTATTTCTTACCTAATTCAAGTTTTCACAAGTTGCAAAGATAACCTTCATATTAACTTTGTATGATCTTCTACTTATGTTCACTAAGTCTATAGGATCCTATTAAATACTTAACGATCATACTCAGAGTTACCCAAATTTTTCAATATCTCATTGACTTATATCTAAGTGAAACGCAAGGCAAGTTTCAAGGGTAGACCCTGATTTCTCAAAATGAACTAAATCCAAATATCACTTTTATCTTAACCCCTTTCAAACCTATGATTATGGGAATCACAGTCCTAAAACCATTTTTTCCCAAATAGTGTAAGTATTCACTCTATCAGATCTTTCTACAATTATATGACGTACTGACCTTACGAAAGCCGCACTATATTTGACAAAGTTATCTATAAATCCCTCAAGATACTTTAGATATGAATATTCCTTTGGTCCAGGAATCAAAGTAAATTGTGAGGACACAATTCTTTTAAGAGGGGTAGAATTGTAACATCTCGAAAATTCATAAAGGAAACTTAGGATTTAAGGGATTTGATTACAATTTACAAAGAAAAGAAAGAATACGATTGGTTGTAAGTAGAGAGGTCAAAGGAGGGATAAAAATAACATGAATATTCGAATATGCATTGTCATATTCGAATAGTATTCGAATATGAACTGTCATATTCGAATAGTATTCGAATATGCATGTCAATATTCGAATATGGAAGTTTGGAATTGAAAACAGCAACCTTATATTCGAATATATATTCGAATATGGACCCCAAAGCCTATAAATAAGGGTGTTTCACATTCAAAACTCACTGTTTCCCTCTTCCTCACTCTACGCTCTTTCAATTCTTTAATAGACCTCTTCCACTAATCAATCACATGCCACAACTCATTCATCTTAAGGTTTCATTCTCACAGTAGGATTCCAAGAGTTGAGATTCCAACTCAAAGATAAAGGATGCCAAAGAAGGGAATTGGAAACTGGATTGGAGTTGAAGGATAAAAGATTCTGGGATCCCAAGGTAACCCTAAAACCCCAAATCGAGAACATTATGAAATGTTAGGAACATGTGATTAGGAACTATAGATAAAGTGTTAGGAATTGGCTGAATTAGGAATCTGTCTAATATTATTTGTTATGTTTGTGTGATGTTAACATGCAAACCGAAGTTGCATGAATGGAATGGGAGATGTAACACCTAGATTTTTTAGGGTAGTTTTTATTTTTTTAACAAAACGCAGCAGAACTTAATAAGATATATACATATATCAAAATATAAGTGTTTTAACTACAGTACAAAGAGTATACATGTGTTTACCTAAGGTAGCCATACAACAATACAAATGACTACCTAAGTAACAGAAAAGGGCTGCAAAACTGCTCACGTGCTGACATCCTCCGAGTCCGAGCCACCTACAATACTGTAACCGTCAGTTATATGCTCGACATATAATTGAGTAACCCGTCGCCAGTAAAAAACAGTTTATACAGTATTACAGTTAGTCTAACTGGAAAACCGTCCCAAATCCAATCCCTACTAAACATACACACAACAAGTATAATTTCAATCACATAGATATGTATGCATGATCATTTTCCATTTTCATTTCTTTTCTCTTTTAACGGGAAACCCTGTGCACCGGGAATCCACCAAAACACGTG
This sequence comes from Cyamopsis tetragonoloba, assembly GCA_037177725.1. Classification (NCBI taxonomy): domain Eukaryota; kingdom Viridiplantae; phylum Streptophyta; class Magnoliopsida; order Fabales; family Fabaceae; genus Cyamopsis; species Cyamopsis tetragonoloba. The sequence goes on from CM074120.1 coordinate 30,135,567, forward strand.
GCAGTAATGCGTATTGAGCTCATCATCATCACGGTCCTGGCGAGCGTCCCCCAAGGATCTTCCTGCCGGGCTACTAACTCTCTCAAGCTAGCCCAAGGAACCATCTACCTCGTGAAGATAGTACCCTTTGTACTTAGACTACCTATCTCATGAAGATAGCCCAGTACTTCAGGTTATTTTCCCCCTTTCGGGATAACCCTAGAATTCTCATCTTTTTCCCATTTTCTGCTCTGTCCTCTTACCTGGTCTACTTCCGGCGGAACTTAACACTCTTGCTCAATTTCTATTGAGTGGGAAGAGCCTCTTTTAACATTTCCATTTACAGTTCTAATGAATCACACATTCATATTAAGCATATAGCATATAAACAAGGATTTCCAGTATACTCTTATCCGATTATCAACACTTATTTACTCGGATTCTATGTGACAGACGTGTTATATTCATATAAATATTTGAACATGGAATTCCATATTCAAATACAAATCCGAATATGCTAATACTGGGCTTAGTCTAATTTGAAACCAACTCAATATCAAATTCTCAGTTAGAGTCACATCTAATTCTGGAAAACCTTATTTATACCTTAACATGTTTCACAATATCACATGCATCATAAAGCATATCGAATTCATACAAGTATCAGTCATATCATGAATATTTCGCACATAGTATTCTTAATTAAATCATACATCAATCTTTGAACACAACACATTAGTTTAATTTCTCTAATAACATGTTCCTAGCATTTCCTAGTCACATGTTCCTAAATTCCAACTAATCATTCCTTCATTTTCTTGTAATTTGTAACCAAACCACTTTAAGTCCTAATCCTCTTTTATGAATTTTCGGGATGTTACAATTATATCCCCCTTAAAATAATTTTGCCCTCAAAATTAGGAATTACCTTAACTATGTAAATAACTCTGGATATGTGCTCCTCATATCTTGTTCCTTCTCCCAAGTGATTTATGAAGAATCAATGTTCTCCCAGAGGACCTTCATTAATGGAATCACCTTGATTCTTAGTGTCTTCTCTCCTCGGTCTAGAATCCTCATAGGCTTTAACTGATATGAGACGTTGGGTTTCAACGGAATGTCATCAGCTTCCAAAATGTGCGAGGGATCAGACGCGTACTTCCGGAGTTGGGATACGTGAAAAACGTCGTGAAGGTTCGAAAGATGAGGTGGCAAAGCAAGTTGATAAGCAACGAGTCCTATTCTTTGGAGAATTTGATAAGGACCAATGAATCGAGGTTGCAGCTTCTTTGTTTTCATCACTCTGCCAACAGTGGTGTAAGGTGTGACCTTCAAAAACACATGATCTCCTTCTTCAAATTCTAGAGGCTTTCTCCGCTGATCTGCATAACTATTCTTGTGGTCTTGGGCTTTCTTTAACTTTTCCTTGATGCGCCCAATCTTGTCTATTGTTTCTTGCACCAAATCCAGCCCTAATAACAACTTTTCTCCAGTTTCAAACCAACAAACTGGCGACCGACATTTTCCCCTGTAGAGTGCTTCATAGGGCGCAATGCCTATACTCGAATGAAAACTGTTGTTATAGGCAAACTCAACTAATGGCAAATATATTCCCCAGTCACCGCCTTCTTCTAGTACACAAGCCCGCAACATATCTTCCAAGGTCTGTATTGTTCTTTTGGACTGTCCGTCGGTTTGGGGATGGTGAGAAGTACTCAGATGTAGCCGAGTCCCAAAAGCTTTCTATAATGCTCCCCAAAAGTGAGAAGTAAACTTAGGGTCTCTGTCTGAGATAATACTGGTCGGTGCTCCATGTAGTCGGACTATCTCTGTAATATACAACTTGGCATACTTCTCCACGGAATAAGTGGTCTTGACAGGCAAAAAGTGGGCAGTCTTAGGGTGCGTTTGATTTGCTAAAATATATGGTACTGGACAGCACAAAAACCTTATTCCACGTTTGATTGTAAAAACAGACATGTCACAGCACAAAATTTGAGGCACAGAACAAAATGGGAGATTTTTGTTACTCACTATCCTAGAGGACAAGAAGTTATCCCATGGTACAAGATGGTTAAATACAAAAACACCCTTACCCTCATCCACTATCTCATAAAACTTTAACTACATCTCCCCACTCCCACACTTACACAAGGTAGTTACTATAATAATTTTTTTTTATTTCATGCAATATACAACACTAAACTAGCTCATATATATATATATATAATTTAATAATATTTTTTAGTGAAAAATAATAAAATATCTAAAATATATCAAATTATTTGAGAAATCTAATTTTATATATAATTTTTTTAAATATAATATTATAACAGTTTCAAAATTTTACAATATTAATTGTCAATTTTTTATCTAAAATAAATATTTTAAAGTGTAAAGGATATTATAGTAAAATTGACTTTATATTTTTTGTGTTGTACTTTAATGATCAAACAACAAACAACACAAGTAGTTGTGCTGTAACTTATTAAATTGTCTTGTACTATACTTCCTGTACTGTACTTGTCCATGCATCAAACGCATCCTTAGTCAATCTGTCAATGATAACCCAGATTGAGTCGTGTCCTGCTGGCGTTCTGGGTAATCCGACCACAAAGTCCATGGCTATTGACTCCCATTTCCACTCTGGAATGTCCAATGGCTGAAGCGGTCCAGATGGTCTTTGATATTCAACTTTGATTTTCTGGCAAGTAAGACACTTGGAGACAAATTATGCAATGTCTTTCTTCATTCCAAGCCACCAGAACAACTTCTTCATGTCTTGGTACATTTTTGTTGCTCCAGGGTGTACCGAGTACTGGCTACTGTGACTTTCTTCAAGCACTATTTTCTTGACTTCTGCATTATTCGGAATACACACCCTGTCTCTGAATAATATCACCCCATCACCAGTTATAGAGAAATCATCTTGCCCCTTGAATTTCTGTAACTCATAATCCCGTTGATGTGCTTCTCGGATTCGGTCTCTGAGTGTATTATTCAAGTCAAGCTTACACACAGAGATGCTATCATCGTAGTAAGACACATCCAAGTGCAGGTCTCTGAATTTCTCTAAGAGCTCCATTTGGTGAATCATCATAGTCGACATGTGTAAGGATTTCTTGCTTAAGGCATTGGCCACTACATTAGCCTTTCCTGGATGGTACTTTAACTCAAAATCATAATCTTTTAGGAATTCCATCCATCGCCTCTGCCTCATGTTCAGCTCCTTCTGATTGAACAAATACTTCAAACTTTTGTGGTCACTGAACACTTCAAATGTGACTCCGTACAAGTAGTGCTTCCAAACTTTCAACGCAAAATCTATTGCAGCTAACTCCAAGTCATGCGTGGGGTAATTTGCTTCATGCGGTCGCAACTGTCGGGAAGTGTAAGCAACCACTTGTCCTTCTTGCATAAGTACACACCCCAAGCCTTGTTTAGACACATCGCAATATACTTGGAAATTCTTGGTCGGATCAGGAATTACCAACACTGGCGCTGTTGTCAGTTTTTCCTTCAACAACTGAAAGCTGTCTTCACACTTGGCATCCCACACAAACGGAACACCCTTCCTTGTTAACTTAGTCAAAGGAATGACAATTTGAGAAAATCCTTTGATGAATCGTCGGTAGTATCCTGCTAGTCCCAGAAAACTTTGAATTTCTGTAGCATTGGTTGGTCTTTCCCACTTCATCACAGCTTCAACTTTACTTGGATCCATAGCCACACCATCCTTGTTAATCACATGGCCTAGAAATTGAACTTCTTCTAGCCAGAACTCACACTTGTCCAACTTAGCATACAGTTGTTTCTCCCTGAGTATTCCCAACACCAATTTCAAATGCTCTCCATGTTCTTCAGCAGTCTTGGAGTAGATGAGAATATCGTCAATGAAGACTACAACAAATTTATCCAAGTAGGGTCAGAAGATCCGGTTCATGTAGTCCATGAAAATTTCAGGAGCATTTGTCAATCTGAACGGCATCACCAAGTACTCATAATGACCGTACCACGTCCGGAAAGCAGTCTTAGGAATATCTTCAGGCTTGAATCTGTTTTGATGATATCCTGATCGAAGATCAATATTTGAAAACACCTTGGCTCCCCCTAATCAAGTAAATCATCAATCCGCGACAAAGGATACTTATTCTTCACGGTCAGCTTATTCAGCTCTCTATAGTCTACACACAGCCGTAATTTCCCATCTTTCTTCTTAACAAGCAATACTAGGGCTCCCCACGACGAAGCACTTGGTCTAATGAACTGCTTCTGCATAAGTTCTTCAATCTGCCACTTTACTTCTGCTAACTCCAACGGTGCCATTCGATATGGTGCCTTAAAGACAGGTCTAGCTCCCGGAATTAGCTCAATCGAGAACTCTACTTCCCTTTCGGGTGGCAAGGATTCTATGTCTTCGGGAAATACATCGGGAAAGTCTCGGACTATAGGGAGACAATCAACACGCACCAAATTCTTAACATTGCTCATACAAACAATCAAATACTTTGGGCCAATATCATACTTAGGCAGGTTAGGAAAATCAGAAGTATGATGATGCGTATAGTAAATCTCCAAGCCTTTGTGTGGAATATGCACGGTCTTGGCGGCGCAATCGATCTTAACTTTGTGAGCTTTGAGCCAATCCATGCCTAAGATCACATCTAGTCCCTTCATCGATAAGCAGTACAGATCTATGTAGAAATCGTGTACTATACAATTTACTTGCAACTAATCCTTCTACCTTTTCTTTGTAAATTGTAATCAATCCCTTAAGTCCTAACCCTGTTTGATGGATTTTCAGGATGTTACAATTTACACAATTGTTTATATTTTTAAAGTTGCAACATTTGTTTCTAGAAATCGTGTACTATACACTTGAAAAATAGGGAGTTTTTTACTTTAAAAATGAAAATGATATTTTAAATTTATTAAATTATTTGATTTTTTGAAAACAATCTAATGTTCCCCCATAAAGTTTCTAGCTTAATGTTTACAATTTTATTTATTTTTAAAATTGAAACATTTGTTTCTAGAAATCGCGTACTATACACTTGATAAATAGGGTGTTTTTTACTTTAAAAATGAAAACGCATATTTTAAATTTATTAAATTATTTGATTTTTTGACAACAATGTATTGTTCACCATGAATTTTCTAGCTTAATTTACACTATTTTTTATATTGTAAAATAGTAACATTTGTTTCTAGAAATCGTGTACTATAGATATGAAATGTAGTGTGTTTTTTACTTTAAAAATGAAAACGCATATTTTGAATTTATTAAATTATTTAATTTTTTTAAAAATCAATGTATTGTCTACAGTGAAGTTTCTAGCGTAATTTACAAAATTGAAAATTTGTTTGTAGAAATCGTATACTATAGACTTGAAATATAGGGTGTTTGTTACTTTAAAAATGAAAACGCATATTTTAAATTTATTAAATTATTGTATTTTTTCACATCAATGTATTCTTCACCAAGAAGATTCTAGCTTAAATTACACTATTTTTTATATTTTTAAAATAGTAACATTTGTTTCTAGAAATTGTGTACTATAGACATGAAATGTAGGGTGTTTTTTACTTTAAAAATGAAAACGCATATTTTAAATTTAATAAATTATTTGATTTTTATGACAATAATTTATTGTTCACCATGAAGTTTCTAGCTTAATTTACACAATTTTTTATATTTTTAAAATAATATCATTTGTTTCTAGAAATCGTGTACTATAGAAATGAAATGTAGGGTATTTTTTACTTTAAAAACGAAAACACTATTTTTAAATTTATTAAATTATTTTATTTTTTTGATAACAATGTATTGTTCACCATGAAGTTTCTAGCTTCATTTACACTATTTTTTTAAATTTTTAAAATATCAACATTTGTTTCTAGAAATCGTGTACTATAGAAATGAAATGTAGGGTGTTTTTTACTTTAAAAATGAAAACGCATATTTTAAATTTATTAAATTATTTGTTTTTGTTTGACAACAATGTATTGTTCACCATGAAGTTTCTAGCTTAATTTACACTACTTTTTTTATATATAGTAGCATTTGTTTCTAGAAATCGTGTACTATAAACTTGAAAAATAGGGTGTTTTTTTACTTAAAAAATGAAAACACATATTTTAAATTTATAAATTTGTTTGATTTTTTTGACAAGTATTGTTCACGATGAAGTTTATTGCTTAATTTACCCTATTTTTTTATAATTTTAAAATATCAACATTTGTTTCTAGAAATCGTGTACTATACACTTGAAAAATAAGGTGTTTTTTACTAAAAAAATGAAAATGCATATTTTAAATTTATTATTTTTTTTTTTTTGAAATCAATGTATTGTTTACCATGAAGTTTCAAGCTTAATTTCCACAATTTTTTATATTTTTAAAATAGCAACATTTATTTGTAAAACTCGTGTACTATAGACTTGAAATATAGGGTGTTTTTTACTTTAAAAATGAAAACGCATATTTTAAATTTAATAAATTATTTTATTTTTTTTGACAACAATGTATTCTTCACCATGAAGTTTCTAGCTTAACTATTTTTTTATATTTTTAAAATATCAACATTTGTTTTTAGAAATCGTGTACTATACACTTGAAAAACACTGTTTTTTTACTAAAAAATGAAAATGCATATTTTAAATTTATTAAATTATTATATTTTTTTGACAACAATGTATAGTTTACCAGGAAGTTTCTAGCTTAATTTACACAATTTTTTATATTTTAAAATTGCAACATTTGTTTGTAGAAATCGTGTACTATAGACTTCAAATATAAGGAGTTTTTGACTTTAAAAATGAAAATACATATTTTAAATTTATTCAATTATTTGATTTTTTTAACAACAATGTATTTTTCACCATGAAGCTTCTAGCTTAATTTACACTATTTTTTTATATTTTTAAAATATCAAAATTTGTTTCTTGAAATCGTGTACTATACACTTGAAAAATAGGGTGTTTTTTACTAAAAAATGAAAATGCATATTTTAAATTTATTAAATTTTTTAATTTTTTTTGAAATCAATGTATTGTATACCATGAAGTTTCTAGCTTAATTTAGACAATTTTTTATATTTTTAACATTGCAACATTTGTTTGTAGCAGTCGTGTACTATAGACTTGAAATATAGGGTGTTTTTTACTTTAAAAATGTAAACGCCTATTTTAAATTTATTAAATTATTTAATTTTTTTTAAAATCAATGTATTGTTTACCATGAAGTTTCTACATTAAAGATTAAATGCATATTTTAGATTTATAAATATATTTAATTTTTTTGAAAAAAATGTATTGTTCCCAATAAAAAGATGCACTTTTATAAAAAGATAAAATATTTTGTAAATTAAACTAGAAACTTCATGGTGAACAATAGAATGTTTTCAAAAAAATCAAATAATTTAATAATTTTAAAATATGCACTTTCATTTTTAAAGTAAAAAACACCCTATTTTTCAAGTGTATAGTACACGATTTCTAGAAACAAATGCTGATATATTTAAAATATAAAAAAAATAGTGTAAATTAAGCTAGAAACTTCTTGATGAACAATACATTGTTGTCAACAAAATCAAATAATTTAATAAATTTAAAATATACCTTTTCATTGTTAAAGTAAAAAACAGTCTATATTTCAAGTCTATAGTACACAATTTCTACAAACAAATATTGCAATTTTAAAAATATAAAAAATAGTGTAAATTAAGCTAGAAACTTCATGGTAAACAATACATTGATTTCAAAAAAAATTACATAATTTAATAAATTTAAAATATTCACTTTCATTTTTAAGTAAAAAACACCCTATTTTTCAAGTGTATAATACACGATTTCTAGAAACAAATGTTGATGTTTTAAAATTATAAAAAAATAGTGTAAATTAAGCTAGAAATTTCATGGTAAACAATACATTGTTTTCAAAAAAATATAATAATTTAATAAATTTTAAATATGCGTTTTTATTTTTAAAGTAAAAAACACCCTATATTTCAAATCATAGTACACGATTTCTACAAACAAATGTTGCAATTTTAAAAATATAAAAAATTATGTAAATTCAGCTAGAAACTTCATGGTGAACAAAAAATTTTTTTTAAAAAAATTAAAAAATTTAATAAATTTAAAATATGCGTTTTCATTTTTAAATTATGAAATACTCTATTTTTCAAGTGTATAGTACACGATTTCTAGAAACAAATGTTGAAATTTTAAAAATATAAAAAATAGTGTAAATTAAGCAAGAAAATTTGTGGTGACCAATACATTGTTGTCAAAAAAAATCAAATAATTTAATAAATTTAAAATATGCGTTTTCATTTTTAAAGTAGTAAACACCCTACATTTCATGTCAAAAGTACATGATTTCTGAAAACAAACGTTACTATTTTAAAAATATAAAAATAGTGTAAATTAAACTAGAATCTTCTTGGTGAACAATACATTATTGTCAAAAAAATCAATTAATTTAATAAATTTTAAGAACGCGTTTTCATTTTTAAACTAAAAAACACCCTATTTTTCAAGTGTATAGTACACGATTTCTACAAACAAATGTTGCAATTTTAAACGTATAAAAAATTATGTAAATTAAGCTAGAAACTTCATGGTAAACAATACATTGATTTTAAAAAAATTAAATAATTTAATACATTTAAAATATGCATTTTCGTTTTTAATGTAAAAAACACCCTATATTTCAAGTCTACAGTACACGACTACTACAAACAAATGTTGCAATTTTGAAAATATAAAAAAATAGTGTAAATTAAGCTAGAAAATTCATGGTGAACAATACTTGTTGTCAAAAAAATCATATCATTTAATAAATTTAAAATGTGCGTTTTCATTTTTATATTAAAAAACACCATATTTTTCAACTGTATAGTACACGATTTCTAGATACAAATGTTGATATTTTTAAAATATAAAAAAATAGTGTAAATTAAGCTAGAAACTTCATGCTGAACAATACATTGTTGTCAAAAAAATAAAAAAATTTAATAAATTTAAAATATGCGTTTTCATTTTTTAGTAAAAAACACCCTATTTTTCAAGTGTATAGTACATGATTTCTTGAAACAAATGTTGATATTTCAAAAATATAAAATTAGTGTAAATTAAGCTAGAAACGTCTTGGTGAACAATAAATTGTTTCAATTTTAAAAATATAAAAAATTGTAAAAATTAAGCTAGAATCTTTATGGGGAACAATACATTGTTTTCAAAAAAATAAAATATTTTATAAAATATGAAATTAGCATTTTAATTTTTAAAGTAATAAACACCTATATTTCACGTCTATAGTACACAATGTTTAGAAACAAATGTTGCAATTTTAAGAAAATAAAAAATTGGGCAAATTAAGCTAGAAACTTTATTGGGAACAATACATTGTTTTCAAAAAAATTAATTATATTTATAAATCTAAAATATGAGTTTTATTTTTAAAGTAAAAAACACCCTATTTTTCAAGTGTAGTACACAATTTCTAGAAACGAATGTTGCAATTATAAAAAGATAAAATATTTTGTAAATTAAACTAGAAACTTCATGGTGAACAATATATTGTTTTCAAAAAAATCAAATAATTTAATATTTTTAAAATATGCACTTTCATTTTTAAAGTAAAAAACACCCTATTTTTCAAGTGTATAGTACACAATTTCTAGAAATAAATGCTGATATATTTAAAATATAAAAAAAATATTATAAATTAAGCTAGAAAATTCTTGATGAACAATATATTGTTGTCAAAAAATCAAATAATTTAATAAATTTAAAATATACGTTTTCATTCTTAAAGTAAAAAATAGCCTATATTTCAAGTCTATAGTACATGATTTCTACAAACAAATGTTGCAATTTTAAAAATATAAAAAATAGTGTAAATTAAGCTAGAAACTTCATGGTAAACAATACATTGATTTCCAAAAAAATTAATTAATTTAATAAAATTAAAATATTCGTTTTCATTTTTTTAGTAAAAAACACATTATTTTTCAAGTGTATGGTACACGATTCCAAAAAAAATGTTGATATTTTAAAAATATAAATAAAAGTGTAAATTAAGCTAGATTCTTCATGGAGAACAATAAATTGTTTTAAAAAAATCAAATAATTTAATATTTTTTAGATATTCATTTTAATTTTTAAAGTAAAAAACACCCTATTTTTCAAGTGTATAGTACACGATTTCTGGAAACATATGTTGATGTTTTAAAATTATAAAATAATAGTGTAAATTAAGTTAGAAACTTCATGGTGAACAATACATTGTTGTCAAAAAATCTAATAATTTAATAAATTTTAAATATGCGATTTTATTTTTAAAGTAAAAAACACTCTATATTTCAAATCTATAGTACACGATTTGTACAAACAAATGTTGCAATTTTAAAAATATAAAAAATTATGTAAATTAAGCTAGAAACTTCATGGTGAACAAAACATTATTTTCAAAAAAATCAAAAAATGTAATAAATTTAGAATAAGCGTTTTCATTTTTAAAGTAAGAAACACCCTATTTTTCAAGTGTATAGTACATGATTTCTGGATACAACTGTTACTATTTTAAATATATAAAAAATAGTGTAAATTAAGCTAGAATCGTCTTGGTGAACAATACATTGTTGTCAAAAAAATCAAATAATTTAATAAATTTTAAGAACGCATTTTCATTTTTAAAGTAATAAACACCCTATTTTTCAAGTGTATAGTACACAATTTCTACAAACAAATGTTGCAATTTTAAAAATATAAAAGATTATGTAAATTAAGCTAGAAACTTCATGGTAAAAAATACATTGATTTTTAAAAAAATTAAATAATTTAACAAATTTAAAATAGGCGTTTACATTTTTAAAGTAAAAAACACCCTATATTTCTAGTCTATAGTACACGACTTCTACAAACAAATGTTGCAATTTTGAAAATATAAAAAACTAGTGTAAATTAAGCTATAAAATCCATGGTGAACAATACATTGTTGTGAAAAAAATCATATCATTTAATAAATTTAAAATGTGTATTTTCATTTTTATAGTAAAAACACCCTATTTTTCTAGTGTATAGTAAAGGATTTCTAGAAACAAATGTTGATATTTTACAAATATAAAAAATATTATAAATTAATCTAGAAACTTCATAGTGAACAATACATTGTTATAAAAAAAATCAAAAAATTTAATAAATTTAAAATATGTGTATTCATTTTTTAGTAAAAAACACACTATTTTTCAAGTATATAGTACACAATTTCTAGAAACAAATATTGATATTTCAAAAATATAAAATTAGTGTAAATTAATCTAGAAACGTCTTGGTGAACAATAAATTGTTTCAATTTTAAAAAAATAAAAAACTGTAAAAATTAAGCTATAATATTTATGGGGCACAATTCATTGTTTTCAAAAAAAAATAAAATATTTTAATAAATATAAAATTAGAATTTTTATTTTTAAAGTAAAAAACACCCATATTTCAAGTCTATGGTACACAATTTTTAGAAACAAATGTTGCAATTTTAAGAAAATAAAAAATTGTCTAAATTAAGCTAGAAACTTTATCAGGAACAATACATTGTTTTCAAAAAAATTAAATATATTTATAAATCTAAAATATGCGTTTTATTTTTAAAGTAAAAAACACCCTATTTTTCAAGTGTATAGTACACGATTTCTAGAAACGAATGTTGCAATTATAAAAAGATAAAATATTTTGTAAATTAAACTAGAAACTTCATGGTGAACAATAAATTGTTTTAAAAAAATCAAATAATTTAATATTTTTAAAATATGCACTTTCATTTTTAAAGTAAAAAACACCCTATTTTTCAAGTGTATAGTACACGATTTCTAGAAACAAATGCTGATATATTTAAAATATAAAAAAATAGTGTAAATTAAGCAAGAAACTTCATGGTAAAGAGTACATTGTTGTCAATAAATCAAATAATTTAATAAATTAAATCATGCGTTTTCATTTTTTTTAGTAAAAGACACCCTATTTTTCATATGTATATTACACGATTTCTAGAAACAAAAGTTGATATTTTAAAAATGTAAAAAATAGTGTAAATTAAGCTAGAAACTTCATGGTGAACAATACATTGTTATCAAAAAATCAAAATATTTAATAAATTTAAAATATGCGTTTTCATTTTTAAAGTAATAAGCACCCTACATTTCATGTCTATAGTACATGATTTCTAGATACAAATGTTACTATTTTAAAAATATAAAAAATAGTGTAAATTAAGCTAGAAACTTCATGGTGAACAATACATTGTTGTCAAAAAAAACAAATAATTTAATAAATTTAAAATATGCGTTTTCATTTTTAATTGTATAAACACCCTACATTTCATGTCTATAGTACATGAATTATAGAACCAAATGTTACTATTTTAAAAATATAGAAAATAGTGTAAATTAAGCTAGAAACTTCATGGTGAACAATACATTGTTGTCAAAAAAATCAAATAATTTAATAAATTTAAAATATGCGTTTTCATTTTTAAAGTAAAAAACACCCTATTGTTCAAGTGTATAGTACGCTATTTCGTGAAACAAATGTTTCAATTTTAAAAATATAAAAAAATGTAAAATTTAAGCTAGAATCTTTCTGAGGAACAATAGATTGTTTTCAAAAAAATCAAAAAATGTAATAAATTTAAAATATGCGTTTTCATTTTTAAAGTAAGAAACACCCTATTTTTCAAGTGTATAGTACACGATTTCTAGAAACAAATGTTGATATTTTAAAAATATAAACAATTGTAACACCTAACAAAATTTAACTCTAAGTTTTTATTTTAACATTAGTGGAAGCTAAATTCTAATTTACAACAATTAAAGGTAATAATAATTACAACCCTTTCAATTTATACGGATTCCTATACAGCTGAACAAATTAATATATGAACTTGAGACTTAGGTTCACCATGTGTGGCTATACCTAAGAAAAGCCCACAGCTCATCCAATCTGTGGCTTTCGCTTCGCAACCTTCTGATACCTGCGATATGGTAACCGTCAGTTATATGTAAACATATAACTGAGTAACCCCCGGCATTTTAAAAACACTTTTATACCATATCACAACCAGTCTAACTGGAAAAACACCCCATTTGGTTCCTATCACACACAACCAATCCAATGCAACATATTCACACTCAATGCATGTAATGACAAGTATAAATGTCTGCATGCTATGATATTTCATTATCATACTTAATTCATTTCTTTTCTTTAGTCTTTTACGGAAGCCTCGTGCACTAGACTTCACCATAGGTGCATGGCAGCAACGCGCCTTGAGCTCAATCATCGGACCACAGCAAGCGTTCCTACCGTGATCAACTGTCGGGCTATCTTGACCCCGTTCATTGGGAATAGCGTAGGATTTCCTTACCCGTTTGTTGGAATAGTCCTTTCTTTCGGGTCATCTGCCCAGTCACAGGGCAACCCTACTAGTTCAGGCCATCTTACCCCGTTCATTGGGAGACCCTACATTCTCAATCTTTTCATGCTTGTCTGCTTACCCGGTGTGTAACCGGTGGAACTCAACCCACTTACTCAACTTCCGTTGAAGGGGGAAAGCTTATCTATCATTTCATCTCCTTATCAAATTATCATGCATTAAACATTCATCATACATGTCATAACACATACCACAACATCTCCATGATCCTATTGCTTGTTTATAAGTCACATATACCTATTTTCATTCATTCATATCCTAGAAATGGATTCATTATGTTTACATTGCATTTTGTTTGATTATGTTCATGTAAAAATAAAGCATGGAGAAGTGTTGATTTTAGAGGATTGGACTTGAATAATGAAGGAAAGAATGAAGAAAGTTGAAGAAAAGATGTAGAAAACACTTAGAAGTTGTCAAACACAATCTTGTGCGCACAGCCCAGGAAGGTGTGCGCACCCCTGTTCGTATTTTGGCCATAACTTGAGTTGTAGAGCTCCAAATTAAGTGAAACCAAAAGCATTTGAAAGCTAAGAGGATTATCTACAACTCTTATGCGGACCACAAAACCCAGTTCTTAAATTTAATTGTCAAAAATATTCATCTTTCACAGGTATGTGCAATCAACAAAATAGATACTTTCATATAGACCCTGTCTCAATAATTTGGTCATAACTAGAGTTGTAGACCTCCAAATTGAATGAAATCAAAAGAATTTGAAAGCTAACAGGATTATCTACAACTCTTATTAAGACCACAAAGTAAAATTCCAATTAAAACAAATTCATAAATCCATGTCAAATTGTGCCAAAATAGGGGAAAATGGTATTGATCAACTTTTCACAAGTTTCAATCCTCCCTTCCATCTGAATTCCTCAAAATCATATTAACTTCATCTAATTCAATATAAGTCACTCAAAGATCAATTCATAAGGATGACAAAAGTCCAATTTCATCAAATTCACGTCATCATTAAGATCATTCTCATACGTTCACATTCACAATCCAATATCCAAACAAAGAATCAACATAAATGCATCAACCCCACACATATAGAACCAATTCAACCAAGATAAACTTCACACTTCAAGAACACAAGAAACATGTCATGTTAATTTAACACTAATATGCATACAAACTAAATTCATGTCATCTAACCAAGTCAAGTCCAAAACCTAACATCATAAAACCTCAAATTCCTAATTTCCCTAATTGGAGTTTTAAGTTTGGGGTTTAGTGGGGTTACCTTAGAATTGGAGCTCTAAACTCAATCTCTAAATTCCACCGTGGAAGATTCTAAACCAGTAGAATTGGAGTTCCCGACGCGTAGATCATTTTCTTCAACTGCTCAGGCGGCAACCGACAGCCAGAAAGCCACCATGCAAGCACTCAAAGTGGTTGTCACCACCACCACCTCCTTTATCTCTTTCCACCCTCTCTTCATTTCTTTCAACTTTTTGTTTGATTGTTTTGATGTGTGTTTGTACGTGAGTGAGAGTGAAATAAGTGAGGGTGTAGTGGTTAGGTGAGGGAGAGTGCATGGTAGGAGCGTAGTCCTTAGTTTTAATTTATTAAAAATTGCACCTAGGTCCTTGTCTTTATAAAATTTAATAAAAGTTCAACTTAACATAATTTAAATAGATAAAACCACAAGGACATAGTTACAACTTTCTAATTTTATATTTTAATCCCCTAAGCCCACCTTGCCACATTTTAAAACCTCTAGTTGTATTCATATCATAACCTAGTCCTTTTCCCTTAATCCTATATGCTTTATAATTTATTTTAGTTCCCTTAATTCGTTATCTCTTCTAAAATAGCCCCATATGGACATAACTGTGAATTTAAATAATCTACTCTAGGAGATTAGAAATTTGGGATGTTACAATTCTACCCCCCTTAAAAGAATTGTGTCCTCACAATTCGTTCTAAGTCCTGGCTCAAAGGAACATTGATAACTGAGATATCTTGAGAGACTTATAGGTTCAAAACCTAACACATTTTGACTAGCAAGAGTTTCAACTCACGTCATAAGCTTGACAAGGTAAGTTTTACCAAAAATGGAGTATGACTTTATCAATTTTTGATATGAATGTTATGTGATTATTGGAAGACCCTAAAACCGATGGGGTGCACACATAATCTTTGGAAGAATGACTTTGAGGCCTCGTTTTTGAGTTGTGGTATCCCCTATTATGGAATTGAAAAAGTTTAAGATAAGAATAATATTTAGTCCTCAAGTTCATTGGAAAAATCAAGGTCTACCCTTGAGACTTGACCTGTATTTCACCTAGGTATTTGATATAAATTAGTGAGAACGTTTGAAAAATTTGCATAAATCTAGACTTGATGAGTATGATCATCAAGTGTTTAATAGAATTCTATAGACTTAGTGAACAGAAGAAATAGAACTTGCGAAGTAGACATAATGTTAACTTTCAAACTCGTAAAAACTCGAATTGGGTAGGAAATAACCCTAGGTAGCCATTAGTTTGTAAATTAAACATCATAGAATAAGAGGCACACAAACATCTTGAATTAACTTAATCCATTGCCGAGATTTGGAATTTCTCAAAGAAAGTCTAAATGGTCTTTAAGACTTTAGTTTGAAGTATAGGTTAAAATTTTACAAGTATTGGTACTTATAGGGAAGTTTGGTTATAAGTTCAAAGTATTATCACCTACCAGGTACTAGTTGTAGAGTGGAAGGAATTCACTGCACGAAGTGTTAAGTTCTTAAACGTATTAATGAAAGACTCCTTGTATCCTAGGTAACATCCTACACTTTCTTAGGGTATACAACTTAATTCTAGGATGATTAAGCCTTCCCAAATTGTCGATGTGAGTTAGATTGGACCATAATGTGTTTTTGCACGTGTCTCTAAACGCAGACATTCATGAACTTGTTGCCATGATATAAAGAGAATGACTGAATTGAGGATAACTTGATAAGGGCTCATTGTTTCCTTACTTAAGTAAGAACTCGGGATTTGGAAAATCAGGAGTTGATTCGAGTACCAACATAGTTGTTTTGGTGTAAGCATTATAGTTTATGACTACAATGACGACGTATCATGTCAAGGAAATTCTTGTAACCCTTTAAGGATTTATTTTAGAGGCCTAATGTGAACCTAAAATTATTATATATATAGCTTATTCTCCGAATAGGTACTTTCTAAAAGTATATGAAAATTGGAGTTGTTTATGTCTCTAGGAATCTTTGAGGAAGATTTTCTAAAAGCTTGGATTCACATAATTTGTAGGAGTAGCTGGAGTTGTATAGACTTCATAGGATTAAATTTTGGAAAGTAAAGATTAAATCAACAAGGAGAGTTAAAAGGGACTTTCTAAATGATCAATAGTAATCCATTAGCGACAAATCGCATAAATAGAAGCTTATATGGGTTCAAATTTTCGGAAGATCTAAATCTTCAGAATCTGAATGGAGGGTTATAAAGAAGTTCTCTAACACTTTCGCCGCGCCCCTATGGTTGGTTTGTTTTCCAAGGTAACTCAGATCCAAGATTCAAAACTTGATCTTAAATAAGGATACTTTGATAACCATCAAAATGGTTTCAGGAGCTTAGATCACCAAAGAAATCTTTAACTGTGACATCGCACTAAGGTTTAGAATAATTTCTTAGATCGACTAGAACTTCAAAATTAAATGAAATTTGAAGTCATGAAGAGTACAGTTCCGAAAACGTGAAATTCAAAGTAGGTAAGATGGAATGAATTTGACTTCTTTTTGGTTGTCGACTTGGTAACATACTTTCTTAGAGGACCAACAAGAATAGAGAATTTAGCTAAATGGCGGGAGTGATTTCTAGTCATCGTAGAGTACCTAAAAATGTTTAGGGGGTCTACGTCAGATATAAGCCTTTGTATAGGAGTGTCTAAGAGTGTGATTTAAAATGTCAAGTAGATTATGAGGGAAGTTGGTTGTCAAAACTTTCGTAGTCAACATCGGAAGAGAAATATTTATCTCTAGGTTATCAGGTGTAAAACAGCACTATCTAGATCCTATAATAAGAATTACACTAGGATTAAATAGATAATGGAATAAAGGCATCCCCACCAAGGAATGAGATTTAGTTAAAAATTGATGATGGTTGCCATTGATTTGGATTTCTTGGTATTGGAAAATAGAGAGAAATTTGCGGTGTCTGGATTCACATATAAAAAGAAAATGTAAGTTTTCGTCGTTGTCCTAAATTAACCCTAAGGTGAAGCAAAATATTCAAAAATTTGTTTCGAGTCCACTATATGAATTGAAGTCTAAAGTGGATATACTTAGCATTTAACTTATCAGCTTCAAGTATAGTACACGATTTCTAGAAACAAATATTGATATTTTTTTTGACTAAAAACACGTCAAAAAAAATCAAATAATTTAATAAATTTAAAATATGCGTTTTCATTTTTTAGTAAAAAACACCGTATTTTTCATGTGTACAGTACAGGATTTCTAGAAAGAAATGTTGATATTTTAAAAATATAAAAAATAGTGTAAATTAAGCTATAAACTTCATTGTGAACAATACATTGTTGTCAAAAAAATAAAATAATTTAAAAAATTAAATTTATGCGTTTTCATTTTTAAAGCAAAAAACACTCTATTTTTCAAGTGTATAGTACGCGATTTCTAGAGACAAATGTTTCAATTTTTAAAATATAAAAAATTGTAAAAATTAAGCTAGAAACTTTATGGGGAACAAAAGATTGTTTTCAAAAAAATCAAATAATTAAATAATTTTAAAATATGCGTTTTCATTTTTAAAGTAAAAAACACCCTAATTTTCAAGTGTATAGTACACGATTTCAAGAAACAAATGTTGAAATTTTAAAAATATAAAATATTTTATAAATAAACCTACAAACTCTATGGGGAACAATATATTGTTTTCAGTAACATCAAAAAATGTAATAAATTTAAAATATGCGTTTTAATTTTAAAAGTAATAAACACCCTATTTTTCAAGTGTAGTACACGATTTTTCGAAACAAATGTTGCAATTATAAAAATATAAAAAAATTTGTAAATTAAACTACAAACTTCATGGTGAACAATACTTTGTTTTCAAATAAAAATAAAAAATTGATAAATTTAAAATATGCGTTTTCATTTTTAAAGTAAAAAACACCCTATTTTTCAAGTGTATAGAACACGATTTCTAGAAACAAATGTTGATATTTTAAAAATATTAAATATAGTGTAATTAATCTAGGATCTGCATGGTGAACAATACAATATTGTCAAAAAAATCAAAAAAAGTAATAAATTTAAAATATGGGTTGTTATTTTTTTAGGAAAAAACACCCTATTTTTCAAATGTATAGTACACGATTTCTAGAAACAAATGTTGATATTTTAAAAATATAAAAAATAGTGTAAAATAAGCTAGAAACGACTTGGTGAACAATACATTGCTGT
The DNA here is from genome assembly GCA_037177725.1 of Cyamopsis tetragonoloba. Lineage (NCBI taxonomy): Eukaryota > Viridiplantae > Streptophyta > Magnoliopsida > Fabales > Fabaceae > Cyamopsis > Cyamopsis tetragonoloba. Next base: position 30,154,474 of record CM074120.1, read on the forward strand.
CAAAAAAAATAAAAAAAATTAATAAATTTAAAATATGCGTTATAATTTTTAATGTAAAAAACACCCTATTTTTCAAGTGTATAGTACACGATATTTAGAAACTAAAGTTGCAATTATAAAAATATAAAAAGTTTTGTTAATTTAACTAGTAACTTCATGGTGAACAATACATTGTTGTCAAAAAATCAAATAATTTAATAAATTTAAAATATGCATTTTCATTTTTAAAGTAAAAGACACTCTATTTTTCTAGTGTATAGTACGTGATTTCTAGAAACGAATGTTACAATTTTTAAAATATAAAAAATTTTAAAATTTAAGCTAGAAACTTTATGGGGAAAAATATATTGTTTTCAAAAAATTGAAACAAATAAATTAAATTAAAATATGCATTTTCATTTTTTAAGTAAAAAACACACTATTTTTCGAGTGTATAGAACACGATTTCTAGAAACCAATGTTGCAATCATAAAAATATAAACAATTGTGTAAATTAAGCTAGAAAGTTCATAGGAAAAATTACATTATTATCAAAAAAATAAAATAATTTAACAAATTTAAAATATGGGTTTTCATTTTTAAAGTAAAAAACACACTAATTTTCAAGTGTATTGTACACGATTTCTATAAACAAATGTTGCAATTCTAAAAATATAAAATTTTTTATAAATTAACCTAGAGACTTTATGGGGAACAATATATTGTTTTCAATAAAATGAAAAAAGTTAATAAATTTAAAATATGCGTTTTAATTTTTAAAGTAAAAAACACCCAATTTTTTAAGTGTATAGTACACAATTTTTAGAAACAAATGTTGCAATTATAAAAATATAAAAAGTTATGTAAATTAAACTAGAAACTTTGTGGGGAAAAGTAGATTTTTTTCAAAAAAATCAAACAATTAAATTAAATTAAAATATGAATTTTCATTTTTTAAGTAAAAAACACTCTATTTTTCAAGTGTATATATAGAACACGATTTCTAGAAACAAATGTTACAATTATAAAAATATAAACAATTGTGTAAATTAAGCTAGAAATTTCATGGGGAAAATTACATTATTTTTTAAAAAATCAAATAATTTAATAAATTTAAAATATGCGTTTTCATTTTTAAAGTAAAAAACACCCTAATTTTCAAGTGTATAGTACACGATTTCTAGAAACAAATGTTGCAATTCTAAAATTATAAATTTTTTTTATAAATTAACCTAGAAACTTTATGCGGAACAATATATTGTTTTCAATAAAATCAAAAAATTGAATAAATTTAAAATATGCGCTTTTTTAAGTAAAAAACACCCTATTTTTCAAGTGTAGTACACGATTTTTAGAAACAAATGTTGCAATTAAAAAAATATTAAAGTTTTTGTAAACTCAACTAGAAACTTCATGGTGAACAATACATTGTTTTCAAAATAAATCAAAAAATTTAATAAATTTAAAATATGAGTTTTAATTGTTAAAGTAAAAAAACACCCTATTTTCCAAGTGTATAGAACACGATTTCTAGAAACAAATGTTACAATTATAAAAATATAATCAATTGTTTTAATTAAGCTAGAAACTTCATGGGGAAAATTACATTATTTTCAAAAAAATCTAATAATTTAATAAATTGAAATACGCGTTTTATTTTTAAAGTAAAAAACACCCTATTTTTCAAATGTATAGTACACGATTTCTAGAAACAAATCTTGATATTTTAAAAATATCCAAATATAGTGTAAATTAAGCTAGAAACTTCATGGGGAACAATACATTGTTTTAAAAAAACATCAAATAATTTAATAAATTTAAAATATTCGTTTTCATTTTTTTAGTAAAAAACACCATATTTTTTAGTACACGATTTCTCGAAACAATTGTTGATATTTTAAATATATAAAAAAAACAGTGTAAATTAAGCTAGAAACTTCATGGTGAACAATATATTGTTGTCATAAAAATCAAATAATTTTTTAAATTTAAAATATGCGTTTTCATTTTTAAAGTAAAAAACACCCTACATTTCATTTCTATAGTAGACAATTTCTAGAACAAATGTTACTATTTTAAAAATATAAAAAATAGTGTAAATTAAGCTAGAAACTTCTTGGTGAACAATACATCGTTATCAAAAAATCAAATAATTTAATAAATTTAAAATATGAATTTTCATTTTTAAAGTAAAAAACACCGTATATTTGAAGTCTATAGTACACAATTTTTAGAAACAAATGTTGCAATTTTAAAAATATAAAAAAATGTGTAAATTAAGCTAGAAATTTTATTGGGAACAATACATTGTTTTCAAAAAAATTAAATATATTAATAAATTTAATATATGCGTTTTAATATTTAAAGTAAAAAACACCCTATTTTTCAAGTGTATAGTACACGATTTTTATAAACAAATGTTGCAATTATAAAAATATAAAAAATTTTGTAAATTAAACTAGAAACTTCATAGTTAACAATACATTGTTTTAAAAAAAATCAAATTATAACATCCTAATAAAATGGTCTTAACTAACATGTAAAACATACATGCTATTCACATAATTAAGTGGCCTTGTCAAAGATTCTATGAAAATTACTCTATTTTAAAATCCTAAATACATAATTACATAACCATACTAGTGAGAGTTAGACATGAACTACTTGGCTAGAGTCTCAAAATACAAGTCCAAGTGACAACAAAAGAGGAAATCTATGCTAGTAACTTTATTACAATTTAGATTTACAACTATAGGTACAATAAAACATCTAATGTAAGTCTTCATTCCTTTGCTCTGTCATCTCTAGCCATGACATCACCTGCAATACTGTAACCGTGAGATATACGAATTCACATATATCTCAGTAACCGTCGGTTATATAAAAACGTTTCCACAGTGTTGTAGGCAACAAGTTGCAAAACTATCCCCTCCTAGATTTAATACTAACATCATCCATATAAACCTCAAGTTCCTTAAATAGTCAAAGTGTCAATCAGTCACATAAACATTAAGTTTCATCACACAATCAATCATTCATAATCTATCAACTCTAATGATGTATGCTATGAATGCTCCTTTTTATCAGTTTTGTGCCGGCAGCCCGCACCCTCATTGGAGATCTCCATTGTCCAAGGAAGCATCCCCTTTGAACCCTCAATCTACCCGGTCTCACACCCGAAGGTGATCAATGCATTATCATTTATAATGAATGAAAATGCATAAACCAATGCAATATCGTCCTCATTCTCTTCCTCATACCAAGGCCTTAACCCATACCCTTGTTGATGAGGAGAGTTATTCACGTATTGCATTGGTACTTCAAAACAATCACACAAGTTCAATTGTTAATTAATCAAGAAAAAATGGCTCAAAGCCCCTCAAGCATTGCAAGGCCATTACCAATTCCCTTGCAATGTTAATTACATGTTAAACCTCATTATCTTCCTGATACCAAGGCCTTAAAACATACCCTTGTTGATGAGGAGAGACATTTGATTCCTTAAACATAAATCTTGAAACATTCAATCACACAAATACATGTTCAATTTTTACTTTATATATATCACATACAATAGGGCAAACCATCCACATTCATACATAATACATTCACATGGCCCTATGCATGATTTTTAAAACATTACAACCTATTTTTATTAATTCAAACCCTAAAAATGGAGCCCTTGAGATTACATTTCATTTTGGATGTAAAGAAAAAGGTCCCCATTCTGTGTCAGATTCGCTGCCGCGAATTGGACACAGAAGCAAAACTCTGTTTTTCGTCAACACTGCACCCTATTCGTATTTTGGCCATAACTTGTGTTGTAGACCTCCAAATTAAGTGAAACCAAAAGAATCGGAAAGATAAGAGGATTTTATACAACTCTTATGAATACCACAAAACCTATTTCTAAACATTTAATTTCAAAAAAGAGTCATCTTTGACAGAGAAACACATTTAACAAAACAGATAATTCATAATTGACCCTGTCTTAGTAATTGGGTCATAACTAGAGTGCTAGACCTCCAAATTGAGTACAACAAAGGGCATTTAAAAGCTAAGAGTAATGTCTACAACTCTTGTGAAGACCATGATGACCAATTCATAATAGAAATGTTTCGAATTTCAGTTCAAAGTCACAGCATTAACACTCAGAATTTCATCAAAATCATGCCCTGTTTCTAACCAACCTAAACCTTTAACCCAATTCAACTTCCTAAACCAGAAACCCATCCATGTGAGCCAATTCATCAAACATCAAATTGCATTCAAACATTACAATCACAATTACAGGCAACATACCAACATAGCAACAAAACAACCAATTTCATCAAACATCAAGACAATTTACATGATTTCAAACCACAATCACAATTTGCATCACACAATTCATCCTACCATTCACAATTTCCAACTAGCTATACTATTGGGGTTTTGGGGTTACCTTTGAAGAACTCTCCTTGTCCTCAAACCTCAAGCCTCCAAGCTCTAGGGTTTTGGCTCCAAATCCACTACTTCTTTTCCTTTTCCCTTGTCTTGAACATTATCCCCTTGGGACCCTATCACCATTTTCAATCACACAAACCCATGTGAGTGAGTGCCATAGAAGCCTTCAAGAAGGAGAAGAAGAAATCACAAATGGGAGGGAGAAATTGAGGAATCACTTACCCAAGACTTGAGATTGAAGGGAGATTAGGCTTAAGAACACCTAAAATGCCACATGCAATGCTTGGGGATGAAGATGGAGATGGTGGTTTCTAGAGAGAAAGAGGAGAAAATGCGTTTAGAGGGAGAGAGAGTTGAGCTAAAGATTGAGAGGGAGAAGAGGCTTAGAATCCCTTCTTGTGTGGTCCTCCACTAATTTAAGTGGGAGGGACTACTTAGCAATTTTTAAAAATTGCAAGTAGGTCTTTTCTTTCTTTTAGAGTCCCCTTTTTAACCCCTCTTCTACATAATCTCTTAATTGTTGATTCTTGAATTAAGCATATACCACAATTAAATAGCCTTAGATATCATCACTAGTAAATTGGGGATGTTACAATTCTCCCCCCCCCCCTTAAGTTAATTTTACCCTCAAAATTGCACTTACTAGTTCTTAAACAGCTCAAGGCATAAGTCTCGGACGTTCTGCTCTTTCTCTGAGTGACTTCGGTGGAATCTAAACATTGCCTAACCACCTTCACTAAGGAGATTGTCTTATTCATTAGTGTCATGAAGTTACGGCCCACAACCTCAACCAGTTTAGATTGATAAGGCAAATGCTTTTCCAATCAATTTTTTTTTTATCTATTAAATTCGGGATATGCGATGGGTCAGAAATGTGCTTTCGGAGATGGGATACATGAAACACATTGTGAAATTCAGATAAATTTGGAGGAAAACGACTTGATACCCAACAAGCCAGACATATTTCAAAGTTTGGAAAGGTCCTATGAAGTGAGACTGAAACTTTTGGGTCAAATGGCTCATCCAATCCTTGTGATGGAGGTAACCTTTAAGAATACATGTGCTCTTTTCTACTTCGAGCAATTCGAAACCTTTACCTGATGATCCTTTTCCTATAAGATGATTCCTTAGTCATCTCCAGTCCCAAAAGGGCACTTTCACTCACTTCGTACCAGCGCAAGGGATTATACTTTTCTTGTCGTATAATGCCTTAGACGGTGTCATCCCTATGCTAGAATGATCCTCCACATATCCTCTAATTTTCTGTATGGTTCTCTCGGGTTTCCATTCAATAGAGGGTTTTCGATGCCCGATTCTAGTTCGCTGAAATTTAAAGCACTTGGCAATAAGAAGAAGGCAATATCCTTATCATCCCTAGTCACCAAACTTACTCCTCAAATCTTGACACATCCTGGTGATGCCCGAATGAAGAGAATACCCACTCTTGTGGCCTTCCTCTATTAACACCTGTTTAAGGCCTTTATCATCAAGAATAACGATCCTCCCTTGAAATAGGATAACCCCTATCACTTGCTTTGGGAGAAGCCCGGTTGACTCTCCTTTCGCATCACTTCCATATCCTTAGATTGGGCTATCCTAATCATTTCCCTAAGTTGATTTCTTATTTCAAGCCTAGTCAAAGATATACTTGAAGGGTTCGTTGAAACTTCAAGGTTGAGATCTCTAAATTCCTCTAGCAATTGTCACTTCTGAATCATCATGGTTGAGACACATAAGGACTCTCGACTTAAGGCATCCGCCACCATGTTGACTTTACCTTGGTGGTGTTTCAATTTAGAATCGTAATCCTAGAGAAATTCCATCCACCTTCTTTGTCTAATGTTCAATTCTTGATGGCCGAGGAGATTTTAAGGCCTCTGTGGTCGCTGAGGACTACGAATTGAACTCCATAAAGGCAATTCCCTCCCTTAATTTAGTGCGGAAACAATCGCGATTGATTCGAGGTCCTGGATGGGGTAGTTACCTTCACGGAGCCTCAACTATCTAATCATGAATGTCGGACGGAAGACGTTCAACGCTTTAGTTTGCCTCTACACATGATAAAAATTTCCTAGCAACCTTGACGACCTCCCTTTTATGAGTTTTGGCATATTTATCAATGGAATAATTTGAGCTTGTGATTAGAAGTCAGTGGTCTTAGTAAATTTTTCAGTAGTGATCTATGCAGTTTTATTTTCAGACTAAGTTCTTGGCAAGCCTATTACAAGTCCATAATTATACTCTCTCATTTCATGCAAGGCTAACTGTGTAACTTACCAGCCAGTCCTTGGCGTTTAATATTTACCTTTTAACGAGTAAGCATTTAGCCACATTGAGCAATGTCTCTTTCACTCCTGTGCCACCATAACATTTTCCCCTTCTTGTACCTCTTGGTTGCTCTTAGAGGGATGGAGTATTGCTCTTAAGGCTTCCCTTCATTAACCACCTTCTAAGGTTCTCATTCCTTAATAGCCAAATCCTCTACTTGACAAGGGTAGTCATGTCTCTTAATTTGAACAAGACAGACTGATTCTTCATCGCCAACGTTTCTCATTTTTAGCCTGAGTTGTTCGTATTTGAATTCTAAATTCATTCTTTATGTCTAGCCTTCCCCCGGGTAGACTGAATTTGTTAAACTAAGCCCCTAATTCAAAATTCATAATTCTTTAACAACTTCAACTCGCACGCTATCCTCGTAAGGGGGTGTCAAAATTCCTTTCTTAAAGTATTCGCTATGACACTCACCTTATCGGGGTACCGTTAGCCATAACACTTGAAGTTTGAAATGTGATTTTCTATGAAGATGAAGTTACTTAATCCTCAAGGCCCATATTAATTTAAATTTGAAGTTCGTTCGAACAAAAATATGACTCCAACTTTAAAGCAGTAATCGGGGAAATGATAACTGATAAAATTAGAGATTCATAGTCTACGGTCTATTGATAACAACTAACATGTGTAAGAGTTCAGGGAATCCAAGTCCTAGGGATATTAAAGTCTTGGAATTCAAAGAGGAATTTGGAAAAGGTCCCTTTTATGCTCCTCCTATTCTTACCCTGAGGGGTCAATGATTAAAATTTCTGCAAATTCCAGTCTTCCCTAAAGATGGAATCTTCCTCTACTATCATGGGCTCGAGTGCCACGTGGGAACCAAGCACTAGATATGTGAAGAGGAATCCTGTTAATTTTTGCTCCTATCACAACCCCCAAATTTGATCTGAGTCTTTTCCCCACTTAATAACTCCTTAAATACGTCACAACTCAATGTCTCACATTCATCGTTCATCAATTTATAAATCCCTCTTGTGATACTTCAAATAACCAAGCAAAACATGTTGAATTCAATGAGTTCCTAACTCCAAACATCAACCATCAACAAGGTACTTAGTGTGTTCATACTACCTTAAGTCTCACATTACCCTAGCTCATGAATCTATATCACCATCAAAATTACACTTCCAAAAGGATGGGGGTCCCAAAGCATCAATTTCACTAAGTTGGTGTTCTAAGGTGGATTTTTCATCAAACTCTCACACTAGGTGAGATCGTTCAATTCACTATTTGAGGTCTGGGTTCAACATTCATTAAACTTAGTCACCCATTTGGCTATGGTCATGTCCCAAGTTAGAATTTAAGGGATTCAATCCCCTTCTTAAGTCTACCCAGTCCCATTCCTATGTCTCCATCGTCTTCAATAAAGCTAGAGACATCGGTTACCTAATTCAGGCAGTAATCAATGCTAAGGGATAGGTGATTCTAAGTTATTCTTTTCCCTCACACTCATTCTCAATCTTCCCCACATCCGGGAAGCCCTATTTGCTTCAAACAAATACACAATATTGAGTTGATCAGGTTCAATATTAGTAGCTTTGTAATCCAAAGTATATAACTTCCAAAAAGGCAACCCAGGACTTAGGAAACTCAGCCAATTAATCTATTTTAACTCTCACGGTCCGAATAGATCGAAACACTCTGATACCAAATATAACATCCTAATAAAATGGCCTTAACTAACATGTAAAACATACATGTTATTCACATAATTAAGTGGCCTTGTTAAAGATTCTATGAAAATTACTCTATTTTAAAATCCTAAATACATAATTACATAACCATACTAGTGAGAGTTAGACATGAACTACTTGGCTAGAGTCTCAAAATACAAGTCCAAGTGACAACAAAAGAGGAAATCTATGATAGTAACTTTATTACAATTTAGGTTTACAACTATAGGTACAATAAAACATCTAATGTAAGTCTTCATTCCTTTGCTCTGTCATCTCTAGCCATGACATCACCTGCAATACTGTAACCGTGAGATATACGAATTCACATATATCTCAGTAACCGTCGGTTATATAAAAACGTTTCCACAGTGTTGCAGGCAACAAGTTGATAAACTATCCCCTCCTAGATTTAATACTAACATCATCCATATAAACCTCAAGTTTCATAAATAGTCAAACAGTCAATCGGTCACATAAACATTAAGCTTCATCACACAATCAATCATTCATAATCTATTAACTCTAATGATGTATGCTATGCATGTTCCTTTTTATCAGTTTTGTGCCGGCAGCCCACACCCTCATTGGAGATCTCCATTGTCCATGGAAGCGTCCCCCTTGAACCCTCAATCTGCCTGGTCTCACACTCGAAGGTGATCAATGCAGTGTCTTTTATCATGAATGAAAATGCATAAATCAATGCAATATCGGCCTCATTCTCTTCCTCATACCAAGGCCTTAACCCATACCCTTGTTGATGAGGAGAGTTACTCACGTATTGCATTGGTACTTCAAAACAATCACACAAGTTCAATTGTTAATTAATCATGAAAACATGGCTCAAAGCCCCTCAAGCATTGCAAGGCCATTACCAATTCCCTTGCAATGTTAATTACATGTTAAACCTCATTCTCTTCCTCATACCAAGGCCTTAAAACATACCCTTGTTGATGAGGAGAGGCATTTGATTCCTTAAACATAAATCTTGAAACATTCAATCACACAAATACATGTTCAATTTTTACTTTATATATATCACATACAATAGGGCAAACCATCCACATTCATACATAATACAACCACATGGCCCTATGCATGATTTTTAAAATATTAGGACCTATTTTTATTAATTCAAACCCTAAAAATGGAGTCCTTGAGATTACATTTCATTTTGGATGTAAAGAAAAAGGTCCCCAATCTGTGTCAGATTCGCTGCTGCGAATTGGACACAGAAGCAAAACTCTGTTTTTCGTCAGCACTGCACCCTGTTCGTATTTTGGCCATTAAGTGTGTGGTAGACCTCCAAATTAAGTGAAACCAAAAGCATCGGAAATATAAGAGGATTGTCTACAACTCTTATAAAGACCACAAAACTCAGTTCTAAACATTTAATTTCCAAAAAGAGCCATCTTTGACAGAGAAACACATTTAAAAAAACAGATAATTCATAATTGACCCTGTCTCAGTAATTGGGTCATAACTACAGTTTTATACCCATAAATTGAGTACAACCAAGGGCATTTAAAAGCTAAGAGTAATGTCTACAACTCTTGTGAAGACCATCATGACCAATTCATAATAGAAATGGTTCGAATTTCACTTCAAAGTCACAGCATTAACACTCAGAATTTCATCAAAATCATGCCCTGTTTCTAACCAACCTAAACCTTTAACCCAATTCAACTTCCAAAACCATAAACCCATCCATGTGAGCCAATTCATCAAACATCAAATGGCATTCAAACATTACAATCACAATTACAGGCAACATACCAACATAGCAACAAAACAACCAATTTCATCAAACATCAAGACAATTTACATGATTTCAAACCACAATCACAATTTGCATCACACAATTCATCCTACTATTCACAATTTCCCACTAGCTATACTATTGGGGTTTTGGGGTTACCTTTGAAGAACTCTCCTTGTCCCCAAACCTCAAGCCTCCAAGCTCTAGGGTTTTGGCTCCAAATCCACTACTTCTTTTCCTTTTCCCTTGTCTTGAACATTATCCCCTTGGGACACTATCACCATTTTCAATCACACAAACCCATGTGAGTGAGTGCCATAGAAGTCTTCAAGAAGGAGAAGAAGAAATCACAAATGGGAGGGAGAAATTGAGGAATCACTTACCCAAGACTTGAGATTGAAGGGAGATTAGGCTTAAGAACACCTAAAATGCCACATGCAATGCTTGGGGATGAAGATGGAGATGGTGGTTTCTAGAGAAGAGGAGGAGAAAATGGGTTTAGAGGGAGAGAGAGATGAGCTCAAGATTGAGAGGGAGAAGAGGCTTAGAATCCCTTCTTGTGTGGTCCTCCACTAATTTAAGTGGGAGGGACTACTTAGCAATTTTTAAAAATTGTAAGTAGGTCCTTTCTTTCTTTTAGAGTCCCCTTTTTAACCCCTCTTCTACATAATCTCTTAATTGTTGGTTCTTGAATTAAGCCTATACCACAATTAAATAGCATTAGATATCATCACTAGTTAATTGGGGTTGTTACACAAATAATTTAACAAATTTAAAATATGCATTTTCATTTTTTTAGTAAAAAACACCCTATTTTTCAAGTGTATAGTACACGATTTCTAGAAACAAATGTTGATATTTTAAAAATATAAAAAAATAGTGTAAATTAAGCAAAAACCTTCATGGTGAACAATACAATGTTGTCAAAAGAATCAAATAATTTAATAAATTTAAAAATATGCATTTTCATTCTTTTAGTAAAAAACACCCTACATTTCATTTCTATAGTACACAATTTCTAGAAACAAATGTTACTATTTTGAAAATAAAATGTAACACCTTATTTTTGAGACCTTTTTTTTATCGAAACACTAACGGAGGCTAAATTCTACTTTACAATAATTTATAATAATAATTACAACTCTTTTAACTTATATAGATTCCTATATAGCTGAACAAATTAACATATGAACTTGAGACTTAGGTTCACCATGTGTGGCTATACCTAAGAAAAGCCCACAATTCGTCCTATCTGTGGCTTTCGCTTCATGATCTTCTGATACCTGCGATATGGTAACCGTTAGTTATATGTAAACATATAACTAAGTAACCCCCGGCACTTTTAAAAACAATTATACCATATCGCAGCCACAGTCACAGGGCAACCCTACTAGTTCAGGCCATCTTACCCCGTTCATTGGGAGACCCTACATTCTCAATCTTTTCATGCTTGTCCGCTTACCCGGTGTGTAACCGGTGGGAATCAACCCGCTTACTCAACATCCGTTGATGGGGGAAAGCTTAAACTTGTCTTTAAATTTCATTTTCATTTCACATAAAATATTTTCATGCATTTCACATTCAATTCATATCATCTGCATACAACATTCATCATTCATCATTTATGACATTACGATTTCATTAATCATTAATTAAATCACTTTCCATCCATGTCATAACACTATACTTATCATAATCATTTCATTTCATTTTGTTTGATTATGTTCATGTAGGAATAAAGCATGGAGAAGTGTTGATCTTAGAGGATTGGACTTGAATAATGAAGGAAAGAATGAAGAAAGTTGATGAAAAGATGTAGAAAACACTTAGAAGCTGTCAAACACAATCTTGTGCGCACAGCCCAGGAAGGTGTGCGTATCCCTATTCATATTTTGGCCATAACTTGAGTTGTAGACCTCCAAATTGAGTGAAACCAAAAGCATTTAAAATCTACGAGGATGCTCTACAACTCTTATAAAGACCACAAAACCTAGTTCTAAAAGTTTAATTGTCAAAAACAGTCATCTTTGACAGGGATGTGCAATCAACAAAACAGATACTTTCATATAGACCCTGTCTAAGTAATTGGGTCATAACTAGAGTTTTAGACCTCAAAATTGAGTGTAACCAAAAGCATTTAAAAGCTACGAGGATTATCTACAACATCTTATGAAGACCACAAAACCTAGTTCGAAAGGTGTAATTGTCAAAAATAGTCATCTTTGACAGGGATGTGCAATCAACAAAACAGATACTTTCATATAGACTCTGTCTCAGTTATTTGGTCATAACTAGAGTTGTAGACCTTCAAATTGAGTGAAACCAAAAGAATTTGAAAGCTAAGAGGGTTCGATACAACTCTTATGCAAACCACGAAGTCAAATTCCAATTAAAACCAATTCCAAAATCCAGTTCAATTTGTTCCAAAACAGGGGAAAATGGTATTGATCAACTTTTCACAAATTTCAATCCTCCCTTCCATCTCAATTCCTCAAAATCGTATTAACTTCATCTAATTCAATATAAATCACTCAAAGATCAATTCACAAGGATGACCAAAGTCCAATTTCATCATATTCACATTATCATCAAGATCATTCTCATACATTCACATTCACAATCCAATATCCAAACAAAGAATCAACATAAATGCATCAACCCCACACATATAGAACCAATTCAACCAAGATCAACTTCACACTTCAAGAACACAAGAAACATGTCATGTTAATTTAACACCAATATGCATACAAGTTAAATTTATGTCATCTAACCAAGTCAAGTCCAAAACCTAACATCATAAAACCTCAAATTCCTAATTTTCTTGATTGGAGTTTTAAGTTTATTGGGGTTTAGTGAGGTTACCTTAGAATTGGAGCTCTAAACTCAATCTCTAAATTTCGCTGTGGAAGATTCTAAACCGGTAGAATTGGAGTTCCCAACGCGTAGATCAATTTCTCCGGCAGCAACTGGTGGCCGGAAGGCCACCATGCAAGCACTCAAAGTGGTGGCCACCACCACCTCCTTTCTCTCTCGCCACCCTCTCTCTTCATTTCTTTCAAGTTTTGTTTATTGTGTTGTGATGTGTGTGTACGTGAGTGAGAGTGAAACAAGTGAGGGTGTAGTGGTTAGGTGAGGGAGAGTGCATGGTAAGAGCAAGTCCTTAGTTTTAATTTATTAAAAATTGCATCTATGTCCTTGTCTTTATAAAATTTAATAAAAGTTCAACTTAACATAATTTGAATATATAAAACCACAAGGACATAGTTACAACTTTCTAATTTTATATTTTAATCCCCTAACCCAACCTTGCTACATTTTTAAATCTCTAGTTGTATTCATATCATAACCTAGTCCTTTTCCCTTAATCCTATATGCTTTATAATTTATTTTAGTTCCCTAAATTCCTTATTTCTTCTAAAATAGCCCCTTAAGAATGAGTTTGTGAATCTAAATAATTTTGCTCTAGGAAATTAAAAATTTGGGATGTTACAATTCTACCCCTCTTAAAAGAATTGTGTCCTCACAATTCATTCTAAACCCTTAGCTCATAGAAGACGTTATAACTTAGCATGGGTTCCGATTGATGTCATGAGTTTACTTGAGGTAGGTTGTAACAAAGATAGTTCAAATTTCTAGAATTTCCCCCAAGATTATCATATGATTTTAGGAAAACCTTAAATCATAGAGAGCGAACCTACATATTCTTCGAAAAATGACTTTAGGATCTCGTTTTAGAATTGTAGTATCCTCAATCATGAGTATGGAAAGGATAAGGTGATTATGGAATGGGCCCACAAGTATATTTTTCGAAAATAAGGTCTACCCCTGAGATTTGACCTTCACTTTGCTAGAGTATTCACTGCAATTTAGTGGAAAGTGTTGATAAGAATTGCACAATTTTAATTGATGATATTGGATATTAAGTATTTAATGGAATTTCATGGACTTTGTGAATAGAATAGGCGTAATTGAATAAGTCATGACTAAGGTTATCTTTCACGTTAAGGGGAATTTGAACTGGCGAAAAGTAACTTAAGGTGCCTATCATTTATGAATTAGGCTTCAAAAGTTACAAGACCTACTAATGAATTAACTTAGCTTAATTCATCACCGAGATTTAGAATTTATAAAAGAAAGTTTAAAAGGGTTACTAAGACTCTAGTTTTGAAGCAGAGGTCAAGATTCTACAAGCATTGATGTTACTAGTGAAATTTGGTTTTGGGTTCAAGGTCGTATAACCTGTTAGGTCTTGGTTGTAGAGTGGGAGGAATTCAATGTAAGAAGCATAGATTCCTTGAACGCGCGGTGAAAGATGTAACATCCTCCTTAATAGCTTGTACATTTCATTTTTCTTTAGAATATATATAGTATTTAATTTAAAGTTGTTTATCAGAAATAGTGACAATTAGATAATAATTATTTCAAATAGTTAGATGTAAGTAAAATTTATAGTATTTTTGTTTTTGGTGGAGGAATATTATAATTAAGCTTTGATCAAAATAGTAGAATTTTCAAAGTTACTTTGATATGTAAACTGGATTTAAATCTGGTTCTAAGCCTTAAGAGATAAATTATATAAAAATAAGCTGGTACAGAGACAATTAGAAAAAAATGTGTTAAAGGCATTAGAATGAATTATAGCTAATTATAGAATCACGTTTTTGAGAATTCCTAGTTAGCTAAAAATAATTTTAAGGCTTAGTCTTTGAGTAAATTAATAATTACTCTTAAAGACATATGTATGCCTTAAAAATAGTTATAGATTTCCAAAAATACTAGAAAAAATTACTATAGGCTACGAATTATATTTAGAATTTATTAGTATAATTAGATTGATTTAGATAGTAACATGTGGTGAATAAAAAATTATCGTATGGCGAAAATTAGAAATAGTACTATTATAATAATATTATATTAATATATAGTTATATATATAAGTGACTCAAGGTCACTATGCTCATTAATGAGCTTTCACGGAGAAAGAAAAGAAACAGCGAGAAGGAGAAAGAAATGAGAGGAAGAGGGTGGCTTACGGTGGATGGATGGTGACCTTAATGTGATCGGTTCGTGATGAAGTAGTTAGGAGAAATAATCTACGCGTCGAGATCTTTAATTCTACCGGTTCAGATTTTCAAATAGACAACTTTTAGTATTTGCTTTCGACTGAGGTAGGGGCTTTACTGTATTTTTTTCTATTATTTTAAAAGTAAGATGTATATCTTTAAAACCTACTAGATGAATGGATTCTATTGATAATTTATTTAAGTTAAATGGATAATTTTTATTTTGTTAAGTAGTACAGATTTTTACTATCTAGTTAAAATTAAAATTTTAAAACTTGTCCTATATTATTTTTAAGCTTATTGAAATGTTCATTATTAGTGACTTAATGAAATTTGTGTAAGAATAAAAGTTGTGATTCACTGACACTATTCATACGCGTATTTTACTATTCGTATGCGTATTTTACTATTTATACACATATTTTACTATTCATACGCATATTTTACTATTCATACAGTATTTATACAATATTCTATTATGTTATTACAGTTTATTAATACTTGTTATCTAAGTTGAAAAGTGTTGAAATCATTGGGGACGCCTAGTGATGAAGAGTTGTTTTGTGCACTGAGAATGATAATACGTAATACTCAATCACAATGATTTGAGAAATGTTGGGGTGAAAATGCTACGAGGCTAGAATACAAGATGCCTAATGGAATGATATGTACCTGTGCCAACCCCAAGGCTAGCATGTGTTAGTTGCATATGGCTTAACACATGGCGAGGAAACAGGTCATTATCCAAGTAAATGTTTATTTGAGGAGATGGAGTGTAGAGGGATTCATTATCAGTTAGAGTCTGAGTGAAGTCTTCTTACACCAGGAACAGTTGTGTTTTGTGTTGGGTCGACCAGGACAGACTGTTACCAATAGGGCTTGTACACCCCTGATTTTTTTCTCCAATATAATGAAATTGTAGAACATGCATCATGATAGAAATAGAATCTTGCATTATGTATTTGGTTGTAGTTTGGATGAATTTACGATGATGTTAGTTGTTTGTTTGAATTTATTGATAATCTGTGTTAAATTGTCTTGTGCTTGAAATCGTAAGTAATAATAATTATGTTGATTGTGATTAGTACTGTGTTGGTACGTTGATGCTCATTATTATGTGTATGTTTCATATGAGAAAAATATTTTGGTTTCTGGATTATTTTATTTTATAATAAAAAGCAGTTTTGATTTCATATAACTCTGAAATCCTAAAATGCCATTAGTTATGAATGTGTTAGAAAATTTCTGAGAATGTGAATTCTCACCCCGTTTATTTTCATGTTATTCGTGGCATTTTAGATGGATAACTATTGAAGCTGAAGAATGAAGAACAGAAAATGACAATATTTAGAAGTTTACCAATTGGATGTACTCTTTACAAGTGCTGTTTAGTATATATTTTTGTAGAAAATTATGTATTAATCATCCACAATTATATGTAAGTTAGTTCTTTATAAAAATAAGTTATAAGTTACTATGATTTCAAGTTTGAAATCATGAATTGTTTTAAACTTATGATATTTATATTATTTTCTTGAATAAGAAAGAAATTAAACATGTATAAAAAGAAGGTGTTACAAAAGACTACTTGAATTAAAGCGCATTCTTATTCCTTCTTAGGGGTAACACTTTAATTCTAGAATGATTAAATAATTTCAAGTTGTTGATGTGAATTAGAGTGGATCAGAATGTGTCTTTGCACGTGTCTTTAAAGGCGGACGTCCATGAACTTGTTGCCATGATATAAAGAGAATGGTTGAAATGATAATAGCATGATAAGAGCTCGTTGTCTCCTTACCTAAGTAAGAATTCAGGATTTGGAAAGTTGGGAATTGATTCGAGTGCCAACATATTTGTTTTGGTGGAAGCATTATAGTTTATGACTATAATGACGGTGTATCACGTCAAGGAAATTCTTATAACCCTACAAGGATTTGAGTTAGAGATTTACTATAAAGCTAAACTTATCGTTAGCTTATACTTCGAATAAGTAACTGAATTTACAAGGAAGTCGGGGTGCTTAGCCGGAATACAAAATCATATAACAACCGGAGTTGTTTAGGTCTCTAGGAATCTCTGAGGGAGATTGTCTAAAGCTTGAAATCAAATGGTTACTAGGGGTAATTGGACTTGTCTAGACTCATAGGATTTAAATTTTTGGAAATCTAAGATCAAATTGATAGGGAGAGTTAAAAGGAATTCTCTAAATGGTCAATACTAATCCATTAGTGATAAACCGCAGAGATAGAAGCTTATATGGGTTCAAACTTTAAGGAGATCCAAATCTTCAGAATCTGAATGGAGGATTATTCTGAAGTCCTCTAATGCTTTGTTGATTGGGTCGTCTTTCAAGGAAACTCGGATCTAAGATTAGGAACTTAAACATAAATAAGGGTATTTTGGTCACTGTCCAAATGGCTTTATGAGTTTAGGTCACCAAGGAAATCTTTAACTGTGATAGTGCACTAGGGTTTTGAAAGAATTTCCTATACTGATTAGAACTTCAAAATTAAATAGAATTTGAAATCACGAAAAGTAAAGTTCTAAACCGTGGAATTCGAGATAGATAAAATGAAACAAGCTTAACTTAGTCTTAAAGTCCGCGTGGTAACGTACGTTCTTAAAGAACCAATAGGTGTAGCATGCTCAGGTAGGTTGCAAGCGTGGTTTAACCTCGGAAAAATTTGTGCTCCACGGAATTGGATGGAAATATGAGATTGAATGTGTTTATACTCCTATATCGCAATTCTAATTTACTTATGACCCGAATCTTATATGATTCTTGTCTACTCCTAAGGCAACAAGTTTCTCAATAATGTATTAGAGATTTTAAGATGATTATAATTGAAGGAATTTAGGATTTTGTGTTTTTGGACTAACCAGAGAAACTAAACACAAGTAACTAGGAGCTAGGCTTAGGGACATAATCGTCTACCAAGTATGCTAGAAAGCCCCATAACATGGTTTCGAGAGTGGGAGTTGCACTAGTAGTCGTCTCCTGTAATGATCAACACAGAAAGATTCCAATAGCTAATTGGTCTCTCGAATCAAGAGGGGTTCACACTAATGAAAATGAAACAATTCAAGTGGAAACTAAATATTTGTACATTAGAGATATGTTCAACAAAAAAAAACCAACAAGGGATAAGTATATTCTTAAAAATAGAGAAAATATTTCATGGCTCCTATAGTGCGCTTGTTAGGCATTTTTAAGAGTCGAATGGACTATTTAGAAATCTTCATGTAGAGAGGTCTTAGTGCTTGTTCCAGAGTAAAAATAGAACTTTTAGAAGATCGTTGGGGATAATCCGACTAAATTGAAATGGTATCCAAAATTGAACTCATCTTATCCTAGGGCCTCTCTAGGTCTTTGTATAGAAGCGTCTATAGGTGTGGCTTAAAATATAGCTAAAATTTGAGGGAACTGAATGCTAAGACTTTTGTGATTAACTTAAGGAAAGAGAGACTTGTCTAGAGTCATCACGCGTAAAACAATACTATGTGAATTCATCAAGAAAGAAAGCACATAATGGTATGGAATAAGCAATAAAAGTTATTCAATCACAACATTGGTTCGAATTTAGGCTTGGTGAATTTCCCGAATAAGATAGAGAATTTGATTTCTAGGATTTACGTGGATAGTTCGTCAATCACAATTATAAAGGGAAGAGGATTTAAGGAATTCGAATCCTAATTTCGGAAAATCTTCACACCCATTTTCCACTATCTATTCTAGAAGGCTAACCATACTCCTTCTAGGCTAGTGACTTGAATCCATTGGTTATAAATTCATCAATACTGTGACTAAGGTACTGAACTGGCCAAGTCCAATATCTTACAATCACATCACCGGTACACCTATATCCCAATGTCTCGTCCTATTTTCCATGAAATTTACTAAAAGAAGAACAATCACTTTAAAGATCATTCTTGTCCATTAGTGGTCATAACTTCTACTCTTATGCACCAATATTTAATTGATCAAACTAAATATTATCTACACGTTCCTTTGAAGCTTATGACACACCTAATAGATATGTTCCGAATATTAATCGTTCAGCTGACTATCATCTCATTATCATTACACTCCGAAGGATCAAACTGCTCTGATACCTTAAATGTAACACCTTATTTTTTAGCCCTTTTTTTTTATCGAAACACTAACGGAGGCAAAATTCTACTTTACAATAATTAATAATAATAATTACAACTCTTTTAACTTATATAGATTCCTATACAGCTGAACAAATTAACATATGAACTTGAGACTTAGGTTCACCATGTGTGGCTATACCTAAGAAAAGCCTACAATTCGTCTTATCTGTGGCTTTCGCTTCATAATCTTCTGATACCTGCGATATGGTAACCGGCAGTTATATATAAACATATAATCGAGTAACCCCCGGCACTTTTAAAAACAATTATACCATATCGCAGCCAGTCTAATTAGAAAACACCCCATTTAATTCCTTTCACACAATCAATCCAATGCAACATATTCAAACATAATACATGCAATGACAATTATAAATGTATGCATGCCATGATCTTTCATTATCATACTTGTTTCATTCTTTTCTTTAGTCTTTTACGGAAGCCTCGTGCACTAGACTTCACCATAGGCGCATGGCAGCAAGGCGCATTTGAGCTCAAACATGGACCACGGCAAGCGTCCCTACCATGATCAACTACCGGGCTATCTTGACCCCGTTCATTGGGAATAGCCCTGGACTTCCTTACCCATTCATTGGAATAGTCCTTTCTTTTGGGTCATCTGCCCAATCACAGGGCAACCCTACTAGTTCAGGCCATCTTACCCCGTTCATTGGGAGACCCTACATTCTCAATCTTTTCATGCTTGTCCGCTTACCCGGTGTGTAACCGGTGGGAATCAACCCGCTTACTCAACATCCGTTGATGGGAAAAAGCTTAAACTTGTCTTTAAATTTCATTTTCATTTCACATAAAATATTTTCATGCATTTCACATTCAATTCATATTATCAGCATACAACATTCATCATTTATGACATTACGATTTCATTAATCATTAATTAAATCACTTTCCATCCATGTCATAACACTATACTTATCATAATCATTTCATTTCATTTTGTTTGATTATGTTCTTGTAGGAATAGAGCACGGAGAAGTGTTGATCTTAGAGGATTGGACTTGAATAATGAATGAAAGAATGAAGAAAGTTGAAGAAAAGATCTAGAAAACACTTAGAAGCTGTCAAACACAATCTTGTGCGCACAGCCCAGGAAGGTGTGCGCACCTTAATTCACCCCTGGAGCTGCTGCCCAATCTTGTGCGCATAGCCTAAGAAGGTGTGCGCACCCCTATTCATATATTTTGACATAACATGAGTTGTAGACCTCCAAATTGAGTGAAATCAAAAGCATTTGAAAGCTACGAGGATGATATACAACTCTTATGAAGACCACAAAACCTAGTTTTAAAAGTTTAATTGTCAAAAACAGTCATCTTTGACAGGGATGTGCAATCAACAAAACAGATACTTTCATATAGACCCTGTCTCAGTAATTTGGTCATAACTAGAGTTGTAGACCTTCAAATTGAGTGACACCAAAGGCATTTAAAAGCTAAGAGGGTTCTCTACAACTCTTATAAAGACCACGAAGTCAAATACAAATTAAAAACAATTCAAAAGTCCAGTTCAAATTGTTCGAAAACAGGGGAAAATGGTCTTGATCTACTTTTCACAATTTTCAAGTGTATAATACGCGATTTCTAGAAATAAATGTTTTAATTTTAAAAATATATAAAATTGTAAATATTAAGCTAAAAACTTTATGGGGAACAATAGATTGTTTTCAAAAAAATCAAATAATTTAATAAATTTAAAATATGCGTTTTAGTTTTTAAAGTAAAAAACACTATTTTTCAACAGTACGCGATTTCTAGAAATAAATGTTTCAATTTTAAGATAAAAAAAAATGTAACAATTAAGATAGAAACTTTATGGGGAACAATAGATTGTTTTCAAAAAATCAAATAATTTAATAAATTTAAAATATGCATTTTCATTTTTAAAGTATAAAACACCCTATTTTTCAACTGTATAGTACACAATTTCTAGAAACAAATGTTACTATTTTAAAAATATAAAAAAAAGTGTAAATTAAGCTAGAAACTTCACGTTGAACAGTACATTGTTGTCAAAAAAATCAAATAATTTAATAAATTTAAAATATGTGTTTTTATTTTTAAAGTAAAAAACACCCTATATTTCAAGTCTAAAGTACACGATTTCTAGAAACAAATGTTGATATTTTAAAAATATAAAAAATAGTGTAAATTAAACTAGAAACTTCATGGAAAACAATATATTGTTGACTAAAAATCAAATAATATAATAAATTTAAAATATGCGTTTTCATTTTTTTACACGACTTCTAGAAACAAATGTTGATAGTTTAAAATTATAAAAAAATAGTGTAAATTAATCTAGAAACTTCATGGTGAAAAATACATTGTTGCAAAAAAATCAAATGATTTAATAAATTTAAAATTTGCATTTTCATTTTTAAAGTAAAAAACACCCTATTTTTCAAGTGTATAGTGCGCGATTTCTACAAACAAATGTTGTAATTTTAAAAATGAAAAAATTGTGTAAATTAAGCTAGAAACTTCATGGTAAACAATACATTTATTTCAAAAAAATAAAATAATTTAATAAATTTAAAATATGCGTTTTCATTTTTTTAGTAAAAAACACTGTATTTTTCATGTGTATAGTACACGATAGCTAGAAACAAATGTTGATATTTTAAAAATATAAAAAATAGTGTAAATTAAGCTAGAAACTTAATGGTGAACAATACATTGTTGTCCAAAAAATCAAATAATTTAATAAATTTAAAATATGTTGTTTCATTTTTAAAGTAAACATCCTATTTTTCAAGTGTATAGGATGCGATTTCTAGAAACAAGGGTTTCAATTTTAAAAATATAAAAAATTGTAAAAATTAAGCTAGAACCTTTAAGGGGGAACATTAGATTGTTTTCAAAAAAATCAAATAATTTAATAATTTTAAAATATCATTTTCATTTTTAAAGTAAAAAACACCCTATTTTTCAAGTGTATAGTACACGATTTCTACAAACAAATGTTGCAATTTTAAAAATATTAAAAATTGTGTAAATTAAGATAGAAAATTTACGGTAAAAATTACAATGGTTTCAAAAAAAATTAAATAATTTAAAAAATTTAAAATATGCATTTTCATTTTTTTAGTTAATAACAAATGTTACTATTTTAAAAATATAAAAAACAGTGTAAATTAAGCTAGAAACTTCATGGTCAACAATATATTGTTGTCAAAAAATATCAAATAATTTAATAAATTTAAAATAACCGTTTTTATTTTTAAAGTAAAAAACACCCTACATTTCATGTCTATAGTACACGATTTCTAGAAACAAATGTCACTATTTTAAAAATATAAAGAAAAGGGTAAATTAAGCTAGAAACTTCATGGTGAACAATACATTTTTTTTAAAAAAATCATATAATTTAACAAATTTAAAATATGCGTTTTCATTTTTTTAGGTAAAAACACCCTATTTTTCAAGTGTATAGTACACGATTTCAAGAAACAAATGTTGATATTTTAAAATTATAATAAAATAGGGTAAATTAACAAATAAATTTAAAATATGTGTTTTCTTTTTTTTTTAAGTAAAAAACACCCTATATTTGAAATCTATAGTACACGATTTCTAGAAACAAATGTCGATATTTTAAAAATATAAAAATAGTGTAAATTAAGCTAGAACTTCAAGGTGAACAATATACTGTTGTCAAAAAAATCAAATAATTTAATAAATTTAAAATATGCATTTTCATTTTTTTAGTAAAAAACACCCTATTTTTCAAGCGTATAGTACACAATTTCTAGAAATAAATTTTGATAGTTTAAAAATATAAAAAAAAAGTGTAAATTAAGCTAGAAACTTCGTGATGAAAAATACATTTTTGTCAAAAAAATCAAATAATTTAATAAATTTAAAATATGCGTTTTCATTTTTAAAGTTAAAAACACCCTACATTTTATTTCTATAGTACACGATTTTTAGAAACAAATGTTAATATTTTAAAAATTAAAAAATTAGTGTAAATTAAGCTAGAAACATAATGGTGAACAATACATTGTTGTCAAAAAAATCAAATAATTTTATAAACTTAAAATATGCGTTTTCATATTTTAGTAAAAAACACCATATTTTTCAAGTGTATAGTACACGATTTCTAGAAACAAATTTTGATCTTTTATAAATATAAAAAATTGTAAATTAAGCTAGAAACTTCATGGTGAACAATACATTGTTGTCAAAAAAATCAAATAATTTAATAAATTTAAAATATGCATCTTCATTTTTAAAGTAAAAAACACCCTATTT
Source organism: Cyamopsis tetragonoloba (assembly GCA_037177725.1). Taxonomy (NCBI): domain Eukaryota; kingdom Viridiplantae; phylum Streptophyta; class Magnoliopsida; order Fabales; family Fabaceae; genus Cyamopsis; species Cyamopsis tetragonoloba. Next base: position 30,178,157 of record CM074120.1, read on the forward strand.
TTCTAGGGTATAGTGCGCAATTTCTACAAACAAATGTTGTAATTTTAAAATTATAAAAAATTGTGTTAATTAAGCTAGAAACTTCCTGGTAAACAATACATTTATTTTTAAAAAAGCAAATAGTTTAATAAATTTAAAATATGCGCTTTCATTTTTTTTAGTAAAAAACACCCTATTTTTCAGGTGTATAGTACACGATAGCTAGAAACAAATGTTGATATTTTAAAAATATAAAAAAAATAGTGTAAATTAAGCTAGAAACTTCATGGTGAATAATACATTGTTTTCCAAAAAATAAAATAATTTATTTAATTTAAAATATACGTTTTCATTTTTAAAGTAAAAAATACCATATATTTTAAGTCTATAGCACACGATTTCAAGAAACAAATGTTACTATTTTTAAAATATAAAAAATAGTATAATTTAAGCTAAAAACTTCATGGTGAACAATACATTATTGTCAAAAAAATCAAATACTTTAATAAATTTGAAATATGCGTTTTCATTTTTAAAGTAAAAAACACCCTATTTCTCAAGAGTATAGTACGCGATTTCTATAAACAAATGTTTCAATTTTAAAAATATCAAAAATTGTAAAACTTAAGAGCGAAAATTTATGGGGAACAATATATTTTATGAAAAAAAATCAAATAATTTATTAAATTTAAAATATGAATTTTCATTTTTAAAGTAAAAACACCCTATTTTTCAAGTGTATCGTACACGATTTATTTTAACAAGTGTTGCAATTTTAAATATATAAACAATTGTAAAAATTAAGCTAGAAACTTTATGGTGAACAAAACATTTTTTTCAAAAAACTAAAATAAGTTAAAAAAATTTAAAATGTGTGTTTTCATTTTTGTAGTAAAAAACACGCTATTTTTCAAGTGTATAGAACACGATTTCTAGAAATAAATGTTGCAATTTAAAAATATAAAAAATAGTGTAAATTAAGCTAGAAACTTCATGGTGAACAATACATTGTTGTCAAAAAAAATCAAATAATTTAATAAATTTAAAATATGCGTTTTCATTTTTAACGTAAAAAACACCCTACATTTCATTTCTATAGTACATAATTTTCAGAAACATATGTTACTATTTTAAAAATTTAAAAAATAGTGTAAATTAAGCTAGAAACTTCAAGGTGAACAATATATTGTTGTAAAAATAAATCAAATAATTTAATAAATTTAAAATATCCATTTTTATTTTTAAAGTATAAAACACCCTACATTTCATGTCTATAGTACACGATATCTAGAAACAAATGTTACTATTTAAAAATATAAAAAATAGTGTAAATTAAGCTAGAATCTTCTTGGTGAACAATACATTGTTGTGAAAAAGTAAAATAATTTAATAAATTTAAAATAGGCGTTTTCATTTTTAAAGTAAAAAATATCTTATATTTCAAGTGTATAGTACACGATTTCTAGAAACAAATATTGATATTTAAAATATTTAAAAAACATAAAAAATTGTGTAAATTAAGCAAGAAACTTCTTGGTGAACAAGACATTGTTGTCAAAAAAATCAAATAATTTAAAAAATTTTAATATGCTTTTTTATTTTTAAAGTAAAAAACACCCTATATTTCAAGTCTATAGTACACGATTTCTGTAACACCTTAATTTTTTTGAGTCTGTCTCTTTTTTCTTTTCAAAACACTAGTGGAAGCTAAATTCTAAATACAACAATTAATAATAATAATAATAATATTACAACCTTTTTCAATTTATATGGATTCTTATGCAGCTGAACAAATTAATATATGAACTTGAGTCTTAGGTTCACCAAGTGTGGTTACTACTAAGAAAATCCTAATCTCATCTCGCTTGTTTATTTTATTCTCCACAATGCCCCGATACCTGCAATATGGATCCGTCAGTTATATGAAAAACATATAACTGAGTAACCCTCGACATTTTCTAAAACACTTTTATACCATATCGCAGCCAGTCTAACTGGAAAACACCCTATAAGGTCCCTAACACACAATTCAATCCACAATCAATGCAACAACTCATACATAATGCATGCTATGACAATTATGGATGTATGCATGCCATGATCTTTCATTAACATACTTATTTCTTTTCTTTTCTTGAATCTTTTATGGAAGCCTAGTGCACTAAAATTCCCATAGCGCGTAGCAGTAACGCGAGGTTGAGGTTAAAACTAGGACCACGACAAGCGTCCCTACCGTGATCAAACTGGCTGCCAAGCTATTTTTACCCCACATCAATGGGATAGCCCAGGACTATCTTAACCCCACATCAATGGGATAGTCCTTTCTTTCGGGTCATAATTCCCTATCACAGGGCACCCTACTAGTTCAGGTCATCTGACCCTCGAATCGCGGGGAGACCCTACATTCTCATGTTTATTCATGCTTGTCCGCTTACCCGGTGTCTGACCGATGGGAATCAACCCACTTACTCAACATTCGTTGAAGGGGGAAAGCTTAAACTTGTCTTTAAATTTAATTTTCAATTCACATCAAATATTATCATGCATTTCACATTCAAATCATATCATTTGCATTCCACATTCACCATTCATCATTCATCATTCATCATACATGTCATAACACATACCACAACATCTCCATGATCCTATTGCATATTTATAAGTCACATATACCCATTTTCATTCGTTCTTATCCTAGAAATGGATTCATTATGTTTACATTGCAATTTGTTTGATTATGTTCATGTAGGAATAAATCATGGAGAAGTGTTGATTTTAGAGGATTGGACTTGAATAATGAAGGAAAGAATGAAGAAAGTTGAAGAAAAGATGTACACTTAGAAGCTGTCAAACACAGTCTTGTGCGCACAGCTCAGGAAGGTGTGCGCACCTTAATTCCCCCCTGGGGCTGCTACCCAATCTTGTGCGCACAGTCCAGGAAAGTGTGCGCACCTTAATTCCTCCTGGAGTTGCTGCCTAACATCATAAAACGTCAAATTCCTAATTTCCCTAATTGGAGTTTTAAGTTTGGGGTTTAGTGGGGTTACCTTCAAACTTTGAGTCCCTAAGCACATCTCGTTCTCAAGCTCCACCAAATCCTTCAATCTCCACCACTAGACCTGGAAATCCCTAAATACCCCCAAATGAGAGTCATTAGCACCCTTAGGAACTCATTTTAGGGCTTGCATGTGAGATTAGAGGGGTTGGGGTTCATTTTCTAGAGGGAGAAGTGAGTGAAGAGATGAGAGGGAAAATGGTTTGCATGTGGCTTATCTTGGTTCCCTTGGAAGCTCAAGAGCTTGAGGATGATGATTTGAGTCTTGAAATGGAGAGATTGAAGAAGATTGCTCACATTTTGAGAGAAATATGATTTGCCCTAGGAGAGCAAGTAGGAGAAGTGAGGAAGATGAAGTTAGAGTTGGATTTTGGAGTGTGAGAATGTGAGAGACGGAGATGAGGGCGTGGGAGAAGAGGGAGGCAAGGAGGGGATTTTGTGAAAATTCCACATCTTATCAAAAATTGCTATATGGTCCTTCCTTCCACTTCTCTTAATCATTGCAACAATTACCATTGCAACTCCTAATTTCTCCTAAAGAACTACTAATTCTCACTTGGAAATTTATGGGATGTTACAATTTCTACCAAAAAATGTTGCATTTTTTAAAAATATAAAAAATTGTGTAAATTAAGCTAGAAACTTCACGGTAAACAATACAATGATTTCAAAACAAATTAAATAATTTAATAAATTTAAAATATACGTTTTCATTTTTTTAGTTAATAACACCCTATTTTTCAAGTGTATAGTACACGATTTCTAGAAAAAAAATGTTCATATTTTAAAAATATAAAAAAAGTTTAAATTAAGATAGAAACTTCATGGTGAACAATACATTGTTGTAAAAAAAATCAAATAATTTAATAAATTTAAAATAGGCGATTTAATTATTTTATTAAAAAACACCATGTTTTTCAAGTGTATAGTACAAGATTTCACGAAACAAATGTTGATATTTTAAAAATATAAGAAAATAGTGTAAATTAAGCTAAAAACTTCAAGGTGAACAATACGTTGATGTCAAAAATATCAAATAATTCAATAAATTTAAAATATGCGTTTTGATTTTTAAAGTTAAAAACACCCTATATTTCAAATCTATAGTACACGATTTCTCAAAACAAATGTTCATATTCTAAAATATAAAAAAATAGTGTAAATTAAGCTAGAAACTTTATGGTGAAAAATACATTGTTGTCAAAAAAATAAAATAATTTAATAAATTTAAAATATGCATTTTCATTTTTAAAGTAAAAAACACCTTACATTTCATTTCTATAGTACACGATTTCTAGAAACAAATGTCACTATTTTAAAAATATAAAAATTAGTGCAAATTAAGCTAGAAACTTCATGGAGAACAATATATTGTTGTCATAAAAATAATATAATTTAATAAACTTAAAATATGCGTTTTCATTTTTAAAGTAAAAAACACCATACCTTTCATGTCTATAGTACACGATTTCGAGAAACAAATGTTACTATTTTAAAAATATTAAAAATAGTGTAATTTAAGCTAGAATCTTCTTGGTGAAGAATACATTATTGTCAAAAAAATAAAATAATTTAATAAATTTAAAATATGCGTTTTCATTTTTAAAGTTGAAAACACCCTATATTTCAAGTCTATAGTACACGATTTCTCGAAACAAATGTTGATATTTTAAAAATATAAAAAAAATAGTGTAAATTAAGCTAGAAACTTCATGGTGAACAATACATTGTTGTCAAAAAAATAAAATAATTTAATAAATTTAAAATATGCGTTTTCATTTTTAAAGTAAAAAACACCCTACATTTCATTTCTATAGTACACGAATTCTAGAAACAAATGTTACTATTTTAAAAACATAAAAATTAGTGAAAATTAAGCTAGAAAGTTCATGGTGAACAATACATTGTTGTCATAAAAATCAAATAATTTAATAAACTTAAAATATGCGTTTTCATTTTTAAAGTAAAAAACACCCTACCTTTCATGTCTATAGTACACGATTTCGAGAAAAAAATGTTACTATTTTAAAAATATAAAAAATAGTGTAATTTAAGCTAGAATCTTCTTGGTGAAGAATACATTGTTGTTAAAAAAATCAAATAATTTAATAAATTTAAAATATGCGTTTTCATTTTTAAAGTAAAAAACACCCTATATTTCAAGTCTATAATATATGATTTCTACAAACAAATGTTGCAATTTTAAAAATATAAAAAATTGTGCAAATTACGCTAGAAATTTCACGGTAAAAACTACATTGATTTCAAAAAAATTAAAAATAATTTAATAAATTCAAAATATGCGTTTTCATTTTTCTTAGTAAAAAACACACTTTATCTCAAGTCTATAGTACATAATTTCTAGAAACAAATGTTACTATTTTAAAACGACAAAAAATAGTGTAAATTAAGCAAGAAACTGAATGGTGAACAATACATTGTTGTCAAAAAAATCAAATAATTTAATAAATTTAAAATATGCATTTTCATTTTTAAAGTAAAAAACATCTTACATTTCATTTCTATAGCACACGATTTCTAGAAGCAAATGTTACTATTTTAAAAATATAAAAATTAGTGCAAATTAAGCTAGAAACTTCATGGAGAACAATATATTGTTGTCATAAAAATAATATAATTTAATAAACTTAAAATATGCATTTTTATTTTTAAAGTAAAAAACATCGTACCTTTTATGTCTATAGTACACGATTTCGAGAAACAAATGTTACAATTTTAAAAATATTAAAAATAGTGTAATTTAAGCTAGAATCTTCTTGATGAGGAATACATTGTTGTCAAAAAAATAAAAAAATTTAATAAATTTAAAATATGCGTTTTCATTTTTAAAGTTAAAAACACCCTATATTTCAAGTCTATAGTACACGATTTCTCGAAATAAATGTTGATATTTTAAAAATATAAAAAAAATAGTGTAAATTAAGCTAGAAACTTCATGGTGAACAATACATTGTTGTCAAAAAAATAAAATAATTTAATAAATTTAAAATATGCGTTTTCATTTTTAAAGTAAAAAACACCTTACATTTCATTTCTATAGTACACGAACTCTAGAAACAAATGTTACTATTTTAAAAACATAAAAATTAGTGAAATTTAAGCTAGAAATTTCATGGTGAACAATACATTGTTGTCATAAAAATCAAATAATTTAATAAACTTAAAATATGTGTTTTCATTTTTAAAGTAAAAAACACCCTACCTTTCATGTCTATAGTACACGATTTCGAGAAACAAATGTTACTATTTTAAAAATATAAAAAATAGTGTAATTTAAGCTAGAATCTTCTTGGTGAAGAATACATTGTTGTTAAAAAAATCAAATAATTTAATAAATTTAAAATATGCGTTTTCATTTTTAAAGTAAAAAACACCCTATATTTCAAGTCTATAATATATGATTTCTACAAACAAATGTTGCAATTTGAAAAATATAAAAAATTGTGTAAATTACGCTAGAAATTTCACGGTAAAAACTACATTGATTTCAAAAAAATTAAAAATAATTTAATAAATTCAAAATATGCGTTTTCATTTTTCTAAGTAAAAAACACCCTTTATTTCAAGTCTATAGTACATAATTTCTAGAAACAAATGTTACTATTTTAAAACGATAAAAAATAGTGTAAATTAAGCAAGAAACTTAATGGTGAACAATACATTGTTGTCAAAAAAATCAAATAATTTAATAAATTTAAAATATGCGTTTTCATTTTAAAAGTAAAAAACACCTTACATTTCATTTCTATAGCACACGATTTCTAGAAACAAATGTTACTATTTTAAAAATATAAAAATTAGTGCAAATTAAGCTAGAAACTTCATGGAGAACAATATATTGTTGTCATAAAAATAATATAATTTAATAAACTTAAAATATGCGTTTTCATTTTTAAAGTAAAAAACACCGTACCTTTTATGTCTATAGTACACGATTTCGAGAAACAAATGTTACTATTTTAAAAATATTAAAAATAGTGTAATTTAAGCAAGAATCTTCTTGGTGAAGAATACATTGTTGTCAAAAAAATAAAATAATTTAATAAATTTAAAATATGCGTTTTCATTTTTAATGTTAAAAACACCCTATATTTCAAGTCTATAGTACACGATTTCTCGAAACAAATGTAGATATTTTAAAAATATAAAAAAATAGTGTAAATTAAGCTAGAAACTTCATGGTGAACAATACATTATTGTCAAAAATATAAAATTATTTAATAAATTTAAAATATGCGTTTTCATTTTTAAAGTAAAAAGCACCCTACATTTCATTTCTATAGTACACGATGTCTAGAAACAAATGTTACTATTTTAAAAACATAAAAATTAGTGAAAATTAAGCTAGAAACTTTATGGTGAACAATACATTGTTGTCAAAAAAATCAAATAATTTAATAAACTTAAAATATGCGTTTTCATTTTTAAAGTAAAAAACACCCTACCTTTCATGTCTATAGTACACGATTTCGAGAAACAAATGTTACGATTTTAAAAATATAAAAAATAGTGTAATTTAAGCTAGAATTGGTGAAGAATACATTGTTGTTAAAAAAATCAAATAATTTAATAAATTTAAAATATGCGTTTTCAATTTTAAAGTAAAAAACACCCTATATTTCAAGTCTATGGTATATGATTTCTACAAACAAATGTTGCAATTTTAAAAATATAAAAAATTGTGTAAATTACGCAAGAAATTTCACGGTAAAAACTACATTGATTTCAAAAAAATTAAAAATAATTTAACAAATTCAAAATATGCTTTTTCATTTTTCTTAGTAAAAAACACCCTTTATTTCAAGTCTATAGTACATAATTTCTTGAAACAAATGTTACTATTTTAAAACGATAAAAAATAGTGTAAATTAAGCAAGAAACTTAATGGTGAACAATACATTGTTGTCAAAAATATCAAATAATTTAATAAATTTAAAATATGCATTTTCATTTTTAAAGTAAAAAACATCTTACATTTCATTTCTATAGCACACGATTTCTAGAAGCAAATGTTACTATTTTAAAAATATAAAAATTAGTGCAAATTAAGCTAGAAACTTCATGGAGAACAATATATTGTTGTCATAAAAATAATATAATTTAATAAACTTAAAATATTCGTTTTTATTTTTAAAGTAAAAAACACCGTACCTTTTATGTCTATAGTACACGATTTCGAGAAACAAATGTTACTATTTTAAAAATTTAAAAATAGTGTAATATAAGCTAGAATCTTCTTGGTGAAGAATACATTGTTGTCAAAAAAATAAAATAATTTAATAAATTTAAAATATGCGTTTTCATTTTTAAAGTTAAAAACACCATATATTTCAAGTCTATAGTACACGATTTCTCGAAACAAATGTTGATATTTTAAAAATATAAAAAAATAGTGTAAATTAAGCTAGAAACTTCATGGTGAACAATACATTATTGTCAAAAACATAAAATAATTTAATAAATTTAAAATATGCGTTTTCATTTTTAAAGTAAAAAGCACCCTACATTTCATTTCTATAATACACGATGTCTAGAAACAAATGTTACTATTTTAAAAACATAAAAATTAGTGAAAATTAAGCTAGAAACTTTATGGTGAACAATACATTGTTGTCAAAAAAATCAAATAATTTAATAAACTTAAAATATGCGTTTTCATTTTTAAAGTAAAAAACATCTTACCTTTCATGTCTATAGTACACGATTTCGAGAAACAAATGTTACTATTTTAAAAATATAAAAAATAGTGTGATTTAAGCTAGAATCTTCTTGGTGAAGAATACATTGTTTTTAAAAAAATCAAATAATTTAATAAATTTAAAATATGCGTTTTCATTTTTAAAGTAAAAATCACCCTATATTTCAAGTCTATGGTATATGATTTCTACAAACAAATGTTGCAATTTTACAAATATAAAAAATTGTGTAAATTATGGTAGAAATTTCACGGGAAAAAATACATTGATTTCAAAAAAATTAAAAATAATTTAATAAATTCAAAATATGCGTTTTCATTTTTCTTAGTAAAAAACACCCTATATTTCAAGTTTATAGTACATAATTTCTAGAAACAAATGTTACTATTTTAAAACGATAAAAAATAGTGTAAATTAAGCTAGAAACTTAATGGTGAACAATACATTGTTGTCAAAAAAATCAAATAATTTAATAAATTTAAAATATGCATTTTCATTTATAAAGTAAAAAACATCCTATTTTTCAAGTGTATAGTACGCGATTTCTAAAAACAAATGTTTCAATTTTAAAAATATAAAAAATTATAAAAATTAAGCTATAAACTTGATGGGGGAACATTAGATTGTTTTCAAAAAAATCAAATTATTTAATAAATTTAAAATATCATTTTCATTTTTAAAGTAAAAAACACACTATTTTTCAAGTGTATAGTACACGATTTCTACAAACAAATGTTTAAATTTTAAAAATATAAAAAATTTTGTAAATTAAGCTAGAAACTTTACGGTAAACATTACAATGATTTCAAAAAAAATTGAATAATTTAATAAATTTAAAATATGCATTTTCAATTTTTTAGTTAATAACACCCTATTTTTCAAGTGTATATAGTACACGATTTCTAGAAAAAAATTTTGATATTTTAAAAATATAAGAAAAAGTTTAAATTAAGCTAGAAGCTTCATGGTGAACAATACATTGTTGTCAAAAAAATCAAATAATTTAATAAATTTAAAATATGCATTTTCAATTTTTTAGTATAAAACACCGTATTTTTCATGTGTATAGTACATGATTTCTCGAAACAAATGTTGATATTTTATAAATATGAAAAAATAGTGTAAATTAAACTAGAAACATCATGGTGAACAATTAATTGTTGTCAAAAAAATTAAATAATTTAATAAATTTAAAATATGCGTTTTCATTTTTAAAGTGAAAAACACCCTACCTTTCATGTCTATAGTACACGATTTCTAAAAACAAATGTTACTATTTTAAAAATATAAAAAATAGTGGAAATTAAGCTAAAAACTTCATGGTGAACAATACATTTTTCTTAAAAAAATCAAACAATTTAATAAATTTAAAATATGCGTTTTCATTTTTTTAGTAAAAAACACCCTATATTTCAAGTCTATAGTACACGATTTCTAGAAAGAAATGTTGATATTTTAAAATTATAAAAAAATATTGTAAATTAACCAATAAATTTCATTGTGAACAATACTTTGTTGTTAAAAAAAATCAAACAAATTAATAAATATAAAATATGTGTTTAATATTTTTAGTAAAAAACACCATATTTTTCAAGTGTATAGTACACAAATTCTAGAAACAAATGTTGCAATTTTAAAAATATAAACAATTGTGTAAATTGTAATAACCTAAAAATCCATCAAAGAGGCTTAGGACTTAATGGATTGATTACAATTTACAAAGAAAAGGAAGAAGGATTAGTTGCAAGTAAAAAGAAACAAAGATAACATGAATATTTGAATATGAACTGTCATATTCGAATAATATTCGAATATGAGCTGTCAATATTCGAATAGTATTCGAATATGCATGTCCATATTCGAATAGTATTCGAATATTCCACGTCATATTCGAATAGTATTCGATTATGCAAGTGAAGAACTGAATACAAGAGCCTTATATTCGAATATATATTCGAATATGGACCCGAAAGTCTATAAATAGGGATGCCTTGTCTCCAAACTGACTATTCTTCAGTTTCCTCACTTCTCACACTCCTAAAACCTCTGTTCCTAAACCAACTACGTCACAACTCTTTCATCCTAAGGCTTCCATCTCCTAAAACTAAGGTTCCAAATGGTTTGAATCAGATTCGGAGGCACTGCAGTAAAGGAACTGGAGTAGGAGATTGGGCATGGAGGCGAAGGATAAAAGGATTCAGGGAAGTTCCAAGTAACCCTGAAAACCCCAAATCCCTAATACTTGGAATTTAGGAACATGTGACTAGAGAATGATAGGAATATGTTATTAGGGAAATCAAACTAATATACTTTGTTTAAAGTTTGATGTATGATTGAATTATGCATACTATGTTTGAAATATGCATGATATGATTGATATGTGTATGAATTTGATAGGCTTTATGTTGATGAATGATGCATGTGATATCGTGAAACACGTTAAAGGTATAAATAAGGTTTTCCAGAATTTAATGTGACACTAACTGGGAATTTGATATTGAAATGATTTTAAAATAGTTTGAAAAGGATTGTGTCCCAGTATTAGTATATTCAAATATGTATTTGAATATGGGATGCCACGTTCAAATAGATATATGAATATAACACCTCTGAAACATAAAATCCGAGTGTGGAGTACATGGTAATCAGATAAGTGTATACTGGAAACCCTTATTTGTACGCTACGTGATTGATATAACTGTGTGATGCATTAGAACTGAAAATTGAAATGTTAAAAGAGGCTCTTTCCACTCAATAGAGATTGAGTAAGAGGGTTAAGTTCCACCGGATGTAGACCAGGTAAGAGGACAGAGCAGGAAAATGGAAAGATGAGAATGTAGGGTTATCCCAAAAGGGGAAAATAATCTGAAGTGCTAGACTATCCTGAGAACGGGGTAGATAGTCTAGTGCAAAGGGGCTATCCCGAAAGGGGTAGGTAGTCCCTGGGCTAGCCCGAGAGAGGGTTGGTAGCCCGATAGTAGGATCCTGGGGGACGCCTGCCAGGACCATGATGATGGGCTCAGCTGTGCATTCACTGTCATGCACCCATGGTGGACTCCCGGTGCAAAGGGTTTCCCGTTAAAAGAGGAAAGAAATGAAATGGATAATGACCATGCATGCATATCTATGTGTTTGACATCTATACTTGATTGTTAAGGTTTGGATTTGGGATGGTTTTCCAGTTAGACTGGCTGTAATACTGTATAAAACTGTTTTCACTGCCGACGGGTTACTCAGTTATATGTCGAGCATATAATTGACGGTTACAGTATTGCAGGTGTCTCGAACTCAGAGGGTGTAGTAGCCTCTTTTCTATTACTTAGGTAGTCATTAGTATCTTTGTATGGCTACCTTAATTGGACATGTACATATTCTCTAGACTATAGAGGAAACACTGATTTATATATTAGTATTTTGATATATGTATATACTTTATTAAATTCTGCTGTGTTTGGTTTTAAAAAAAAAAAAACTACCCTAAAAATCTAGGTGTTACAATTTGGTATCAGAGTAGTTTGGTCCTATCCGGACTGTGTTATCCCAATGCGTAACTTAGATAAAAGTCCAGAGAAATAAGTCTTGTCTTAACCTGAGATGTTGAGCGTATGCGATTCATTATATTGAGCCTAATCAACTCAGTGTGGTGCGTTGTATGCAGGAAGACAGGGTAGATAGACCACCCGGTAGACCTCGTACTAACACCAATGCAACACCAACTCCGAGTGATTCTCCACTAATACAGCAGATGGCACATGCCATGACTCAAATGATGGAGGTGCAAGGACGGGTAGACCGATATCAGAGATTCCATAGACATGACCCACCCATTTTCTCTGGTGGAAGAGATCCCATGATAGCAGAAGAGTGGCTGGATTAGTTGGAGGAGATATTTAGAATAACTAGATCTGCCGATCAGGATAAGGTGGAGTTGGCTACTTATAGACTGAGAGGAGAAGCGGCACAGTGGTGGAAGCGGTATCGTGAACATATGGAGGCAATAGGAGGCCATGTGACATGGGAGGAATTTAAGACTCTGTTTCTGAACAAATACTTTCTATCTAATGTGAAGGATTAGAAGGAGATAGAATTTTTGACACTGCAACAGGGAGACATGACGGTGGACGAATATGTTGCCAGATTTGAGAGTTTAGCCCGATTCTCGAATAATCTTCAGAACCAACCTGATGAGGCATGGAAGTCTAAGAGGTTCGAGCAAGGACTTAGGCCTGAGGTTAGAAACTTAGTGATCACTCAGAAAATCCCGGAGTATTAGACCCTGATTCAAGCATGCCAATTGGCTGAACAGTCATTGGCTGCAATGGCGGCTATTAGACAGCTAATGTGGAAACGTAAGAGGGAGGAAGGAAGTTCAAAAGGAGGAAAAGGCAAGGAAGTAGTTGACAAAGGCAAGAATACCATCCAGAAATGTAAGAACTGCGGGAAACTTCACAGAGGAGAGTGCTACAAGAACAAAAGGGTTTGTTTCATATGTCAGAAGCCAGGACATCTTAGCTAGCAATGCTCAGATAAGGATCGGAAGCCAGCAGAGGAGGACAGGGAGAAGAAGAAGAATCCTGTGAGAGGTCGAGTCTATACGTTGAATGCAGAAGAGGCTAACCATTCCAAGGATCTTATCCCAAGGTACAAGATTAATAAAAGCAAAACCTGTTAATATTTTATTTGATTCTGGTGCAACTCACTCATTCATATCAGTAGATTGTGCAAAGAGAATATATTTTCCTGTGTCTAAGCTACCTTACAAAGTGTTAGTATCTACTCCATCCGAAGAGAACATCTGTACGACAACCATGTGTTCCCTAGTGTTCCTAGATTTTCAAGGCAAGACTTTCTGCATAGATCTATATTGCCTACCGATGAAGGGACTAGATGTGATTTTAGGCATGGAATGGCTTAAAGCTCACAAGGTCAGAATTGATTGTGCCACCAAGACCATGCATATTCCAGACCAAGGCTTGGAGATATACTGTACGCATCATCCTACTTCTGATTTCCATAATCTGCCTAAGTATGATATTGGCCCAAAGTATTTGATTGTCTGTATGAGCAATGTTAAGAATTCGGTGCGTGTTGATTCTCTCCCTATAGTCCGAGACTTTCCAGATGTATTTCCCGAAGACATAGAATCCGTGCCACCCGAAAGGGAAGTAGAGTTCTCGATTGAGCTAATTCCGGGAGTTGGACCTGTCTCTAAGGCACCATACCGAATGGCACCGTTAGAATCGGCAGAAGTAAAGCACCAGATTGAAGAACTAATGCAGAAGAAATTCATTAGACCAAGCGCTTCGCCATGGGGAGCCCCGGTATTGCTTGTCAAGAAGAAAGATGGGAAATTACGGCTGTGTGTAGACTATAGAGAGCTGAATAAGCTGACAGTATAGAATAAGTATCCTTTGCCACAGATTGATGATTTACTTGATCAGTTAGGAGGAGCCAAGGTGTTTTCAAAGATTGATCTTCGATCAGGATATCATCAAATCAGAATCAAGCCTGAGGATATTCCTAAGACTGCTTTCCGGCACGGTACGGTCATTATGAGTACTTGGTGATACCGGTTGGATTGACAAATGCTCCTGCTATCTTCATGGACTACATGAACCGGATTTTTCGACCCTACTTGGACAAGTTTGTTATAGTTTTCATTGATGATATTCTCATCTACTCCAAGACTGCAGAAGAACATGGAGAGCACTTAAGATTGGTGCTAGGAATACTCCGAGAGAAGCAACTGTATGCTAAGTTGGATAAGTGTATTTTTGGCTAAAAGAAGTTCAATTTCTAGGCCATGGGATTAACAAAGATGGTGTGACTGTGAACCCAAGAAAAGTTGAAGCTGTGATGAAATGGGAAAGACCAACCAATGCTACAGAAATCCGAAGTTTTCTGGGACTAGCAGGGTACTACCGGCGATTCATCAATGGATTCTCTTAGATTGCCATTCCCTTGACTAAGTTAACAAGAAAGGGTGTTCCGTTTGTGTGGGATGCCAAGTGCGAAGACAACTTTTAGTTTTTGAAGGAAAAGCTGACAACAGTGCCGGTGTTTGTAATTCATGATCCGACAAAGAATTTTCAAGTGTATTGCGATGCGTCTAAGCAAGGCTTGGGGTGTGTACTTATGCAAGAAGGACAAGCAGTTGCTTACACTTCCCGACAGTTGCGATCGCATGAAGCAAATTACTCAATGCATGACTTGGAGTTAGCTGCAGTGGTCTTTGCGTTGAAAGTTTGGAGGCACTATTTGTACGGGGTCACATTTGAAGTGTTAAGTGACCACAAAAGTTTGAAGTACTTGTTCAATCAAAAGGAGCTGAACATGAGACAGAGGCTTTATGCATGACATGATTGATATGTGTATGAATTTGATAGGCTTTATGTTGATGAATGATGCATGTGATATTGTGAAACACGTTAAAGGTTTAAATAAGGTTTTCCAGAATTTAATGTGACATTAATTGGGAATTTGATATTGAAATGATTTTAAAAAAGTTTGAAAAGGATTGTGTCCCAGTATTAGTATAGTCAAATATGTATTTGAATATGGGAAGCCACGTTCAAATAGATATATGAATATAACACCTATGTCACATAAAATCCGAGTGTGGAGTACATGGTAATCGGATAAGTGTATACTAGAAACCCTTATTTGTACGCTACGTGATTGATATGACTGTGTGATGCATTAGAACTGAAAATGGAAATGTTAAAAGAGGCTCTTCCCACTTAATAGAGATTGAGTAAGAGGGTTAAGTTCCACTGGATGTAGACCGGGTAAGAGGGCAGAGCAGGAAAATGGAAAGATGAGAATGTAGGGTTATCCCGAAAGGGGCAGATAACCTGAAGTGCTAGAATATCCCGAGAACGGGGTAGATAGTCTAGTGCGAAGGGGCTATCTTGAAAGGGGTAGATAGTTCCTGGGCTAGCCCGAGAGAGGGTTGGTAGCCCGGCAGTAGGATCCTGGGGGGACGCCTGCCAGGACCATGATGAAGAGCTTAGCTGTGCATTCACTGTCATGCATCCATGGTGGACTCCCAGTGCATAGGGTTTCCCATTAAAAGAGGAAAGAAATGAAATGGAGAATGACCATGCATGCATATCTATGTGTTTGACATCTATACTTGATTTGTGTATCATTGTTAGGGTTTGGATTTGGAACGGTTTTCCAGTTAGACTGGCTGTAATACTATATAAAACTGTTTTCCTTGCCGACGGGTTACTCAGTTATATGTCGAGCATATAACTAACGGTTACAGTACTGCAGGTGGCTCGAACTCAGAGGGTGTGAGCGCGTGAGCAGTTTTGCAGCCTATTTTCTGTTACTTAGGTAGTGATTAGTATCTTTGTATGGCTACCTTAATTGGACAAGTACATATTGTCTAGACTATAGATGAAACACTGATGTATATATTAGTATTTTGATATATCTATATACATTATTAAATTCCGCTGCGGTTGGTTTTTTTTTTTAAAAAAAAACAACCCTAAAAATCATGGTGTTACATAAATTAAGCTAGAAACATTTTGGGGAACAATACATTGTTTTCAAAAAAATCAAATAATTTAATAAATTGAAAATATGCGTTAACATTTTTATAGTACAAAACACCCTCTATTTCGAGTCTATAATACATGATTTTATAAACAAATGTTGCAATTTTAAAAATATAAAAAATTGTGTAAATTAAGCTAGAAACTTCATGGTGAACAATACATTGTTTTCAAAAAAATCAAACAATTTAATAAATTTAAAATATGCGTTTTCATTTTTAATGTAAAAAACACCCTACATTCCAAGTCTATAGTAGATTTCTAAAAACAAATGTTACTATTTTAAAAATATAAAAAATAGTGTAAATTAAGCTAGAAACTTCATGATAAACAATAAATTGTTATCAAAAACATCAAATAATTTAATAAATTTAAAATATGCGTTTTCATTTTTAATGTAAAAAACACCCTACATTCCATTTCTATAGTACACCATTTCTAGAAACAAATGTTCCTATTTTAAAAATATAAAAAATAGTGTAAATTAAGCTAGAAACTTCATGGTGAACAATACATTGTTGTCAAAAAATAAAATAATTTAATGAATTTTAAATACGAGTTTTCATTTTTAAAGTAAAAAACACCCTACATTTCATGTCTATAGTACACAATTTCTAGAAACAAATGTTACTATTTTAAAAATATAAAAATAGTGTAATTTAAGCTAGAATCTTCTTGGTGAAGAATAAATTGTCGTCAAAAAAATAATCTAAATAATTTAATAAATTTAAAATATGCGTTTACATTTTTAAAGTAAAAAAACACCCTATTTTTCAAGTGTATAGTGCGTGATTTCTAGAAAAAAATGTTTCAATTTTCAAAATATAAAAAAATTATATAAATTAAGCTAGAAACTTTATGGGGGAACAATAGATTGTTTTCAAAAAAATGAAATAATTTAATAAATTTAAAATATCATTTTCATTTTTAAAGTTAAAAATTCCCTATTTTTCAAGTGTTGTAGTACACGATTTTTAGATACAAATGTTGCAATTTTAAAAATATAAAAATTTTTGTAAATTAAGCTAGAAACTTCATGGTGAACAATACATTGTTTTCAAAAAAATCAAACAATTTAATAAATTTAAAATAAGCGTTAATAGTTTTAGTAAAATAACCCTAATTTTCAAGTGTATAGTACACGATTTCTAGAAACAAATGTTGCAATTTTAAAAACATAAAAAATTGTGTAAATTAAGCTAGAAACTTCATGGGGAAAATTACATTATTTTATAAAAAGACAAATAATTTAATATATTTAAAATATGCGTTTTCATTTTTAAAGTAAAAAACACCCTAATTTTAAAGTGTATAGTTCACGATTTCTAGAAACAAATGTTGCCATTTTAAAAATATAAAAAAATTTATAAATGAACCTAAGGACTTTATGGAGAACAATATATTGTTTTCAAAAAAATCAAAATATTTAATAAATTTAAAATATGCGATTTAATTTTCAAAGTAAAAAACATCCTATTATTCAAGTGTATAGTACATGATTTTTAGAAACAAATGTTGCAATTATAAAAATATAAAAAATTTTGTAAACTAAACTAGAAACTTCATGGTGAACAATACATTGTTTTCAAAAAAATCAAAAAATTTAATATATTTAAAATATACATTTTCATTTTTAAAGTAAATACACCCTATTTTTCAAGTGATAGAACACGATTTCTAGAAACAAATGTTGCAATTTTAAAAATATAAATCAAATATTGCAAATTAAGCTAGAAACTTTATTGTGAACAATACATGGCTGTAAAAAAAAATCAAATATGTGTTTTCATTTTTTTAGTAAAAAACACCCTATTTTTCAAGTGCATAGTATATGATTTCTAGAAACAAATGTTGATATTTTAAAAATATTAAATATAGTGTAAATAAAGCTATAAACTTCATAGTGAAAAATACATTGTTTTAAAAAAAACAAATAATTTATTAATTTTAAAATATGCGTTTTCATTTTTAAAGTAAAAAACACCTTGTTTTTCAGGTGTATAGTACACGATTTCTCGAAACAAATGTTGATATTTAAAGAATATAAAAAAAAATAGTGTAAATTAAGCTAAAAAACTTCATGGTGAACAATAAATTGTTTTAAAAAAAAGTAAAATAATTTAATAAATTTAAAATATACGTTTTCATTTTTAAAGTAAAAAACACCCTATTTTTCAAGTGTATAGTACACGATTTCAAGAAACCAATATTGCAATTTTAAAAATATGAAAAATTGTGTAAATTAAGCTAGAAATTTCATGGTGAACAATACAATGATTTCAAAAAAAATTAAATAATTTAATAAATTTACGTTTTCATTTTATTAGTAAACAATACCCTATTTTTCAAGTGTATGGTACACGATTTGTAGAAACTAGAAATAAATTTTCAAGTGTATAGTACACGATTTCTAGAAACTAGAAATAAAAGTGTAAATTAAGCTAGAAACTTCACGGTGAACAATATATTGTTGTCAAAAAATCAAAAATATAATAAAATTAAAATATGCGTTTTTATTTTTAAAGTAAAAAACACCCTATATTTTAAGTCTATAGTACACGATTTCTAGAAACAAATGTTGATATTTTAAAAATATAAAAAATAGTGTAATTTAAGCTAGAAACTTCATGGTGAACAATATTTTGTTGTCAAAAAATCAAATAATTTAATAAATTTAAAATATGCGTTTTCATTTTTAAAGTAAAAAACACCCTATATTTCAAGTGTATAGTACACGATTTCTAGAAACTAGAAATAAATTTTGATATTTTAAAAATGTAAAAAATAGTGTAAATTAAGCTAGAAACTTCGTGGTGAACAATACATTGTTGTTAAAAAATCAAATAATTTAATAAATATATAATATGCGTTTTCATTTTTTAAGTAATAAACACCCTACATTTCATGTCTATAATACACGATTTCTAGAAACAAATGTTACTATTTTAAAAATATAAAAAAATAGTGTAAATTAAGCTAGAATATTCTTTGTGAACAATACATTTTTGTCAAAAAAATCAAATAATTTAATAAATTTTAAATATGTGTTTTCATTTTTAAAGTAAAAAATACTTTATATTTCAAGTCTATAGTATACGATTTCTACAAACAAATGTTGTAATTTAAAAAATATAAAAAATTGTATAAATTAAGCTAGAAACTTCATGGTGAACAATACATTGATTTTAAAAGAAATTAAAAAATTTAATAAATTTAAAATATGCGTTTTCATTTTATTAGTAAAAAACAGCCTAATTTTCAAGTGTATGGTACACGATTTCTAGAAAAAAAAATGTCGATATTTTAAAAATATAATTAAAGGTGTAACTTAAGCTAGAAACTTCATGGTGAACAATACATTATTTTCAAAAAATTAAATAATTTTATAAATTTAAAATATGCGTTTACATTTTTAAAGTTATAAACAACCTATTTTTCAAGTGTATAGTACGCGATTTCTAGAAACAGCTGTTTCCATTTTAAAAATATAAAAAATTGTAAAAACTAAGCTAGAATCGTTATGGGGAATAATAGATTTTTTTCAAAAAAATCAAATATTTTAATAAATGTAAAATATGTATTTTCATTTTTAAAGTAAAAAATACCCTATTTTTCAAGTGTATAGTACACGATTTCTAAAAACAAATGTTGATATTTTGAATTATAAAAAATAGTGTAAATTAACGTAGAAACTTCTTGGTGAACAAGACATTGTTGTGAAAAAATAAAAAAATTTAATAAATTTAAAATATACATTTTCATTTTGAAATTAAAGAACAACATATTTTCCAAGTGTATAGTACGCGATATCTTGAAAAAAATGTTTGAATTTTAAAAATATAAAAATTTTTAAAATTTAAGATAGAAACTTTATGTATAACATAAGATTGTTTTTCAAAAAAATAAAATAATTTAATAAATTTAAAATATGCATTTTCATTTTTAAAGTAAAAAACACCCTATTTTTCAAGTGTATAGTACACGATTTCTAGAAACAAATCTTGCAATTTTAAAAATATAAACAATTGTGTAAATTAAGCGACAAACTTTATCGGGAACAATACATTGTTTTCAAAAAATCAAATAATTTAATAAATTAAAAATATGTATTTTCATTTTTAAAGTAAAAAACACCCTATTTTATCAAGTGTACAGTACACGATTTCTAAAACAAAAGTTGATATTTTAAAAATATAAAAAATAGTATAAATTAAGCTAAAAACTTTTTGGTGAACCATACATTGTTGTAAAAAAAATAAAATAATTTAACAAATTTAAAATATGTGTTTTCATTTTTATAGTAAAAAACACTCTATATTTCTAGTCTATAGTACACGATTTCTACAAACAAATATTGCAATTTTAAAAACATAAAAAATTGTGTAAATTATGCTAGAATTTTCATGGTGAAAAATACATTGAAAATATGCCTTTTCATTTTTAAAGTAAAAAACACCCTATATTTCAAGTGTATAGTACACGATTTCTACAATAAAATGTTGATATTTTAAAAATATAAAAAATAATGTAAATTAAGCTAGAAACTTCTTGGTTAACAATAAATTATTTTAAAAAAATCAAATAATTGAATAAATTTAAAAAAAGCGTTTTCATTATTTTAGTAAAAAACACCCTATTTTTAAAGAGTGTAGTACACGATTTTTAGAAACAAATGTTGATATTTTAAAAATACTAAAAAATAGTGTAAATTAAGTTAGAAACTTCATGGTGAATAATATATTGTTTTCAAAAAAATAAAATAATTTAATAAATTTAAAATATGCGTTTTCATGTTTTTAGCAAAAAACACCCTATTTTTAAAGTGTATAGTACACGATTTCTTGAAACAAATATTGATATTTTAAAAATATAAAAAATATTGTAAATTAAGCTAGAAACTTCTTGGTGAACAATACATTGTTGAAAAAAAAATCAAATAATTTAATAAATTTAAAATATGCATTTTCATTTTAAAAGTAAAAAACACTCTATATTTCAATTCTATAGTACACGATTTCTACAAACAAATATTGCAATTTTAAAAATATAAAAAATTGTGTAAATTAAGCTAGAAATTTCAAGGTGAACAGTACATTGATTTAAAAGAAAATTAAATAATTTAACAAATTTAAAATTTGCCTTTCCATTTTATTAGTAAAAAACACCCTAAATTTTAAGTGTATGGTACACGATGTCTAGAAAACAATATTGGTATTTTTAAAATATAAATAAAAGTGTAAATTAAGCTTGAAACTTCATGTTGAACAATATATTGTTTTCAAAAAAGTCAAATAATTTAATAAATTTAAAATATGCATTCTCATTTTTAAAGTAAAAAACACCTTATTTTATCAAGTGTACAGTACACGATTTCTAAAACAAAAGTTGATATTTTAAAAATATAAAAAATAGTATAAATTAAGCTAAAAACTTTTTGGTGAACCATACATTGTTGTAAAAAAAATAAAATAATTTAACAAATTTAAAATATGTGTTTTCATTTTTATAGTAAAAAACACTCTATATTTCTAGTCTATAGTACACGATTTCTACAAACAAATATTGCAATTTTAAAAACATAAAAAATTGTGTAAATTATGCTAGAATTTTCATGGTGAAAAATACATTGAAAATATGCCTTTTCATTTTTAAAGTAAAAAACACCCTATATTTCAAGTGTATAGTACACGATTTCTACAATAAAATGTTGATATTTTAAAAATATAAAAAATAATGTAAATTAAGCTAGAAACTTCTTGGTTAACAATAAATTATTTTAAAAAAATCAAATAATTGAATAAATTTAAAAAAAGCGTTTTCATTATTTTAGTAAAAAACACCCTATTTTTAAAGAGTGTAGTACACGATTTTTAGAAACAAATGTTGATATTTTAAAAATACTAAAAAATAGTGTAAATTAAGTTAGAAACTTCATGGTGAATAATATATTGTTTTCAAAAAAATAAAATAATTTAATAAATTTAAAATATGCGTTTTCATGTTTTTAGCAAAAAACACCCTATTTTTAAAGTGTATAGTACACGATTTCTTGAAACAAATATTGATATTTTAAAAATATAAAAAATATTGTAAATTAAGCTAGAAACTTCTTGGTGAACAATACATTGTTGAAAAAAAAATCAAATAATTTAATAAATTTAAAATATGCATTTTCATTTTAAAAGTAAAAAACACTCTATATTTCAATTCTATAGTACACGATTTCTACAAACAAATATTGCAATTTTAAAAATATAAAAAATTGTGTAAATTAAGCTAGAAATTTCAAGGTGAACAGTACATTGATTTAAAAGAAAATTAAATAATTTAACAAATTTAAAATTTGCCTTTCCATTTTATTAGTAAAAAACACCCTAAATTTTAAGTGTATGGTACACGATGTCTAGAAAACAATATTGGTATTTTTAAAATATAAATAAAAGTGTAAATTAAGCTTGAAACTTCATGTTGAACAATATATTGTTTTCAAAAAAGTCAAATAATTTAATAAATTTAAAATATGCATTCTCATTTTTAAAGTAAAAAACACCTTATTTTATCAAGTGTACAGTACACGATTTCTAAAACAAAAGTTGATATTTTAAAAATATAAAAAATAGTATAAATTAAACTAGAAACTTTTTGGTGAACCATACATTGTTGTAAAAAAAATAAAATAATTTAATAAATTTAAAATATGTGTTTTCATTTTTATAGTAAAAAACACTATATTTCATGTCTATAGTACACGATTTCTACAAACAAATATTGCAATTTTAAAAACATAAAAAATTGTGTAAATTATGCTATAATTTTCATGGTGAACAATACATTGATTTCAAAAAAAAAATTTAATAATTTAATAAATTTAAAATTTGCCTTTTCATTTTATTAAAAAAAAAAACTCTATATTTCAAGTCTATAGTACACGATTTCTACAAACAAATATTACAGAAGTTACTGGAAAAGCAATTTATCAGGCCGAGTGTATCCCTTTGGGGTGCACCTGTGTTACTGGTAAAGAAGAAGGATGACAGCATGAGGCTATGTGTGGACTACCGTCAGCTGAATAAAGTCACAATCAAAAATAGGTATCCATTGCCTAGGATAGATGACCTTATGGATCAACTGAGAGGAGCCGCAGTGTTTTCCAAGATTGATCTCAGATCTGGATATCACCAGATTGGGGTTAAGTCTTCTGACATCTCTAAGACAGCTTTTACGACTAGGTATGGACACTATGAGTACTTGGTGATGCCTTTTGGAGTAACCAATGTCCCTGCGGTATTCATGGATTACATGAACCGAATTTTCCATCCCTACCTAGATAAGTTTGTAGTGGTCTTTATAGATGATATCCTTGTGTATTCTAAGGATCAAGATGAACATGTTGAGCACCTTAGAATAGTTCTACAAATCCTGAAGGAGAAGCAGTTGTACGCTAAGCTTTCTAAGTGTGAATTTTGGCTAGAAGAAGTGAACTTTCTAGGACATGTAATTTCTAGGAAGGGAATAGCAGTGGACCCATCTAAGATAGAGGCAATGCTACAATGGGAACCACCCAGGACAGTGACGGAGATTAGGAGTTTCTTAGGATTAGCTGGGTACTACTGTAGGTTCATAGAGGGATTCTCTAAACTTGCCTTACCCCTAACTCGTCTTACTCGGAAGAACCAAGCCTTTGTGTGGGATCAGAAGTGTGAAGATAGTTTTCAAGAACTAAAACATAGGCTTACAACCGCACCTGTATCAGTGTTACCCAATCCTAATGGCAACTTTGAGGTGTAGTGTGATGCATCGAAGCAAGGGTTAGGATGCATGTTAATGCAAGATAGGAGAGCAGTTGCTTATGCATCTAGGCAGTTAAAACCCCATGAAGGAAATTACCCTACTCATGACCTAGAATTAGCTGCAGTAGTTTTTGCTCTCAAGATATGGAGGCACCATCTGTATGGAGCAAGATTTGAGGTGTTCAGTGATCATAAGAGCTTGAGGTACTTGTTTGACCAGAAGGAGTTGAACATGAGGCAGCAGAGGTGGTTAGAATTCTTGAAGGACTATGATTTTGGCTTGAACTATCATCCTGGAAAGGCAAATGTGGTAGCTGATGCATTGAGCAGAAAGTCTATACATGCGTCTATGATGATGGTCAAGGAAATAGAGCTGATAGAACAATTCAGAGATTTGAACCTAAGTTTAGAATTCACCCCTGAGAGCATTAAGTGTGGAATGTTAAAGGTGACCAATGAACTAATGGGGAGCATAATGGTTGGACAATCAGCAGATGAAGAGCTGCAAGAAAAGGTGAAACTGATTAGTCAAGGAGAGAGGTCAGAATTTTGAATTGGGACAGATGGAATCTTAAGATTTAAGGATAGAATTTGTGTGCCCAATGATAAGGAAATGAAGAGACTGTTGTTAGAAGAGGGACACAAGAGTCAAATGAACTTCCATCCTGGAGCTACAAAAATGTACCAAGACATGAAGAAGATGTTTTGGTGGCCGGGGATGAAGAAAGATGTGGCGGAGCATGTGGCAGCGTGTCTAGTATGTCAAAAGGCAAAGGTTGAACACCAAAGGCCGTCAGGGGAACTTCAACCATTGGATATTCCCGAATGGAAATGGGATAGCATCTCCATGGATTTTGTGACTGGATTTCCAATGACCCAGACGCGCTGTGATGCCATATGGGTAATTGTGGACCGACTCACCAAGTCTGCTCACTTCTTACCTATTAACATCGAATACTCATTGGAGAAGTTGACACATTTATATATCAAGGAAGTCGTTAGACTGCACGGCGTCCCATCGAGCATAGTGTCAGATAGAGATCCTCGTTTTACCTCTAGATTTTGGGAGAGTTTGCATAAAGCCTTAGGAACCAAGTTACGACTTAATTCTGCTTATCATCCCCAAACCGATGGTCAATCTGAAAGAACCATCCAATCATTAGAAGACCTCTTAAGAGCATGTGTGCTTGAACACTCAGGAAGTTGGGACCAGCTGTTGCCTTTGATAGAATTCACCTATAACAATAGCTTCCATTCAAGTATAGGAATGGCACCCTATGAAGCCTTGTATGGTAGGAAATGTAGGACACCCTTTTGTTGGTTTGAGACCGGTGAAGCCCTAACCTTAGGACCTGATTTCATCCAGCAAACCACAGATAAGATTAAGATGATTCAGGATAAGATGAGAGCATCCCAGAGTAGGCAGAAAAGTTACTATGACCAGAGGAGGAAGCCTCTCGAATTTCAGGAAGGTGATCATGTGTTCCTTTGGGTTACACCGACGACTGGTGTTGGCCGTGCATTGAAAGCCCGTAAATTAACCCCAAAATTCATTGGACCATACCAAATCTTGAAAAGGATTGGCCCTGTGGCCTATCAAATAGCCTTACCTCCCTCATTATCAAATCTTCACAATGTGTTTCACCTGTCTCAAATGAGAAAGTATATCCCCGACCCCACACATGTGATTGAGCCTGACGAGGTGCAAGTAAGGGACAACCTTTCTTATAAAGCACAACCTGTAAGGATTGAGGATCAGAAGATAAAACAGTTGCGAAGGAAGGAAATCCCGTTGGTGAAAGTCATCTGGGAAGGACTAACAAGCGAAAATGCAACATGGGAGACCGAGGAACAGATGAGGAAAGACTACCCTCAATTATTCAATAAAGGTTAGTGGAATTTCGGGGACGAAATTCTTTAAAGGAGGGGAGAGTTGTAACACTCTCAATTTTGCTAATTAATTACTAAATAGGAAATTATTCCGCTAGAAAAATATTTCGATTCCGATTATATGATTAGAAAATATTGGAGAACGATATATTTTAATTCTAGAATTTTTGGTTGCGTTTTTAATTTTATAGTGCACGCATAATAATCGAAATATACCAGTTATTCCAAACATATCTACATTCTAGAGTACTAATCAATAAAAGACAAATCCCTCTAACACTCCATACTCTCCATGTGGTCAAACCATACCCTAGACATAGGGAACTTGATTTGCTTCAACCACTCTAACTATTCACACCATGCCTTCATGTACCCCTCAACTATTCAACAAAGCTCTCTAAACACTCCAAGACCCCTCAAAAAACTCAGCCCACTTCCTCTACAAATAGGGGACTCTACTTCACTTCCAAACACACCAAAACACAAGCTTCTCTTCTCCTTTCTCTCTAAAATTTTCTTGAGTCCAAAATTGGTGTTGCTTGTAGTGATAACTTTGGAAGCTCTACCCTTCATCAACCCCTTTAATCCTTGAAGATAACCTTGGTAAGGGGAAGTGAGAATAGCTTAGTGTAGAATTTAGTTGGGTATTTGGGTGAGGGTTGGCCCTAGACCCTCTTCATTCATTAACTTTCAAAGCTGGTTCTGTCTTATGCCTGTTGATTTAGAGCCCATATTTTGGGAATTGATCATTGGATAATTCAGCTCCATGCTTAAAAATCATTTTAAGATGTGTTTTAACTACTGGTAAAGTTTCATAATTTTTGGATGATGTTAAGACCTTATTTTGATTCTTGAAACATTATTGCTCTATTCTGTCTGGTGAGTTCATGCTACTGGAGTTACTTTGTGCGTATCATTAAAGCTCTTATTCTATTTAGATGCGTACGAAAATTTGTATGATGATAGATCTGTGTATTAGCTTTCCATATTGGTATCATTTGTAATTTTTGATCTTGTGTTTGATTTTATATGGAGTTTTGAGTGACACAAGGTTATTTCTGGAACAGTCAGAACGTTTTGGTTTTTCTGCACCATTTGGGAAACAGATTTAACTTTGGAAAATTTTTATGAAAAACTAGACTCAAAGTGAATCATTTCTGGGTTGGTTTCATAAATTTTTTAGTAACTAAGTGATTTTATAAAAATCGTTGAAGATGAAGATCCTGTTACTGTAGTTTTCTGTTTTGCTGGGAAAAAGTTGTAACTTTGAGAAAATATTTCGCACTGTATTACTACTCAAAAATTCTTAAACAATTTATATGTGGTGTGTTAATATATCTACTATATCATATCAAAAATTCATATTTTTCTGGGCACGTATGAATTTATTATACTTTTTAGACTAGCTACTGCCAGATCCTGTACAGTTTGAAAGAAGGATTTTTCTGGCCATCTTAAGTATTTTAGAAAAATTTTGGAAAAATTCTATTTTGACCCTAACCCTGTGAAGTAACTGTATAAATTAATTGGGGACCAAATAAAATCGTTTAATATTTATTTTACCCCTTTTAAAGAAAGGACAGCATGCTGAAGAGTCACTGAAACAAAGGAAAAACCACTTTTCCTTCAACTTTTGAATATTCGAAATTTGTGAGCTTTTTAATACCAAATAAATCATTTTTAAGATGTTAATGATGTTTTCAAGACTAAATGGTTGTTTTGGACTTATTTATAAATTCCTATAATTTTTGGATATGGTTTAAATGATAATATGTCCAGAAGGACTAAAGTAAATTTCAAACAATGGTGTTAATAGTAGAAGTTAATAAAGGCCTAAGTGCCAAAAGATGAATATAGAAAATGTGAAAATTGAATATATGACTTTTAATGGTGTATTCTCCCTATTAGGAGTATTATATGAATACCATGATAATTGCTTTGTTTTTGGGAATTAAACTGAAATCTGTGGTAAAGGATTTGACAAGGTGGTGTGATTAGTAATTTTTTTTTTTGCAAAATGTTGTTTGAGCCTAGTTGTATGGATGGGATGTTAATCTGGTTGAATCCTTGTGATAAACTATGCTTAAAAGTACTAAAACACCTTGAGATTGTATGTTTTGAAAATAGTATTTTCGAAAACTTCTATTAAGGAGGAATAAAAGGAAAAAGTGGTGTGTTGGCACAATAACGTTATACTCTAGGGAGTGGGTTTCGGCCTTTGGGGGATTTAACCAGAGTGTGAGATGCCTAGGGGACTCGGTGGTAGCTCCCCGATGTCGGGCTACTCACTGAAAAAGCTCGGTTACCTCGACACGTCTCTAAGTATATTCTGGATCGGTGGAGAGTACTGAGGTACATGGACTTGTACGAACGAAGTATGACTCCCGGTCACCTCCTTAATAGAAAGAGTCGCTAGCGATGATGTCGTTTTTCTTTCTTTTTTTTTTTGGAGTCTCATGCGTTATGGTATCCTTGAATGTGCATGTTGTGTGATGTTACGAGTGAGAATATCAATTGTAAGCTATTATGGATTTTCTGTTTAAAAATCTAAATATCCTAACTCTACTTCTACCAAACTTTGTTGTATCTCACTCCTCTGTTTTGTGTTGTATTTATCTGTCTATGTATATATCTATTACGCGATACAATAGATGGCGGCTTGAGAGACCCTCTTGGAAATCAACTGTTCGATTGAATTTGGCTACTGGGAGCATGATGTGTCTCGTGGGACGTCCACTTTTGTAGGAAAAGTATCCTTCTGGATATCTCATCCGTCATTACCGATGCTCCGGCCCACTTACATTGGAGCAACCTTGACGTTGGTTATTCAGACACCCCTGGTCTCATGCCTGTATCCGCAGCGTTCCGACCCGCTTCTCATCTTTCTTATTTCACTCCGTCTCTTGAAGAGCAATACTCTGGTGGCCAGGGTTGGTTCTTCAACTCGCCTAGGGAGAGCTCTCCTGAGAGTGATCCGAGTGAAGATACTGGGATGGAGAGTGCAGCGTCCTTTATTTAGTTATATTTTCGTTAAGACATTTTGGGTGGCTGTAATATTTGATCAGTGCATTTCCTATGTGCGACATCTTCTACTCTTCGAGTGGTAGAGTATTTTTTTTGTCATGTCGTCTAGGATTCCCAGTAATTTATGTTTGTTATCTGACTAATTAATATATCTATGTTATATTAGCTTATCGTATGTGTGTTAGTTACCAAATCTAAACTTTCATTCGACTAGGTCTCATTACCGTTTCGAATATACAACTATTAAGTTTCGAAAAATTTAACTCGAAATTTAACCTCTCGATACAAGTATGATGAATTAGCCTTAATAACTTTAATTGAATAACTCATTCCGCTTAGTATAAATTGGGGCGTTACAGTACGCTTACCCGGTGTGTAACCGGTGGAATCAACCCGCTTACTCAATATCCGTTGATGAGGGAAAGCTTAAACTTGTCTTTAAATTTCATTTTCATTTCATGTCAAATATTATCATGAATTTCACATTTAACTCACATCATTTGCATTCAACATTCATCATTCATCATTCATCATTCATCACATGACAATGTCACAATTCAATTCAAGAGCTTACCCTATCATTTCATAATCCTAAAGCATGTTACTAAGTCATATAAGCCTATTTCCTTACATTCCTATCACAAAACTTAGTTAAATAGGCTTACATGGCATTTTAGAAGCAAAAATAGGTCAAGAAGGTACATGATAGTGTCGCCCGGGCCACCATTCTGTCACCTGGGCGCTGTGACTAGATGCAAAACTGCCAAATTACAGGGTTTGTCGCCTGGGCGCCAGTCACAGATGCAATACTGTGTGTTTTTTGTGTTCCAGTGCCTGGGTGCTCAGCACTGGCGTAGTCTGCTATTTTGACCATAACTTGAGTTGTAGACCTCCAAATTGGCTGAAATTAGTGGAAAATGAAAGCTAAAGAAATTATCTACAACTTTCATTCAGAACGAAAGTTCTAAATCAATTTTTTTCTTGTAGATAATTTCGCTTGATTTCACTTGTCCATGTTAAAATCCCAATTTTGGCAGCCCTAAGTGTTTTGTCCATAACTCAAGCTATACAATTTGGATTCTCATGAAATTGGTGGCATTGGAAAGATAATAACATTTTATACAACTTTTATTCAGGCCACAAAATCAGAATCCAATTGTAAATAGGTCTACTATGCATCCCAACTATGTCAAAATTCATGAAAATAAGGAATGAAGCTTTTGCCTACATCTTACCTTCACATTCAAAAGCAATTCCTTCAATTCCCATCTCAATTTTCCAAATCAAAATGACATCATGCTAAACCCCATTTCATATACCCAATATGCACCTTCCTTCCCCACATTAAACTTCCAAAATCAAAGAAACCAACTTACCAATACAATTTCCCTAGCTTCCTATTTGATCATGCATATTTCAACCACTTATTCAAGAGACAAAAAATCAAAACATAAATCCATTACCTCTCAATTCACTCTACCACATAGTATCATTTCAAAAAGGAAATCTATCCCTACTTCAAGGCCATTGCCACACACATTGTCTACAAACATCATGTTTTAAAACAACAAATCACATAGGTACTCACACACAATCAAAACAAGCCAAAACCACAATTTATCATACAATTTCACAATGATTCAAAATCAAGACACATACATCAAAACTAAATCATCTAATTTAACAAGTCCAAACCCTATCTCATACCATCATCTATTCCCTAGTTAACCTAATGTGGGGTTTTGTGGGGTTACCTTTCAAGCTTAGCTCCAAAATCCTTGCCTTCTCCAAATGTACTCAAAACCCTAACTTCACCCAAATGACTTGCAAATCCCTAATATTCGCAAATGCAAGCTATTAGCACCCATTAGGACTCAATTTCAAGCTTGCATGTTAGAAGTTGGAGTTGGGAAATCATCTACCCCAATATAGGGCTTTACCAAGAGTGAGGGAGAAGGGAAATGCATGGCTTACCTAGGTTCTCCAATAGCTTCTCCAAGCTCACAAATGGCTTCTCCAAGCTCCAATGGACAAGATTGATGAAGGACCCTCTTGATTTTGGCTTGAAGGCCAAACCCTAGGAGAGTAGAAGATGGGAAGAAGATGAACTTGTGAATTAGAGGGAGAGAGAGGCGTGGGAATGGGTGGAGGAAGTGAGGGTTTTTCCTCACTTAACTAGGTTCTAAATCTTGCTAAGTGGTCCCTCATGACACTTTATAAAATTGCAACCTAGTCCTTCCCTCTAATTTCTTAACGATTGCAATCAAATCCCTAAATTCCCGTTTTATTATAAAAGAACCACTTGCTCTTTTCTAGGGAATTTATTGGATGTTACAAAAAACCTAATCATGGTGAACAATACAATGTTTTCAAAAAAATCAAATAATTTAATAAATTTAAAATCTGTGCTTTCATTTTTAAAGTAAAAAACATCATATATTTCAAGTCTATAGTACACGATTTTTAGAAACAAATGTTGCAATTTTAAAAATATAAAAAACTAGTGTAAATTAAGCTAGAAACTTCATGGTGAACAATACATTGTTGTCAAAAAAACAAAAAATTTAATAAATTTAAAATATGCGTTTTCATTTTAAAACTAAAAACCACCCTATATTTCAAGTCTGTAGTACACGATTTCTAAAAAACAAATGTTGCAATTTGAAAAATATAAAAACTGTGTAAATTAAGCTAGAAATTTCATAGTAAACAATACATTGATTTCAGAAAATATTAAATAATTTAATAAATTTAAAATATGCGTTTTCATTTTTTTAGTAAAAAACACCCTATTTTCATAGTGTATATAGTACACGATTTCAATAAAAAAATGTTAATATTTTAAAAATTAAAAAAATAGTGTAAATTAAGCTAGAAACATAATGGTGAACAATACATTGTTGTCAAAAAAATCAAATAATTTTATAAATTTAAAATATGCGTTTTTATTTTTTAGTAAAAAACACCATATTTTTCAAGTGTATAGTACATGACTTTTAGAAACAAATGTTGATATTTTATAACTATAAAAAATAGTGTAAATTAAGCTAGAAACTTCATGGTGAACAATAAATTTTTGTAAAAAAAATAAATTATTTAATAAATTTAAAATATGCGTTTTAATTTTTAAAGTAAAAAACAACCTATATTTCAAGTCTGTAGTACACGATTTTTAGAAACAAATGTTGCAATTTTAAAAATATAAAATATTGTGGAAATTAAGCTAGAAACTTTATTGGTAACAATACATTGTTTTCAAAAAAATTAAATATATTTATAAATTTAAATTTTTCGTTTTCATTTTTAAATTCCAAAACACCCAAATTTTCAAGTGTATAGTACACGTTTTTTAGAAACAAATGTTGCAATTATAAAAATATAAAAAATGTTGTAAATTAAACTACAAACTTCATGGTGAACAATACATTGTTTTCAAAAAAATCAAATAATTTAATATTTTTAAAATATGCATTTTCATTTTTAAAGTAAAAAACACCCTAATTTTCAAGTGTATATTACACGATTTCTAGAAACAAATGTTGCAATTTTAAAAATATAAACAATTGTGTAAATTAAGCTAAAAACTTCATGGTGAACAATACATTGTTTTCAAAAAAATCAAATAATTTAATATTTTTAAAATATGCATTTTCATTTTTAAAGTAAAAAACACCCTAATTTTCAAGTGTATAGTACACGATTTCTAGAAACAAATGTTGCAATTTTAAAAATATAAACAATTGTGTAAATTAAGCTAGAAACTTTATGGGGAACAATACATTATTTTCAAAAAAATCAAATAATTTAATTTTTTTAAAAAATGCATTTTCTTTTTTAAAGTAAAAAACACCCTATTTTTCAAGTGTATAGAACATGATTTCTAGAATAACCTAGAAAGATCCTAGAAGTCCCGACAAGATCCAATTAAAGTCGAACACATCATACCAAGCTCAACCTGTTGAGATCCTAGCTCGTGGGGAGAAGACCTTGTGGAACAAGGTGATTCCGTTGGTTAAGGTGCTATGGTAAAGCATCGATTTGCGGAAATCACTTGCGAAAAGGAACAAGACATGAAGGACGCCTACCCCGAATTATTTTGATGACACAGGTTAGTTCTTAATTTTGAGGACAAAATTATTTTAAGGGTGATAGAGTTGTAACATCCCACAAATTACCAAATAGGAATTAGTGGTTCCTTAGAAGAGATTGGGAATTTAAGGGTTTGTAGGAATTCTAAAAAGAGAAAAGGGAGAAGGACTAGAAAGCAAATTTTTAAAAGATTGGGAGAAGGACCTAATTGTAAAACTTAATGAGATGTTAAAATTTGACTAAAACCCCCATTTTCCTCTCCTCTCTCCCACGCCTTTTCACTCCATCTTCATTCTCAAAATTTTCTCTTCTTCTTCCTCTCTTCTACTCTCATAGGGTTTGGATTTCAAGCCCAAATCAAGTGAAATCCTTCACCAACTTTGTCCATTGGAGCTTGGAGGAGCCATTTGTGAGCTTGAAAGAAGCCATTGAAGCACATAGGTAAGACATGCACACCCATTTCTTCATTTTGGGCCAAACCCCCATTCTTGAGGCAAATGGTCTCTCAACCCCATTCTTAACATGCAAGCTTGCAAATGAGTCCCAATGGGTACTAATAACTTGCATTTGTGAAAATTAGGGATCATCAAGTCATTGGGTGAAGTTAGGGTTCTTGGGTACATTTGGAGAAGGCAAGGATTTTGAAGCTAAGCTTGAAAGGTAACCCCACTAAACCCCAAATTAGAATAGATAAGGAGTAGAAGTGGTGTGAAATATGATTTCGAGCTATGGTGCAAGGTATGATAGAAATAGGTTTAGACTTATGAAATTTGATGACTTGGATTGGTTGCATGTGGTTGTTATTGAGCTTTTGAGAATGTATGTGAAAACAGGTTGTCATGTGTATATTATATGTTTGATAAATGGACTTGATGCATGTGGTTTGGTTGAAATGCTTTTGTGTGTATGTTTGGATGATTGTATTGCATATGTGATGTTTGGTGAAAACTTGTTTGGTTTCCTTGCTTTTGGAAGTTGAGAGTGGGTGAGGAAGGTGTATATTGGGTATATGAATTGGGTGTAGCATATTGTCAATTTGATTTGGGGGAATTGAGATGGGAATTGAAGGAATAGCTTTTGAATGTGTAGGTAGTATGTAAACAAATGCTTCATTCCTTGTTTTCATAAATTTTGACATAGTTTGAGATGGATATTAGACCTATTTACAATTGGATTCTGATTTCTTGGTCTGAATAAAAGTTGTAGAAAATTTTATTATCTTTCCAATTCCACCAATTTCATGAGAATCCAATTTTTATAGCTTGAGTTATGGACAAAACACTTAGAGCTGCCAAAATTAGGATTTTGACATGGACAAGTGAATTCCATCGAAATTATCTACTAAAAAAATTGATTTATATCTTACGTTATGAATAAACATTGTAGATAATTTTGTTATCTTTCATTTGCCCTTGATTTCACCCAATTTGGAGGTCTACAACTCAAGTTATGGTCAAAATAGCAGACTATGCCAGTGTTGAGTGCCCAGGTGCTGGAACACAGAAAACACACAATTTTGCATCTGTGACTGGCGCCTAGGCACCAGGATGGGCGCCCAGGCGACAGAGCCCCGTAATTTGGTAGTTTTGCACCCAGTTGCAGCGCCCAGGCGACAGAATGGGCGCTCGGGCGACAGGACCCTATTGTCAAGCAATTTGTAACACATTTCTGGCGCCAGAATGGTCGCCCGGGCAATAGTGTCCTGTACCTTTTTGACCTATTTTTGCTTCTAAAATGCTTTGTAAGCCTAATTAACTTAGTTTTATGATAGGAATGTAAGGAAATAGGCTTATGGGACTTAATAACATGCATTCGGATTGTGAATTGAGATGGCAAGTTCCTTGATTTTAAATTATGAAATTGTCATGTGATGAATGATAAATGATGAATGATGTATGATGACTGTTGAATGCAAATTATATGAGTTGAATGTGAAATGCATGCTAATACTTGATGTGAAAATGAAATTAAATGACAAGATAAGCTTTCCCTCATCAACTAATCTTGAGTAAGCGGGTTGATTCCCACTGGTTACACACCGGGTAAGTGGACAAGCATGAAAAGATTTAGAATGTAGGGTCTCCCAATGAACGGGGTAAGATGGCCAGAACTAGTAGGGTTTCCCGGTGACCAAGAAGATGGCCCGAAAGAAAGGACTATCCCAATGACTGGGGTAAGATAGTCCTGGGCTATCCCAGTGATTGGGGTAAGATAGCCTGACAGTTGATCATGGTAGGGACGCTTGTCGTGGTCCCATGATTGAGCTCAAGCGCGCGTTATTACCATGCGCCTAGGGAGGAGTCTTGTGCACGAGGCTTCCGTAAAAGACTAAAGAAAAGAAATGAATTAAGTATGATAATGAAAGATCATGGCATGCATACATTTATACTTGTCATTACATGTGTTGAGTGTGAATATATTGCATTTTATTTATTGTATGTCATAGGAACCAATTGGGGTGTTTTCCAGTTAGACTGACTGTAATATGGTAAAAAAGTATTTTAAAAAATGTCGGGGGTTACTCAGTTATATGTTTACATATAGCGGACAGTTTCCATATTGCAGGAGACTCGGAAGATGAAGACTTTAGTGCTTAAAGACCTATTCCCTTAGCCATGTAGTATTTTGGATATTTTGATATGTATTTTGGGGTAGCCAACCCTTCCCTGTATTACGCTCCTTGGCTATCGTTATTGGACATGTTTCTCTGGCATGTAGTAGATATTTAAACTTATTATCTTTCCCTATATGGACTTATGTATTTTGATAGGGCATATGATAGTCCACCCTAAGACTAAGTAGTGTATGTACTCATATATGAGAGTTTCCTTCGCTAGTTACTTCTTATAAAATATTTAAAAAAAAAACATAGCCTTTAATTTCGTTAGGTGTTATAATTTGGTATCAGAGCAGTTTGATTCTTCGGACTGTGGTGGTTAGATGAATTTAGATAAAGTCCAGAGATAAGTCCAGTCTTAACTGTTGGTTGTTTCTGTGGACTGTACTCTTATGTTGAGCCTGATCAACTCAATATGGGTGTTATGTATGCAGGACAATGACAGACGGACCTACAGATTCCCTAAGGCAAATAGCTCAAACCCTAAATCAACTACTTCAAACTCAAGGCAGGGAAGACCCATATAGGAACTTTCGGGTGCATGATCCTCCCACTTTCACTGGGGACCAAGGCCCGATAGCGGCAGAGTCATGGCTAGGCAGGATGGAGGAAATATTTAGGGTCATGCAATGTACTGATGCTGAGAAAGTGACCTTGACTGCTTATAAGTTCGATGGAGAAGCAGCTCAATGGTGGCTTGGATATAGGGCGAATATGGAGGCTAACCAAAGGCAATCAACATGGGCTCAGTTCAAGACACTCTTCCTAGACAAGTATTTCTTTAGCACCCTCCGAGATCAAAAGGAGGTTGAGTTTCTCTCTTTGCAACAAGGGAACATGACCGTATCTGAGTATGTGGCGAAGTTTGAAAATATAGCCCGCTTCTCTAACAACCTTCTGAACCAGACTGATGATATTTGGAAGTGTAAGAGGTTCGAGCAAGGTTTGCGCCCGGAGTTGAGAAACATGGTCACTGCTCATAGAATCCGGGATTATCAACAATTGATCGAGGCATGCCAACTCACCGAACACTCCTTGGCCGCGGTGTTGGCGGAAAAGCAAGCTAGCTGGAAAAGGAAGAGGAATGAAGAAGGCTCGGGAAGCTCAAGAGGAAAAGGTGGAGACAAGAAGGGAAAACAGACGACCACCTACTCTAACCACACCGACTCAAAATGCAAGAATTGCGGTGTATTTCATAAGGGAGAGTGCTTGAAAGGAAAAAGGAGTTTGTTTCATTTGCAAGAAGCCCGAGCACATGGCTTGGCAATGCCCAGAGAAGGATAAGCGCAGAGACGGACAAGCAAGGGCCCCAGTGAGGGGTAGAGTCTACACCCTTGATGCAAAGGAGGCCGACAAATCTGACAACTTGGTGCAAGGTATGGGTCTTATTCACAATCAACAAGTGCACATAATTTTCGATTCGGGTGCTACACATTCATTCATTTCATTAGAGTGTGCTCAACGGATGCAACTACCCATTAGGGAACTTAGTTATGAATTGTTGGTCTCTACTCCTTCGGAGGGGAAGCTTAGTACCCATTCTATGTGTTCACACGTGTACTTAAATTATCAAGATAAAGTCTTCTGTCTCGAATTGTATTGCCTTCCAATGATTGGAAATTATTTTGGATATGGATTGGTTGCACTCTCACAAGGTCATTATTGATTGCGCCAACAAGACTATTCATGTGCCGGAGCGAGAATATGAGGTATACTACTCTCACCATCCCACTTTTGATGAAGACAATTTAACTGAATTTGATGATGGGCCTAGGTTTATAATTTTGTGTCTAGAAGCTTCTAGGATGGTCCATGATACCAACTCTATACATGTTGTCCAGAATTATCGTGAAGTATTTCCCAATGACATTGATTCCTTGCCGCCTAAGCGGGAAATTGAATTTTCCATTAAATTAATTCCGGGGGCTGGACCGGTATCTAGGGCTCCTTACAGAATGGCCCCTGCAGAGTTAGCAGAAGTGAAGAAACAAGTTGAAGATATGTTACAAAAGCAGCTCATACACCCAAGTGCCTCGCCATGGGGAGTACCAGTGCTTCTAGTCAAGAAGAAAGACGGAAAGCTAAGACTGTGTGTAAACAAGCTTACGGTAAAGAATAAATATCCTCTTCCTCGAATTGATGATCTGTTAGACCAGTTAGGAGGAGCTAAAGTATTTTCTAAGATTGATTTGTGGTCGGGATACCATCAGATTCGAATTAAGCCGGAGGATATTCCCAAGACCGCTTTTAGGACCCGTTATGGTCATTATGAGTATTTGGTAGTACCATTCGGGTTGACTAACGCGCCTGCAGCTTTAATGGACTACATGAACCGAATTTTCCATTCCTATTTGGACAAGTTCATAGTGGTTTTCATTGATGGTATTTTGGTTTACTCTAAGACACCAGAGGAACATGAGGAACATTTGAAGGTTGTATTGGAAATTCCCAAAGAGAAACAGTTGTATGCAAAGCTTGAGAAATGTGAGTTTTGGTTGGACGAGGTTCAATTCCTTGGTCATGTGGTGAATAAAGATGGTGTGGCCGTTGACCCCAGTAAGGTTGAAGCAGTACTGAAATGGGAAAGACCCACAAATGTCACCGAGATTCGGAGTTTTCTCGGATTAGATGGATATTACCGACGGTTCATTAAGGGATTCTCACAAATAGCAATTTTGTTGAGTAAGCTAACTCGAAAGGGAATTCCTTTTGAATGGGATTCTAAGTGTGAGGCAAGTTTTAAATTGTTGAAGAAGAAGTTGACCTCAGCGTCGGTGTTAGTCAGACCGGATCCCTCCAAGAATTTCCAGGTCTACTGTGATGCATCCAAGCAAGGCTTGGGATGTGTTCTTATGCAAGAGGGACAAGTGGTAGCCTATGCTTCTAGGCAACTCAGACCACACGAGGGAAATTACCCTACACATGATTTGGAATTAGTTGCAGTTGTATTCACGCTAAAAGTGTGGAGGCACTACTTGTATGGCATCACTTTTGAAGTGTCCAGTGACCACAAGAGCTTGAAGTATTTGTTTGATAAAAAAGAACTGAACATGAGACAACGTCGATGGATGGAGTTTCTGAAGGATTATGATTTTCAATTGAAATACCACGCGGGAAAGGCAAATGTAGTAGCTGATGCCTTGAGCCGGAAATCTCTGCATGTGTCTACCATGATGGTGCATGAATTGGAGCTTTTGGAGAGATTTAGAGACTTGAGGCTGAATGTAGTTTGTTGTGATGCCAATTTGTCAGTGAGCAAAGTAGATGTGAGGAATTTGCTCCAAGATCGAATTCGAGAGGCACAGAGGCATGATTTTGAACTACAAGAGCTTAAAGAGCAGCCAGATTTCTCAGTGTCTGGTGATGGGATGATCCTGTTTAGAGACCGAGTATGCATTCCCAACAGTGATGAGATCAAGGACTTGGTGCTTAAAGAGAGTCACAACAGTTAGTACTCGGTGCATCCAGGTGCTACTAAGATGTATCAGGATATGAAGAAGTCTTTTTGGTGGCCGGGTATGAAGCGTGACATTGCCGATTTTGTAGCTCGATGTTTAACATGTTAAAAAGTGAAGGTGGAGCATCAAAAGTCATCTGGACCACTTCAACCTTTAGAGATTCCAGAATGGAAGTGGGAATCGGTTGCAATGGACTTCGTGGTTGGGTTACCAAGGACCCCAGTTGGATATGATTCCATATGGGTGATAATAGACCAATTAACGAAGTCTTCTCACTTTCTACCTGTTAAATCCAACTATACTATAGAGAAGTATGCCAAGGTGTACATTCAGGAGATTGTTCGATTACATGGAGCACCACTCAGTATTGTGTCAGACAGAGATCCGAAGTTCACCTCCAGATTTTGGGAAGTTCGACAAAGAGCCTTTAGAACTCAGTTGCAATGGAGCACAACATATCACCCCCAGACAGATGGACAATCAAAGAGGACAATTCAGACTTTGGAGGATATGCTAAGAGCATGCATCCTAGAGGAAGGAGGAGATTGGGGCCAATACTTGTCCTTGGTAGAATTTTCTTACAACAACAGTTATCATTCAAGCATCGGAATGGCCCCGTTCGAAGCTTTGTATGGTAGGAAGTGTAGGTCTCCAATATGTTGGTATGAGACTAGGGAGAAAGTCCTCTTAGGGTCGGAATTAGTGCAAGAAACCACTGACAAGATCAGGCAAATCAAGGAGAAGATAAAGGTAGCCCAAGATCGACAAAGAAGCTATGCGAATAAGAGAAGAAAGACATTTGAAGAAGGTGAACATGTATTTCTCAAAGTCTCTCCTACTACAGTTGTGGGAAGATATGTCAGACCCTTCCAAATCTTGCAAAGGGTTGGACCTGTGGCATACCGATTAGCTTTGCCTCCGAACCTTTCAAATCTACACGATGAGTTCCATGTATCCCAAATCCGGAAATATGTACTAGACCCTTCTCACATCCTAGGTCCTGACAAGATCCAATTAAAGTCCAACACATCATATAAAGCTCAACCTGTTGAGATCCTAGATCAAGGGGAGAAGACCTTGTAGAACAAGGTGATTTCGTTGGTTAAGGTGCTATGGCAAAGCATCGATTTGTTGGAAATCACTTGCGAAAAGGAACAAGATATGAAGGACGCCTACGCCGAATTATTTTGACGACACAGGTTAGTTCTTAATTTTGAGGAAAAAATTATTTTAAGGGTGGTAGAGTTGTAACATCCCAGAAATTCCCAAATAGGAATTAGTGGTTCCTTAGAAGAGATTGGGAATTTAAGGGTTTGTAGGAATTCT
Source organism: Cyamopsis tetragonoloba (assembly GCA_037177725.1). NCBI lineage: Eukaryota > Viridiplantae > Streptophyta > Magnoliopsida > Fabales > Fabaceae > Cyamopsis > Cyamopsis tetragonoloba. The sequence continues at coordinate 30,218,667 of CM074120.1, forward strand.
AACAAGAGAAAAGGGAGAAGGACTAGAAAGCAAATTTTTTAAAAGATTGGGAGAAGGACCTAATTGTAAAGCTTAATGAGATGTTAAAATTTGACTAAAACTCTCATTTTCCTCTCCTCTCTCCCACGCCTTCTCACTCCATCTTCATTCTCAAAATTTCCTCTTTTCTTCCTCTCTTCTACTCTCATAGGGTTTGGATTTCAAGCCCAAATCAAGAGAAATCCTTCACCAACCTTGTCCATTGGAGCTTGGAGGAGCCATTTGTGAGCTTGAAAGAAGCCATTGAAGCACATAGGTAAGACATGCACACCCATTTCTTCATTTTGGGCCAAACCCCCATTCTTGAGGCAAATGGTCTCTCAACCCCATTCTTAACATGCAAGCTTGCAAATGAGTCCCAATGGGTACTAATAACTTGCATTTGTGAAAATTAGGGATCATCAAGTCATTGGGTGAAGTTAGGATTCTTGGGTACATTTGGAGAAGGCAAGGATTTTGGAGCTAAGCTTGAAAGGTAACCCCACTAAACCCCAAATTAGAATAGATAAGGAGTAGAAGTGGTGTGAAATATGATTTTGAGCTATGGTGCTAGGAACGATATAAATGAGTTTAGACTTATGAAATTTGATGACTTGGATTGGTTGCATGTGGTTGTTATTGAGCTTTTGAGAATGTATGTTAAAATAGGTTGTCATGTGTATATTATATGTTTGATAAATGGACTTGATGCATGTGGTTTGGTTGAAATGCTTATGTGTGTATGTTTGGATGATTGTATTGCATATGTGATGTTTGGTGAAAACTTGTTTGGTTTCCTTGCTTTTGGAAGTTGAGAGTGGGTGAGGAAGGTGTATATTGGGTATATGAATTGGGTGTAGCATATTGTCAATTTGATTTGAGGGAATTGATATGGGAATTGAAGGAATAGCTTTTGAATGTGTAGGTAGGATGTAAACAAATGCTTCATTCCTTGTTTTCATAAATTTTGACAAAGTTTGAGATGGATATTAGACCTATTTACAATTGGATTCTGATTTTTTGGTCTGAATAAAAGTTGTAAAAAATTTTTATTATCTTTCGAATGCCACCAATTTCATGAGAATCCAATTTGTATAGCTTGCATTATGGACAAAACACTTAGGGCTGCCAAAATTGGGATTTTGACATGGACAAGTGAATTCCAGCGAAATTATATACTAGAAACAAATTGATTTAGATCTTAAATTCTGAATTAAAGTTGTAGATAATTTTATTATATTTCATTTGCCACTGATTTCACCCAATTTGGAAGTCTATAACTCAAGTTATGGTCAAAATAGCAGACTACGTCAGTGCTGAGCGCCCAGGCGCTGGAACACAGAAAACACACAGTTTTGAACCTGTGACTGGCGCCCAAGCGCCAAGATGGGCGCCCAGGCGCCAGGATGCTGTAATTTGGCAATTTTGCACCCAGTCGCAGTGCCCAGGTGACAGAATGGGCACTCGGGCGAAAGGACCCTGTTGTCTGGCAGTTTGTAACACATTTCTGGCTCCCAGGCGCCAGAATGGTTGGCCGGGCGATAATGTCATGTTCCTTCTTGACTTATTTTTATTTCTAAAATGCTTTGTAAGCCAAATTAACTTATTTTTATGATAGGAATGTAAGGAAATAGGCTTATGAGACTTAATAACATGCATTAGGATTGTGAATTGAGATGGCAAGTTCCTTGATTTTGAATTATGAAATTTTCATGTGATGAATGATAAATGATGACTGTTGAATGCAAATTATATGAGTTGAATGTGAAATGCATGATAATACTTTATGTGAAAATGAAATTAAATGACAAGATAAGCTTTCCCCCATCAACGGATGTTGAGTAAGCGGGTTGATTCCCACCGCTTACACACTGGGTAAGTGGACTAGCATGAAAAGATTGAGAATGTAGGGTCTCCCAATGAACGAGGTAAGATGGCCTGAACTAGTAGGGTTGCCTAGTGACCGGGAAGATAGCCCGAAAGAAAGGATTATCCCGATGAATGGGGTAAGATAGTCCTGGGCTATCCTAGTGATTGGGGTAAGATAGCCCGACAGTTGATCATGGTAGGGACGCTTGTTGTGGTCCCATGATTGAGCTCGAGCACGCGTTACTGCCATGCGTCTAAGGAGGAGTCTTGTGCACGAGGCTTCCGTAAAAGAATAAAGAAAAGAAATGAAACAAGTATGATAATGAAATATCATGGCATGCATACATTTATACTTGTCATTACATGCATTGAGTGTGAATATGTTGCATTTGATTGATTGTATGTGATAGGAACCAATTGGGGTGTTTTCCAGTTAGATTGGCTGTAATATGGTATAAGAGTATTTTCAAAAATGTTGGGGTTACTCAGTTATATGTTTACATATAGCTGACAGTTACCATATTGCAGGAGACTCAGAAGATGAAGACTTTAGTGCTTGAAGACCTATTCCCTTAGCCATGTTGTATTTTGGATATTTTGATATGTATTTTGGGGTAGCCAACCCTTCCTTGTATTACGCTCCTTGGCTACCGTTATTGGACATGTTTCTCTGGCATGTTGTAGATATTTAAACTTATTATCTTTTCCAATATGGACTTATGTATTTTGATAGGGCATATGATAGTCCACCCTAAGATTAAGTAGTGTATGTACTCATATATGAGAGTTTCCTTCGCTAGTTACTTCTTATAAAATATTTTTAAAAAAAACGTAGCCTTTAATTCCGTTAGGTGTTACAAGTGTATAGTACACGATTTTAGAAACAAATGTTGCAATTATAAAAATATAAAAAATGTTGTAAATTAAAGTAGAAACTTCATGGTGAACAATACATTGTTTTCAAAAAATCAAATAATTTAATATTTTTAAAAATAGAATTTTCATTTTTAAAGTAAAAACACACCCTAAATTATAGTACATGATTTCTAGAAACAAATATTGCAATTTGAAAAATATAAACAATTGTGTAAGTTAAGCAAGAAACTTTATGAGGAACAATACATAGTTTTCAAAAAAATCAAATAATTTAATATTTTAAAATATGCATTTTCTTTTTTAAGTAAAAAACACTCTATTTTTCAAATGTATAGAACACAATTTATAGAAACAAATGTTGCAATTATAAAAATATAAACAATTGTGTAAATTAAGCTAGAAACTTCAGGGGGGAAAAATTACATTATTTTAAAAAAAATCAAATAATTTAATGAATTTAAAATATGCGTTTTCATTTTAAAAGTTAAGAACACCCTAATTTTCAAGTGTATAGTACACGATTTCTAGAAACAAATGTTGCACTTTAAAAATTTTAAAAATTTTATAAATTAACCTAGAAACTTTATGGGGAACAATATATTGTTTTCAAAAACATCAAATAATTTAATAACTTAAAAATATGCATTTTCATTTTTAAAGTAAAAAACACCCTATTTTTCAAGTGTATAGTACACGAATTCTACAAAAAAATGTTGCAATTTTAAAAATATAAAAATTAGTGTAAATTAAGCTAGAAACGTCATGATGAACAATATATTGTTGTCAAAAAAATAAAATAATTTAATAAATTTAAAATATGCGATTTCATTTTTTTATTCAAAAACATCCTATTTTTCAAGTGCATAATACACGATTTCTAGAAACAAATGTTGATATTTTAAAAATATTAAATATAGTGAAAATTAAGCTAGAAACTTCAAGGTGAACAATACATTATTGTCCAAAAACCAATAATTTAATAAATTTAAAATATGCATTTTCATTTTCTTAGCCAAAAACACCCTATTTTTCAAGTGTACAGTACACGATTTCTAGAAACAAATGTTGATATTTTAAAAATATAAAAAATAGTGTAAATTAAACTAGAAACTTCTTGGTGAACAATACATTATATACAAAAAATCAAATACTTTAATAAATTTAAAATATGAATTTTCACTTTTAAAGTAAAAAACACTCTATATTTCAAGTCTATAGTACACGATTTCTACAAACAAATGTTACAATTTTAAAAATATAAAAAATTATGTAAATTAAGCTAGAAACTTCATGGTAAACAATATATTTATTTAAAAAAGTTAAATAATTTAATAAATTTAAAATATGTGTTTTCCTTTTTGAAGTAAAAAAAAACCCTATATTTCAAGTCTATATTACACGATTTCTACAAACAAATGTTGCAACTTTAAGAATATAAAAAATTGTGTAAATTAAGCTAGAAATTTCATGTAGAACAACACATTGATTTCAAAAAAATATAAATAATTTAATAAATTTAAAATATGTGTTTTCATTTTATTAGTAAAAAACACCCTATTTTTCAAGTGTATATTACACGATTTCTAGAAACAAATGTTGTAATTTTAAAAATATAACTAAAAGTGTAAATTAAGCTAGAAGCTTCATGATGAAAAACACATTGTTGTCAAAAAAATTAAATAATTTAATAAATTTAAAATATGTATTTTCATTTTTTTAGTAAAAAACAGCATATTTTTCAAGTGTATAGTATAATATTTCTAGAAACAAATGTTGATATTTTAAATGTAAAAAATAGTTTAAATAAAGCAAGAAACTTCATGGTGAACAATACATTGTTGTCAAAAAAATCAAATAATTTAATAAATCTTGCAATTATAAAAATATAAAAAATTTTGTAAATTAAACAAGAAAATTCATGGTGAACAATACATTGTTTTCAAAAAATCAAATAATTTAATATTTTTAAAATATGCACTTTAATTTTTAAAGTAAAAAACACCTTATTTTTCAAGTGTATATAGTACATGATTTCTAGATACAAATGTCGATATTTTAAAAATGTAAAAAAAATAGTGTAAATTAAGAAAGAAACTTCATGGTGAACAATACATTGTTGTCAAAAATTAAAATAATTTAATTAATTAAAATATGTGTTTTCATTTTTATTAGTAAAACACACCATATTTTTTAAGTGTATAGTACAATATTTCTAGAAACAAATGTTGATACTTTAAATATAAAAAATAGTTTAAATTAAGCTAGAAACTTCAAGGTGAAATTTACTTAGTTGTTAAAAAAATCAAATAATTTAATAAATATAAATTATGTGTTTTCATTTTTAAAGTAAAAAACACCCTATATTTCAAGTCTATAGTACACGATTTCAAGAAACAAATGTTGATATTTTAAAAATATAAAAAATAGTGTAAATTAAGGTATAAACTTCTTGGTGAACAATACATTGTTGTGAAAAAAATCAAATAATTTAATAAATTTAAAATATGCGTTTCCATTTTTAGACTAAAAAACACCCTATTTTTCAAGTGTAGATTACGCGATTTCTAGAAATTTAAATGTTTAAAATTTAAAAAATAAAAAATTGTGAACATTAAGCTAGAAACTTTATGGGGAACATAAGATTGTTTTCAAAAAAATCAAATAATTTAATAAATTTATAATATGCATTTTCATATTTTTACTAAAAAACACCCTATTTTTCAAGTGTATAGTACACGATTTCTAGAAAGAAATGTTGATATTTTGAAAATATAAAAAAATAGTGTAACTTAAGCTAGAAACGTCATGGTGAAAAATACATTGTTGTCAAAAAAATTAAATAATTTAATAAATTTAAAATATGCATTTTCATTTTTTTTAGTAAAAAACACCATATTTTTCTAGTGTATAGTACACGATTTCTAGAAATAAATGTTGATATTTTAAAAATATAAAAAATAGTGTAAACTAAGGTATAAACTTCTTTGTGAACAATAAATTGTTGTGAAAAAAATCAAATAATTTAATAAATTTAAAATATGCGTTTTCATTTTTAAACTTAAAAACACCCTATTTTTCAAGAGTAAATTACGCCATTTCTAGAAATTTAAATGTTTCAAATTTAAAAAAAAAATTGTGAACATTAAGCTAGAAACTTTATGGGGAACATAAGATTGTTTTCAAAAAAATCAAATAATTTAATAAATTTATAATATGCATTTTCATATTTTTGCTAAAAAACACCCTATTTTTCAAGTGTATAGTACACGATTTCTAGAAATAAATGTTGATATTTTAAAAATATAAAAAAATAGTGTAACTTAAGCTAGAAAGGTTATGGTGAAAAATACATTGTTGTCAAAAATATTAAATAATTTAATAAATTTAAAATATGCATTTTCATTTTTTTTAGTAAAAAACACCATATTTTTCTAGTGTATAGTACACGATTTCTAGAAATAAATGTTGATATTTTAAAAATATAAAAAATAGTGTAAATTAAGGTATAAACTTCTTGGTGAACAATACATTGTTGTGAAAAAAATCAAATAATTTAATAAATTTAAAATATGCGTTTTCATTTTTAAACTAAAAAACACCCTATTTTTCAAATGTAGATTACGCGATTTCTAGAAATTTAAATGTTTAAAATTTAAAAAATAAAAAATTGTGAACATTAAGCTAGAAACTTTATGGGGAACATAAGATTGTTTTCAAAAAAATCAAATAATTTAATAAATTTATAATATGCATTTTCATATTTTTACTAAAAAACACCCTAGTTTTCAAGTGTATAGTACACGATTTCTAGAATTAAATGTTGATATTTTAAAAATATAAAAAAATAGTGTAACTTAAGCTAGAAAGGTTATGGTGAAAAATACATTGTTGTCAAAAATATTAAATAATTTAATAAATTTAAAATATGCATTTTCATTTTTTTTAGTAAAAAACACCATATTTTTCTAGTGTGTAGTACACGATTTCTAGAAATAAATGTTGATATTTTAAAAATATAAAAAATAGTGTAAATTAAGGTATAAACTTCTTGGTGAACAATACATTGTTGTGAAAAAAATCAAATAATTTAATAAATTTAAAATATGCGTTTTCATTTTTAAACTAAAAAACACCCTATTTTTCAAATGTAGATTACGCGATTTCTAGAAATTTAAATGTTTAAAATTTAAAAAATAAAAAATTGTGAACATTAAGCTAGAAACTTTATGGGGAACATAAGATTGTTTTCAAAAAAATCAAATAATTTAATAAATTTATAATATGCATTTTCATATTTTTACTAAAAAACACCCTAGTTTTCAAGTGTATAGTACACGATTTCTAGAATTAAATGTTGATATTTTAAAAATATAAAAAAATAGTGTAACCTAAGCTAGAAACGTCATGGTGAAAAATACATTGTTGTCAAAAATATTAAATAATTTAATAAATTTAAAATATGCATTTTCATTTTTTTTAGTAAAAAACACCATATTTTTCTAGTGTGTAGTACACGATTTCTAGAAATAAATGTTGATATTTTAAAAATATAAAAAATAGTGTAAATAAAGGTATAAACTTCTTGGTGAACAATAAATTGTTGTGAAAAAAATCAAATAATTTAATAAATTTAAAATATGCGTTTTCATTTTTAAACTAAAAAACACCCTATTTTTCAAGTGTAGATTACGCGATTTCTAGAAATTTAAATGTTTAAAATTTAAATAATAAAAAATTGTGAACATTAAGCTAGAAACTTTATGGGGAACATAAGATTGTTTTCAAAAAAATCAAATAATTTAATAAATTTATAATATGCATTTTCATATTTTTACTAAAAACCACCCTAGTTTTCAAGTGTATAGTACACGATTTCTAGAATTAAATGTTGATATTTTAAAAATATAAAAAAATAGTGTAACCTAAGCTAGAAACGTCATGGTGAAAAATACATTGTTGTCAAAAATATTAAATAATTTAATAAATTTAAAATATGCATTTTCATTTTTTTTAGTAAAAAACACCATATTTTTCTAGTGTGTAGTACACGATTTCTAGAAATAAATGTTGATATTTTAAAAATATAAAAAATAGTGTAAATAAAGGTATAAACTTCTTGGTGAACAATACATTGTTGTGAAAAAAATCAAATAATTTAATAAATTTAAAATATGCGTTTTCATTTTTAAACTAAAAAACACCCTATTTTTCAAGTGTAGATTACGCAATTTCTAGAAATTTAAATGTTTAAAATTTAAATAATAAAAAATTGTGAACATTAAGCTAGAAACTTTATGGGGAACATAAGATTGTTTTCAAAAAAATCAAATAATTTAATAAATTTATAATATGCATTTTCATATTTTTACTAAAAAACACCCTATTTTTCAAGTGTATAGTACACGATTTCTAGAAAGAAATGTTGATATTTTAAAAATATAAAAAAATAGTGTAACTTAAGCTAGAAACGTCATGGTGAAAAATATATTGTTGTCAAAAATATTAAATAATTTAATAAATTTAAAATATGCATTTTCACTTTTTTTAGTAAAAAACACCATATTTTTCTAGTGTATAGTACACGATTTCTAGAAATAAATGTTGATATTTAAAAAATTTAAAAAAATAGTGTAAATTCAGCTAGAAACTTCATGTTGAACAATCCATTGTTTTCAAAAAAATCAAATAATTTAATGAATTTTAAATATATGTTTTCATTTTTAAAGTAAAAAACACCCTATTTTTCAAGTGTATTTACGTGATTTCTAGAAATAAATATTTCAATTTTAAAAATATAAAAAACTGTAAAAATTAAGCTAGAAACTTTATTGGGAACAATATATTGTTTTCAAAAAAATAAAATAATTAAAAAAATTTAAAATATGCATTTTTATTTTTAAAGTTAAAAAAACCCTATTTTACAAGTGTATAGTACACGATTTTAGAAACAAATGTTATAGTTATAAAAATATAAAAAATTTTAAAATTAAACTAGCAACTTCACGGCGAAAAATACATTATTTTCAAAAAGGCAAATAATTTAATATTTTTAAAATATGAATTTTCATTTTTAAAGTAAAAACACCGTAATTTTCATGTGTATAGTACACGATTTCTAGAAACAAATGTTGCAATTTTAAAAATTGAAAAAATGTTGTAAATTAAACAAGAAACTTCATGGTGAACAATACATTGTTTTCAAAAAATCAAATAATTTAATATTTTTAAAAGATGGTGAAAAATACATTGTTTTCAAAAAATTAAATAATCAAATAAATTTAAAATTTTCATTTTCATTTTTAAAGTAAAAAACACCCTAATTTTCAAGTGTATAGTACATGATTTCTAGAAACAAATGTTGCAATTTTAATAATATAAATAATTGTGTAAATTAAGCTAGAAACTTTATGGGGAACAATACATTGTTGTCAAAAAAATCAAATAATTTAATAAATTTAAAATATGCGTTTTCATTTTTAAATAAAAAAGCATTTCATATTTCACGTCAATAGTACACGATTTCTACAAAGAAATGTTGGTATTTTAAAAATATAAAAAATTGTGTAAATTAAACTAGAAATTTCATGGTGAAAAATACATTGATTTAAAATAAATCAAATAATTTAATAAATTTAAAATATGCATTTTCGTTTTCTTAGTAAAAAACACCTTATTTTTTAACTTATGGTACACGATTTTCTAGAAAAAATGTGGATATTTGAAAAATATAGAAAAAAAGTGTAAATTAAGCTAGAAAATTCATGGTGAATAATACATTTTTGTCAAAAAAATCAAATAATTTAATAAATTTAAAATATGCGTTTACATTTTTTTAGTAAAAAACCACCTTATTTTTCTAATGTATAATACACGATTTCTAGAAAGAAATGTTGATATTATAAAAATATAAAAAAAGAAGTGTAAATTAAGCTAGAAACTTCATGGTGAATAATACATTATTCTCAAAACAATCAAATAATTTAAAAAACTTAAAATATGCGTTTTCATTTTTAAATTAAAAAACACCCTATTTTTCATGTGTATAGTGCTCGATTTCTAGAAACAAATGTTTCAATTTTTAAAATATAAAAAATTTTAAAATATAAGCTATAAACTTTATGGGAAACTATAGATTGTTTTCAAAAAATTAAATAATTAAATAAATTTAAAATTTTCATTTTCATTTTTTAAAGTAAAAAACACCTTATTTTTCAAGTGTATAGTACACGATTTCTAGAAAAAACAGTTGCAATTTAAAAAATATAAACAATTGTGTAAATTAAGATAGAAACTTTATGGGGAAAAATACATTATTTTCAAAAATCAAATAAATTTAAAATTTGTGTTTTCATTTTTATAGTAAAAAACACCCTATATTTCAAGTCTATAGTACATGAATTTTAGAAACAAATGTTGCAATATTAAAAATATAAAAATTTCTATAAATTAAGCTAGAAACTTTATTGGGAACAAAACATTGTTTTCAAAAAAATCAAAAATATTAATAAATTCAAAATTTTTGTATTCATTTTAAAATTCCAAAAAACCCTCTTTTTCAAGTATATAGTACACGATTTCTAAAAATAAATGTTGATATTTTAAATATATAAAAAAATAATGTAAACTATGCTAGAAACATCATGGTAAACAGTACATTGTTGTCAAAAAAATCAAAATATTTAATAAATTTAAAATATGTATTTTCATTTTTTTAGTAAAAAACACCCTATTTTTCAAATGTATTGTACACGATTTCATGAAGCAAATATAGATATTTTATAAAAATAAAAAATAGTGTAAATTAAGAATATTTAGTAAAAAACACCCTATTTTTCAAGTGTATAGCACGCAATTTCAAGAAATAAATTTTTCAATTTTAAGAATATATAAACTTGTAAAAATTAAGCTAGAAACTTTATGGGGAACAATATATTGTTTTAAAAAAAATAAAATAATTTAATACATTTAAAATATGCATTTTCATTTTTAAAGTAAAAAACACCCTATTTTTCAAGTGTATAGTATACGATTTCTAGAAACAAATGTTGCAATTTTAAAAAGATAAAAAATTGTGTAAATTAAGCTAGAAACTTTATGCGGAACAATAAATTGTTTTCAAAAAAATCAAATAATTTAATAAATTTAAAATTTGCGTTTTCATTTTTATAGTAAAAAACACCCTATATTTCAAGTCTATAGTACACGATTTTTAGAAAAAATGTTGCAATTTTAAAAATATAAAATTTCTGTAAATTAAGCTAGAAACGTTATTGGGAACGATACGTTATTTTCAAAAAAATCAAATATATTAATAAATTTAAAATTTTTGTTTTCATTTTTAAATTCCAAAAAACCCTCTTTCTCAAGTGTATAGTACACGATTTTTAGAAACAAATTTCGCAATTATAAAAATATAAAAAATTAGTAAATTAAAATGAAATTTTATGGTGAACAATACATTGTTTTCAAAAAAATAAAATAATTTAATATTTTTAAAATATGCGTTTTCATTTTTAAAGTAAAAAACACCCTATTTTTCAAGTATATAGAACACGATTTCTAGAAACAAATGTTGTAATTTTAAAAATATAAAAAATTGTGTAAATTAAGCTAGAAACTTAAAGGGGAACAATACATTGTTTTCAAAAAATTCAGATAATTTTTGTTTTCATTTTAAAATTCCAAAAAACCCTCTTTTTCAAGTATATAGTACACGATTTCTAGAAATAAATGTTGATATTGTAAATATATAAAAAAATAGTGTAAATTATGGTAGAAACATCATGGTGAACAATACATTGTTGTCAAAAAAATCAAATAATTTAATAAATTTAAAATATGTGTTTTCATTTTTTTAGTAAAAAACGCCCTATTTTTCAAGTGTATTGTACACGATTTCATGAAGCAAATATAGATAATTTATAAATATAAAAAATAGTGTAAATTAAGCTAGAAACTTCTTGGTGAACAATATATTGTTGTCAAAAAAATAAAAAAATATAATAAATTTAAAATATAAATTTTCATTTTTAAAGTAAAAAGTACCCTATTTTTCAAGTGTATAGCACACGATTTCTTGAAATAAATTTTTCAATTTTAAAAATATTTAAAATTATAAAAATTAAGCTAGAAACTTTATGGGGAACAATAGATTGTTTTAAAAAAAATAAAATAATTTAATAAATTTAAAATATGCAATTTCATTTTTAAAGTAAAAAACACCCTAACAAGTGTATAGTACACGATTTCTCGAAACAAATGTTGCAATTTTAAAAATATAAACAATTGTCTAAATTAAGCTAGAAACTTTATGCGGAACAATAAATTGTTTTCAAAAAAATCAAATAATTTAATAAATTTAAAATTTGCGTTTTCTTTTTTATAGTAAAAAACACCGTATATTTCAAGTCTATAGTACACGATTTTTAGAAAAAATGTTGCAATTTTAAAAATATAAAATTTCTGTAAATTAAGCTAGAAACGTTATTGGGAACGATACGTTTTTTTAAAAAAAATCAAATATATTAATAAATTCAAAATTTTTGTTTTCATTTTTAAATTTCCAAAAACCCTCTTTCTCAAGTGTATAGTACACGATTTTTAGAAACAAATTTCGCAATTATAAAAATATTTAAAATTAGTAAATTAAACTAAAATATCATGGTGAACAATACATAATTTTCAAAAATATTAAATATTTTAATAAATTTAAAATATGTGTTTTAATTTTTAAAGTAAAAAACACCCTATTTTTCAAGATTATAGTACACGATTTCTAGAAACAACAGTTGCAATTTAAAAAATATAAAAAAATTGTGTAAATTAAGATAGAAACTTTATGGGGAAAAATAAATTATTTTCAAAAATCAAATAAATTTAAAATTTGTGTTTTCATTTTTATAGTAAAAAACACCCTATATTTCAAGTCTATAGTACATTATTTTTAGAAACAAATGTTGCAATTTTAAAAATATAAAAATTTCTATAAATTAAGCTAGAAACTTTATTGGGAACAACACATTGTTTTCAAAAAAATCAAATATATTAATAAATTCAAAATTTTTGTTTTCATTTTAAAATTCCAAAAAACCCTCTTTTTCAAGTATATAGTACACGATTTCTAGAAATAAATGTTGATATTTTAAGTATATAAAAAAATTGTGTAAATTATGGTAGAAACATCATGGTGAACAATATATTATTGTCAAAAAATCAAATAATTTAATAAATTTAAAATATGTGTTTTCATTATTTTAGTAAAAAACACCCTATTTATCAACTGTATTGTACACGATTTCATAAAGCAAATATAGATATTTTATAAATATAAAAAATAGTGTAAATTAAGCTAGAAACTTCTTGGTGAATAATATATTGTTGTCAAAAAAATCAAAAAATTTAATAAATTTAAAATATGCGTTTTCATTTTTAAAGTAAAAAATACCCTATTTTTCAAGTGTATAGTACGCGATTTCTAGAAATAAATTTTTCAGTTTTAAAAATATATAAAATTGTAAAAATTAAACTAGAATCTTTATGGGGAACAATAGATTGTTTTAAAAAAAAAATAATTTAATAAATTTAAAATATGCATTTTTTTTAAAGTAAAAAACACCCTATTTTTCAAGTGTATAGTACACGATTTCTAGAAACAAATGTTGCAATTTTAAAAATATAAACAATTGTGTAAATTAAGCTAGAAACTTTATGCAGAACAATAAATTGTTTTCAAAAAAATCAAATAATTTAATAAATTTGAAATTTGCTTTTTCATTTTTATAGTAAAAAACACCCTATATTTCAAGTCTATAGTACACGATTTTTAGAAAAAATGTTGCAATTTTAAAAATATAAAAATTTCTGTAAATTAAGCTAGAAACGTTATTGGGAACGATACGTTGTTTTCAAAAAATTCAAATATATTAATAAATTCAAAATTTTTGTTTTCATTTTTAAATTCCAAAAACCCCTATTTTTTAAGTGTATATAGTACACGATTTTTAGAAACCAATTTCGCAATTATAAAAATATAAAAAATTAGTAAATTAAACTAAAATTTTATGATGAACAATACATTGTTTTCAAAAAAATCAAATAATTTAATATTTTTAAAATATGCATTTTCATTTTTAAAGTAAAAAACACCATATTTTTCAAGTGTATAGAACACGATTTCTACAAACAAATGTTGCAATTTTAAAAATATAAAAAATTGTGTAAATTAAGCTAGAAACTTTAAGGGGAACAATACATTGTTTTCAAAAAAATCAAATAATTTATTAAATTTAAAATATGTTTTTTCATTTTTAAAGTAAAAAACACCCTATATTTCGAGTCTATAGTACACAATTTTTAGAAACAAATGTTGCAATGTTAAAAATAAAAAAAAAATTGTGTAAATTAAGCTAGAAACTTTTCTTGGAACAATACATTGTTTTCAAAAATATTAAATATTTTAATAAATTTAAAATATGTGTTTTAATTTTTAAAGTAAAAAACACCCTATTTTTCAAGTGTACAGTACACGATTTTTTGAAACAAAATTTGGAATTAAAAAAATATGAAATTTTTTGTAAATTAAACTTGAAACTTCATGGTGAACAATACATTGTTTTTAAAAAAATTAAAAATATTTAATAATTTTAAAATATGCGTTTTCATTTTTAAAGTAAAAAACACCCTATTTTTCAAGTGTAAAGAACATGATTTCTATAAACAAATGTTGTAATTTTAAAAATATAAATCAAATAGTGTTAATTAAGCTAGAAACTTTATTTTGAACAATACGTGGTTGTCAAAAAAGTCAAATAATTTAATAAATTTAAAATAAGTGTTGTAATTTTTTATTAAAAAACACCATATTTTTCAAGTGTATAGTATACGATTTTTAGAAACAAATGTTGATATTTTAAAAATATGAAATATAGTGTAAATTAAGCTAGAAACTTCATGGTAAACAATACATTGTTGTCAACAAAATCAAATAATTTAATAAATTTAAAATATGCATTTTCAATTTTTAGTAAAATACACCCTATTTTTCAAGTGTATAGTACACGATTTCTAGAAATAAATGTTGATATTTTAAAAATATAAAAAAAACAGTGTAAATTATGCTAGAAATGTCATGGTGAAAATTACATTGTTGTCAAAAAAATCAAATAATTTAATAAGTTTAAAATATGCGTTTTCATTTTTTAGTAAAAAACACCATATTTTTCAAGTGTATAGTACACGATTTTTATAAATAAATGTTGATATTTTAAAAATATAAAAAAATTGTGTAAATTAAGCTACAAACGTCTTGGTGAACAATACATTGTTGTCAAAAAATCAAATAATTTAATAAATTTAAAATATGCATTTTGCAACACCTTAGATTTTTATATTTTTTATTTTATTTTAAAAAACTGATTTTTTTTTTTTGCAATCATAAGTTAACAACTCATGGCAACGAAAATAGAAATACCAGGTCATAAATATATACAACCTGTGCACGTGATTATATATTTACAAACTAGTCCTCTAAGAACTTAATAAAAATAAGTCTCATTATACTCCTAAGAGAGAGTTTGTCCACAAAAGGTAGCCACTCCAAATTTACATCAAAAGATGGACTACCTAACCCAAAAGTGAACTAGTAGGCTCCTGCTAGCAACTCCCAGGTGCTCTAGTCCCTATCTCCTCCGTTACCTACAACACTAAACCATCAGTTATATGAAATCATATAACTGAGTAACCTCCGATTTATAAAACCTGTTAACAGTGTTGCTGCCAGTACTAACTGAAAAATCCCCAATATACAATCGACATACACATATAGCATAAAAATATAAATGGCACGTTTCAAGTAGAGTCACATAACCTTACTCATCATGTGAGTCATCTTGAACTCAACCATTTTACAAAATTCACATAAACAATATACTATCTATTACACCACAACATTTCACAATAACACTCATCATACATTTTCAATATCATGAGTTATATTTTTCATTCATTTCTTATTTCTGTCATGTCTTTTATAATGGGAACCCAGTGCACTGGAGAACCTCCTTGTGCATGCATCACCTGCACTATCTGTGACCTCACTACACCCTGGACAAGCGTCCCCATCCAGAGTTTGATGTCTTTTCTGCCTCCTTAGAGGACTTATGGGTCTATTCTTACTCAATAGATCCCTTCCCCTCCGAAGAGGTCCTCAATGCTACCTTTACTCGATAGCTTTAATTATTCTTTCTTTTAACATTGAACTTATCCATTCAAACTTTCTCTTTTACTTCAACAAGTTTAATTATCATTTTCATATTGATTCAATCCATTTTTCAACCCACCAATTGAGTTATCCAAGTATAAGATTCTAAAACAGAATTTCAGTAGAACATATTATACTATTTTAAAATCTGAATTAAATCTACTCATTCAAAAATCATGAAAATACACAGTAATAAAATACACTTGATCCTCTTTCCATAGCCACAAGTTTCACCCAAAACGGATTTTCGTAGGCCTAGTTATGCCTTGCTAAATCCAGCTGTTTTGGTTTGGTATCTCAGTTGAATACTACCTGGATAATTTTGCAATAACTAGAGCTAGACTAATTGAATTTGAGTGAAACAAGTGCCATTAGAAAGCTAACATAATTTCCTAAAACTTTGTTAGAGAAGTCAAAATCAAATTCCATCATATACTGGACTCAAATTAAGCATTAACATTCAGGATAAATGGACCCAATCCAGAAATTGTAAAACAGGACAGATCTCATTGTAAAATTTTTATTCAATCCAATACTTGTCCAAAAATCACAAAACTTTAACAGGATATGACCAACACACCAAGGATTTATCATAAAAATTTAACATTAAAATTCAATGGATATAAGTTGCAGTAAATTCTGGAATCTCCTTATTTTAGCTGGATTCCAGCAACATCCAAAGGATGAGCACAACTACTTCAGAAATTGATATAAAATCAAAACTAAACTTAAAAATTGTGAAAATTTAACACAAGGTATATAACACACCCAGGTATCACCAGACAAAATTTCACTTTGAAATTCAAAGTAACCAGAGAGAAATACACTCACGAAATTCACATTTTATTTTCGGATTCAACAGTTTTCCCAGGATGAACATAGCTCATTTAAAAATTCACCAAAATTCGTGTAGACCTTAAAAAATCATGAAATTGTATTCTGGAACTCTTCAAACATGAAATAATCACCATACAAAATTTCAAGCCCATTCATCAAGGGAATCCAGAGATATGAATTTCGAAACTTCAGGACAATTTAGTTACCTAGGCAAAATCCAATTCTTCAATCAAATTCATATCAATTTCACATAAACAAGCATGAAAACTCATCAAATATCACAAATCAAGTGACTAAGTCATTATTTAATCAGCAACATCACCTAATTCTAATTGGGGTTTTAAAGTTGGGTAACCTTGGTTTGAGCCCCAAAAGCACAATTCCTCCTAATTCCTTCAAGCTCTTCAATCTCCTCTCAAGAGTACTTGGAATCCCTAACACTCTCAAGTACCAAATCATCAACACCCATATTAACCCAATTTATGGGTTGCATGTTGAGATGGAAGGGTTTTGAACCCATTACCCAAAATGAGAACTTGATGAGCAAAGAAGAAGAGAAGAGATTTGCATGTGCTCACCTTGGTAACACTTGAGCTTGAAGTTGAAGAACCAAGCCTTGAAGGTGAGGAGGAACTAGAAGAAGAGGATAATGATGATCAATGGAGAGGAAGAAGATGGAAATCCTAGAGGAGAAGATAAAAATGAAAATGTGAATAAGAGTGAGGGAGAGAGTGATGCTGAGTGAGGAGGGAGAGAAGAAAGGGAACTTTTTTTTTTTTTAATTAGTCCCTCCATGGAACTTTTAAATATTACAATTTAGTCCCTCCTTTCCTTTTTCATGATTTTGCAACTAAATCCCAATTCTTTTCAAAAGAGCCCCTTATGGACTAATTTGATTTTTTTCATTAATTTAACTCTTAACTTGGGAAATTCTGGGATGTTACACATTTTCATTTTTAAAGTAAAAAATACCCTATTTTTCAAGTGTATAGTATATGATTTCTTGAAACAAATGTTGATATTTTATAAATATAAAAAATAGTGTAAATTAAGCTAGAAACTTCTTGGTGAACAATACATTGTTGTCAAAGAAATCAAATAATTTAATAAATTTAAAATATGCGTTTTTATTTTTAAAGTAAAAACACCCTATTTTTCGAGTGTATAATACGCGATTTCTAGAAATAAATGTTTCAATTTTAAAAATATATAAAATTCAAAAAATTTAGCTAGACACTTTATGGGGAGCAATAAATTGTTTTAAAAAAATCAAATAATTTAATAAATTTAAAATACACATTTTCATTTTTAAAGTAAAAAACACCCTATTTTTCAAGTGTATAATACACGATTTCTATAAACAAATGTTGCAATTTTAAAAATATAAAAAATTGTGTAAGTTAAGCTAGAAACTTTATGGGGAACAATACATTGTTTTCAAAAAAATCAAATAATTTAATAAATTCAAAATATGCGTTTTCATTTTTAAAGTGAAAAACACCCTATATTTCAAGTCTGTAATACACAATTTTTAGAAACAAATGTTGCAATTTTAAAAATATAAATTTTTTTGTAAATTAAGCTGGAAACTTTATTTGGAAAAATACATTGTTTTTAAAAAAATCAAATATCTTAATAAATTTAAAATATGCATTTTAATTTTTAAAGTAAAAAACACCTTATTTTTCAAGTGTATATAGTACACGATTTTTAGAAACAAATGTTGCAATTATAAAAATATTAAAAAAATTGTAAATTAAACTAGAAACTTCATGGTGAACAATACATTGTTTTCAAAAAAATCAAAAAAATTAATAAATTTAAATTATGCGTTTTCATTTTTAAAGTAAAAAACACCTTATTTTTCAAGTGTATAGAACACGATTTCTAGAAACTAATGTTGCAATTTTAAAAATATAAATCAAATAGTGTAAATTAAGCTAGAAACTTTATTGTGAACAATACATGGTTGTAAAAAAATCAAATAATTTAATAAATTTAAAATATGTGTTTTCATTTTTTTAGTAAAAAACACCCTATTTTCAAGTGCATAGTACACGATTTCTAGAAACAAATGTTGATATTTTAAAAATATAAAAAAATAGTGTAAATTAAGCAAGAAACGTCATGGTGAAGAATACATTGTTGTCAAAAAAATCAAATAATTTAATAAATTTAAAATATGCATATTCATTTTTTTAGTAAAAAATACCCTATTTTTCAAGTGTATAGCACGCGATTTCTAGAAATAAATTTTTCAATTTTAAAAATATATAAAATTGTAAAAATTAAGCTAGAAACTTTATGGGGAACAATAGATTGTTTTAAAAAAATAAAATAATTTAATAAATTTAATATATGCATTTTCATTTTTAAAGTAAAAAACACTCTATTTTTCAAGTGTATAGTACGCGATTTCTAGAAATAAATATTTCAATTTTAAAAATATATAAGATATTAAAAATTAAGCTAGAAACTTTATGGGGAACAATAGATTGTTGTCAAAAAAATCAAATAATTTAATAAATTTAAAATATGCATTTTCATTTTTAAAGTAAAAAACACCCTTTTTGTCAAGTGTATATATAGTACACAATTTCTAGAAACAAATGTTGCAATTTTAAAAACATAAATGTAACATCGCATAAATTTCCTAGAAAAGAGTTATTGGTTCTTTTATAACAAAATGGGGACTTAGGGATTTGGTTGCAATCCTTAAGGGTGTGTTTGGTTCAACGGAGGGGAGGGATTTTAATGGAGGGGAAGGAAGGGAAAATAATGTTTTTGTGTTTGGTTAGAGGGGAGGGGAGGGATTTTAAGTGATTTTAATGTGTTAATTTTGCCCTCCCCTCCTGTAACATCCCAAATTTCTAACCTTCTGGAATAGATTATTTAAATTCACAATTGCGTCCTTGAGGGAGGCTATTTTAGAAAAGATAAGGAATTTAGGGAACTAAAATGAATTATAAAGCATATAGGATTAGGGAAAAAGGACTAGGTCATGATATAAATACAACTAGACATTTTATTTTAAGTTGCAAGGTGGGCTTAGAGGACTAAAATATAAAATTAGAAAGTTGCAACTAAATCCTTGTGGTTTTATTCATTTAATTTAAGTTGATTTGGAATTTTATTAAATTTTATAATGACAAGGACTTATTTTCAATTTTTAATAAATCAAAACTAGGGACTATCTTCTTACCATGCGCCTTCCCTCACCTAACCATGCACCCTCACATATACCCCTCCTCACTCACGTACACACACACAAAACATAATCAATGAAAATTTTATAAAGTAGAGAGAGAGGGTGGCGAGAGAGAGGGAGAACTTGATGATGGCCACCACTTTGGGTGGTTGCATGGTGGCCTTCCGGCCGCCGGTTGCAGCCGGAGCAGTTGAAGAAAATGATCCACGCGTCGGAAACTCCAATTCTACCAGTTTAGAATCTTCCACAGTAGAATTTTGAGATTGAGTTTAGAGATCCAATTCTAAGGTAACCCCAAACTTAAAACCCCCAATTAGGGCAATTAGAAAATAGATGATGGTATGATGTTAGGTTTTGGACTTGATTTGGTTAGATGACATGAATTTAGGTTGCATGGAAATTGGTGTTAAATTAACATGACATGTTTCTTGTAGGGTAAGTGGACAAGCATGTAAATGAAGAAGTAGGGTCTCCTAGAAAATGGGGTTAAGATGGCCTGAAAATTTAATGACTATCTCGAAAGGGGTCAAGATAGTCATAGGCTATCCCGAAAGGGGTTAAGATAGCCTGGCAGTGCCCCAAAGATTTAGGTAGGGGCGCTTACCGGGGGTATCGGTAAGCTCAAATTATGCCTTTCTGCCAAGGTACCTATGGTGGAGATCTAGTGCACTACATTCCCGTTAAAAGATGAAAAGAAATGTAATGTGATTCAAAATGAATTGAATTGAAATGTAATGTGATTCATGACATTCATGCATATAAATTAAATTGTATTTGTGTGTACTCCTTTGTTTGAACGTGTTATGGTATGTTAGGCTTGTATTGGGGAGATTTTCCAATTAGACTGGCTGCAATACTGATCTATAATGTTTTTAGTTAGACCGGGGGTTACTCGGTTATATGTTTTTCATATAACTGACGGTCTCAGTATTGCAGGTATCAGAAGATTAAGGAGCTATAGCTACGGACGAGAAAAGTCTCAAGGTTTTCTTAGGTATAACCATACATGGCGAACCTAAGTTTTATGTTCAAGTATTTATTTGTTCAACTAGATAGGAATTCGTTTAAGTTAAAAAGGACTGTAATTATTATTATTTATTGTGTAGTAAATTTTAGCTTCCGCTTGTATATGAAAAAAAATGGTCTACAAAATAAGTTGTTACACCTCCCCTCCAAATCCCCCTACTTTTGGAGGGATTTTAAAATGAACTAAAATCCCTCCCCTCCCCTCCTCCAATTTTTGAACCAAACGCACCAACTTTCTAATAATCCCTCCCCTCCCCTCCAAAAACCTCCAACCAAACAGACCCTAAGAAATTAGAGGGAAGGACTAGGTTGCAATTTTATAAGTGTCATGAGGGACCACTTAGCAAGATTTAGAAATTAGTTGAGGCAAAACTCTCACTTCCCCTTCTCCCCCTCTCATTTCAGCCCACACAATGACCATGCTCTTCTCTCTAGTTCTGCATCCCCTCCTCAAACCCTCTCCTAATTCCTTGATCAATCTCACCATAGAAGCTCAAATTCCATGTTGTTTCCTTACGAAATCATCATCACCAAGCCACAAGGAAGGTAATTCTTCTCTTTAATTGAACATGCAAGCCCCTTACTTCCTCCCTCATTCTCGCCCCTTTCTCCTTTCCTCACTCTCTTCACTTCTGATTTTCACACTTGCTCTCCTAGGGTTTGACCTTCAAGCCCAAAACATCAAGGTTCATTCATCAATCTCCAACATTGAAGCTTTTGAGAGGACATTTTCAAGCTTTGGGACACCAATAAGCTACTTAGGTAAGGCATGCACCCTTATCTCCCATTCTTTGATAAAGCTCCATTTTGGGGCAAATGAGCTTTTGATCCTCTCCTCTAACATGAAAACCCTAAAATGAGTTCCTAAGGGTTCTAATGACTCTTATTTGGGGGTATTTAGGGATTCCCAAGTCTAGTAGTGGAGATTGAAGGATTTGGTGGAGCTTGAGAACAAGAAGTACTTAGGGACTCAAAGTTTGAAGGTAACCCCACTAAACCCCAAAACTTAGGCAAGATAAGGAATAGAAAAGATATATGACTTGATTTTTAGCTATTATGAAATATATGATAGGAATTGGTTTGAACTTATAATGTTAAATGAATTGGGTTTTGATGCATGTGGATTGACTATTGTCAAATTGTGAATTGTGTGATGATTAGGATTAGACTTGTTAAGTGGGATGATTTAGTTTGATGCATGTAGGCTATTTTGGAAACTAGTGTGGCAATGAAAGTGAAGTGTGAGAGTTTTCCTTATTGTCATATTTTGATGTAGTAGTGTGAATTGGGAAACAATGTGTATATGTGTTGAAATTGTGTCTTGTGATTTTGATGTGAGATTGAATGAATGAAGCATTTGAGTTTGAATCATGCTAATGTACACTTGATTTGTGACAATTTAATTGTATATGTGTGAATTTGTTGTGCCATGATGTGGGTAGTGTTTTGGAAGTTAGAATGAGGTCAAGGAAAGAGGTTGAAAGGAAAGAAACTGAATTTTTGGTGGAATTCGCAAAAGCTGTCATCTGTGGCTAGGGCTTGATCCTGGGGCTCGAGCGCCAGGACAAATATCCTGGCAGTGGCAAATGGATGTCTGATGCTCAAGTGCCAGGATTGGGGCTCGAGCGCCAAGATGAAATTCCTAGCAGTGTAAACATGTTGCCTGGTGCTCAAGCGCCAGTGCTCTTTACCTCCTTGACCTGTTTTAACTTCCAAAATGCATTGTGGACCCTAATAGACTATTTCTAGGGTTAGAATCAATGTAAATAGGTCCATATGACTTAGTAACATGTATTAAGGTCATGAAATGATTATGATAAGTATAGTGTTATTACATGGGTGGCAAGTGCTTAAATGAATGATTAATGAAATATTAATGATGAATGATGAATGTTGTATGCAAATGATATGAGTTGAATGTGAAATGCATGATAATATTTTATGTGAAATGAAAATGAAATTTAAAGACAAGTTTAAGCTATCCCCCATCAACGAATGTTGAGTAAGCGGGTTAAATCCCACCGGTCAGACACCAGGTAAGCGGACAAGCATGAAAAGATTGAGAATGTAGGGTCTCCCAATGAACGGGGTAAGATGACCTGAACTAGTAGGGTTGCTCGGTGACCGGGAAGATGGCCCGAAAGAAAGGACTATCCCGATGAATGGGGTAAGATAGTCCTGGGCAATCCCAGTGATTGGGGTAAGATAGCCTGGCAGCCAGTTTGATCACGGTAGGGACGCTTGCTGTGGTCCTAGTTTTGAGCTCAACCTCGCGTTACTGCCACGCGCTAGGGGAAGTCTAGTGCACGAGGCTTCCATAAAAGATTCAAGAAAAGAAAAGAAATAAGTATGTTAATAAAAGATCATGGCATCCATACATCCATAATTTTCATAGCATGCATTATGTATGAGTTGTTGCATTGATTGTGGATTGAATTGTGTGTTAGGGATTAAATGGGGTGTTTTCCAGTTAGACTGACTGCGATATGGTATAAAACTATTTTAAAAAATGCTGGGGGTTACTCAGTTATATGTTTACATATAACTGACGGTTACCATATCAGAGGTATCAGGAGATTGTGAAGCGAAAGCCACAGATGAGATGAGTTGTGGGCTTTTCTTAGGTATACCCACACATGGTGAACCTAAGTCTCAAGTTCATATGTTAATTTGTTCAGCTGTATAGGAATTTGTAAAATTTGAAAGGGGTGTAATTATTATTATTATTATTAATTGTTGTAAATTAGAACTAAGCTTCAACTAGTGTTTTCAAAAAAAAAAAATGGACTCAAAAATTATTAAGGTGTTACAACAAACAATTGTGTAAATTAAGCTAGAAACTTTATGGGGAACAATACATTGTTTTCAAAAAAATCAAATAAATTAATAAATTTAAAATACGTGTTTTCATTTTAAAAGTAAAAAACACCCTATATTCCAAGTCTATAGTACACAATTTTTAGAAACAAATGTTGCAATTTTAAAAATATAAAAAATTGTGTAAATTAAGCTAGAAACTTTAATGGGAACAATACATTTATTAAGAAAAAATCAAATAATTTAAAAAATTCAAAATATGCGTTTTAATTTTTAAAGTAAAAAACACCCTATTTTTCAAGTGTACAGTACATGATTTCTAGAAACAAATGTTGCAAGTATAAAAATGTGAAAAATTATGTAAATTAAGCTAGAAACTTCTTTGTGAACAATACATTGTTTTCAAAAAAATAAAATAATTTAATAAATTTAAAATATGCATTTTTATTTTTAAAGTAAAAAACACCCTATATTTCAAGTCTATAGTACACAATTTTTAGAAATAAATGTTGCAATTTTAAAAATATAAAAAATTGTGTAAATTAAGCTAGAAAATTTTTTCGGAACAATACATTGTTTTCAAAAAAATTAAATATATTAATAAATTTAAAATATGTGTTTTAATTTTTAAAGTAAAAAACACCCTATTTTTCAAGTGTATAGTACACAATTTTTATAAACAAATGTTGCAATTATAAAAAAATTAAAATAATTGGTAAATTAAACTAGAAACTTCATAGTGAACAGTACATTGTTTTCCAAAAATTAAATAATTTAATAAATTTAAAATATGCCTTTTCATTTTTTTTAGTAATAAACACCCTATTTTCCAAGTGTCTATTACACGATTTCTAGAAACAAATGTTGATATTTTAAAAATTAAAAAAAAAGTGTAAATTAAGCTAGAAACATCATGGTGAACAAGAAATTGTTGTCAAAAAAATCAAATAATTTAATAAATTTAAAATATGTGTTTTAATTTTTAAAGTAAAAAACACCCTATATTTCAAATCTATAGTACACGATTTCTACAAACAAATGTTTCAATTTTAAAAATATAAAAAATTATATAAATTAAGCTAGAAACTTCATGGTAAAAAATATAATTATTTAAAAAAAATTAAATAATTTATTAAATTTTAAATATGTGTTTCCATTGTTAAAGTTAAAAACACAATATATTTAAAGTCTATAGTACACTATTTCTACAAACAAATGTTGCAATTTTAAAAATATAAAAAAATAGTGTAAATTAAGCTAGAAAATTCATGGTGAAA
Organism: Cyamopsis tetragonoloba; assembly: GCA_037177725.1. Taxonomy (NCBI): domain Eukaryota; kingdom Viridiplantae; phylum Streptophyta; class Magnoliopsida; order Fabales; family Fabaceae; genus Cyamopsis; species Cyamopsis tetragonoloba. The sequence goes on from CM074120.1 coordinate 30,243,853, forward strand.
AATACATTGTTGTCAAAAAATTAAATAATTTAATAAATTTTAAATATGCGTTTTCATTTGTTTAGTTAAAAAACACCCTACTTTTCTAGTGTATAGTACACGATTTCTAAAAAACAATATTTGATATTTTAAAAATTTAAAAAATAGTGTAAATTAAGCTAGAAACTTCATGGTAAATAATACATTGTTTTTAAAAAAATAAAATAATTTAATAAATTTAAAATATGCGTTTTAATTTTTAAAGTAAAAAATACCCTATATTTCAAGTCTTTAGTACACGATTTCTACAAACCAATTTTGCAATTTTAAAAATATAAAAAATAGTGTAAATTAAGCAAGAAAACTAATGGTGAAAAATACATTGTATTAAAAAAAATCAATTAATTTAATAAATTTAAAATATGTGTTTTCAATTTTAAAGTAAAAAACATCCGATATTTCAAGTCTATTGTACACGATTTCTATAAACAAATGTTGAAATTTAAAAATTATAAAAAATTGTGTAAATTAAGCTAGAAACTTAATGGTAAACAATACATTGTTGATAAAAAAATTTAATAAATTAAAAATATGCATTTTCATTTTTTTAGTAAAAAAACACACTATTTTTCAAGTGTTTAGTACACGATTTCTAGAATTAAGCTAGAAACTTCATGGTGAACCATAAATTTTTGTTAAAAAATTAAATAATTTAATAAATTTAAAATATGTTTTTTCTTTTTTAAAGTAAAAAACACCCTATATTTCAAGACTATAGTACACGATTTCTACAAATAAATGTTGCAATTTTAAAAATATAAAAAATTGTGTAAAATAAGCTAAAAATTTCATCATAAACAATACGTTGATTTCAAAAAAAATTTATAATTTAATAAATTTTAAATATGCTTTTTCAATTTTTTAGTAAAAAACACCATTTTTTTCAACTACACGATTTCTATAAACAAATGTAGCAATTTTAAGAATATTAAAAATTATGTAAATTAAACTAGAAACTTCATGGTGAAAAATAAATTATTATTAAAAAAATCAAATAATTTAATAAATTTAAAATATGTGTTTTCATTTTTTTAGTTAAAAACACCCTATTTTTCAAGTGTATAGTACACGATTTCTAGAAAAACTGTTTGATATTTTAAAAATATAAAAAATAGTTTTAATAAAGCTAAAATCTTCATGGTAAACAATACATTGATTTAAAAAAAAATAATTTAGTAAACTAAAAATACGTGTTTTCATTTTTAAAGTAAAAAACACCTTATATTTCAAGTGTATTGTACACGATTTCTACCAACAAATATTGCAATTTTAAAAATTAAAAAATTAGTATAAATTAAACTAGAAAATTCATGGTGAAAAATACATTGTTTTCAAAAAAGATCAAATAATTTAATAAATTTAAAATATGCATTTTCATTCTTTTAGTTAAAAACACCCTATTTTTGAAGTGTATATAGTACACAATTTCTAGAAAAAAATGTTTGATATTTTAAAAATATATAAAATAGTGAAAATTAAGCTAGAAACTTCTTCGTGAACAATACAATATTGTCAAAAAAATATAATAATTTAATAAATTTAAAATATGCGTTTTGATTATTAAAGTAAAAAACACCCTATATTTCAAGTCTATAGTACACGATTTCTACAAACAAATGTTGCAGATTGAAAAACATAAAAAATTATGTAAATTAAGCTAGAAACTTCATGGTCAAAAATACATTGATTTAAAAAAAAATAATTTAATAAATATAAAATATGTGTTTTCATTTTTAATGTAAAAAAATCCAATATTTCAAAACGATAGTACACGATCTCTACAAACAAATGTTGCAATTTTAAAAATATAAAAAGAATAGTGTAGATAAAGCTAGAAAATACATGGTGAAAAATACATTTTTGTCAAAAACATAAATAATTTAATAAATTTTAAATATGCGTTTTCATTTTTTTAGTTAAAAACACCCTATTTTTCAAGTGTATAGTACACGATTTCTAGAAAACAATATTTGATATTTTAAAACTATAAAAAATAGTGTAAATTAAGCTAGAAACTTCATGGTAAACAATACATTGTTGTTAAAAAATCAAATAATTTAATAAATTAAAAATATGCATTTTTATTTTTTTAGTAAAAATCATGCTATTTTTAAAGTGTATAAAACACGATTTCTACAAACAAATGTTGATATTTTAAAAATATAAAAAATATTGTAAATTTATCTAGAAAATTAATGATGAAAAATAAATTGTTGACAAAAAAATAAAAATATTAAATAAATTTAAAATATGCATTTTCATTTTTTTAATAAAAAACACACTATTTTTCAATTGTATAGTACACGATTTCTAGAAACAAATGTTGATATTTTAAAAATATAAAAAAATAGTGTAAATTAAGCTAGAAACACCATGGTGAACAATACATTGTTGTCAAAAAAATATAATAATTTAATAAAATTAAAATACGCATTTTGATTTTTAAAGTAAAAAACACCCTATATTTCAAGTCTATAATACACGATTTCTACAAACAAATGTTGCAATTTTAAAAATATAAAAAATTGTGCAAATTAAGCTAGAAACTTCATGGTAAACAATACATTGTTGTTAAAAAAACAAAACAATTTAATAAATTAAAAATATGCGTTTTCATTTTTTTAGTAAATAACACACTATATTTCAACTGTATAGTACACGATTTCTAGAAACAAATGTTGATATTTTAAAAATATAAAAAATAGTGTAAATTAAGCTAGAAACTTCAATGTGAACAATACACTGTTGTCAGAATATTCAAACAATTTAATAAATTTAAAATATGAGTTTTCATTTTTTTTTTAGTTAAAAACACCCTATATTTCAAGTGTATATAGTACATGATTTCTACAAATAAATGTTGATATTTTAAAAATATTAAAAATAGTATAAATTAAGCTAGAAACCTAATAGTGAACAAGAAACTGTTGTCAAAAAAATCAAATAATTGAATAAATTTAAAATATGCGTTTTCATTTTTAAAGGAAAAAACACCCTCTATTTCAAGTCTATAGTACACGATTTCTACAAACAAATGTTGCAAATTTAAAAATATAAAAAATTGTGCAAATTAAGCTACAAACATCATGGTAAACAACACATTATTGTTAAAAAAATAAAATAATTTAATAAATTAAAAATATGCGTTTTCACTTTTTTTAGTAAAAAACACACTATTTTTCAAGTGTAGAGTACACGATTTCGAGAAATAAATGTTTCAATTTTAAAACTATAAAAAAATAGTGTAAATTAAGCTATAAACTTAATGGTGAATAGGAAACTGTTTTCAAAAAAATCAAATAATTTAATAAATTTAAAATATGCGTTTTCATTTTTAAAGTAAAAAACACCATTTTTTTCAGTATATAATACACGATTTCTAGAATAAAAATTTTTGATATTTTAAAAATATAAAAAATAGTGTAAATTAAGCTAGAAACTTCTTGGTGAACAATACATTGTTGTTAAAAAAAAATATTTTAATAAATTTAAAATATGCATTTTAATTTTTAAAGTACAAAACACCCTATTTTTCAAGTGTATAGTACACGATTTTTATAAACAAACGTTGCAATTATGAAAGTATAAAAAAATACTGTAAATTAAGCTAGGAACTTAATGCTGAACAAGAAACTGTTGTCAAAAAAATCAAATAATTTAATTAAATTAAAATATGTATTTTCATTTTTAAAGTAAAAAACACCATTTTTTTTCAATTCTATAGTACACGATTACTACAAACAAATGTTGCAATTTTAAAAATATAAAAAATTGTGTAAATTAAGCTAGAAACTTCATGGTTAAAAATACATTGTTGTCAAAAAAATTAAATAATTGAATAAATTTAAAATATGCGTTTTCATTTTTAAAGTAAAAAACACCCTATATTTCAAGTCTATAGTACACGATTTCTACAAACAAATGTTGCAATTTTAAAAATATAAAAAATTGTGCAAATTAAGCTACAAACTTCATGGTAAACAATAAATTGTTGGTAAACAAATCAAATAATTTAATAAATTAAAAATATGCGATTTCATTTTTTTAGTAAAAAATACACTATTTTTCAAGTGTTCTACAAACAAATCTTGATATATTAAAAATATAAAAAAAATAGTGTAAATTAAGCTAGAAACTTCATTATGAAAAATACATTGTTGACAAAAAAATAAAATAATTTAATAAATTTAAAATATGCGTTTTCATTTTTATAGTAAAAAACACACTATTTTTCAAGTGTATAGTACACGATTTCGAGAAAAAAATGTTGCACTTTTCAAAATATAAAAAAATAGTATAAATTAAGCTTGAAAACTCATGGTGAAAAATATATTGTTGTCAAAAAAATCAAAAAATTTAATAAAAATGTTTTTAAAATATGCGTTTTCATTTTTTTAGTTAAAAACACCCTATTTTTGAGGTGTATAGTACACAATTTCAAGAAAAAAATGTTTCATATTTTAAAAATAGTGTAAATTAAGCTAGAAAATTCATGGTGAACAATACATTATTGTCAAAAAAAATATAATAATTTAATAAATTTAAAATATTCGTTTGATTATTAATGTAAAAAACACCCTATATTAAGTACACGATCTCTACAAACAAATGTTGCAATTTTAAAAATATAAAAAAAGTGTAAATAAAGTTAGAAAATACATGGTGAAAAATACATTTTTGTCAAAAAATTAAATAATTTAATAAATTTTAATATGCGTTTTCTGTTTTTTAGTAAAAATCACACTATTTTTAAAGTGTATAAAACACAATTTCTACAAGCAAATGTTCATATTTTAAAAATATAAACAAATATTTTAAATTTATCTAGAAAATTAATGATGAAAAAACATTGTTGACAAAAATATAAAAATATTAAATAAATTTAAAATATGCGTTTTCATTTTTTTAATAAAAAACAAACTATTTATCAATTGTATAGTACACGATTTCTAGAAACAAATGTTGATATTTTAAAAATATAAAAAAATTAGAGTAAATTAAGCTAGAAACATCATGGTGAACAGGAAACTATTGTTAAAAAAATTAAATAATTTAATAAATTTAAAATATGCGTTTTGATTTTGAAAGTAAAAAATACCTTATATTTCAAGTCTATAGTACACCATTTCTACAAACAAATGTTTCAATTTTAAAAATATAAAAAATTATGTAAATTAAGCTAGAAACTTCATGGTAAAAAATACATTGATTTTAAAAAATTAAATAATTTAATAAATTTAAAATATGCATTTTCATTTTTAAAGTAAAAAACACCTTATATTTCAAGTCTATAGTACAAGATTTCTACAAACAAATGTTGTAATTTTAAAAAGATAAAAAATCATGTAAATTCAGCCAGAAACTTCATGGTAAACAATACATTGATTTCAAAAAAAATTAAATAATTTAATAAATTTAAAATATGCGTTTTTATTTTTAAAGTAAAAAACACCCTATATTTCAATTATATTGTACACGATTTCTATAAACAAATGTTTCAATTTTAAAAATATAAAAAATTATGTAAATTAAGCTAGAAACTTCATGGTAAAAAATACATTGATTTAAAAAAAATTAAATAATTTATTAAATTTAAAATATGTGTTTCCATTGTTAAAGTAAAAAACACCCTATATTTCTAGTCTATAGTACACGATTTCTACAAAACAATATTTGATATTTTAAAAATATAAAAAATAGTGTAAATTAAGCTAGAAACTTCATGGTAAAAAATACATTGTTGTTAAAAAAATCAAATAATTTAATAAATTAAAAATATGCATTTTCATTTTTTTAGTAAAAATCACACTATTTTTAAAGTGTATAAAACACGACTTCTACAAACAAATGTTGATATTTTAAAAATATAAACAAATAATTTAAATTTTTCTAGAAAATTCATGATGAAAAATACATTGTTGACAAAAAAAAAATAATTAAATAAAGTTAAAATATGCGTTTTCATTTTTTGAGTAAAAAACACTCTATTTTTCAATTGTATAGTACATGATTTCTAGAAACAAATGTTGATATTTTAAAAATATAAAAAAATAGTGTAAATTAAGCTAGAAACATCATGGTGAACAAGAAATTGTTGTAAAAAAATCAAATAATTTAATAAATTTAAAATATGTGTTTTGATTTTTAAAGTAAAAAACACCCTAATTTCAAATCTATAGTACACGATTTCTACAAACAAATGTTTCAATTTTAAAAATATAAAAAATTATATAAATTAAGCTAGAAACTTCATGATAAAAAATATAATTATTTAAAAAAAATTAAATAATTTATTAAATTTAAAATACAAAGTACAAAAATCACAGTAATTCACTTACTACTGCAGAATTTCAGCATCTGTCCAACATTTAGTACCACCAATTCCAAAATTTGTATTAAATAAGAAATAAATCCAAATATTATAAAGTTTTGCCACAAGGTATATCACATACTCCGGTATCATCATACAAAATTTCACACCAAAATTCCAATCACATAAATTGCAGAAAATTTGGCAAAATCCCAATTTATTTTCAAATTCAGAAATTCTGCAGCATAAACAGTGTTCATTCAAAAATTCACCAAAAATCGGGTAAAACTACTAAAATCATGAAATTTAGTTCTGAAACCCTACACATACTGAAGTTTCACCATACCAAATTTCAAGCCCATACCTCAAGTGGAACCTCAAAAACAAAATTTCCAATTCTAGACTCAATCTAAAGAGGTTTAGGACTTGGGGTTTTGAGTTGTGGGTTACCTCACTCCAAGCTGTCCTTGCTCCAAATTCCTTACAAGGCTCAAGCCCTAGAATCCTTCACTTCTTCAACACTAAAGGCTCCCACTTGCATCAAGGAAATAGAGGAAAGAATTTGTGAGCTCAAGTGACTTGGTTCCTCATGGCATGCATGATCTTGTCCTAAATTTGGAGTTTGAGTGGGATTTTGGGTGAGATTGAGAGAGAGAGCTTAGGGTTCTTTGTTTATTTGGTGAGAAGAAGATGAGAGTGTGAAGTGTGTGTGTGAGTGTCGTGTGAGAGGGAGAGGGAAGGAGAGTAAAGTGATCTTGTGTACACAAAGACCATATTACCCCTCCAATAAGCCCCCAATTCCATCCTTGCCCTTTTAAATAAAATAATTTAATAAATTAAATATATGCGTTTTCTTTTATTTAGTAAAAAATACACTATTTTTGAAGTGTATAGTACACGATTTCTAGAAACAAATGTTTATATTTTAAAAATACAAAAAAATAGTGAAAATTAAACTAGAAAACACATGGTGAAAAATACATTTTTGACAAAAAAATCAAATAATTTAATGAATTTAAAATATGCGTTTTCATTTATTTAGTAAAATGCACATTATTTTTCAAGTGTAATGTACACGATTTCTAGAAACAAATGTTGATATTTTAAAAATATATTAAATTAGTGTAAATTAAGCTAGAAACTTAATGGTGAACAATACATTGTTGTCAAAAAAATCAAATAATTTGATAAATTTAAAATATGTGTTTTCATTTTTATAGTTAAAAACATCCTATTTTTAAAGTGTATAATACACAATTTCTATAAAAAAAATTTGATATTTTAAAAATATAAAAAATAGTTTAAATTAAGCTAGAAACTTCATGGTAAACTATACATTGATTTAAAAAAAAATTAAAAAATTTAGTAAATTAAAAAAATAGTGTAAATTTACCTAGAAAATTTATGGTGAAAAATACATTGTTGTCAAACAAATCAAATAATTTAATAAATTTAAATATCTTTTTTCATTTTTTAAGTTAAAAACACTCTATTTTTAAAGTGTATAGTACACGATTTCTAAAAAAAAATGTTACTATTTTAAAAATATAAAAAAATATAAATTACGCTAGAAACTTCATGGTAAACAATACATTGAATTTAAAAAATTTAAATAATTCTATAAATTTAAAATCTGCATTTTCCTTTTTAAAGTTAAAAACACCCTATATTTCAAGTCTATAGTACACGAATTCTACAAACAAATGTTGCAATTTTAAAAATATAAAAAAATAGTATAAATTACGCTAGAAACTTCATGGTAAACAATGCATTGTTATCAAAAAAATAAAATAATTTAATAAATTAAAAATATGCTTTTTCATTTTTAAAGTAAAAAAAACCCTATATTTCAAGTCTATAGTACACGATTTCTATAAACAAATCTTGCAATTTTATAAATATAGAAATTGTGTATATTCAGCTAGACACTTCATGGTAAACTATACATTGTTGTAAAAAGAATCAAATAATCTAATAAATTTAAAATATGCATTTTCATTATTTTAGTGAAAAACACACTATTTTTAAAGTGCATAGTACTCGATTTCTAGAAACAAATGTTGATATTTTAAAAATATAAAAAAAATAGTGTAAATTCAGCTAAAACTTCATGGCAAAAAATATATTTTTGATAAAAAAATAAAATAATTTAATAAATTTAAAATATGCGTTTTCATTTTTAAAGTAAAAAACACCCTATATTTCAAGTCTATTGTACATGATTGCTACAAACAAATGTTGCAATTAAAAAATATAAAAAAATGTGTAAAATAAGATAGAAACTTCATGGTAAGCAATACATTGATTTCAAAAAAATCAAATAATTTAATAAATTTAAAATATGCGTTTTCATTTTTTTAGTAAAAAACACCCTACTTTTAAAGTGTATAGTACACGATTTCTAGAAAAAAATGTTTATATTTTAAAAATCAATTTTTTTATGTAAGTTATGCTAGAAACTTTATGATGAACAATACATCATTGACAAAAAATCAAATAATTTAATAAATTTAAAATATGTGTTTTCATTTTTTTTGCTAAAAACACCCTATTTTTCAAGTGTATAGTACACGATTTCTAAAAACAAATGTTGCAATTTTAAAAAGATAAAAATTTTTGTAAATTAAGCAATAAACTACATGGTAAACAATACATTGAATTTAAAAAAATAGTATAAATTACGCTAGAAACTTCATGCTAAACAATGCATTGTTGTCAAAAAAATCAAATAATTTAATAAATTAAAAATATGCGTTTTCATTTTTAAAGTAAAAAACACCCTATATTTCAAGTCTATAGTACACGATTTCTATAAACAAGTCTTGCAATTTTATAAATATAGAAATTGTGTATATTCAGCTAGACACTTCATGGTAAACAATACATTGTTGTAAAAAGAATCAAATAATCTAATAAATTTAAAATATGTATTTTCATTATTTTAGTGAAAAACACACTATTTTTAAAGTGTATAGTACACGATTTCTAGAAACAAATGTTGATATTTTAAAAATATAAAAAAATAGTGTAAATTAAGCTAAAACTTCATGGCAAACAATATATTGTTGATAAAAAAATAAAATAATTTAATAAATTTAAAATATGCGTTTTCATTTTTAAAGTAAAAAACACCCTATATTTCAAGTCTATTGTACATGATTGCTACAAACAAATGTTGCAATTAAAAAATATAAAAAAATGTGTAAAATAAGATAGAAACTTCATGGTAAGCAATACATTGATTTCAAAAAAATCAAATAATTTAATTAATTTAAAATATGCGTTTTCATTTTTTTAGTAAAAAACACCCTACTTTTAAAGTGTATAGTACACGATTTCTAGAAAAAAATGTTTATATTTTAAAAATAATTTTTTTTATGTAAGTTATGCTAGAAACTTTATGATGAACAATACATCATTGACAAAAAATCAAATAATTTAATAAATTTAAAATATGTGTTTTCATTTTTTTTGCTAAAAACACCCTATTTTTCAAGTGTATAGTACACGATTTCTAAAAACAAATGTTGCAATTTTAAAAAGATAAAAATTTTTCTAAATTAAGCAATAAACTTCATGGTAAACAATACATTGAATTTAAAAAATTTAAATAATTCTATAAATTTAAAATCTGCATTTTCCTTTTTAAAGTTAAAAACACTCTATATTTCAAGTCTATAGTACACGAATTCTACAAACAAATGTTGCAATTTTAAAAATATAAAAAAATAGTATAAATTACGCTAGAAACTTCATGGTTAACAATGCATTGTTGTCAAAAAAATCAAATAATTTAATAAATTAAAAATATGCTTTTTCATTTTTAAAGTAAAAAACACCCTATATTTCAAGTCTATAGTACACGATTTCTATAAACAAATCTTGCAATTTTATAAATATAGAAATTGTGTATATTCAGCTAGACACTTCATGGTAAACAATACATTGTTGTAAAAAGAATCAAATAATCTAATAAATTTAAAATATGCATTTTCATTATTTTAGTGAAAAACACACTATTTTTAAATTGCATAGTACACGATTTCTAGAAACAAATGTTGATATTTTAAAAATATAAAAAAAATAGTGTAAATTCAGCTAAAACTTCATGGCAAAAAATATATTGTTGATAAAAAAATAAAATAATTTAATAAATTTAAAATATGCGTTTTCATTTTTAAAGTAAAAAACACCCTATATTTCAAGTCTATTGTACATGATTGCTACAAACAAATGTTGCAATTAAAAAATATAAAAAAATGTGTAAAATAAGATAGAAAATTCATGGTAAGCAATACATTGATTTCAAAAAAATCAAATAATTTAATTAATTTAAAATATGCGTTTTAATTTTTTTAGTAAAAAACACTCTACTTTTAAAGTGTATAGTACACGATTTCTAGAAAAAAATGTTTATATTTTAAAAATCAATTTTTTTATGTAAGTTATGCTAGAAACTTTATGATGAACAATACATCATTGACAAAAAATCAAATAATTTAATAAATTTAAAATATGTGTTTTCATTTTTTTTGCTAAAAACACCCTATTTTTCAAGTGTATAGTACACGATTTCTAAAAACAAATGTTGCAATTTTAAAAAGATAAAAATTTTTGTAAATTAAGCAATAAACTACATGGTAAACAATACATTCAATTTAAAAAAATAGTATAAATTACGCTAGAAACTTCATGGTAAACAATTCATTGTTGTCAAAAAAATCAAATAATTTAATAAATTAAAAATATGGGTTTTCATTTTTAAAGTAAAAAACACCCTATATTTCAAGTCTATAGTACACGATTTCTATAAACAAATCTTGCAATTTTATAAATATAGAAATTGTGTATATTCAACTAGACACTTCATGGTAAACAATACATTGTTGTAAAAAGAATCAAATAATCTAATAAATTTAAAATATGCTTTTTCATTATTTTAGTGAAAAACACACTATTTTTAAAGTGCATAGTACACGATTTCTAGAAACAAATGTTGATATTTTAAAAATATAAAAAAAATAGTGTAAATTCAGCTAAAACTTCATGGCAAAAAATATATTGTTGATAAAAAAATAAAATAATTTAATAAATTTAAAATATGCGTTTTCATTTTTAAAGTAAAAAACACCCTATATTTCAAGTCTATTGTACATGATTGTTACAAACAAATGTTGCAATTAAAAAATATTAAAAAATGTGTAAAATAAGATAGAAACTTCATGGTAAGCAATACATTGATTTCAAAAAAATCAAATAATTTAATTAATTTAAAATATGCGTTTTCATTTTTTTAGTAAAAAACACCCTACTTTTAAAGTGTATAGTACAAGATTTCTAGAAAAAAATGTTTATATTTTAAAAATCAATTTTTTTATGTAAGTTATGCTAGAAACATTATGATGAACAATACATCATTGACAAAAAATCAAATAATTTAATAAATTTAAAATATGTGTTTTCATTTTTTTTGCTAAAAACACCCTATTTTTCAAGTGTATAGTACACGATTTCTAAAAACAAATGTTGCAATTTTAAAAAGATAAAAATTTTTCTAAATTAAGCAATAAACTATATGGTAAACAATACATTGAATTTAAAAAAATAGTATAACTTACGCTAGAAACTTCATGGTAAACAATGCATTGTTGTCAAAAAAATCAAATAATTTAATAAATTAAAAATATGCGTTTTCAGTTTTAAAGTAAAAAACACCCTATATTTCAAGTCTATAGTACACGATTTCTATAAACAAATCTTGCAATTTTATAAATATAGAAATTGTGTATATTCAACTAGACACTTCATGGTAAACAATACATTGTTGTAAAAAGAATCAAATAATCTAATAAATTTAAAATATGCTTTTTCATTATTTTAGTGAAAAACACACTATTTTTAAAGTGCATAGTACACGATTTCTAGAAACAAATGTTGATATTTTAAAAATATAAAAAAAATAGTGTAAATTCAGCTAAAACTTCATGGCAAAAAATATATTGTTGATAAAAAAATAAAATAATTTAATAAATTTAAAATATGCGTTTTCATTTTTAAAGTAAAAAACACCCTATATTTCAAGTCTATTGTACATGATTGTTACAAACAAATGTTGCAATTAGAAAATATAAAAAAATGTGTAAAATAAGATAGAAACTTCATGGTAAGCAATACATTGATTTCAAAAAAATCAAATAATTTAATTAATTTAAAATATGCGTTTTCATTTTTTTAGTAAAAAACACCCTACTTTTAAAGTGTATAGTACAAGATTTCTAGAAAAAAATGTTTATATTTTAAAAATCAATTTTTTTATGTAAGTTATGCTAGAAACATTATGATGAACAATACATCATTGACAAAAAATCAAATAATTTAATAAATTTAAAATATGTGTTTTCATTTTTTTTGCTAAAAACACCCTATTTTTCAAGTGTATAGTACACGATTTCTAAAAACAAATGTTGCAATTTTAAAAAGATAAAAATTTTTCTAAATTAAGCAATAAACTATATGGTAAACAATACATTGAATTTAAAAAAATAGTATAACTTACGCTAGAAACTTCATGGTAAACAATGCATTGTTGTCAAAAAAATCAAATAATTTAATAAATTAAAAATATGCGTTTTCAGTTTTAAAGTAAAAAACACCCTATATTTCAAGTCTATAGTACACGATTTCTATAAACAAATCTTGAAATTTTATAAATATAGAAATTGTGTATATTCAGCTAGACACTTCATGGTAAACAATACATTGTTGTAAAAAGAATCAAATAATCTAATAAATTTAAAATATGCATTTTCATTATTTTAGTGAAAAACACACTATTTTTAAAGTGTATAGTACACGATTTCTAGAAACAAATGTTGAAATTTTAAAAATATAAAAAAATAGTGTAAATTAAGCTAAAACTTCATGGCAAACAATATATTGTTGATAAAAAAATAAAATAATTTAATAAATTTAAAATATGCGTTTTCATTTTTAAAGTAAAAAACACCCTATATTTCAAGTCTATTGTACATGATTGCTACAAACAAATGTTGCAATTAAAAAATATAAAAAAATGTGTAAAATAAGATAGAAACTTCATGGTAAGCAATACATTGATTTCAAAAAAATCAAATAATTTAATTAATTTAAAATATGCGTTTTCATTTTTTTAGTAAAAAACACCCTACTTTTAAAGTGTATAGTACACGATTTCTAGAAAAAAATGTTTATATTTTAAAAATAATTTTTTTTATGTAAGTTATGCTAGAAACTTTATGATGAACAATACATCATTGACAAAAAATCAAATAATTTAATAAATTTAAAATATGTGTTTTCATTTTTTTGCTAAAAACACCCTATTTTTCAAGTGTATAGTACACGATTTCTAAAAACAAATGTTGCAATTTTAAAAAGATAAAAATTTTTCTAAATTAAGCAATAAACTTCATGGTAAACAATACATTGAATTTAAAAAATTTAAATAATTCTATAAATTTAAAATCTGCATTTTCCTTTTTAAAGTTAAAAACACCCTATATTTCAAGTCTATAGTACACGAATTTTACAAACAAATGTTGCAATTTTAAAAATATAAAAAAATAGTATAAATTACGCTAGAAACTTCATGGTAAACAATGCATTGTTGTCAACAAAATCAAATAATTTAATAAATTAAAAATATGCTTTTTCATTTTTAAAGTAAAAAACACCCTATATTTCAAGTCTATAGTACCCGATTTCTATAAACAAATCTTGCAATTTTATAAATATAGAAATTGTGTATATTCAGCTAGACACTTCATGGTAAACAATACATTGTTGTAAAAAGAATCAAATAATCTAATAAATTTAAAATATGCATTTTCATTATTTTAGTGAAAAACACACTATTTTTAAAGTGCATAGTACACGATTTCTAGAAACAAATGTTGATATTTTAAAAATATAAAAAAAATAGTGTAAATTCAGCTAAAACTTCATGGCAAAAAATATATTGTTGATAAAAAAATAAAATAATTTAATAAATTTAAAATATGCGTTTTCATTTTTCAAGTAAAAAACACCCTATATTTCAAGTCTATGGTACATGATTGCTACAAACAAATGTTGCAATTAAAAAATATAAAAAAATGTGTAAAATAAGATAGAAACTTCATGGTAAACAATACATTGATTTCAAAAAAATCAAATAATTTAATTAATTTAAAATATGCATTTTCATTTTTTTAGTATAAAACACCCTACTTTTAAAGTGTATAGTACACGATTTCTAGAAAAAAATGTTTATATTTTAAAAATAACTTTTTTTTTGTAAGTTATGCTAGAAACTTTATGATGAACAATACATCATTGACAAAAAATCAAATAATTTAATAAATTTAAAATATGTGTTTTCATTTTTTTTCCTAAAAACACCCTATTTTTCAAGTGTATAGTACACGATTTCTAAAAACAAATGTTGCAATTTTAAAAAGATAAAAAATTTTGTAAATTAAGCAATAAACTTCATGGTAAACAATACATAGATTTTAAAATATTTAAATAATTCTATAAATTTAAAATCTGCATTTTCCTTTTTAAAGTTAAAAACACCCTATATTTCAAGGCTATAGTACACGAATTCTACAAACAAATGTTGCAATTTTAAAAATATAAAAAAATAGTATAAATTAAGCTAGAAATATCATGCTGAACAAAGCATTGTTGACAAAAAAATCAAATAATTTAATAAATTAAAAATATGCGTTTTCATTTTTAAATTAAAAAACACCCTATATTTCAAGTCTATAGTACACGATTTCTATAAAAAAATCTTGCAATTTTATAAATATAGAAATTGTGTATATTCAGCTAGACACTTCATGGTAAACAATACATTGTTGTAAAAAGAATCAAATAATCTAATAAATTTAAAATATGCATTTTCATTATTTTAGTGAAAAACACACTATTTTGAAAGTGTATAGTACACAATTTCTAGAAACAAATGTTGATCTTTTAAAAATATAAAAAAAATTGTGTAAATTAAGCTAAAACTTCATGGCAAACAATATATTGTTGATAAAAAAATAAAATAATTTAATAAATTTAAAATATGCGTTTTCATTTTTAAAGTAAAAAACACCCTATATTTCAAGTCTATTGTACATGATTTCTACAAACAAATGTTGCAATTAAAAAATATAAAAAAAATGAAGTAAGATAGAAACTTAATGGTAAACAATACATTGATTTCAAAAAAAATTAAATAATTTAATTAATTTAAAATCTGCGCTTTGATTTTTTTAGTAAAAACACCCTACTTTTCAAGTGTATAGTACACGATTTCTAGAAACAAATGTTTATATTTTAAAAATAAATTTTTATTTTGTAAATTATGCTAGAAACTTTATGATGAACAATACATCGTTGACAAATATTCAAATAATTTAATAAACTTAAAATATGCGTTTTCATTTTTTTTTGTTAAAAACACCCTATTTTTCAAGTGTATAGTACACGATTTCTACAAACAAATGTTGCAATTTTAAAAAGATAAAATTTTTTGTTAATTAAGCAACAAACTTCATGGTAAACAATACATTGATTTTAAAAAATTTAAATAATTCTATAAATTTAAAATCTGCGTTTTCCTTTTTAAAGTTAAAAACACCGTATATTTCAAGTCTATAGTACACGATTTCTACAAATAAACGTTGCAATTTTAAAAATATAAAAAAATAGTATAAATTAAGCTAGAAATATCATAGTGAACAATGCATTGTTGTCAAAAAAATCAAATAATTTAATAAATTGAAAATATGCGTTTTCATTTTTACAGTAAAAAACACCCTATATTTCAAGTCTATAGTACACGATTTCTACAAACAAATATTGCAATTTTATAAATATAGAAATTGTGTATATTCAGCTAGACACTTCATGGTAAACAATACATTGTTGTAAAAAAAATCAAACAATCTAATCAATTTAAAATATGCGTTTTCATTATTTTAGTAAAAAACACACTATTTTTCAAGTGTATAGTACACAATTTCTAGAAACAAATGTTGATATTTTAAAAATATAAAAGAAAAAGTGTAAATCAAGCTTGAAACTTCATTGTGAACAATACATTGTTGATAAAAAAATAAAATAATTTAATAAATTTAAAATATGCGTTTTCATTTTTAAAGTAAAAAACACCCTATTTTTAAAGTACATGATTTCTACAAACAAATATTGCCATTTAAAAATATAAAAAAATGTGTGAATTAAGCTAGAAACTTCATGGTAAACAATACATTGATTTCACAAAAAATTAATTAATTTAATAAATTTAAATTTTGCGTTTTCATTTTTTTTAGAAAAAAACACCCTACTTTACAAGTGTATATAGTACACGATTTCTAGAAATAAATGTTTATATTTTAAAAATATAAAAAAATATTGTAAATTAAGCTGGAAATTACATGATGAACAATACATTGTTCACAAAAAATCGAATAATTTAATAAATTTAAAATATGCATTTTCATTTTTTTAATTAAAAACACCCTATTTTTCAAGTGTATAGTACACGATTTCTAGAAACAAATTTTGATATTTTAAAAATATAAAAAATAGTGTAAATTAAGCAAGAAACTTCTTGGTGAACAATACATTGTTGTCAGAAAATTCAAATAATTTAAAAAATTTAAAATATGCGTTTTGATTTTTAAAGTAAAAAACACTCTATTTTTCAAGTGTATACTAGATGATTTCTAGAAACAAATGTTGCATTTTTAAAAATAAAAAAAATTATGTAAATTAAGCTAGAAACTTCATGGTAAACAATATATTGAGTTCAAAAAAAATTAAATAATTTAATAAATTTACAATATGCGTTTTGATTTTTAAAGTAAAAAACACCCTATATATCAAGTCTATAGTACACGATTTCTACAAACAAATGTTGCAATTTTAAAAATATAAAAATTGTGCAAATTAAGCTAGAAAATTCATGGTAAATAATACATTGTTATTAAAGAAATAAATTAATTTAATAAATTTAAAATATGTGTTTTCAATTTTTTAGTAAAAAACACATTATTTTTCAAGTGTATGGTACACGATTTCTAGAAACAAATGTTGATATGTTTAAAATATAAAAAATAAGTGTAAATTAAGCTAGAAACTTCATGGTGAACAATACATTGTTGACAAAAAAATCAAATAATTTAATAAATTTAATATATGCGTTTTCATTTTTTTTGTTAAAAACACCTTATTTTTCAAGTGTATAGTACACAATTTCTAGAAACAAATGTTGATATTTTAAAAATATAAAAAATAGTGTAAATTAAGCTAGAAACTTCTTGGTGAACAATACATTGTTTTGACAAAAATCAAATAATTTAATAAATTTAAAATATGATTTTTGATTTTTAAAGTAAAAAACACCATATTTTTCAAGTGTATAGTACACGATTTCGAGAAACAAATGTTGATATTTTAAAAATATAAAACAAAAGTTTAAACTAAGCTAGAAACTTCATGGTAAACAATATATTGAGTTCAAAAAAAATTTAATAATTTAATAAATTTAAAATATGCGTTTTGATTTTTAAAGTAAAAAACCCCCTATATTTCAAGTCTATAGTGCACGATTTCTACAAATAAATGTTGCAATTTTAAAAATATAAAAAATTCTGTAAATTAACCTAGAAACTTCATGGTAAACAATACATTGTTGTTAAAAAAATCAAATAGTTTAATAAATTAAAAATATGCATTTTCATTTTTTTAGTAAAAAACACATTATTTTTCAAGTGTATAGTACACGATTTCTAGAAACAAATGTTGATCTTTTAAAATTATAAAAAAGAGTGTAAATTAAGCTAGAAAATTCTTTGTGAACAATACATTGTTGACAAAAAAGCAAATAATTTAATAAAGTTAAAATATGCGTTTTAATTTTTTTAGTTAAAAACACCATATTTTTGAAGTGTACAGTACATGATTTCTAGAATCAAATGTTGATACTTTAAAAATATAACAAATAGTGTAAATTAAGCTAGAAACTTCTTGGTGAACAATACATTTTTGTCAAAAAATTAAAATAATTTAATAAATTTAAAATATGCATTTCCATTTTTAAAGTAAAAAACACCCTATTTTTCAAGTGTATAGTACCCGATTTCTAGAAACAAATGTTGATATTTTAAAAATATAAAAAAAATAGTGTAAATTAATCTAGAATATTCATGGTGAACAATAAATTGTTGACAAAAAAATCAAATAATTTAATAAATTTAAAATATGCGTTTTCATTTTTTTTTGTTAAAAACACCCTATTTTCAAGTGTATTGTAACACCTTATTTTGTAGACCGTTTTTTTTTTTCATATACAAGCGGAAGCTCAAATTTACTACACAATGTATAATAATAATTACAGTCCTTTTTAACTTAAACAAATTCCTATCCATCTGAACAAATAAATACTTGAACATAAAACTTAGGTTCGCCATGTCTGTTATACCTAAGAAAACCTTGAGACTTTTCTCATCCGTAGCTATAGCTGCTTAATCTTCTGATATCTGCAATACTGAGACCGTCAGTTATATATAAAACATATAACCAAGTAACCCCCGGTCTAACTAAAAACATTATAAATCAGTATTGCAAGCCTAACATATTCATAACACATTCAAACAAAAGAATACATACAAATACAATTTAATTCATATGCATAAAGGTCATGAATCTCATTACATTTCCTTTCAATTCATTTGGTCATGAATCACATTACATTCCATTTTAATTCATTTTGAATCACATTACATTTCATTTCTTTTCATCTTTTAACGGGAGTCCAATGCAATAGATCTCCACCATAGGTACCTTGGCAGAAAGGCATAATTTGAGCTCACTGATACCCCCGATAAGCATCCCTACCTGAATCTTTGGGGCACTGTCAGGCTATCTTAACCCCTTTCGGGATAGCCTATGACTATCTTGACCCCTTTCGGGATAGTCATTAAATTTTCTTAGGCCATCTTAACCCCATTTTCTAGGAGACCCTACTTCTTCAGGCCATCTTAACCCCATCTCTAGGAGACCCTACATTTCATTTTCATGCTTGACCACTTACCTGGTATACTACCGGTGGGATTCATTCATTATCATTTCATATTACATGTTATCATGCATTCAATAATCATCTTCATCTCAATTGCATTTAACATGTTTCCACATTCATCATTCATGACATCTCAATTACTTTAAACATCAACCAATAGGATAGCCATTCATATCATGCATTAGACATTCATCATACATGTCATAACACATACCACAACATCTCTATGTTCCTATTGCATGTTTATAAGTCACATGAACCTAATTTCATTCATTCCTATCCTAGAAATGGATTCATGATATTTACATTGCAATTTGTTTGAATGTAGGAATAAGCATGGTTCGTGTTGATCATTGAAGATTAGACTTAAAGAATGAAGCTAGAGATGAAAGAAGTTGATGAATGAAGGCTAGAAAGGTGTGGGATTGAATTTCTCCCCCAGCTGTGTGTAACGCCCCAATTTATACTAAGCGGAATGAGTTATTCAATTAAAGTTATTAAGGCTAATTCATCATACTTGTATCGAGAGGTTAAATTTCGAGTTAAATTTTTCGAAACTTAATAGTTGTATATTCGAAACGGTAATGAGACCTAGTCGAATGAAAGTTTAGATTTGGTAACTAACACACATATGATAAGTTAATATAACATAGATATATTAATTAGTCAGATAACAAACATAAATTACTGGGAATCCTAGACGACATGACAAAAAAAATACTCTACCACTCGAAGAGTAGAAGATGTCGCACACAGGAAATGCACTGATCAAATATTACAGCCACCCAAAATGTCTTAACGAAAATATAACTAAATAAAGGACGCTGCATTCTCCATCCCAGTATCTTCACTCGGATCACTCTCAGGAGAGCTCTCCCTAGGCGAGTTGAAGAACCAACCCTGGCCACCAGAGTACTGCTCCACAAGAGACGGAGTGAAATAAGAAAGATGAGAAGCGGGTCGGAACGCTGCGGGTACAGGCATGAGACCAGGGGGTGTCCGAATAACCAACGTCAAGGTTGCTCCAATGTAAGTAGGCCGGAGCATCGGTAGTGACGGATGAGATATCCAGAAGGATACTTTTCCTACAAAAGTGGACGTCCCACGAGACACATCATGCTCCCAGTAGCCAAATTCAATCGGACAGTTGATTTCCAAGAGGGTCTCTCGAGCCGCCATCTATTGTATCGCGTAATAGATATATACATAGACAGATAAATACAACACAAAACAGAGGAGTGAGATACAGCAATGTTTGGTAGAAGTAGAGTCAGGATATTTAGATTTTTAAACAGAAAATCCATAATAGCTTACAATTGATATTCTCACTCGTAACATCACACAACATGCACATTCAAGGATACCATAACGCATGAGACTCCAAAAAAAAGAAAAAAAAACGACATCATCGCTAGCGACTCTTTCTATTAAGGAGGTGACCGGGAGTCATACTTCGTTCGTACAAGTCCATGTACCTCAGTACTCTCCACCGATCCAGAATATACTTAGAGACGTGTCGAGGTAACCGAGCTTTTTCAGTGAGTAGCCCGACATCGGGGAGCTACCACCGAGTCCCCTAGGCATCTCACACTCTGGTTAAAGCCCCCAAAGGCCGAACCCACTCCCTAGAGTATAACGTTATTGTGCCAACGCACCACTTTTACCTTTTATTCCTCCTTAATAGAAGTTTTCGAAAATACTATTTTCAAAACATACAATCTCAAGGTGTTTTAGTACTTTTAAGCATAGTTTATCACAAGGATTCAACCAAGTTCACATCCCATCCATACAACTAGGCTCAAACAACATTTTGCAAAAAAATTACTAATCACACCACCTTGTCAAATCCTTTACCACAGATTTCAGTTTAATTCCCAAAAACAAAGCAATTATCATGGTATTCATATAATACTCCTAATAGGGAGAATACACCTTTAAAAGTCATATATTCAATTTTCACATTTTCTATATTCATCTTTTGTCAGTTAGGCCTTTATTAACTTCTACTATTAACACCATTGTTTGAAATTTACTTTAGTCCTTCTAGACATATTATCATTTAAACCATATCCAAAAATTATAGGAATTTATAAATAAGTCCAAAACAACCATTTAGCCTTGAAAACATCATTAACATCTTAAAAATGATTTATTTGGTATTAAAAAGCTCATAAATTTTGAATATTCAAAAGTGGAAAGAAAAGTGGTTTTTCCTTTGTTTCAGTGACTCTTCAGCATGTTGTCCTTTCTTGAAAAGGGGTAAAATAAATATTAAACGATTTTATTTGGTCCCCAATTAATTTATACAGTTACTTCATAGGGTTAGGGTCAAAATAGAATTTTTCCAGAATTTTTTTTTTAAAATACTTAAGATGGCCAGAAAAATCCTTCTTTCAAACTGTACATGATCTGGCAGTAGCTAGTCTAAAAAGTATAATAAATTCATACGTGCCCAGAAAAATATGAATTTTTGACATGATATAGTAGATATATTAACACACCACATATAAATTTTTCAAGAATTTTTGAGTAGTAATACCGTGCGAAATATTTTCTCAAAGTTACAACTTTTTCCCAGCAAAACAGGAAACTACAGTAACAGGATCTTCATCTTCAACGATTTTTATAAAATCACTCAGTTACTAAAAATTTATGAAACCAACCTAGAAATGATCCTCTTTGAGTCTAGTTTTTCATAAAAATTTTCCTAAGTTAAATCCGTTTCCCAAATGGTGCAGAAAAACCAAAACGTTCTGACTGTTCCAGAAATGACCTTGTGTCACTCAAAAATCCATATAAAATCAAACACAAGATCAAAAATTACAAATGATACTAATCTGGAAAGATAACACACAGATATATCATCATACAAATTTTCGTACGCATCTAAACAGAATAAGAGCTTTAATGATACGCACGAAGTAACTCTAATAGCATGAACTCACCAGACAGAATAGAGCAATAATGTTTTAAGAATCAAAATAAGGTCTTAACATCATCCAAAAATTATGAAACTTTACCAGTAGTTAAAACACATCTTAAAATGATTTTTAAGCATGGAGCTGAATTATCCAATGATCAATTCCCAAAATATGGGCTCTAAATCAACAGGCATAAGACAGAACCAGCTTTGAAAGTTAATGAATGAAGAGGGTCTAGGGCCAACCCTCACCCAAATACCCAACTAAATTCTACACTAAGCTATTCTCACTTCCCCTTACCAAGGTTATCTTCAAGGATTAAAGGGGTTGATGAAGGGTAGAGCTTCCAAAGTTATCACTATAAGCAACACCAATTTTGGACTCAAGAAAATTTTAGAGAGAAAGGAGAAGAGAAGCTTGTGTTTTGGTGTGTTTGGAAGGGAAGTAGAGTCCCCTATTTATAGAGGAAGTGGGCTGAGTTGTTTTGAGGGGTCTTGGAGTGTTTGAAGAGCTTTGTTGAATAGTTGAGGGGTACATGAAGGCATGGTGTGAATAGTTGGAGTGGTTGAAGCAAATCAAGTTCCCTATGTCTAGGGTATGGTTTGACCACATGGAGAGTATGGAGTGTTAGAGAGATTTGTCTTTTATTGATTAATATTCTAGAATGTAGATATGTTTGGAATAACTGGTATATTTCGATTGTTATGCGTGCACTATAAAATTAAAAACGCAACCAAAAATTCTAGAATTAAAATATATCGTTCTCCAATATTTTCTAATCATATAATCGGAATTGAAATATTTTTCTAGCGGAATAATTTCCTATTTAGTAATTAATTAGCAAAATTGAGAGTGTTACACTGTGCGCACACTTTGCTCAGCTGTGTGCACCTTAATTCCCCCTGGAGCTGCTGCCCAATCTTGTGCGCACAGCCCAGGGACGTGTGTGCACACCCCGTTCGTAATTTGGCCATAACTTGCGTTGTAGACCTCCAAATTGGGTAAAATCAAGGGCAAATGAAAGACAATAAAATTATCTACAACTTTTGTTCAGAACCTAAAATCTGAATCAATCATATTCTAGTAGATAATTTTACTTGAATCCACCTGCCCATGTGAAAAACCCAAATCTGGCAGCTCTTAGTATCTTGCCTATAACGCAAGTTATACAACTTGGATTTTGGTGAGACTTGTGGAATTACAAAGCTAACAAAACTAACTACAACTTTGTAAGTGACCACGAAACCAAAATCTAAATAAAACCAAGTCAAATAATCAGCTCAATCTGTGCCAAAATCCAGCCAAAACAGGGGAAAAGACATTGATAAACTTTTTACAAATTAATTTCTATCTTACATCTCAATTCATCAAATATCATACCAAATGAATATAATTCATTATAACTCATTCAAGGATCAATTTACAAACATAGCCAAAGTCCAATTTCATCAATTTAAACCTCACCAACATTTTACACATTTCATATCCCAAATTAACCCATCAAGTTTCATAAGGATTTTACTAAACTTCAAACATCAAGGAACATCATAGTTCAATCATCTTCAAATTCATGCATTCAATGTATCAATAAAATCATATTCAATCAAGATCACCTTCACACTTCAAGAACACAAGAAACAATTAATGTTAATTGAACACCAATTTCCATGCAACCTAAATTCTTGTCATCTAACCAAATCAAATCCAAAACCTAACATCATACCATCATTTATTTCCTAATTGCCCTAATTGGGGGTTTTATGTTTGGGGTTACCTTAGAATTGGAGCTCTAAACTCAATCTCTAAATTCTGCCGTGGAAGATTCTAAACCGATAGAATTGGAGTTCCTGATGCGTAGATCATTTTCTTCAACTGCTCCGGTGGCAACCGGCAGCCGGAAGGCCACCATGCAACCACCTAAAGTGGTGGCTCTTCCTCACTTTCTCTTTTCTCTCTCGCCACCCCCTTCCAATTTCTTATTTTTTGATTGTGTTTGATGTGTTGCCGTGAGGGAGAGTCAGTGAGTGCTATGAGGGTGTGTGATTAGGTGAGGTAGGATGCATAGTAAGAGCGTGGACCTTAGTTTTAATTTATTAAAAATTGCACTTAAGTCCTTGTATTTATAAAATTTAATAAAAGTCCAAATAACTCAATAGAAATAGAAACCACAAGGACTTAATTACAAATCTCTAATGTTATATTTTAATACCCTAAGCCCACCTTGCTACATTTTTAATTTTCTAGTTATATTTATATCATAACCTAGTCCTTTTCCCCTAATCTTATATGCTTTATAATTCATTTTAGTTCCCTAAATTCCTTAACTTTTCTAAAATAACCCCCTT
The DNA here is from genome assembly GCA_037177725.1 of Cyamopsis tetragonoloba. Taxonomy (NCBI): domain Eukaryota; kingdom Viridiplantae; phylum Streptophyta; class Magnoliopsida; order Fabales; family Fabaceae; genus Cyamopsis; species Cyamopsis tetragonoloba. The sequence goes on from CM074120.1 coordinate 30,268,570, forward strand.
AAGGAAACAATTGTGAATTTAAATACTTTACTCCAGAAACTTTGAAATTTGGGATGTTACATGTGTAGTACACAATTTCTAGAAATAAATGTTGATATTCTAAAAATATAAAAAATAGTGTAAATTAAGCTAGAAACTTCTAGGTGAACAACACATTGTTGTAAAAATAATCAAATAATTTAAAAAATTTAAAATATGCGTTTTGATTTTTAAAGTAAAAAACGCCCTATTTTTCAAGTGTATAGTACACGATTTCTAGAAACAAATGTTGATATTTTTAAAATAAAAAAAATAGTATAAATTAAGCTAGAAACTTCATGGTGAACAATAAATTGTTGTCAAAAAAATCAAATAATTTAATAAATTTAAATATGCGTTTTCATTTTTAAAGTAAAAAACAGCTTATATTTCAAGTCTATAGTACATGATTTCTACAAACAAATGTTTCAATTTAAAAAATATAAAAAATTGTTTAAACTAAGCTAGAAACTTCATGGTAAACTATACATTGTTTTCAAAAAAATCAAATAATTTAAAAAATTTAAAATATGTGTTTTCATTTTTTTAGTAAAAAAACATTATTTTTCAAGTTTATATAGTACACGATTTCTAAAAACAAATGTTGATAGTTTATAAATATAAAAAACAAGTGTAAATTAAGCTAGAAACTTCATGGTGAACAATACATTGTTGTCAAAAAATCAAAAAATTTAATAGATTTAAAATTTGCATTTTCATTTTAAAAGTAAAAAACACCCTATATTTCAAGTCTATAAAAAATGTTGCAATTTTAAAAATATAAAAAATTATGTAAATTAAGCTAGAAACTTCATGGTAAACAATACATTGATTTCAAAAAATATTAAATAATTCAATAAATTTAAATTATGCGTTTTCATTTTTAAAGTAAAAAACACCCTACTTTTCAAGTGTATATTACACGATTTATAGAAACAAATGTTGATATTTTAAAAATATAAAAAAATAATGTAAATTAAGCTAGAAAATTCATGATGAAAAATACATTGTTGTAAAAAAAATCAAATAATTTAATAAATTTAAAATATGCGTTTTCATTTATAAAGTAATAAACACCCTATATTTCAACTCTATACACTTGAAAAGTAGGGTGTTTTTTACTAAAAAAATGAAAACGCATATTTTAAATTTATTAAATTATTTAAGCTTTTTTAAATCAATTAATTTTTTACCATCAATTTTCTAGCTTAATTATCACATTTTTTTTTTAAAATTGAAACATTTGTTTGTAGAAATCGTGTACTATAGACTTAAAATATAGGGTGTTTTTTACTTTAAAAATAAAAAGGCATATTATAAATTTATTAGATTATTTGATTTTTTAACAACAATGTATTGTTTACCATGAAGTTTCTAGCTTACTTTACACAATTTTTTATATATTTAAAATTGCAACATTTGTTTGTAGAAATCGTGTACTATAGACTTGAAATATAGGGTGTTTTTTACTTTAAAAAATGCATATTTTAAATTTATTAAATGATTTATTTTTTTTGACAACAATGTATTTTTCACCATGATATTTCTAGCTTAGTGTACATGATTTTTTTATAATTTTAAAATTGCAACATTTGTTTGTAGAAATCGTGTACTATAGACATTGAAATATAGGGTATTTTTTACTTCACAAAGGAAAATGCATATTTTAAATTTATTAAATTATATAATTTTTTTTAAATCAATGTATTGTTTAACATGAAGTTTCTAGCTTAATTTACATAATTTTTTATATTTTTAAAATTGCAACATTTGTTTCTAGAAATCGTGTACTATAGACTTGAAATATAGGGTGTTTTTTACTTTAAAAATGAAAACACATATTTTAAATTTATTAAATTATTTAAATTTTTTTAAATAAATGTATTGTTTACCATTAAGTTTCTAGATTAATTTAAAATTTTTTTTATATTTTTAAAATTGCAACATTTGTTTTGTAGAAATCGTGTACTATAGTATTGAAATATAGGTTGTTTTTTACTTTAAAAATGAAAATGCATATTTTAAATTTATTAAATTATTTGATTTTTTTACAAAAGTTTCTTGTTCACCATGATGTTTCTAGCTTAATTTACACTATTTTTTTATATTTTTAAAATATCAACATTTTTTTTCTAGAAATCGTGTACTATACAATTGAAAAATAGTTTGTTTTTTACTAAAAATATGAAAACGCATATTTTAAATTTATTTAAATATTTTCTTATTTTGTCAACAATGTATTTTTCATCATGACATTTCTATCTTAATTTACACTATTTTTTTATATTTTTAAAATATCAACATTTGTTTGTAGAAATCGTGTTCTATAATACACTTTAAAAATAGTGTGATTTTTACTAAAAAAATGAAAAAGCATATTTTCAATTTACTAAATTATTATATTTTTTTGACAACAATGTATTATTCACCAAGAAGTTTCTATCTTAATTTACACTATTTTTTATATTTTTAAAATATCAAACATTTTTTTCTAGAAATGATATACTATACACTTGAAAAATAGGGTGCTATTAACGAAAAAAATGAAAACGCATATTTTAAATTTATTAAATTATTTGATTTTTTTGACAACAATGTATTTTTCACCATGAATTTTCTAGCTTAATTTACTCTACTTTTTTATATTTTTGAAATATCAACATTTGATTCTAGAAATCCTGTATTATATACACTTTAAAAATAGTGTGTTTTTTCTAAAAAAATTTAAAACGCATATATAAATTTATTTGTTTACCATGAAGTTTCTAGCTTAATTTGCACAATTTTTTTATATTTTTAAAATTGCAACATTTGTTTGTAGAAATCGTGCACTGACTTGAAATATAGGGTGTTTTTTACTTTAAAAATGAAAACGCATATTTTAAATTAATTAAATTATTTAATTTTTTTGAAATCAATGTATTGTTTACCATGAAGTTCCTATCTTTATTTACACATTTTTTTATATTTTTAAATTGCAACATTTGTTTGTAGAAATCATGTATAATAGGCTTGAAATATAGGGTGTTTTTTACTTTAAAAATGAAAACGAATATTTTAAATTTATTAAATTATTTGATTAATTTAACAACAATGTATAGTTTACCATGAAGTTTTTAGCTTATTTTATACAATTTTTTATATTTTTAAAATTGAAACATTTGTTTGTAGAAATCGTGTACTATACACTTGAAAAATAAGGTGTTTTAAACTAAAAAAAATGAAAACGCATATTTTAAATTTATTAAATTATTTGATTTTTTTACAACAGTTTCGTGTTCACCATTAGGTTTCTAGATTTATTTACACTATTTTTTATATTTTTAAAATATCAACATTTGTTTCTAGAAATCGTGTACTATACACTTGAAAAATAGTTTGTTTTAGACTAAAAAAACGAAAACGCATATTTTAAATTTATTAAATTATTTTATTTTTTTAATAACTATGAATTGTTTACCATGAAGTTTCTAGCTTAATTTGCACAATTTTTATATTTTTAAAATTGTAACATTTGTTTGTAGAAATCGTGTACTATATACACTTGAAAAATAGGGTGTTTTTAACTAAAAAAATGAAAACGCATATTTTAAATTCATTCAATTATTTAATTTTTTTGACAACAATGTATTTTTTATCATGAAGTTTCTAATTTAAATTAATCAATTTTTAATATTTTTAAAATTGCAACATTTGTTTGTAGAAATTATGTACTATACACTTGAAAAATATAGTGTGTTTTACTAAAAAATTGAAAAAGCATATTTAAAATTTATTAAATAATGTAATTTTTTTCAAAATTAATGTATTGTTTATCATCAAGTTTTTAGCTTATTTTACACAGTTTTTTATATTTTTAAAATTGCAACATTTGTTTGTTGAAATCGTGTAATATAGACTTGAAATATAGGGTGTTTTTTACTTTAAAAATCAAAACTCATATTTTAAATTTATTAAATAATTATATTTTTAAAATATCAAACATTTTTTTTCTAGAAATCATGTTTAATACACTGAAAAAATAGGGTGTTTTTAATTAAAAAAATGAAAGCGGATATTTTAAATTTATTTAATTATTTTATTTTTTTGACAACAATGTATTTTTCACCATGTATTTTCTAGCTTAATTTATACTGTAACACCTAATATTTTCAAGAATATATATATATATTTTTAACATAACCATCATTTGAAGTTCAACGAGTAATGATGAATAAGTGTGTAGTACATCAACAAATCCAAAATACCAGTTATACATAATTAAGTATATTGCGAGTCTAAGAGAGAGAAGCCATAACTAGGTAGCTATATATTACAATTTGTACAACAAAATGAATGTGCTACCTAAAATCAAAACACTAAATCTCCAGCCACGTGCTCAAGACAAGCTAGTCCTTATCGCCTCCGGTACCTACAACACTATAACCGTCAGTTACAAGATTACATGTAACCGAGTAACCCCCGGTTGTAAACAAATAGTTTTCAAGTACTGCAGCCAGTACTAACTGGAAAATCCCCACAATCACTTAATACTATCAAGCAATTAAGCAAACATTTACATGTCTCATGCATCATTAACATCTTAGCTAATAACAAGCCTCAATCGTCATTTACACAAGCGAATAACACGCACATAATCATAAATGACACACATGCGAAAAACACGCACCCTACTCGATTTACTTTACCACATTGAGTATTTTTCTTTTTAAAGGGTAATCCCCGTGCACGGGGCACCACCACGCGCTGCATCAAGGCGCCATGAGCTCAAACCCCTCAGGACAGGTGCCCCCATCCTGAGGCCAATGCCACCTCTTTACTTGTGGAGTTTCCGCTCCACCCAAAAGAGGACTTTTCATTTACACACCTCAATAACAGGGAATTTATGCATTTTGCCTCAATAACGAAGGATTTACAACATTACACCATACATACCAATGGCACACTTAGTGAACTACATCACAATCCACCAATTTAGTTATCACCAAACAGAATTTTAGCCAAACATGCTGTACTATTTTCAAAACTGCAATTAATCTATACATTGAAAAATTACGAAAATTCATGGTAATAAAATAGATTTAATTATCTTTCCACAGCCACAAGTTTCACCTAAAAGGGAGTTTCCTAGGCCTAGTTATGCCCTTTTGAAGTCAGATGTTCTGCCATGTCATTTCAGCATGATACTAGTTTACACAATGGATAATAACTAGAGCTATAGGTATCCAAATTGAGTGAAACCAGTGGAAAATAAAAGCTTACAAGACTATCTACCATTTTCATTCAGAGTTCCAAATTTAAATCAATCAAATTCTGGGGGTCTAACTTCATTGAAATCCATCAGACCCAGATAAACTCCAATCTAGACAGCTTGTATTGAAGAATTTTTATCCGATAAACTACTTGTCCAAAAATCATAAAAGTTTTACAGGACATGACCAACACACCAAGGATTCATCATAAAAATTCTCACATTAAAATACAAAGTACAAAAATCACAGTAATTCACGTAATTCACTTACTACTGCAGAATTTCAGCATCTGTCCAACATTTAGTACCACCAATTCAAAAATTTGTATTAAATCAGAAATAAATCCAAAGATTATAAAATTTTGCCACAAGGTATATCACATACTCCGGTATCATCATACAAAATTTCACACCAAAAATCCAATCACATAAATTGCAGAAAATTTGGGAAAATCCCAATTTATTTTCAAATTCAGAAATTCTGCAGCATAAACAGCATAAACAGTGTTCATTCAAAAATTCACCAAAAATCGGGTAAAACTCCTAAAATCATGAAATTTAGTTCTGAAACCCTACACATACTGAAGTTTCACCATACCAAATTTCAAGCCCATACCTCAAGTGGAACCTCAGAAACAAAATTTCCAATTCTAGACTCAATCTAAAGAGGTTTAGGACTTGGGGTTTTGAGTTGTGGGTTACCTCACTCCAAGCTTTCCTTGCTCCAAATTCCTTACAAGGCTCAAGCCCTAGAATCCTTCACTTCTTCAACACTAAAGGCTCCCACTTGCATCAAGGAAATAGAGGAAAGAATTTGTGAGCTCAAGTGACTTGGTTCCTCATGGCATGCATGATCTTGTCCTAAATTTGGAGTTTGAGTGGGATTTTGGGTGAGATTGAGAGAGAGAGCTTAGGGTTCTTTGTTTCTTTGGTGAGAAGAAGATGAGAGTGTGAAGTGTGTGTGTGAGTGTCGTGTGAGAGGGAGAGGGAAGGAGAGTAAAGTGATCTTGTGTACACAAAGACCATATTACCCCTCCAATAAGCCCCCAATTCCATCCTTGCCCTTTTTTTTTCTTTTAACTCTACACTTACTAAATCCTAAGTTTTAGTCCCTCATCTCTAACATTAATCTCAATTAGAGATTTTAATTCCTCTATTTCTCCCTTTTATTTCCTACACCTACAAGGATTAATTTAACCATTCACGTTATTTTAATTATGTTGGCTAAGATTTTCGGGATGTTACATATACTATTTTTTATATTTTTAAAATTGCAATATTTGTTTGTAGAAATCGTGTACTACAGACTTGAAATATTGAGTGTTTTTTACTTTAAAAATGAAAACACATATTTTAATTTTATTAAATTATTTAATTTTTTTAAATCAATGTATTGTTTACCATGAAGTTTCTAGCTTAATTAAAACTATTTTTTATATTTTTATAATATCAAAAAATTTTCTAGAAATCGTGTATTATACACTAGAAAAATAGGGTGTCTTTAACTAAAAAAATGAAAACACATATTTTAAATTTATTAAATTATTTGATTTTTTTAACAACAACGTATTTTTCACCTTGAATTTTCTTGCTTAATTTACACAATTTTTTTATATTTTTAAAATTGCAACATTTGTTTCTCGAACTCGTGTACTATATACACTTGAAAAATAGTGTTTTCTACTAAAAAAATGAAAACGCATATTTTCAATTGGTTAAATTATTTTACTTTTTTGACAACAATATATTTTTCACCATGAAGTTTCTAGCTTAATTTACACTTATTTTTTATATTTTTAAAATTGCAACATTTATTTTTAGAAATTGTGTACTATAAACATGAAAAATAATGTGTTTTTTTACTAAAAAAATGAAAACGCATATTTTAAATTTATGAAATTATTTGATTTTTTTATCAACAATATATTGTTCACCATGAAGATTCTTGCTTAATTTACACTTATTTTTTATATTTTTAAAATATCAACATTTGTTTCTAGAAATCTTGTACTATGCACATGAAAAATAATTTGTTTTTTACTAAAAAAATGAAAACGCATATTTTAAATTTTTTAAATTATTTTATTTTTTTTACAACAATGTATAGTTTACCATGAAGTTTCTAGCTTAGTTTACACAATTTTTTATATTTTTTAAATTGAAACATTTGTTAGTAGAAATCGTGTACACTTGGAATATAGGGTGTTTTTTACTTTAAAAATTAAAACGCATATTTTAAATTTATTAAATAATTATATTTTTAAAATATCAAACATTTTTTTTCTAGAAATCATGTTTAATACACTGAAAAAATAGGGTGTTTTTAATTAAAAAAGTGAAAACGGATATTTTAAATTTATTTAATTATTTTATTTTTTTGACGACAATGTATTTTTCACCATGTATTTTCTAGCTTAATTTATACTATTTTTTATATTTTTAAAATTTCAATATTTGTTTGTAGAAATCGTGTACTATAGACTTGAAATATTGGGTGTTTTTTACTTTAAAAATGAAAACACATATTTTAATTTTATTAAATTATTTAATTTTTTTAAATCAATGTATTGTTTACCATGAAGTTTCTAGCTTAATTAAAACTATTTTTTATATTTTTATAACATCAAAAAATTTTCTAGAAATCGTGTATTATACACTAGAAAAATAGGGTGTCTTTAACTAAAAAAATGAAAACACATATTTTAAATTTATTAAATTATTTGATTTTTTTAACAACAACGTATTTTTCACCTTGAATTTTCTTGCTTAATTTACACAATTTTTTTATATTTTTAAAATTGCAACATTTGTTTCTCGAACTCGTGTACTATACACTTGAAAAGTAGTGTCTTCTACTAAAAAAATGAAAACACATATTTTAAATTGGTTAAATTATTTTACTTTTTTGTCAACAATATATTTTTCACCATGAAGTTTCTAGCTTAATTTACACTTATTTTTTATATTTTTAAAATTGCAACATTTATTTTTAGAAATTGTGTACTATAAACATGAAAAATAATGTGTTTTTTTACTAAAAAAATGAAAACGCATATTTTAAATTTATGAAATTATTTGATTTTTTTATCAACAATATATTGTTCACCATGAAGATTCTTGCTTAATTTACACTTATTTTTTATATTTTTAAAATATCAACATTTGTTTCTAGAAATCTTGTACTATGCACTTGAAAAATAATGTGTTTTTTACTAAAAAAATGAAAACGCATATTTTAAATTTTTTAAATTATTTTATTTTTTTTACAACAATGTATAGTTTACCATGAAGTTTCTAGCTTAGTTTACACAATTTTTTATATTTTTTAAATTGAAACATTTGTTAGTAGAAATCGTGTACTATACACTTGGAATATAGGGTGTTTTTTACTTTAAAAATGAAAACGCATATTTTAAATTTATTAAATTATTTCATTTTTTTGAAAACAATTTATTTTTTACCATGAATTTTCTAGCTTAATTTACACATTTTTTTATATTTTTAAAATTGCAACATTTGTTTGTACAAATTGTGTACTATAGACTTGAAATATAGGGTGTTTTTTACTTTAAAAATGAAAACGCATATTTTAAATTTATTAAATTATTTCATTTTTTTGACAACAATTTATTGTTCACCACGAAGTTTCTAGCTTAATTTACACAGTGTTTTATATTTTTAAAATTGCAACATTTGTTTGTAGAAATTGTGTACTATAGACTTGAAATATATGGTGTTTTTTAATTTGAAAATGAAAATGCATATTTTAAATTTTATGAAAATTTTAATAACAATGTATTGTTTACCATGAATTTTCTAGCTTAATTTGAAATTTTTTTATATTTTTAAAGTTGCATTATTTGTTTGTAGAAATCAAGTACTATAGACTTGAAATATAGTGTGTTTTTTAGTTTAAAAATGAAAACGCATATTTTAAAATTATTAAATTATTTGATTTTTTGACAAAAATTTATTATTTACCATGAAGTTTCTAGCTTAATTTACCCATTTTTTTATATTTTTTAACTTGCACGTTTTAATTGTAGAAATCGTGTACTATAGACATGAAATATATGGTGTTTTTTGCTTTAAAAATGAAAACGCATATTTTAAATTTATTATTTTATTTTTTTGACAACAATGTATAGTTTACCATGAAGTTTCTAGCTTAATTTACACAATTTTTTATATTTTTAAAATTGCAACATTTGTTTGTAGAATTGATATAACTTAAAATATATGGTGTTTTTTACTTTAAAAATGAAAACGCATATTTTAAATTTTTTAAATTATTTTATTTTTTTGACAACAATGTATTTTTTGGCATGAAGTATCTAGCTTAATTTACACTATTTTTTTATATTTTTAAAATATCAACATTTATTTCTATAAATCATGTACTATATACTTGAAAAGTAGGGAGTTTTTTACTAAAAAAATTAAAACGCATATTTGAAATTTATTAAATTATTTAATTTTTTGAAATCAAAGTATTGTTTACCATAGAGTTTTTAGCTTAATTTAAACAATTTTTTATATTTTTAAAATTGCAATATTTGTTTGTACAAATCTTGTACTATAGACTTGAAATATAGGGTGTTTTTTACGTTAAAAATGAAAACGCATATTTGAAATTTATTAAATTATTTAATTTTTTTTCAAATCAAAGTATTGTTTACCATAGAGTTTTTAGCTTAATTTAAAAAAATTTTTATATTTTTAAAATTGCAATATTTGTTTGTACAAATCTTGTACTATAGACTTGAAATATAGGGTGTTTTTTACGTTAAAAATGAAAACGCATATTTTAAATTTATTAAATTATTTCATTTTTTTGACAATAATCTATCGTTCACCATGAAGTTTATAGCTTAATTTAAACTTATTTTTTATATTTTTAAAATATCAACATTTGTTTATTGAAATAGTGTACTATACACTTGAAAAATAATGTGTTTTCTTTACTAAACGAATGAAAACACATATTTTTAATTTTTCAAATAATTTGATTTTTTTGACAACAATGTATAGTTTACCATGAAGTTTCTAGCTTAATTTACACAGTTTTTTATATTTTTTAAATTGAAACATTTTTTTGTACAAATCGTGCACTTTAGACTTCGAATATAAGGTGTTTTTTACTTTAAAAATGAAAACGCATATTTTAAACTTATTAAATTATTTCATATTTTGACAACAATGTATTGTTTACCATGAAGTTTCTAACTTAATTTATACAATTTTTTATATTTTTAAGCAAGCAACATTTGTTTGTAGAAATCGTGTACTATAGACTTGAAATATAGGGTGTTTTTTACTTTAAAAATGAAAACGCATATTTTAAATTTATTAAATTATTTCATTTTTTATACAACAATGTACTGTTCACCTTTAAATTTCTAGCTTAATTTACACTTATTTTTTATATTTTTAAAATATCAATATTTGTTTCTATAAATCGTATGCTATACACTTGAAAAATAATGTGTTTTTTTACTAAACGAATGAAAACACATATTTTAAATTTTTTAAATTAATTGATTTTTTTTACAACAATGTATAGTTTTCCATCAAGTTTCTAGCTTAATTTACATAATTTTTTATATTTTTAAATTGAAACATTTGTTTGTAGAAATCGTGTACTATAGACGTGGAATATAGGGTGTTTTTTACTTTAAAAATGAAAACGACTATTTTAAAATTTCTTAAATTATTTCATTTTTTTGACAACAATGTATTGTTTTCCATGAAGTTTCTAGCTTAATTTACACAATTTTTTATATTTTTAAAATTGCAACATTTGTTTGAAGAAATCGTGTACTATAGACTTGAAATATAGGGTGTTTTTTACTTTAAAAATGAAAACACATATTTTAAATTTATTAAATTTTTTAATTTTTCTTACAACAATGTATCAATTACCATGAAGTTTCTAGCTTAATTTATACATTTTTTTATATTTTTAAAATAGCAACATTTTTTTGTAGAAATCGTGTACTATCGACTTGAAATATAGGGTGTTTTTTACTTTAAAAATAAAAACAAATATTATAAATTTATTAAATTATTTGATTTTTTTGACAACAATGTATTGTTCACCATAAAGTTTATAGCTTAATTTATTCTACTTTTTTTTATATTTTAAAAATATCAACATTTGTTTCTAGAAATCGCATACTATACACTAGAAAAATAGGGGGTTTTTTACTGTAAAAATCAAAACGCATATTTTAAATTTATTAAATTATATTATTTTTTTGACAACAACGTATTGTTCACGAAGAAGTTTCTAGTTTAATTTACACTTATTTTTATATTTTTAAAATATCACCATTTGTTTTAAGAACTCGTGTCACTTGAAAAATAGGTTGTTTTTAACTAAAAAATTAAAACGCATATTTTAAATTTATTAAATTATTTTATTTTTTTGTCAATAATATATTGTTCACCATGAAGTTTCTAGCTTAATTTAAACTTATTTTTTATATTTTTAAAGTATCAATATTTGTTTCTAGAAATTGTGTACTATACACTTGAAAAATAATGTGTTTTTTATTTAAAAAATGATAACAAATATTTTAAATTTATTAAATTATTTGATTTTTTTGACAACAATGTATTGTTTACCATGAAGTTTCTAGCTTAATTTAAACAATTTTTTATATTATTAAAATTGCAACATTTGTTTTCAGAAATCGTGTACTATAGACTTGAAATATAGGGTGGTTTTTACTTTAAAAATGAAAACGTGTATTTTAAATTTTTTAAATTATTTGATTTTTTTGTCAACAATAGATTGTTCACCATGAAGTTTCTAGCTTTATTTCAAGTATTTTTTATATTTTTAAAATATCAACATTTGTTTCTACAAATCGTGTACTATACACCTGAAAAATGGTGTGTTTTTTACTAAAAAAATGAAAACGCATATTTTTAATTTATGAAATTATTTGATTATTTTGACAACAATGTATTGTTTACCATGAAGTTTCTAGCTTAATTTAAACATTGTTTTTTATTTTTGAAATTGCAACATTTGTTTGTAGAAATCGTGTTCTAAAGACTTGAATAATGGGGTGTTTTTTAATTTTAAAATGAAAACGCATATTTTAAATTAATTAAATTATATGATTTTTTTTCAACAATGTATTGTTCACCATGAATTTTCTAGCTTAATTTACACTATTTTTTTAAATTTTTAAAATTGAAACATTTGTTTGTGGAAATCGTGTACCATAGACTTGAAATATAGGGTGTTTTTTACTTTAAAAATGAAAACGCATATTTTAAATTTATTAAATTATTTGATCTTTTTGAAAACAATGTATTTTTTACTATGAATTTTCTAGCTTAATTTGCAGTATTTTTTATATTTTTTAAAATTGCAACATTTGTTTGTAGAAATGATGTAGTATAGACTTGAAATATAGGGTATATTTTACTTTAAAAATGAAAATGCATATTTTAAATTTATTAAATTATTTGATTTTTTGACAAAAATGTATTTTTCATCCTGAAGTTTCTAGCTTAATTTAAATTATTTTTTTATATTTTTAAAATATAAACATTTGTTTCTTGAAATCGTGTACACACTTGAAAATTAGTGTGTTTTTTACTAAAAAAAATTAAAATGCATATTTTTAATTTATTAAATTATTTGATTTTTTAACAACAATGTATTGTTTACCATGAAGTTTCTAGCTTAATTTACACAATTTTTTATATTTTTTAAATTGAAACATTTGTTTGTGGAAATCGTGTACTATAGACTTGAAATATAGGGTGTTTTTTACTTTAAAAATAAAAATGCATCTTTTTAATTTATTAAATGATTTGATCTTTTTGAAAACAATTTATTTTTTACTATGAATTTTCTAGCTTAATTTGCAGTATTTTTTATATTTTTTAAAATTGCAACATTTGTTTGTAGAAATCATGTAGTATAGACTTGAAATATAGGGTATATTTTACTTTAAAAATGAAAATGCATATTTTAAATTTATTAAATTATTTGATTTTTTGACAACAATATATTGTTCACCATGAAGTTTCTTGCTTAATTTACACTTATTTTTTTATATTTTTAAAATATAAACATTTGTTTCTAGAAATCGTGTACTATACACTTGAAATATAGTGTGTTTTTTACTAAAAAAATGAAAACGCATATTTTTAATTTAATAAATTATTTGATTTTTTAAACAACAATATATTGTTTACCATGAAGTTTCAAGGTTAATTTAAACAATTTTTTATATTTTTTAAATTGAGACATTTGTTTGTGGAAATCGTGTACTATATAGACTTGAAATATAGGGTGTTTACTACTATAAAAACGAAAACTCATATTTTTAATTTATTAAATGATTTGATTTTTTCAACAATAATGTATTGTTTACCATGAAGTTTCTAGCTTAATGTACACAATTTTTTATATTTTTTAAATTGAAACATTTGTTTGTGGAAATCGTGTACTATAGACTTGAAATATAGGGTGTTTTTTACTTTAAAAATGAAAACGCATATTTTAAGTTTATTAAATTATTTTTTTTTTTTTGACAACAACGTATTGTTCGTCATGAAGTTTCTAGTTTAATTTAAGCTATTTTTTTATTTTTTTAAAATATAAAAATTGGTTTATAGGAATCGTGTACTATTCACTTGAAAAATAGGGTGTTTTTAACTAAAAAAATGAAAGCGCATATTTTAAATTTATTAAATTATTTGACTTTTTTGTCAACAATGTATTTTTCACCATTAAGTTTCTAGCCTAATTTACATTATATTTAATATTTTTTAAATTGCAACATTTGTTTTTAGAAATCGTATACTATACACTTGAAAAATAGTGTGTTTTTAACTAAAAAAATGAAAATGCATATTTTTAATTTATTAAATTATTTTATTTTTTTAACAACCATGTATTGTTTACCATGAAGTTTCTAGCTTAATTTACACAATTTTTTATATTTTTAAATTGAAACATTTGTTTGTGGAAATCGTGTACTATAGACTTGAAATATAGGGTGTTTTTTACTTTAAAAATGAAAACGCATATTTTAAATTTATTAAATTTTTTTTTTTTTGACAACAACGTATTGTTCGTCATGAAGTTTCTAGTTTAATTTACACTATTTTTTTATTTTTTTAAAATATAAAAATTGGTTTATAGAAATCGTGTACTATTCACTTGAAAAATAGGGTGTTTTTAACTAAAAAAATGAAAGCGCATATTTTAAATTTCTTAAATTATTTGACTTTTTTGTCAACAATGTATTTTTCACCATTAAGTTTCTAGCTTAATTTACATTATATTTAATATTTTTTAAATTGCAACATTTGTTTTTAGAAATCGTATACTATACACTTGAAAAATAGTGTGTTTTTAACTAAAAAAATGAAAATGCATATTTTAAATTTATTAAATTATTTTATTATTTTGACAACCATGTATTGTTTACCATGAAGTTTCTAGCTTAATTTACACAATTTTTTTATATTTTTAAATTGAAACATTTGTTTGTGGAAATCGTGTACTATAGACTTGAAATATAGGGTGTTTTTTACTTTAAAAATGAAAACGCATATTTTAAATTTATTAAATTTTTTTTTTTTTTGACAACAACGTATTGTTCGTCATGAAGTTTCTAGTTTAATTTACACTATTTTTTTATTTTTTTAAAATATAAAAATTGGTTTATAGAAATCGTGTACTATTCACTTGAAAAATAGGGTGTTTTTAACTAAAAAAATGAAAGCGCATATTTTAAATTTATTAAATTATTTGACTTTTTTGTCAACAATGTATTTTTCACCATTAAGTTTCTAGCCTAATTTACATTATATTTAATATTTTTTAAATTGCAACATTTGTTTTTAGAAATCGTATACTATACACTTGAAAAATAGTGTGTTTTTAACTAAAAAAATGAAAATGCATATTTTTAATTTATTAAATTATTTTATTTTTTTAACAACCATGTATTGTTTACCATGAAGTTTCTAGCTTAATTTACACAATTTTTTTATATTTTTAAATTGAAACATTTGTTTGTGGAAATCGTGTACTATAGACTTGAAATATAGGGTATTTTTTACTTTAAAAATGAAAACGCATATTTTAAATTTATTAAATTATTTTATTTTTTTGACAACAATGTATTGTTCACCATGAATTTTCTAGCTTAATTTACACTATTTTTTATATTTTTAAAATATCAACATTTATTTCTAGAAATCGTGTACTATACACTTGAAAAGTAAGGTGTTTTTTACTTTAAAAATGAAAACGCATATTTTAAATTTATTAAATTATTTGATTTTTTTAACAACAATGTATTGTTCACCATGAAGTTTCTAGCTTAATTTACACTTATTTTTTATAATTTTAAAATATCAACATTTGTTTCTAAAAATCGTATACTATACATTTGAAATATAGGGTATTTTTCACTTTAAAAATAAAAATGCATATTTTAAATTTATTTAATTATTTGATTTTTTGACAAAAATATATTTTTCATCATGAAGTTTCTAGCTTAATTTACATTATTTTTTATATTTTTAAAATATCAACATTTGTTTCTAGAATTCGTGTATTATACACTTGAAAGGTAGTGTGTTTTTTACTTTAAAAATGAAAACGCATATTTTAAATTTATTAAATTATTTGATTTTTTTTACAACAATGTATAGTTGACCATGAAGTTTCTAGCTTAATTTACACAATTTTTTATATTTTTAAAATTGCAACATTTGTTTTTAGAAATCATGTACTATAGACTTGAACTACAGGGTGTTCTTTACTTTAAAAACGAAAACGCATATTTTATATTTATTAAATTATTTGATTTTTTTAATAAAAATGTATTGCTAACCATGAAGTTTCTAGCTTAATTTGCAGTGTTTTTTATATTTTTAAAATTGCAACATTTTTTTGTAGAAATCATGTACTATAGACTTTAAATATAGCGTGTTATTTACTTAAAAAATGAAAACGCATATTTTAAATTTATTAAATTATTTGATTTTTTTTAAAACAATGTATTTTTTATCATGAAGTTTCTAGCTTAAGTTACATCATTTTTTTATATTTTTAAAATATGAACATTTGCTTCTAGAAATCGTATACTATACACTTGAAAAGTAGTGTGTTTTTTACTTTAAAAATGAAAATGCATATTTTAGATTTATTAAATTATTTGATTTTTTTAACAACAATGTATTGTTTACCATGAAGTTTCTAGATTAATTTACACAATTTTTTATTTTTTTTAAATTGAAACATTTGTTTGTGGAAATCGTGTACTATAGACTTGAAATTTAGGATGTTTTTTACTTTATAAATGAAAATGCATATTTTAAATTAATTAAATTATTTTGTTTTTTGAAAACAATGTATTGATCTCCATGATGTTTTTAGCTTAATTTACCCTAGTTTTTTATATTTTCAAAATATCAACATTGGTTTCTAGAAATCGTGTACTATACACATGAAAAATAGGGTGTTTTTTACTAAAAAAATGAAAATACATATTTTTAATTTATTTAATTATTTGATTTTATTAACAATAATGAATGGTTTACCATGAAGTTTCTAGTTTAATTTGAACAATTTTTTATATTTTTAAAATTGCATTATTTCTTAGTAGAAATCATGTACTATAGACTTGAAATATAGGGTGTTTTTTACTTTAAAACTAAAAACGCATATTTTAAATTTATAAAATTATTTGATTTTTTTGACAACAATGTATTGTTCACCATGAAGTTTCTAGCCTAATTTGATTTATTTCTTATTTTTTTAAAATATCAACATTTGTTTCTAG
Organism: Cyamopsis tetragonoloba; assembly: GCA_037177725.1. Taxonomy (NCBI): domain Eukaryota; kingdom Viridiplantae; phylum Streptophyta; class Magnoliopsida; order Fabales; family Fabaceae; genus Cyamopsis; species Cyamopsis tetragonoloba. The sequence continues at coordinate 30,285,667 of CM074120.1, forward strand.
AAATCGTGTAATATACATTTGAAAAATAGTGTGTTTTTTACTAAATTATTTGATTTTTTTTTATAACAATGTATTGTTTATCATGAAGTTTCTAGCTTAATTTACACAATCTTTTGTATTTTTTAAATTGAAACATTTGTTTGTGGAAATCGTGTTGTATACGCTTGAAATATAGGGTGTTTTTTACTAAAAAATTGAAAAATCATATTTTTATTTTATTAAATTATTTGATTTTATTAACGATAATGTTTGGTTTACCATGAAGTTTCTATCTTAATTTACACAATTTTTTATATTTTTGAAAATTTCAACATTTGTTTCAAGAAATTGTGTACTATAGAATTGAAATATAGGGTGTTTTTTACTTTAAAAATAAAAACACATATTTTAAATTTATTAAATTATTTGATTTTTTTAACTACAATGTATTTTTCACCATGAAGTTTCTAGTTGAATTTACACTATTTTTTATATTTTTAAAATTTCAACATTTGTTTCTAGAAATCGTGTACTATACACTTAAAAAGTTGTGTGTTTTGTACTAAAAAAATAAAAACGCAATTTTTAATTTATTAAATTATTTGATTTTTTTAACAACAATGTACTATTTACCATGAAGTTTCTAGCTTAATTTACACAAATTTTTATATTTTTAAAATTGCAACATTTTTTTGTATAAATCGTGTACTATAGACTTCAAATATAGGGTGTTTTTTACTTTAAAAATGAAATCGCATATTTTAAGTTTATTAAATTATTTGATTTTTTTTTCAACAATGTATTGTTCACCATGAATTTTCTAGCTTAATTTACACAACTTTTATATTTTTAAAATTGCCACATTTGTTTGTAGAAATCGTGTACTACTTGAAATATAGAGTGTTTTTTACTTTAAAAATGAAAACGCATATTTTAAATTTATAAAATTATTTAATTTTTTTGACAACAATGTATTGCTCACCATGCAGTTTCTAGCCTAATTTGTTCTTTGTTTTTTTTTAAAATATCAACATTTGTTTAAAGAAATCGTGTACTATACACTTGAAAAATAATGTGGTTTTTACTAAAAAAATGAAAACGCATATTTTAAAATTTTTAAATTATTTGATTTTTTTACAACAATTTATAGTTTACCATGAAGTTTCAAAGCTTAATTTACACAATTTTTAATATTTTTTAAGTTGAAACATTTGTTTGTAGAAATCGTGCAATATAGACTTGAAATATAGGGTGTTTTTTACTTTAAAGATGAAAACGCATATTTTAAATTTATTAAATTATTTGATTTTTTTAATAACAATGTATTTTTTACGATTTATTTTCTAGCTTAATTTGCAGTATTTGTTATATTTTTAAAATTGCAACATTTGTTTGTTGAAATCATGTACTATAGACTTTAAATATAGGGTGTTTTTCACTTTAAAAATGAAAACCCTTATTTTAAATTTATTAAATTATTTGATTTTTTTGACAACAATGTATTTTTCATCATGAAGTTGCTAGCTTAATTTAAATTATTTTTTTATATTTTTAAAATATCAAAATTTGCTTCTAGAAATCGTGTACTATACATTTGAAAAGTAGTGTGTTTTTTACTTTAAAAATGAAAACGCATATTTTAATTTTATTAAATTATTTTATTTTTTTGTCAAAAATGTATTGTTCACCATGAATATTCTAGCTTAATTTACCCTATTTTTTATATTTTTAAAATATCAACATTTGTTTCTAGAAATCGTGTATTATACACTTGAAAAATAGTGTGTTTTTTACTAAAAAAATAAAAACGCATATTTTTAATTTATTAAATTATTTGATTTTTTTAACAACAATGTATTGTTTACCATGAAGTTTCTAGCTTAATTTACACAATTTTTTATATTGTTTAAATTGAAACATTTGTTTGTGGAAATCTTGTACTATAGACTTGAAATTTAGGGTGTTTTTTACTTTATAAATGAAAATGCATATTTTAAATTTATTAAATTATTTGATTTTTTTGACAACAATGTATTGATGTCCATGAAGTTTCTAGCTTAATTTACCCTATTTTTTCATATTTTCAAAATATCAAAATTTGTTTTTAGAAATCGTGTACTATACACTTGAAAAATATGGTGTTTTTTACTAAAACAAATGAAAACTCATATTTTAATTTATTAAATTATTTGATTTTATTACCGATAATGTTTCGTTTACCATGAAGTTTCTAGCTTAATTTACACAATTTTTTATATTTTTGAAAATTTCAACATTTGTTTTTAGAAATCGTGTACTATAGACTTGAAATATAGGGTGTTTTTTACTTTAAAAATAAAAATGTATATTTTAAATTTATTAAATTACTTTATTTTTTTGACTACAATGTATTTTTCACCATGAAGTTTCTAGTTTAATTTACACTATTTTTTATATTTATAAAATATCAACATTTGTTTCTAGAAATCGTGTACTATACACTTAAAAAGTAGTGTGTTTTGTACTAAAAAAATGAAAACGCATATTTTTAATTTATTAAATTATTTGATTTTTTTAACAACAATGTATTGTTTACCATGAAGTTTCTAGCTTAATTTACATAGTTTTTTATATTTTTAAAATTGCAACATTTTTTTGTAGAAATCGTGTACTATATATAGACTTGAAATATAGGGTGTTTTTTACTTTAAAAATGAAATCGCATATTTTAAGTGTAACACCCTAATAATTGAGCTGCCATAATTAATGGAAAACACATATATTAAGTACGTGTACATAGGCATAGTTTGTACATTATGTGACCCTAGTTCATGAAACTACTAAACCAATACATATTATACCCCATCGTGAGAGTTACACATAGTCTACTTGGCTTAAGTTTATACAACTTTGACAAAATAAAATTTGAAGATCCATCATAACAAAGTATTACAATGAGATTTAACAAAACAAATGACGGGTATCTTCTTGAAACATTTCTTCTAAATCTTGGCTTTTACTCTTGTGTCTCCAGAACCACCTGCAACACTGTTACCGTGAGATACATGCTGGGACATATATCTCAGTAACCCCCAGTTTATCTAAAACATATTCAAACAGTGTCATAGGCAACAAGTTGCAAACCCTCCCCAACTCTATAGCTAAGCAACTAATTTACCATTACCATGCACTTTCAAATCATAGAGTCAATGAAATGCAATGCTATGCATGATTTCCTTTATCATTACTTTTTGTGCTGGCAGTCCGCACCCTCAATGTAGATCTCCGTTGTCCAAGGAAGCGTCCCTTCTTGAACCCTTAACCTACCCGGTCAAACACCCGAAGGTGCATATGCAATCCATTTTGTTCATGAATGACAATGCATGAGTCAATGCAATATCAATCTCAATCTCTTCCTCAGACCAAGACCTTAACCCATACTCTTGTTAAGAGGAGAGTTGATCACATATTGCATTAACATTTCAAACCAATCACACAAGTTCATGTAGGAATAAATCATAGAGAAGTGTTGATTTTAGAGGATTGGACTTGAATAATGAAGGAAAGAATGAAGAAAGTTGAAGAAAAGAGGTAGAAAACACTTAGAAGCTGTCAAACACAGTCTTGTGTGCACAGCTCAGGAATGTGTGCGCACCTTAATTCACCCCTGGAGCTGCTGCCCAATCTGTTGCGCACAGCCCAGGAAGGTGTGCGCACCTTAATTCCTCCTGGAGATTCTGCCCAATCTTGTGCGCACAGCCCAGGAAGGTGTGCGCACCCCTGTTCTTATTTTGGCCATAACCTGAGTTGTAGACCTCCAAATTGAGTGAAACCAAAAGCATTTGAAATCTAAGAGGATGCTCTACAACTCTTATGAAGACCACAAAACCTATTTCTAAAGGTTTAATTGTCAAAAACAGTAAAATTTGACAGGGATGTGCAAACAACAAAACAAATACTTTCATATAAACACTGTCTCAGTAATTTGGTCATAAATAGAGTTGTAGACCTCCAAATTGAGTGAAACCAAAAGCATTTGAAATCTAAGAGGATGCTCTACAACTCTTATGAAGACCAAGAAGTCAATTTCAAATTAAAACCAATTCAAAAACCCAGTTCAAATTGTTCCAAATCAGGGGAAAATGGTATTGATCAACTTTTCACAAATTTCAATCCTCCCTTCCATCTCAATTCCTCAAAATCATATTAACTTCATCTAATTCAATATAAATCACTCCAAGATCAATTCACATTCACAATCCAATATCCAAACAAACAATCAACATAAATGCATCAACCACACACATATAGAACAATTCAACCAAGATCAACTTTAAACCTAACATCATAAAACCTCAAATTCCTAATTTCCCTAATTGGAGTTTTAAGTTTTGGGTTTAGTGGGGTTACCTTCAAGCTCTTCTTGCCCTTGCTCTTGAATGGCTATTTCTAGGGTTTAGAACTCAAGTCCAACACCAATTTTCCTTTTCCCTTAGCTTGATTCTTGAGCTCTTGTGTCCCTAAAATGGCATTTAGTCACAAAATTCCCAAATGAGGGTATGAAGAAGAAGAACTATGAATTAGGAGAGAAACTTAAGAACTCACTTACCCCATACATGAAACTGGAAGGCATTTAGGCTTAGGAACACTAAAAGCCACACATGCAAGGTATATCTATGGAGATTGGAGGAATGGGTTCTAGAGAGAATTTGGAGAAAATGGAACTTAGAGTGAGAGAGGGAGTTGGCGAGAATGGGAGGAAGAAGAAGGCTTTTGGGCTCTTGACTTGTGTGGTCAAGTTCACTTAAGATGGGAGGGACTACTTTGCAAATTTAAAAAATTGCAAGTAGGTCCTTCCCTTCCTTTTTGTTCCCTTTTAAACCCAATTTCCTAATACTTAGTAGTCAAATTGGGAGGTTACACTTCTCCTCCCCTTAAATTTAATTTTGCCCTCAAAATTAAACTTACCAATTCTCAAACAACTTTTGATACGACTCCCGCATATTCTGTTCCTTCTCCCATGTTGCTTCAGTTGAGTTCAAGCGTTGCCAAATCACCTTTATTAGAGGTATGGTCTTGTTCCTTAGGGTTTTCAAGCTGTGATCCACAATCTCAATCGGTTTTGCTTGGTAAGACAAATCATCTCCTAATTTTACTATTTTGGGGCGTAAGACATGGGATGGATCGGGAATGTACTTGCGAAGTTGAGAGACATGAAAAACATCATGCAAGTTGGAAAGATTAGGGGGGAGAGCAAGCTGATATGCGACAGGACCGACACGTTTTATAATTTGGAAAGGCCCTATGAATCGGGAATGTAGTTTTTTGACTCGGAGAGCTCGTCCAACTCCTGTGGTGGAAGTGGCTTTCAAGAATACATGTTCTCCCTCTTCAAACTCAAGTGGCTTTAGCCTTTGGTCCGCATAACTCTTTTGCCGACTTTGAGCAATTCGAAGCCTTTCCCGTATTTCCCTAATTCTCTTAGATGTTTCCCTAACCATCTATGGCCCCAATAGGGCATTCTCACCTACCTCATACCAACATAAAGGTGGCCTACATTTCCTTCCATATAACGCCTCATACGGTGCCATGCCAATACTAGAATGGTAACTGTTATTGTAGGAAAACTCAATCAGGGGTAGTGTCTCACTCCAATCCCTCTTCTCATCAAGAACACATGCCCTCAACATATCCTCTAAGGGTTGTATAGTGCGTTCAGATTGACCATCCGTTTGGGGGTGGTATGCGGTGCTAAGACTCAATCTAGTCCCAAAAGCCCTTTGCAACGCCCCCCAAAACCTAGAGGTAAATTTTGGGTCCCTATCCGACACGATGCTGAGGGGTGCCCCGTGAAGTCTAACTATCTCCCTAACATACAGACGAGCATACCTATCCACGGGGTAATTGGCTTTAACGGGTAAGAAATGAGCAGATTTTGTAAGCTTATCCACAATGACCCATATGGAATCGAATCTGGTTTGGGTCCTAGGCAACCCGACTATAAAATCCATTGCCACGCTTTCCCATTTCCATTCAGGTATTTCAAGTGGTTGTAACTCCCCCGAGGGTCTTTGGTGTTCGATCTTTATCCGTTGACAAGCGAGGCACTTGGCTACAAAAAGAGCGATATCCTTTTTCATTCCCGGCCACCAAAACATTTTCTTTAAATCTTGATACATCTTTGTGATGCCGGGATGAAAAGAGTATCCACTTTTGTGGCCTTCCTCTAATATCGTCTGTTTTAGGCCATCGTTGTCAGGGATAACGATCCTACCATGAAACAAAATTACCCCATCACTTGTTTCGGAGAAACCGGGTTGACCCCTCTTTTGCAAAACATCCTTGTTCTCCAGTTGGGCTACCTTAATTCTCTCCCGAAACTCATTCCTTATTTCCAGCTTGGTTAAATGCAAACTCATGGCTCTCATGGAGACATCAAGGTGAAGATCCCTAAATTTCTCTAATAGTTCCAATTCATGAATCATCATGGAGGATATATGCAAGGATTTTCGACTTAAAGCATCAGCTACCACATTGGCCTTACCGGGGTGGTATTTCAACTCAAAGTCGTAGTCCTTAAGAAATTCCATCTACCTCCTTTGTCTCATATCAAAGAGGTACTTGAGACTCTTATGATCAGTAAAGACTTCAAACCTTACTCCATAAAGATAATGCCTCCATATTTTCAACGCGAAAATGATCGCAGCCAATTCAAGATCATGGGTAGGGTAATTCCCTTCATGAGGCCTTAATTGTCTAGAGGCATAGGCCACTACACCCCTACTTTGCATCAAGACACATCCCAAACCCATCTTAGAGGCATCACAATATACTTGAAAGTCTTTAGATACATCAGGGATCACTAACACTGGGGTGGTTGTCAATTTATCCTTAAGGGCTTGGAAACTTTCTTCGCACTTCTCATTCCATTCAAATGGTACTCCCTTGCGTGTCAGCTTGGTTAACGGGAGAGCCAATTGGGAAAAGCCCTTAATAAACCTTCGGTAGTACCCGACTAATCCTAGGAAACTTCGGACCTCGGTAACCGTCGTGGGAGGCTCCCACTTAGTCACCGCTTCAACTTTGCTAGGATTTACCGCTACCCCTCTCTTATTGATCACATGTCTAAGAATTGGACCTCTTCTAACCAAAATTACACTTGTCTAATCTGGCATATAATTGCTTATCCTTAAGAGTTTGTAAGACAATCCTCAAGTGGTCTTCGTGTTCTTCCGGGATTTGGAATAAATCAAAATGTCATCTATGAAAACCACCACAAACCGATCAAGGTACGGTCTAAAAATACGGTTCATGTAATCCATAAAAACTTCCAGAGCGTTTGTAAGTCCAAAAGGTACAACCAAGTATTCATAGTGTCCGTACCTTGTTCGAAAGGTAGTTTTCATAAAATCATCTTGTCTAATCCTTATCTGGTGATACCCTGACCTCAAATCTATCTTAGAGAAGACCGAGGCTCCCCCCAATTGATCCAACAAATCATCTATCCGGGGAAGCGGGTACTTATTCTTCACAGTCAACTTATTTAACTCCCGGTAATCAACACATAACCTTAGGCTCCCATCCTTTTTCTTAACTAACAAAACAGGGGCTCCCCATAGTGACACACTAGGTCTAATGAATTGCTTCTCTAACAAACCCTCTATTTGTTTCTTTACCTCGGCCAATTCTAAGGGGGACATCCTATATGGAGCTTTAGACATTGGTCCGACACCTAGAACTAACTCGATAGAAAACTCTACTTCCCTTTCTGTTGGTAAAGTAGTTATGTCATCAGGAAACACCTCAGAAAATTCATTAACTACGGGAATTGCTTCTATGCTTAAACCGGATTTCATCTCAGCTAAGGAATGGAGCATGTATCCTTGAATACTACTTACCAACAGGAACCGTACACCATCAAAAATAGAAGAGTGGGAACAGGAAATATCTTTATCAATAGGAGGAATGACCACAACTTTATTTGCACAATCAAGAACAACATTATGGAAAGACATCCAATCCATCCCCAAAATTATGTCAATGTTACTTAGAGGTAAACAGAACAAGTCTAAACAGAAAGTTCTACCTTGATAAACCAAGAAACACGGGGTACATATAGACAAAGTGGACACTTTACCCTCAGCAGGAGTGGAAATAGTCAATTCAAAAGGAAGTTTTGAAATAGGAAGATTCAGTCTATTGGCACAATCATAAGAGATGAAAGAATGAGTGGCGCCCGAATCAAACAATAAAATTACAGAATCATTGTTTACCAAACACTCACCTTGAATGAGATTATCAGATTCACTAGCCTTCTTACCACTTAAGGTATAGACCCTCCCTTGAGTCGGTGGTTGTGATCTGGTAGCACCTTTGTTCTTCCTGAGCGGACACTGATGAGCCATGTGCCCCTTTTTCTTGCAGTAGTAACACGTTCCGGAGTTCTTTAAACACTCCCCATGGTGATACTTTTCGCAATTCTTGCATAGAGGAGCTGGTCCGGAAGGAACCTTTGTGGTTTTCTTTTCCTTAAATTCTTTCCCCTTTTGCTTTGTCTCTCGAAAACCTTGTTCCTCCCATTTCCGCTTCCAATTTCCTTGCTTGTTAATGTTAACCTCACCCAAGGATTGTTCGGCTAGGCGACATTTACGGACAAGGGTTGGGTAATGTTGGATTTCTTGAGTAACTACTTGATTTCGAATCTCCGGTCTTAATCCTTGCTCAAATCTCTTTGACTTCCATGCATCATCGGGTTGGTTCCTTAGGTTGTTAGAATAACGGGCTAGCTCTTCGAATTTTTCCACATATTGGCCTATGGTCATCTCCCCTTGCTTGAGTTCTAAAAATTCTATCTCTTTTTGATCCTTAAGATTTGAAGGGAAATAGTTTTCTAGGAAGGCACCCCGAAAGAGTTCCCACGTAACTCACGTTTCGGACTCCTCCATTTGTTGCCGGTACTCATGCCACCAATGTCCCGATTCCCCATGCAACTTATATGTAGCCAAGTCCACCTTCTGTGGGTCTGTACACCTCATGACCCTAAAGATGCGCTCCATATGTTGGAGCCACCTTTCCGCGGCCATAGGATCGGGGTCTCCTAAAAATGCTGGCGGGTCGTGGGACTTAAACTTTTCATAATGATCGTCTCGAGCATGAGCTTCCATCATCCTAGTCATGGCTTGGTCCATTTGTTGCACTAAAGGCGTATCGGTCGGCCCCGGTGGAATTGGAGCATTGGGGTTTGGTTCTTGATTTGCTCGGTTCACCCTTGACGGTCTCCCTAGCCTCCTGGGTGGCATATCTCCTTCATACAAATACACATATATTGAGTTGATCAGTCTCAATATTAGTGGCTTTGTAATTAAAAGTATATGTCTACCAAGAAGCGGAATAAGACTCACAACACCAAACCAACTAGCTTACTGTAACTCTCACGGTCCGAATGGTTCGAACCGCTCTGATACCAAATGTAACACCCTAATAATTGAGCTGCCATAATTAATGGAAAACACATATATTAAGTACGTGTACATAGGCATAGTTTGTACATTATGTGACCCTAGTTCATGAAACTACTAAACCAATTCATATTATACCCCATCGTGAGAGTTACACATAGTGTACTTGGCTTAAGTTTATACAACTGAGTCTGAAAAAATAAAATTTGAAGATCCATCATAACAAATTATTACAATGAGATTTAAAAAAACAAAGGATGGATATCTTCTTGAAACATTTCTTCTAATTCTTGGCTTTTACTCGTGTCTCCAGAACCACCTGCAACATTGTAACCGTGAGATACATGCTGGGACATATATCTCAGTAACTCCCGGTTTATCTAAAACATATTCAAACAGTGTCACAAGCAACAAGTTGCAAACCCTCCCCAACTCTATAGCTAAGCAACTAATTTACCATTACCATGCACTTTCAAATCATAGAGTCAATGAAATGCAATGCTATGCATGATTTCCTTTATCATTAGTTTTTGTGCCGGCAGTCCGCACCCTCAATGGAGATCTTCGTTGTCCAAGGAAGCGTCCCTCCTTGAACCCTCAACCTGCCCGGTCAAACACCCGAAGGTGCATATGCAATCCATTTTGTTCATGAATGACAATGCATGAGTCAATGCAATATCAATCTCAATCTCTTCCTCAGACCAAGACCTTAACCCATACTCTTGTTAACAGGAGAGTTGATCACATATTGTGTAACGCCCCAATTTATACTAAGCGGAATGAGTTATTCAATTAAAGTTATTAAGGCTAATTCATCATACTTGTATCGAGAGGTTAAATTTCGAGTTAAATTTTTCGAAACTTAATAGTTGTATATTCGAAACGGTAATGAGACCTAGTCGAATGAAAGTTTAGATTTGGTAACTAACACACATACGATAAGTTAATATAACATAGATATATTAATTAGTCAGATAACAAACATAAATTACTGGGAATCCTAGACGACATGACAAAAAAAATACTCTACCACTCGAAGAGTAGAAGATGTCGCACATAGGAAATGCACTGATCAAATATTACAACCACCCAAAATGTCTTAACGAAAATATAACTAAATAAAGGACGCTGCACTCTCCATCCCAGTATCTTCACTCGGATCACTCTCAGGAGAGCTCTCCCTAGGCGAGTTGAAGAACTAACCCTGGCCACCAGAGTATTACTCCTCAAGAGACAGAGTGAAATAAGAAAGATGTGAAGCGGGTCGGAACGCTGCGGGTACAGGCATGAGACCAGGGGTGTCCGAATAACCAACGTCAAGGTTGCTCCAATGTAAGTGGGCCGGAGCATCGGTAGTGACGGATGAGATATCCAGAAGGATACTTTTCCTACAAAAGTGGACGTCCCACGAGACACATCATGCTCCCAGTAGCCAAATTCAATCGGACAGTTGATTTCCAAGAGGGTCTCTCGACCCGCCATCTATTGTATCGCGTAATAGATATATACATAGACAGATAAATACAACACAAAACAGAGGAGTGAGATATAGCAAAGTTTGGTAGAAGTAGAGTCAGGATATTTAGATTTTTAAACAGAAAATCTACAATAGCTTACAGTTGATATTCTCACTCGTAACATCACACAACATGTACACTTAAGGATACCATAATGCATGAGACTCCAAAAAAAAAAACGACATCATCGCTAGCGACTCTTTCTATTAAGGAGGTGACCGGGAGTCATACTTCGTTCTTACAAGTCCATGTACCTCAGTACTCTCCACCGATCCAGAATATACTTTAGAGACGTGTCGAGGTAACCGAGCTTTTTCAGTGAGTAGCCCGACATCGGGGAGCTACCACCGAGTCCCCTAGGCATCTCACACTCTGGTTAAAGCCCCCAAAGGCCGAAACCCACTCCCTAGAGTATAACGTTATTGTGCCAACGCACCACTTTTACCTTTTATTCCTCCTTAATAGAAGTTTTCGAAAATACTATTTTCAAAACATGCAATCTCAAGGTGCTTTAGTAATTTTAAGCATAGTTTATCACAAGGATTCAACCGGGTTCACATTCCATCCATACAACTAGGCTCAAACAACATTTTGCAAAAGATTACTAATTACACCACCTTGTCAAATCCTTTACCACAGATTTGAATTTAATTCTCAAAAACAAAGCAATTATCATGGTAATCATATAATACTCCTAATAGGGAGAATACACCTTTAAAAGTCATATATTCAACTTCCACATTTTCTATATTCATCTTTTGGCACTTAGGCCTTTATTAACTTCTACTATTAATACCATTGTTTGAAATTTACTTTAGTCCTTCTTGACATATTATCATTTAAACCATATCCAAAAATTATAGGAATTTATAAATAAGTCCAAAACAATCATTTAGCCTTGAAAACATCATTAACATCTAAAAAAAATGATTTATTTGGTATTAAAAGCTCATAAATTTCGAATATTCAAAAGTTGAAGGAAAAGTGGTTTTTCCTTTGTTTCAGTGACTCTTCAGCATGCTGTCCTTTCTTTAAAAGAGGTAAAATAAATATTAAACGATTTTATTTGATCCCCAATTAATTTATAAAGTTACTTCACAGTGTTAGGGTCAAAATAGAATTTTTCCAGAATTTTTAAAAATACTTAAGATGATCAGAAAAATCCTTCTTTCAAACCGTACAGGATCTGGCAGTAGCTAGTCTAAAAAATATAATAAATTCATATGTGCCCATAAAAATATGAATTTTTGATATGATATAGTAGATATACTAGCAAACCACATATAAATGTTTCAAGAATTTTTGAGTAGTAATACAGTGCGAAATATTTTCTCAAAGTTACAACTTTTTCCCAGCAAAACAGAAAACTATAGTAACAGGATCTTCATCTTCAACGATTTTTATAAAATCACTCAGTTACTAAAAATTTATGAAACCAACCCAAAAATGATCCACTTTAGTCTAGTTTTTCATAAAAATTTTTCTAAGTTAAATCTGTTTCCCAAATGGTGCAGAACAACCAAAACGTTCTGACTGTTCCAGGAATGACCTTGTGTCACTCAAAAATCCATATAAAATCAAACACATGATCAAAAATTACAAATGATACTAATCTGGAAAGCTAATACACAGATCTATCATCATACAAATTTTTGTACGCATCTAAATAGAATAAGAGCTTTAATGATACGCACAAAGTAACTCCAGTAGCATGAACTCACCAGACAGAATAGAGCCATAATGTTTCAAGAATCAAAATAAGGTCTTAACATCATCCAAAAATTATGAAACTTTACCAGTAGTTAAAACACATCTTAAAATGATTTTTAAGCATGGAGCTGAATTATCCAATGATCAATTCCCAAAATATGGGCTCTAAATCAACAGGCATAAGACAGAACCAGCTTTGAAAGTTAATGAATGAAGAGGGTCTAGGGCCAACCCTCACCCAAATACCCAACTAAATTCTACACTAAGCTATTCTCACTTCCCCTTACCAAGGTTATCTTCAAGGATTAAAGGGGTTGATGAAGGGTAGAGTTTCCAAAGTTATCACTACAAGCAACACCAATTTTGGACTCAAGAAAATTTTAGAGAGAAAGGAGAAGAGAAGCTTGTGTTTGGAAGTGAAGTAGAGTCCCCTATTTATAGAAAAAGTGGGCTGAGTTGTTTTGAGGGGTCTTGGAGTGTTTGGAGAGCTTTGTTGAATAGTTGAGGGGTACATGAAGGCATGGTGTGAATAGTTGGAGTGGTTGAAGCAAATCAAGTTCCCTATGTCTAGGGTATGGTTTGACCACATGGAGAGTATGGAGTGTTAGAGGGATTTGTCTTTTATTGATTAATACTCTAGAATGTAGATATGTTTGGAATAACTGGTATATTTCGATTGTTATGCGTGCACTATAAAATTAAAAACGCAACCAAAAATTCTAGAATTAAAATATATCGTTCTCCAATATTTTCTAATCATATAATCGGAATCGAAATATTTTTCTAGCGGAATAATTTCCTATTTAGTAATTAATTAGCAAAATTGAGAGTGTTACATATTGCATTAACATTTCAAACCAATCACACAAGTTCATGTAGGAGTAAATCATAGAGAAGTGTTGATTTTAGAGGATTGGACTTGAATAATGAAGGAAAAAATGAAGAAAGTTGAAGAAACGAGGTAAAAAACACTTAGAAGCTGTCAAACACAGTCTTGTGTGCACAGCTCAAGAATGTGTGCGCACCTTAATTCACCCCTGGAGCTGTTGCCCAATCTTGTGCGCACAGCCCAGGAAGGTGTGCGCACCTTAATTCCTCCTGGAGCTGCTGCCCAATCTTGTGCACACGGCCTAGGAAGGTGTGCGCACCCCTGTTCTTATTTTGGCCATAACTTGAGTTGTAGACCTCCAAATTGAGTGAAACCAAAAGCATTTGAAATCTAAGAGGATGCTCTACAACTCTTATGAAGACCACAAAACCTATTTCTAAAGGTTTAATTGTCAAAAACAGTAAACTTTGACAGGGATGTGCAAACAACAAAACAAATACTTTCATATAAATTTGGTCATAAATAGAGTTGTAGACCTCCAAATTGAGTGAAACCAAAAGAATTTGAAATCTAAGAGGATGCTCTACAACTCTTATGAAGACCACGAAGTCAACTTCAAATTAAAACCAATTCAAAAACCCAGTTCAAATTGTTCCAAAACAGGAGAAAATGATATTGATCAACTTTTCACAAATTTCAATCCTCCCTTCCATCTCAATTCCTCAAAATCATATTAACTTCATCTAATTCAATATAAATCACTCCAAGATCAATTCACATTCACAATTCAATATCCAAACAAACAATCAACATAAATGCATCAACCACACACATATAGAACAATTCAACCAAGATCAACTTCAAACCTAACATCATAAAACCTCAAATTCCTAATTTCCCTAATTGGAGTTTTAAGTTTGGGGTTTAGTGGGGTTGCCTTCAAACTCTTCTTGCCCTTGCTCTTGAATGGCTATTTCTAGGGTTTAGAACTCAAGTCCAACACCAATTTTTTGACAACAATGTATTGTTCACCAAAAAGATTCTAGCCTAATTTACACAATTTTTTTATATTTTTAAAATATCAACATTTGTTTCTAGAAATCGAGTACTATACACTTAAAAAATAGTGTGTTTTTTACTAAAAAAATGAAAACGCATTTTTTTAATTTATTAAATTATTTGATTTTTTTAACAATAATGTATTGTTTACCATGAAGTTTCTAGCTTAATTTACACCATTTGTTTATATTTTTAAAATATTAACATTTGTTTTTAGAAATTGTGTACTATATCCTTGAAAAGCAGGGTGTTTTTTACTTTAAAAATGAAAACGCATATTTTAAATTTATTAAATTATTTAATTTTTTGAATTCAATGTATTGTTTACCATGAACATTCTAGCTTAATTTACACAGTTTTTTTTTAAATTGCAACATTTGTTTGTAGAAATCGTATACTATAGACTTGAAATATAGGATGTTTTTTACTTTAAAAATGAAAATGCATATTTTAAATTTTTTAAATTATTTGATTTTTTTGAAATCAATGTATTTTTTACCATGAACTTTCTAGTTTAATTTACACAGTTTTTTATTTTTTTTAAATTGCAACATTTGTTTGTAGAAATCGTGTACTATAGACTTGAAATATAAGGTGTTTTTTACTTTAAAAATGAAAACACATATTTTAAATTTATTAAATTATTTTATTTTTTTGACAACAATGTATTCTTCGCCATGAAGTTTCTAGCTTAATTTACATTATTTTTTATATTTTTAAAATATCAACATTTATTTCTAGAAATCTTGTATTATATACACTTGAAAAATAGGGTGTTTTTAAATAAAAAAATGAAAACGCATATTTTAAATTTACTAAATTATTTTATTTTTTTGTCAACAATTTATTGTTCACCATGAATTTTCGAGCTTAATTTACACTATTTTTTTTATATTTTTAAAATATTAACATTTGTTTTTAGAAATCGTGTACTATACCCTTGAAAAGCAAGGTGTTTTTTACTTTAAAAATGAAAACGCATATTTTTAATTAATTAAATTATTTCATTTGTTTTACAACAATTTATTGTTTACCATGAAGTTTCTAGCTTAATTTACACATTTTTATATATTTTTAAAATTGCAACATTTGTATGTAGAAATCGTGTACTATAGACTTGAAATATAGGGTGTTTTTTACTTTAAAAATGAAAACGCATATTTTAAATTTATTAAATTATTTGATTTTTATGACAACAATGTATTGTTCGTCATGGAGTTTCTAGCTTAATTTATATTATTTTTTATATTTTTAAAATATCAACATTTGTTTCTGGAAATCGTGTACTATACACTTGAAAAATAGGGTGTTTTTAACTAAAAAAATGAAAATGCATATTTTAAATTTATTAAATTATTTTATTTTTTTGTCAACAATTTATTGTTCACCATGAATTTTCTAGCTTAATTCACACTTATTTTTTTATATTTTTAAAATATTAACATTTGTTTTTAGAAATCGTGTACTATACCCTTGAAAACATGGTGTTTTTTACTTGAAAAATGAAAATGCATATTTTAAATTTATTAAATTATTTAATTTTTTAAAATTGAAATATTTTAAATTTATTATATTATTTGATTTTTTTGACAACAATGTATTGTTTGCCATGAAGTTTCTAGCTTAATTTACACCAGTTTTTTACATTTTTAAAATATAAACATTTTTTTTTAGAAATCTTGTACTATACCCTTGAAAAGCAGGGTGTTTTTTACTTTAAAAATGAAAACGCATATTTTAAATTTATTAAATTATTTGATTTTTTTGACAACAATGTATTGTTCGCCATGAAGTTTCTAGCTTAATTTACATTATTTTTTATATTTTTAAAATATCAACATTTATTTCTAGAAATCATGTATTATATACACTTGAAAAATAGGGTGTTTTTAACTAAAAAAATGAAAACGCATATTTTAAATTTATTAAATTTTTTTTTGTCAACAATTTATTGTTCACCATGAATATTCTAGCTTAATTTACAATATTTTTTTTATATTTTAAAAATATCAACATTTGTTTCTAGAAATCGTGTACTATACACTTGAAAAATAGGGTGTTTTTTACTTTAAATATCAAAACGCATATTTTAAATTTATTAAATTATTTTATTTTTTTGACAACAATGTATTGTTTGCCATGAAGTTTCTAGCTTAATTTACACCGTTTTTTTATATTTTTAAAATATTAACATTTGTTTCTAGATATCGTGTACAATACCCTTGAAAAGCAGGGTGTTTTTTACTTTAAAAATGAAAACGCATATTTTAAATTTATTAAATTATTTAATTTTTTTGAAATAAATGTATTGTTTACCATGAACTTTCTACCTTAATTTACACAGTTTTTTATTTTTTTAAAATTGCAACATTTGTTTGTAGAAATAGTGTACTATAGACTTGAAATATATGGTGTTTTTTACTTTAAAAATGAAAACGCATATTTTAAATTTATTAAATTATTTGATTTTATTGACAACAATGTATTGTTCGCCATGAAGTTTGTAGCTTAATTTACATTATTTTTTATATTTTGAAAATATCAACATTTATTTTTAGAAATGGAGTACAATATACACTTGAAAAATAGGGTGTTTTCAACTAAAAAAATGAAAACGCATCTTTTAAATTTATTAAATTAATTGTATTTTTGTCAACAATTTATTGTTCACCATGAATTTTCAGGCTTAATTTACACTATTTTTTTAATATTTTTAAAATATCATCATTTGTTTCTAGAAATCGTGTACTATAGACTTGAAAAATAGGGTGTTTTTTACCTTAAAAATCAAAACGCATATTTTAAATTTATTAAATTATAGGATTTTTTTGAAAACAAGGTATTTTTCATCATGAAGTTTCTATCTTAATTTACACCATTTTTTTATATTTTTAAAATATCAACTTTTGTTTTTAAAAATCGTGTACTATACCCTTGAAAAGCAGGGTGTTTATTACTTTAAAAATGAAAACGCATATTTTAAATTTTGTTAATTATTTAATTTTTTTGAAATCAATGTATTGTTTACCATGACCTTTCTAGCTTAATTTACACAGTTTTTTATTTTTTTAAAATTGCAACATTTGTTTGTAGAAATCATGTACTATAGACTTGAAACATAGGGTGTTTTTTACTTTAAAAATAAAAACGCATATTTCAAAATTTATTAAATTATTTGATTTTTTTGACAACAATGTATTGTTCGCCATGAATTTTCTAGCTTAATTTACATTATTTTTTATATTCTTAAAATATCATCATTTATTTCTAGAAATCGTGTATTATATACACTTGAAAAATAGGGTGTTTTTAGCTAAAAAAATGAAAACGCATATTTTAAATTTATTAAATTATTTGATTTATTTGTCAATCATTTATTATTCACCATGATTTTTCTAGCTTAATTTACACTATTTTTTTTGTATTTTTAAATATCAACATTTGTTTCTAGAAATCGTTTACTATACCCTTGAAAAGTAGGGTGTTTTTTACTTTAAAAATGAAAACGCATAGTTTAAATTTATTAAATTATTTGATTTTTTTGACAACAATGTAAGGATTACCATGAAGTTTCTAGCTTAATTTACCCTATTTGTTTATATTTAAAAAATATCAACATTTGTTTCTAGAAATCGTGTTCTATACACTTGAACAATAGTGTGTTTTATACTAAAAAAATGAAAATGCATATTTTTAATTTATTAAATTATTTAATTTTTTTAACAACAATGTATTGGTTAACATGAATTTTCTAGCTTAAT
Source organism: Cyamopsis tetragonoloba (assembly GCA_037177725.1). Lineage (NCBI taxonomy): Eukaryota > Viridiplantae > Streptophyta > Magnoliopsida > Fabales > Fabaceae > Cyamopsis > Cyamopsis tetragonoloba. The sequence goes on from CM074120.1 coordinate 30,303,959, forward strand.
TTACACAATTTTTTATATTTTTTAAATTAAAACATTTGTTTGTAGAAATCGTGCACTATAGATTTGAAATATAGGGTGTTTTTTACTTTAAAAATCAAAACGCATATTTTATATTTATTAAATTATTTGATTTTATTGACAACAATGTATTGTTCGCCATGAAGTTTGTAGCTTAATTTACATTATTTTTTATATTTTTAAAATATCAACATTTATTTTTAGAAATGGTGTACAATATACACTTGAAAAATAGGGTGTTTTCAACTAAAAAATTGAAAACGCATCTTTTAAATTTATTAAATTATTTGATTTTTTGTCAACAATTTATTGTTCACCATGAATTTTCAGGCTTAATTTACACTATTTTTTTAATATTTTTAAAATATCAACATTTGTTTCTAGAAATCGTGTACTACAGACTTGAAAAATAGGGTGTTTTTTACCTTAAAAATCAAAACGCATATTTTAAATTTATTAAATTATAGGATTTTTTTGAAAACAAGGTATTTTTCATCATGAAGTTTCTATCTTAATTTACACCATTTTTTTATATTTTTAAAATATCAACTTTTGTTTTTAGAAATCGTGTACTATACCCTTGAAAAGTAGGGTGTTTATTACTTTAAAAATGAAAACGCATATTTTAAATTTTGTTAATTATTTAATTTTTTTGAAATCAATGTATTGTTTACCATGACCTTTCTAGCTTAATTTACACAGTTTTTTATTTTTTTAAAATTGCAACATTTGTTTGTAGAAATCGTGTACTATACCCTTGAAAAGCAGGGTGTTTTTTACTTTAAAAATCAAAACGCATATTTTATATTTATTAAATTATTTGATTTTTTTGACAACAGTGTATTGTTCGCCATGAAGTTTCTAGCATAATTTACATTATTTTTTATATTTTTAAAATATCAACATTTATTTCTAGAAATCGTGTATTATATACACTTGAAAAATAGGGTGTTTTTAGCTAAAAAAATGAAAACGCATATTTTAAATTTATTAAATTATTTGATTTTTTTGTCAACAATTTATTGTTCACCTTGAATTTTCTAGCTTAATTTACACTATTTTTTTATATATTTAAAATATCAACATTTGTTTTAAGAAATCGTGTACTATACACTTGAAAAATAGTGTGTTTTTTACTAAAAAAAGAAAATGCATATTTTTAATATATTAAATTATTTGATTTTGTTAACAAATTTGTATTGTTTACCATGAAGTTTCCAGCTTAATTTACATAATTTTTTATATTTTTAAAATTGCAACATATGTTGAAAACGCATATTTTAAATTTATTAAATTATTTGATTTTTTTTACAACAATGTATTTTTGATCATGAAGTTTCTAGCTTAATTTATATTCTTTTTTGATATTTTTAAAATATCAACATATGTTTCTAGAAATCGTGTAGTATACAATTGAAAAGTATGGTGTTTTGTAATTTAAAAATGAAAATGCATATTTTTAATTTATTAAATTATTTGACTTTTTTATCAACAATGTATTGTTCCCCATGAAGTTTCTAGCTTAATTTACACTTATTTTTTATATTTTTAAAATATCAACATTTGTTTCTAAAAATCGTGTACTATACACTTGAAAAATAATGTGTATTTTTACTAAATAAATGAAAACGCATATTTTATAATTTTTGAATTATTTGATTTTTTTGACAACATTGTATAGTTTTCCAAGAAGTTTCTAGCTTAATTTACACAATTTTTTTTATTTTTTAAATTGAAACATTTGTTTTTAGAAATCGTGTACTATAGACTTGAAATATAATGTGTTTTTTACTTTAAAAATGAAAATGCATATTTTAAATTTATTAAATTATTTGATTTTTTTGTCAACAATTTATTGTTCACCTTGAATTTTCTAGCTTAATTTACACTATTTTTTTATATTTTTAAAATATCAAAATTTGTTTTAAGAAATCGTGTACTATACACTTGAAAAATAGTGTGTTTTTTACTAAAAAAAGAAAATGCATATTTTTAATATATTAAATTATTTGATTTTTTTAACAAATTTGTATTGTTTACCATGAAGTTTCCAGCTTAATTTACATAATTTTTTATATTTTTAAAATTGCATCATATGTTGAAAACGCATATTTTAAATTTATTAAATTATTTGATTTTTTTTACAACAATGTATTTTTGATCATGAAGTTTCTAGCTTAATTTATATTCTTTTTTGATATTTTTAAAATATCAACATATGTTTCTAGAAATCGTGTAGTATACAATTGAAAAGTATGGTGTTTTGTAATTTAAAAATGAAAATGCATATTTTTAATTTATTAAATTATTTGATTTTTTTATTAACAATGTATTGTTCCCCATGAAGTTTCTAGCTTAATTTACACTTATTTTTTATATTTTTAAAATATCAACATTTGTTTCTAAAAATCGTGTACTATACACTTGAAAAATAATGTGTATTTTTACTAAACAAATGAAAACGCATATTTTATAATTTTTGAATTATTTGATTTTTTTGACAACATTGTATAGTTTTCCAAGAAGTTTCTAGCTTAATTTACACAATTTTTTTTATTTTTTAAATTGAAACATTTGTTTTTAGAAATCGTGTACTATAGACTTGAAATATAATGTGTTTTTTACTTTAAAAATGAAAACGCATATTTTAAATTTACTACATTATTTGATTTTTTAGACAACAATGTATTTTTCATTATGAAGTTTCTAGCTTAATTTACAATATTGTCTTTAATTTTTAAAATACCAACATTTGTTTCTAGAAATCGTGCACTATACACTTGAAAAATAGTGTGTTTTTAACTAAAAAAATGAAAATACATATTTTTAATTTATGAAATTATTTTATTTTTTTAACAACAATGTATTGTTTACCATGAAGTTTCTAGCTTCATTTACAATAATTTTTTATATTTTGAAAAGTGCAACATTTGTTTGTAAAAATCGTGTACTATAGACTTATAATATAGTTTGTTTTGTTCATTTAAAAATGAAAACGCATATTTTAAATTTATTAAATTATTTGATTTTTTTGTCAACATTGTATTGTTCATCATGAAGTTTCTAGCTTAATTTACAATATTTCTTTATATTTTAAAATATCAACATTTGTTTGTAGAAATCGTGTACTACAGACTTTAAATATAGGGTGTTTTTTAGTTTTAAAATGAAAACGCATATTTTAAATTTATTAAATTATTTGATTTTTTTTACAACAATTTATTTTTCATTATGAAGTATCTAGCTTAATTTACAATATTGTTTTATATTTTTAAAATACCAACATTTGTTTCTAGAAATCGTGCACTATGCATATTGTTAATTTATTAAATTATTTTAGTTTTTTAACAACAATGTATTGTTTACCATGAAGTTTCTAGCTTAATTTACACAATTTTTTATATTTTAAAAATTGCAACATTTGTTTGAAGAAATCGTGTACTATAGAATTGTAATATAGTTTGTTTTTTTCATTTAAAAATGAAAACACATATTTTAAATTTATTAAATTATTTGATTTTTTTGATAACAATGTATTGTTTACCTTGTAGTTTCTAGCTTAATTTATATAATTTTTTATATTTTAAAAATTGCAACATTTGTTTGCAGAAATCGTGTACTATTGACTTCAAATATAGGGTGTTTTTTACTTTAAAAATGAAAATGCATATTTTAATTTTATTAAATTGTTTGATTTTTTTACAACAATGTATTGTTCGCCATGAAATTTCTAGCTTAATTTACATTATTTTTTATATTTTCAAAATATCAACATTTATTTCAAGAATTCGTGTATTATATACACTTGAAAAATAGGGTGTTTTTAACTAAAAAAATGAAAATGCATATTTTAAATTTATTAAATTATTTGATTTTTTTGTCAACAATTTATTGTTCACCATGAATTTTCTAGCTTAATTTACACTATTTTTTTTATATTTTTAAAATATCAACATTTGTTTCTAGAAATCGTGTACTATACACTTGAAAAATAGGGTGTTTTTTACTTTAAAAATCAAAACGCATATTTTAAATTTATTAAATTATAGGAATTTTTTGAAAACAATGTAATTTTCATCACGAAGTTTCTATCTTAATTTACACCAATTTTTTATATTTTTAAAATATCAACATTTGTTTTTAGAAATCGTGTACTATACCCTTGAAAAGTAGTGTGTTTTTTATGAAAACGCATATTTTAAAATTATGAAATTATTTAATTTTTTTGAAAACAATGTATTGTTTAGGATGAACTTTCTAGCTTAATTTATACAATTTTTTATTTTTTGAAAAATGCAACATTTGTTTGTAGAAATCGTTTACTATAGATTTGAAATATAGGGTGTGTTTTACTTTCAAAATGAAAACGCATATTTTAAATTTATAAAATTATTTGATTTTTTTGACAACAATGTATTGTTCGCCATGAATTTTCTAGCTTAATTTACATTATTTTTTATATTCTTAAAATATCAACATTTGTTTCTAGAAATCGTGTACTATACACTCGAAAAATAGTGTGTTTTTTACTAAAAAAATGAAAAGGAATATTTTTAATTTATTAAATTATATGATTTTTTTAATAACAATGTATTGTTTACCAAGAAGTTTCTAGCTTAATTTACAAAATTTTTTAAATTTTTAAAATATCAACATTTGTTTTTAGAAATCGTGTACTATACCCTTGAAACGCAGCGTGTTTTTTACTTTAAAAATGAAAACGCATATTTTAAATTTATTAAATTATTTGATTTTTTTGTCAACATTGTATTGTTCATCATGAAGTTTCTAGCTTAATTTACAATATTTCTTTATATTTTAAAATATCAACATTTGTTTGTAGAAATCGTGTACTACAGACTTTAAATATAGGGTGTTTTTTAGTTTTAAAATGAAAACGCATATTTTAAATTTATTAAATTATTTGATTTTTTTTACAACAATTTATTTTTCATTATGAAGTATCAAGCTTAATTTACAATATTGTTTTATATTTTTAAAATACCAACATTTGTTTCTAGAAATCGTGCACTATGCATATTGTTAATTTATTAAATTATTTTAGTTTTCTAACAACAATGTATTGTTTACCATGAAGTTTCTAGCTTAATTTACACAATTTTTTATATTTTAAAAATTGCAACATTTGTTTGAAGAAATCGTGTACTATAGAATTGTAATATAGTTTGTTTTTTTCATTTAAAAATGAAAACACATATTTTAAATTTATTAAATTATTTGATTTTTTTGATAACAATGTATTGTTTACCATGTAGTTTCTAGCTTAATTTGTACAATTTTTTATATTTTAAAAATTGCAACATTTGTTTGCAGAAATCGTGTACTATTGACTTCAAATATAGGGTGTTTTTACTTTAAAAATGAAAATGCATATTTTAATTTTATTAAATTGTTTGATTTTTTTACAACAATGTATTGTTCGCCATGAAATTTCTAGCTTAATTTACATTATTTTTTATATTTTCAAAATATCAACATTTATTTCAAGAATTCGTGTATTATATACACTTGAAAAATAGGGTGTTTTTAACTAAAAAAATGAAAATGCATATTTTAAATTTATTAAATTATTTGATTTTTTTGTCAACAATTTATTGTTCACCAAGAATTTTCTAGCTTAATTTACACTATTTTTTTAAAATATCAACATTTGTTTCTAGAAATCGTGTACTATACACTTGAAAAATAGGGTATTTTTTACTTTAAAAATCAAAACGCATATTTTAAATTTAGTAAATTATAGGATTTATTAAATTTACACTATTTTTTATATTTTTAAAATATCAACATTTGTTTTTAGAAATCGTGTACTATACCTTTGAAAAGTAGGGTGTTTTTTACTTTAAAAATGAAAACGCATATTTTAAAATTATAAAATAATTTAATTTTTTTGAAGTCAATGTATTGTTTACCATGAACTTTCTAGCTTAATTTACACAATTTTTATTTTTTTTCAAATTGCATCATTTGTTTGTAGAAATCGTGTACTATAGACTTGAAATATAGGGTGTTTTTTACTTTAAAAATGAAAATGCATATTTTAAATTTATTAAATTATTGAAATTTTTGACAACAATGTATTGTTCGCCATGAAGTTTCTAGCTTAATTTACATTATTTTTTATATTTTTAAAATATCAACATTTATTTCTAGAAATCGTGTATTATATACATTTGAAAAATATAGTGTTTTTAACTATAAAAATGAAAATGCATATTTTAAATTTATTAAATCGTTTGATTTTTTTGTCAACAATTTATTGTTCACCATGAATTTTCTAGCTTAATTTACACTATTTTTTTTATATTTTTAAAATATAAACATTTGTTTCTAGAAATCGTGTACTATACACTTGAAAAATAGGGTGTTTTTTACTTTAAAAATCAAAACACATATTTTAAATTTATTAAATTATAGGAATTTTTTGAAAACAATGTAATTTTCATCACGAAGTTTCTATCTTAATTTACACCAGTTTTTTATATTTTTAAAATATCAACATTTGTTTTTAGAAATCGTGTACTATACCCTTGAAAAGTAGTGTGTTTTTTATGAAAACGCATATTTTAAAATTATGAAATTATTTAATTTTTTTGAAAACAATGTATTGTTTAGGATGAACTTTCTAGCTTAATTTATACAATTTTTTATTTTTTGAAAAATGCAACATTTGTTTGTAGAAATCGTTTACTATAGATTTGAAATATAGGGTGTGTTTTACTTTCAAAATGAAAACGCATATTTTAAATTTATAAAATTATTTGATTTTTTTGACAACAATGTATTGTTCGCCATGAATTTTCTAGCTTAATTTACATTATTTTTTATATTCTTAAAATATCAACATTTGTTTCTAGAAATCGTGTACTATACACTCGAAAAATAGTGTGTTTTTTACTAAAAAAATGAAAAGGAATATTTTTAATTTATTAAATTATATGATTTTTTTAATAACAATGTATTGTTTACCAAGAAGTTTCTAGCTTAATTTACAAAATTTTTTAAATTTTTAAAATATCAACATTTGTTTTTAGAAATCGTGTACTATACCCTTGAAACGCAGCGTGTTTTTTACTTTAAAAATGAAAACGCATATTTTAAATTTATTAAATTATTTGATTTTTTTGTCAACATTGTATTGTTCATCATGAAGTTTCTAGCTTAATTTACAATATTTCTTTATATTTTAAAATATCAACATTTGTTTGTAGAAATCGTGTACTACAGACTTTAAATATAGGGTGTTTTTTAGTTTTAAAATGAAAACGCATATTTTAAATTTATTAAATTATTTGATTTTTTTTACAACAATTTATTTTTCATTATGAAGTATCAAGCTTAATTTACAATATTGTTTTATATTTTTAAAATACCAACATTTGTTTCTAGAAATCGTGCACTATGCATATTGTTAATTTATTAAATTATTTTAGTTTTCTAACAACAATGTATTGTTTACCATGAAGTTTCTAGCTTAATTTACACAATTTTTTATATTTTAAAAATTGCAACATTTGTTTGAAGAAATCGTGTACTATAGAATTGTAATATAGTTTGTTTTTTTCATTTAAAAATGAAAACACATATTTTAAATTTATTAAATTATTTGATTTTTTTGATAACAATGTATTGTTTACCATGTAGTTTCTAGCTTAATTTGTACAATTTTTTATATTTTAAAAATTGCAACATTTGTTTGCAGAAATCGTGTACTATTGACTTCAAATATAGGGTGTTTTTTACTTTAAAAATGAAAATGCATATTTTAATTTTATTAAATTGTTTGATTTTTTTACAACAATGTATTGTTCGCCATGAAATTTCTAGCTTAATTTACATTATTTTTTATATTTTCAAAATATCAACATTTATTTCAAGAATTCGTGTATTATATACACTTGAAAAATAGGGTGTTTTTAACTAAAAAAATGAAAATGCATATTTTAAATTTATTAAATTATTTGATTTTTTTGTCAACAATTTATTGTTCACCAAGAATTTTCTAGCTTAATTTACACTATTTTTTTTATATTTTTAAAATATCAACATTTGTTTCTAGAAATCGTGTACTATACACTTGAAAAATAGGGTATTTTTTACTTTAAAAATCAAAACGCATATTTTAAATTTAGTAAATTATAGGATTTATTAAATTTACACTATTTTTTATATTTTTAAAATATCAACATTTGTTTTTAGAAATCGTGTACTATACCTTTGAAAAGTAGGGTGTTTTTTACTTTAAAAATGAAAACGCATATTTTAAAATTATAAAATAATTTAATTTTTTTGAAGTCAATGTATTGTTTACCATGAACTTTCTAGCTTAATTTACACAATTTTTATTTTTTTTCAAATTGCATCATTTGTTTGTAGAAATCGTGTACTATAGACTTGAAATATAGGGTGTTTTTTACTTTAAAAATGAAAATGCATATTTTAAATTTATTAAATTATTGAAATTTTTGACAACAATGTATTGTTCGCCATGAAGTTTCTAGCTTAATTTACATTATTTTTTATATTTTTAAAATATCAACATTTATTTCTAGAAATCGTGTATTATATACATTTGAAAAATATAGTGTTTTTAACTATAAAAATGAAAATGCATATTTTAAATTTATTAAATCGTTTGATTTTTTTGTCAACAATTTATTGTTCACCATGAATTTTCTAGCTTAATTTACACTATTTTTTTTATATTTTTAAAATATAAACATTTGTTTCTAGAAATCGTGTACTATACACTTGAAAAATAGGGTGTTTTTTACTTTAAAAATCAAAACGCATATTTTAAATTTATTAAATTATAGGAATTTTTTGAAAACAATGTAATTTTCATCACGAAGTTTCTATCTTAATTTACACCAGTTTTTTATATTTTTAAAATATCAACATTTGTTTTTAGAAATCGTGTACTATACCCTTGAAAAGTAGTGTGTTTTTTATGAAAACGCATATTTTAAAATTATGAAATTATTTAATTTTTTTGAAAACAATGTATTGTTTAGGATGAACTTTCTAGCTTAATTTATACAATTTTTTATTTTTTGAAAAATGCAACATTTGTTTGTAGAAATCGTTTACTATAGATTTGAAATATAGGGTGTGTTTTACTTTCAAAATGAAAACGCATATTTTAAATTTATAAAATTATTTGATTTTTTTGACAACAATGTATTGTTCGCCATGAATTTTCTAGCTTAATTTACATTATTTTTTATATTCTTAAAATATCAACATTTGTTTCTAGAAATCGTGTACTATACACTCGAAAAATAGTGTGTTTTTTACTAAAAAAATGAAAAGGAATATTTTTAATTTATTAAATTATATGATTTTTTTAATAACAATGTATTGTTTACCAAGAAGTTTCTAGCTTAATTTACAAAATTTTTTAAATTTTTAAAATATCAACATTTGTTTTTAGAAATCGTGTACTATACCCTTGAAACGCAGCGTGTTTTTTACTTTAAAAATGAAAACGCATATTTTAAATTTATTAAATTATTTGATTTTTTTGTCAACATTGTATTGTTCATCATGAAGTTTCTAGCTTAATTTACAATATTTCTTTATATTTTAAAATATCAACATTTGTTTGTAGAAATCGTGTACTACAGACTTTAAATATAGGGTGTTTTTTAGTTTTAAAATGAAAACGCATATTTTAAATTTATTAAATTATTTGATTTTTTTTACAACAATTTATTTTTCATTATGAAGTATCAAGCTTAATTTACAATATTGTTTTATATTTTTAAAATACCAACATTTGTTTCTAGAAATCGTGCACTATGCATATTGTTAATTTATTCAATTATTTTAGTTTTTTAACAACAATGTATTGTTTACCATGAAGTTTCTAGCTTAATTTACACAATTTTTTATATTTTAAAAATTGCAACATTTGTTTGAAGAAATCGTGTACTATAGAATTGTAATATAGTTTGTTTTTTTCATTTAAAAATGAAAACACATATTTTTAATTTATTAAATTATTTGATTTTTTTGATAACAATGTATTGTTTACCATGTAGTTTCTAGCTTAATTTATACAATTTTTTATATTTTAAAAATTGCAACATTTGTTTGCAGAAATCGTGTACTATTGACTTCAAATATAGGGTGTTTTTTACTTTAAAAATGAAAATGCATATTTTAATTTTATTAAATTGTTTGATTTTTTTACAACAATGTATTGTTCGCCATGAAATTTCTAGCTTAATTTACATTATTTTTTATATTTTCAAAATATCAACATTTATTTCAAGAATTCGTGTATTATATACACTTGAAAAATAGGGTGTTTTTAACTAAAAAAATGAAAATGCATATTTTAAATTTATTAAATTATTTGATTTTTTTGTCAACAATTTATTGTTCACCAAGAATTTTCTAGCTTAATTTACACTATTTTTTTTATATTTTTAAAATATCAATATTTGTTTCTAGAAATCGTGTACTATACACTTGAAAAATATGGTATTTTTTACTTTAAAAATCAAAACGTATATTTTAAATTTATTAAATTATAGGATTTATTAAATTTACACTAATTTTTTATATTTTTAAAATATCAACATTTGTTTTTAGAAATCGTGTACTATACCTTTGAAAAGTAGGATGTTTTTTACTTTAAAAATGAAAATGCATATTTTAAAATTATAAAATTATTTAATTTTTTTGAAGTCAATGTATTGTTTACCATGAACTTTCTAGCTTAATTTACACAATTTTTATTTTTTTTCAAATTGCATCATTTGTTTGTAGAAATCGTGTACTATAGACTTGAAATATAGGGTGTTTTTTACTTTAAAAATGAAAATGCATATTTTAAATTTATTAAATTATTGAAATATTTGACAACAATGTATTGTTCGCCATGAAGTTTCTAGCTTAATTTACATTATTTTTTATATTTTTAAAATATCAACATTTATTTCTAGAAATCGTGTATTATATACATTTGAAAAATATAGTGTTTTTAACTATAAAAATGAAAATGCATATTTTAAATTTATTAAATCGTTTGATTTTTTTGTCAACAATTTATTGTTCACCATGAATTTTCTAGCTTAATTTACACTATTTTTTTTATATTTTTAAAATATCAACATTTGTTTCTAGAAATCGTGTACTATACACTTGAAAAATAGGGTGTTTTTTACTTTAAAAATCAAAACGCATATTTTAAATTTATTAAATTATAGGAATTTTTTGAAAACAATGTAATTTTCATCACGAAGTTTCTATCTTAATTTACACCAATTTTTTATATTTTTAAAATATCAACATTTGTTTTTAGAAATCGTGTACTATACCCTTGAAAAGTAGTGTGTTTTTTATGAAAACGCATATTTTAAAATTATGAAATTATTTAATTTTTTTGAAAACAATGTATTGTTTAGGATGAACTTTCTAGCTTAATTTATACAATTTTTTATTTTTTGAAAAATGCAACATTTGTTTGTAGAAATCGTTTACTATAGATTTGAAATATAGGGTGTGTTTTACTTTCAAAATGAAAACGCATATTTTAAATTTATAAAATTATTTGATTTTTTTTTACAACAATGTATTGTTCGCCATGAAGTTTCTAGCTTAATTTACATTATTTTTTATATTCTTAAAAGATCAACATTTGTTTCTAGAAATCGTGTACTATACACTCGAAAAATAGTGTGTTTTTTACTAAAAAAATGAAAAGGAATATTTTTAATTTATTAAATTATATGATTTTTTTAATAACAATGTATTGTTTACCAAGAAGTTTCTAGCTTAATTTAAAAAATTTTTTAAATTTTTAAAATATCAACATTTGTTTTTAGAAATCGTGTACTATACCCTTGAAACGCAGCGTGTTTTTTACTTTAAAAATGAAAACGCATATTTTAAATTTATTAAATTATTTAATTTTTTTGAAAACAATGTATTGTTTAGGATGAACATTCTAGCTTAATTTATACAATTTTTTATTTTTTTAAAATTGCAACATTTGTTTGTAGAAATCGTTTACTATAGACTTGAAATATATGGTGTGTTTTACGTTAAAAATGAAAACGCATATTTTAAATTTATTAAATTATTTGATTTTTTTGACAATAATGTATTGTTCGCCATGAAGTTTCTAGCTTAATTTACAGATTTTTTTATATTTTTAAAATATTAACATTTATTTCTAGAAATCGTGTACTATATACTTGAAATATAGTGTGTTTTTTACTTTAAAAATGAAAACGTATATTTTAAATTTATTAAATTATTTGATTTTTTAGACAACAAAGTATTTTTCATTATGAAGATTCTAGCTTAATTTACAATATTGTCTTATATTTTTAAAATACCAACATTTGTTTCTAGAAATCGTGCACTATACACTTGAAAAATAGTGTGTTTTTAACTAAAAAAATGAAAATGCATATTTTTAATTTATTAAATTATTTTATTTTTTTAACAAAAATGTATTGTTTACAATGAAGTTTCAAGCTTAATTTAAAAGATTTTTTATATTTTGAAAACTGCAACATTTGTTTGTAGAAATCGTGTACTATAGACTTGTAATATAGTTTGTTTTTTTCATTTAAAAATGAAAACGCATATTTTTAATTTATTAAATTATTTGATTTGTTTAGTCAACATTGTATTGTTCATCATGAAGTTTCTAGCTTAATTAACAATATTTTTTTATATTTGAAAATATCAACATTTGTTTCTAGAAATCGTGTACTGTACACTTGAAAGGTAAGGTGTTTTTTACTAAAAAAAATTAAAACCCATATTTTCAATTTATTATATTGTTTAATTTTTTTTGAAATCAATGTATTGTTTAGCATGGTGTTTCTAGCTTAATTTACAAAATTTTTTATATTTTTAAAATTGCAACATTTGTTTGTAGAAATCGTGTACTATAGACTTGTAATATAGTTTGTTTTTTTGAATTAAAAATAAAACGCATATTTTAAATTTATTAAATTATTTGATTTTTTTGTCAACAATGTATTGTTTACCCTGAAGTTTCTAGCTTAATTTACACTACCTTTTTTATATTTTTAAAATATCAACATTTGTTTCTAGAAATCGTGTACTATACACTCGAAAAATAGTGTGTTTTTTTACTAAAAAATGAAAAGGAATATATTTAATTTATTAAATTATTATATTTTTTTAATAACAATATATTGTTTACCATAAAGTTTCTAGCTTAATTTACACAATTTTTTATATTTTTTAAAATTTCAACATTTGTTTTTAGAAATCGTGTACTATAGACTTGAAATATAGGGTGTTTTTTACTTTAAATATAAAAACACATATTTTAAATTTATTAAATTATTTGATTTTTTTGACTACAATGTATTTTTCACCACGAAGTTTCTAGTTTAATTTACACTATTTTTTTTATTTTTAAAATATCAACATTTGTTTCTAGAAATCGTGTACTATAAACTTAAAAAGTAGTGTGTTTTGTACTAAAAAAATGAAAACGCATATTTTTAATTAAATAAATTATTTGATTTTTTTGTCAATATTGTATTGTTTACCATGAACTTTCTAGCTTAATTTACACAGTTTTTTATTTTTTTAAAATTGCAACATTTGTTTGTTGAAATCGTATACTATAGACTTGAAATATAGGGTGTTTTTTACTTTAAAAATGAAAACGCATATTTTAAATTTACTAAATTATTTGATTTTTTTGACAACAATGTATTGATTTCCATGAAGTTTCTAACTTAATTTATCCTATTTATTTATATTTTAAAAATATCAAAATTTGTTTCTAGAAATCGTGTACTATAAACTTAAAAAGTAGTGTGTTTTGTACTAAAAAAATGAAAACGCATATTTTTAATTTAATAAATTATTTGATTTTTTTGTCAATATTGTATTGTTTACCATGAAGTTTCTAGCTTAATTTACACAGTTTTTTATTTTTTTAAAATTCCAACATTTGTTTGTTGAAATCGTATACTATAGACTTTAAATATAGGGTGTTTTTTACTTTTAAAATGAAAACGCATATTTTAAATTTATTAAATTATTTGATTTTTTAGATAACAAGGTATTTTTCATTATGAAGTTTCTAGCTTAATTTACAATATTGTTTTATATTTTTCAAATACCAACATTTTTATCTAGAAATCGTGCACTATACACTTCAAAAATAGTGTGTTTTTAACTAAAAAAATAAAAATGCATATTTTTAATTTATTAAATTATTTTATTTTTTTAACAACAATGTCTTGTTTACCATGAAGTTTCTAGCTTAATTTACACAATTTTTTATATTTTAAAAATTGCAACATTTGTTTGTAGAAATCGTGTACTATAGACTTGAAATATAGGGTGTTTTTTACTTTAAAAATAAAAGCGCATCTTTTAATTTTATTAAATTATTTGATTTTTTTGATAATAATGTATTGTTCGCCGTGAAGTTTCTAGCTTAATTTACTTTATTTTTTATATTTTTAAAATATCATAGTTTATTTCTAGAAATCGTGTAGTATATACACTTGAATAATAGGGTGTTTTTAACTAAAAAAATGAAAACATATATTTTAAATTTATTAAATTATTTGATTTTTTTGTCAATAATTTTTTGTTCACCATGAATTTTCGAGCTTAATTTACACTATTTTTTTTATATTTTTAAAATATCAACATTTGTTTCTAGAAATCGTGTACTATACACTTGAAAAATAGCGTTTTTTTACTTTAAAAATCAAAACGCATATTTTAAAGTTATTAAATTATAGGTATTTCTTGAAAACAATGTATTTTTCATCATGAAATTTCTATCTTAATTTACACCATTTATTTATATTTTTAAAATATCAACATTTGTTTTTAGAATTCGTGTACTATACCCTTGAAAAGTAGGGTCTTTTTTACTTTAAAAATGAAAACGCATATTTTAAATTTATTAATTTATTTAATTTTTTTGAAATCAATGTATTGTTTACCATGAACTTTCTAGCTTAATTTACACAATTTTTTATTTTTTTTAAAATTGCAACATTTGTTTGTAGAAATCCTGTACTATAGACTTGAAATATAGGGTGTTTTTTACTTTAAAAATGAAAATGCATATTTTAAATTTACTAAATTATTTGATTTTTTTGACAACAATGTATTGATTTCCATGAAGTTTCTAACTTAATTTATCCAATTTATTTATATTTTAAAAATATCAACATTTGTTTCTAGAAATCGTGTACTATAAACTTAAAAAGTAGTGTGTTTTATACTAAAAAAATGAAAATGTATATTCTTAATTTATTAAATTATTTGATTTTTTTAACAACAATGTATTGTTTAACATGAATTTTCTAGCTTAATTTACACAATTTTTTATATTTTTTAAATTAAAACATTTGTTTGTAGAAATCGTGCACTATAGATTTGAAATATAGGGTGTTTTTTACTTTCAAAACGCATATTTTATATTTATTAAATTATTTGATTTTTTTAACAACAGTGTATTGTTCACCAAGAAATTTCTATCTTAATTTACACTATTTTTTATATTTTTAAAATATCAACATTTGTATATAGAAAACACGTACTATACACTTGAAAAATATGGTGTTTTTAACTAAAAAATAAAAACGCATATTTTAAATTTATGAAATTATTCTATTTTTTGTCAACAATTTATTGTTCACCATGGTTTTCTAGCTTAATTTACACTATTTTTTTATATTTTTAAAATATCAACATTTGTTTTAAGAAATCGTGTACTATACACATGAAAAATATTGTGTTTTTTAATAAAAAAATGAAAATGCATATTTTTAATTTATTAAATTATTTGATTTTTTTAACTAATTTGTGTTGTTTACCATGAAGTTTCAAGCTTAAATTAAAGAATTTTTTATATTTTTGAAATTGTAACATATGTTGAAATTGCATATTTTGAATTTATTAAATTATTTGATTTTTTTTACAACAATGTATTTTTGATCATGAAGTTTCTAGCATAATTTATATTCTTTTTTTATTTTTTCAAAAAATCAACATATGCTTCTAGAAATCGTGTAGTATACATTTGAAAGGTATGGTGTTTTGTTCTTTAAAAATGAAAAAGCATATTTTTAATTTATTAAATTATTTGATTTTTTTATCAACAATGTATTGTTCCCCATGAAGTTTCTAGCTTAATTTACACTTATTTTTTATATTTTTTAAATATCAACATTTTTTTCTAAAAATCGTGTACTATACACTTGAAAAATAATGTGTTTTTTTACTAAACAAATGAAAACACATATTTTATATTTTTTGAATTATTTGATTTTTTTGACAAAAATGTATAGTTTACCTAGAATTTTCTAGCTTAATTTACACAATTTTTTTATATTTTTTAAATTGAAACATTTGTTTTTAGAAATCGTGTACTATAGACTTGAAATATAGGGTGTTTTTTACTCTAAAAATGAAAACACATATTTTAAATATATTAAATTATTTAATTTTTTGACAACAAAGTATTGTTCACCAAAAAGATTCTAGCCTAATTTACACTATTTTTTATATTTTTAAAATATCAACTTTTGTTTCTAGAATTGGTGTACTATACACTTCAAAAATAGTGTGTTTTTTACTAAAAAGATGAAAATACATATTTTTAATTTATCAAATTATTTTATTTTTTAAAAAATTTTGTATAGTTTAAAAATTTTTATATTTTTGAAATATCAACATTTGTTTTTTGAAATCGTGTACTATACCCTTGAAAAGTCGGGTGTTTTTTATTTTAAAAAAGAAAATGCATATTTTAAATTTATGAAATTATTCTATTTTTTTGTCAACAATTTATTGTTCACCATGATTTTCTAGTTTAATTTGCACTATTTTTTTATATTTTTAAAATATCAACATTTGTTTATACACATCAAATGAAAACACATATTTTTATTTATTAATTATTTGATTTTTTTAACAACAATGTATTGTTTACCATGAAGTTTCTAGCTTAATTTTTACAATTTTTTATATTTTTAAAATATCAGCATTTGTTTCTAGAAATCGTTTACTATATACACTTGAAAAATAGGGTGTTTTTATCTAAAAAAATGAAAACGCATATTTTAAATTTATTAAATTATTTGATTTTTTTCTCAACAATTTATTTTTCACCATGAGTTTTCTAGCTTAATTTACACTATTTTTTTATATTTTTAAAATATCCACATTTGTTTCTAGAAATTGTGTACTATACACTTAAAAAATAGTGTGTTTTTTACTAAAAAAATGAAAATGCATATTTTTAATTTATCAAATAATTTTATTTTTTAAAAAACTTTGTATTGTTTACCATGAAGTTTCTAGCTTAATTTACACCAATTTTTTATATTTTTGAAATATCAACATTTGTTTTTTGAAATCGTGTACTATACCCTTGAAAAGTAGGGTGTTTTTTATTTTAAAAAAGAAAATGCATATTTTAAATTTATGAAATTATTCTATTTTTTTGTCAACAATTTATTGTTCACCATGATTTTCTAGTTTAATTTGCACTATTTTTTTATATTTTTAAAATATCAACATTTGTTTATACACATCAAATGAAAACGCATATTTTTATTTATTAATTATTTGATTTTTTTAACAACAATGTATTGTTTACCATGAAGTTTCTAGCTTAATTTTTACAATTTTTTATATTTTTAAAATATCAGCATTTGTTTCTAGAAATCGTTTACTATATACACTTGAAAAATAGGGTGTTTTTATCTAAAAAAATGAAAACGCATATTTTAAATTTATTAAATTATTTGATTTTTTTCTCAACAATTTATTTTTCACCATGAGTTTTCTAGCTTAATTTACACTATTTTTTTATATTTTTAAAATATCCACATTTGTTTCTAGAAATTGTGTACTATACACTTAAAAAATAGTGTGTTTTTTACTAAAAAAATGAAAATGCATATTTTTAATTTATCAAATAATTTTATTTTTTAAAAAACTTTGTATTGTTTACCATGAAGTTTCTAGCTTAATTTACACCAATTTTTTATATTTTTGAAATATCAACATTTGTTTTTTGAAATCGTGTACTATACCCTTGAAAAGTAGGGTGTTTTTTATTTTAAAAAAGAAAACGCATATTTTAAATTTATTAATTTATTTGATTTTTTATACAACAACGTATTATTCACCATGAAGTTTCTAGCTTAATTTACACTATTTTTTTATATTTTTAAAATATCAACATTTGTTTCTAGAAATCGTGTACTATTCACTTCAAAAATAATGTGTTTTTTACTAAAAAAAATGAAAACACATATTTTTAATTTATTAAATTATTTAATTTTTTAACAACAGTGTATTTTTTACCATGAAGTTTCTAGTTTAATTTTCACAATTTTATATATTTTTTAAATTGAAATATTTGTTTGTAGAAATCGTGCAGTATAGACTTGAAATATAGGGTGTTTTTTACTTTAAAAATCAAAACGCATATTTCAAATTTTTTAAATTATTTGATTTTTTTGAAAATAGTGTATTGTTCACCAAGAAGATTCTAGCCTAATTTAGACTATTTTTTATATTTTTAAAATATCAACATTTGTTTCTAGAAATCGTGTACTATACACTTGAAAAATAGGGTGTTTTTAACTAAAAAAATGAAAATGCATATTTTAAATTTATTAAATTATATGATTTTTTGTCAACAATTTATTGTTCACCATGAATATTCTAGCTTAATTTACACTATTTTTTTTATATTTTAAAAATATCAACAATTGTTTCTATAAATGGTGTACTATACACTTCGAAAATAGTGTGTTTTTTACTAAAAAAATGAAAATGCATATTTTTAATTTATCAAATTATTTGATTTTTTTAACAACTTTGTATTGGTTACCATGAAGTTTCTAGCTTAATTTACAGAATTTTTTATATTTTTAAAATTGCAACATTTGTTTTTAGAAATCATGTACTATAGACTTAAAATATACGGTGTTTTTTACTTTAAAAACGAAAATGCATATTGTAAACTTATTAAATTATTTGATTTTTTTGACAACAATGTATTATTCACCATGAAATTTCTAGCTTAATTTACAGCATTTTTTTATATTTTTAGAATGTCAACATTTGTTTCTAGAAATCGTGTACTATACACTTGAAAAATAAGGTGTTTTTAACTAAAAAAATGAAAACGCATATTTTAAATTTATTAAATTATTTGATTTTTTTGTGAACAATTTATTGTTCACCATGAATTTTTTAGCTTAATTTACAATATTTTTTTACATTTTTAAAATATCAACATTTGTTTCTAGAAATAGTGAACTATACACTTGAAAAATAGAGTGTTTTTCACTAAAAAAATGAAAATGCATATTTTTAGTTTTTCAAATTATTTGATTTTTTTAACAACTTTGTATTGTTTTCCGTGTAGTATCTAGCTTAGTTTATAGAATTTTTTATGTTTTTAAATTTGGAACTTTTGTTTTTAAAAATCATGTTTTGTAGACTTGAAATATAAGGTGTTTTTCACTTTAAAAATGAAAAATTATTTTAAATTTGTTAAATTATATGATCTTTTTGTCAAAAATTAATTGTTCACCATGAATTTTCTAGTTTAATTAATAGTATTCTTTTATATTTTTAAAATAACAACATTTATTTCTAGAAATGGTGTACTATACACTAGGAAAATAGTGTGTGTTTTACTAAAAAAATGATAATGCATATTTTTAATTTTTCAAATTATTTGATTTTTTTAACAATTTTGTATTGGTTAGTTACCATGAAGTTTCTAGCTTAATTTATATAATTTTTTATATTTTTAAAATTGCAACTTTTGTTTTAAGGAAATCATGTACTATAGACTTGAAATATAGGGTGTTTTTTACTTTAAAAATGAAAATGCATATTTTAAATTTATTAAATTATTTGATTTTTTTGACAAAAATGTATTATTCACCATGAAGTTTCTAGCTTAATTTACACTATTTATTTTTATATTTTTAAATATCAACATTTTTTCTAGGAATCGTGTGCTATACATTTGAAAAATATTGTGTTTTTTACTAAAAAAATGAAAGTTCATATTTTTAATTTATTAAATTATTTGATTTTTTTAACAATAATGTATTGTTCACCAGGAAGTTTCTAGCTTAATTTACATAATTTTTTATATTTTTTAAATTGAAACATTTGTTTGTAGAAATCGTGCACTATAGGCTTGAAATATAGGGTATTTTTTACTTTAAAAATTAAAACGCATATTTAATATTTATTAAATTATTTGATTTTATTTGACAAAAGTGTATTTTTCACCAAGAAGTTTCTAGCTTAATTTACATAATTTTTTACATTTTTTAAATAGAAACATTTGTTTGTAGAAATCGTGCGCTATAAACATCAAATATACGGTGTTTTTTACTTTAAAAATCAAAACGCGTATTTAAAATTTATTAAATTATTTGAGATTTTTGACAATAGTGTATTGTTCACCAAGAAGTTTCTAGCCTAATTTACACTATTTTTTATACTTTTAAAATATCCACATTTGTTTCTAGAAATCGGGTACTATACACTTTAAAAATAGGGTGTTTTTAACTAAAAAAATGAAAACGCATATTTTAAATTGATTAAATTATATGATTTTTTAGTCAACAATCTATTGTTCACCATGAATTTTCTAGCTTAATTTACACTATTTTTTTTATATTTTTAAAATATCATCATTTGTTTCTATAAATGGTGTACTATACACTTGGAAAATAGTGTGTTTTTCACTAAAAAAATGAAAATGCATATTTTTAATTTATCAAATTATTTGATTTTTTTAACAACTTTGTATTGGTTACCATGAATTTTTTAGCTTAATTTACAGAATTTTTTATATTTTTAAAATTGCAACATTTGTTTTTAGAAATCTTGTACTATAGACTTTAAATATAGGGTGTTTTTTACTTTAAAAACGAAAATGCATATTTTAAATTTATTAAATTATTTTATTTTTTTGTCAACAATTTATTGTTCACCATGACTTTTCTAGCTTAATTTACAATATTTTTTTATACTTTTAAAATATAAACATTTGTTTCTAGAAATAGTGTACTATACACTTGAAAAATAGAGTGTTTTTTACTAAAAAAATTAAAATGCATATTTTTAAATTTTCAAATTATTTGATTTTTTTTGACATCTTTGTATTGTTTTCCATGAAGTTTCAAGCTTAATTTACAGAATTTTTTATATTTTTAAAATTAGAACACTTGTTTTAAAAAATCATGTACTATAGACTTGAAATATAGGTTGTTTTTTGCTTTAAAAATGAAGACGTATATTTTAAATTTGTTAAATTATATGATTTTTTGTCAACAATTTATTGTTCACCATGAATTTTCTAGCTTAATTTACACTGTTTTTTTATATTTGTAAAATAACAACATTTGTTTCTAGAAATGGTGTATTATACACTTGGAAAATAGTGTGTTTTTTACTAAAAAAATGAAAATGCATATTTTTAATTTTTCAAATTATTTGACTTTTTTAACAATTTTGTATTGGTTACTATGAAGTTTCTAGCTTAATTTATATGATTTTTTATATTTTTAAAATTGCAACATTTGTTTTTAGAAATCATGTACTATAGAATTGAAATATAGGGTGTTTTTTACTTTAAAAAAGAAAATGCATATTTTAAATTTATTAAATTATTTGATTTTTATGACAACAATTTATTATTCACCATGAAGTTTCTAGCATAATCTACACTATTTTTTTTATATATTTTTAAAATATCAACATTTATTTCTAGAAATCGTGTACTATACACTTGTAAAATATTGTGTTTTTTACTAACAAAATAAAAGCGCATATTTTTAATTTATTAAATTATTTGATTTTTTTAACAATAATGTATTGTTCACAAGGAAGTTTCTAGCTTAATTTACGTAATTTTTAATATTTTATAAATTGATACATTTGTTTGTAGAAATCGTGCACTATAGACTTGAAATATAGGGTGTTTTTTACTTTAAAAATGAAAAACCATATTTCATATTTCTTAAATTATTTGATTTTTTTGACAAAAGTTTATTGTTCACCAAGAAGATTCTTGCTTAATTTACAATTATTTTTTATTTTTTTAAAATATCAACATTTGTTTCTAGAAATCGTGTAATTTACACTTGAAAAATAATGTGTTTTTTACTAAAAAAATAAATACGCATATTTTAAATTTTTTAAATTATTTAATTTTTTTCACAACAATGTATTGTTTTCCATGAAGTTTCTAGTTTCATTTGTAGTATTTTTTATATTTTTAAAATTGCAACATTTGTTAGAAGAAATCATGTACTATACACTTGAAAAATAGTGTGTTTTTTACTTTAAAAATCCAAACGCATGTTTTAAATTATTTTATTTTTTTAACAACAATATATTGTTTACAATGAAGTTTCTAGCTTAATTTACACAATTTTGTATATTTTTTAAATTGAAACATTTGTTTGAAGAAATCATGCACTATAGAGCTGAAATACTAGTGTTTTTTACTTTATAAATGAAAACGCATATTTTAAATTTATTAAATTATTTTTTTTTTGGACAACAGTGTTTTGTTCACCAAGAAGTTTCTAGCTTAATTTACACTTCTTTTTTATTTTTTTAAAATATCAACATTTGTTTCTAAAAATCGTGTACTATACACTTGAAAAATAGGGTGTTATTCACTAAAAATGTGAAAACGCATATTTTGAATTTATTAAATTATTTTATTTTTTCTCAACAATTTATTGTTCACCATGAAATTTCTAGCTTAATTTACACTAATTTTTTATATTTTCAAAATATCAACATTTGTTTCTAGAAATGGTGTACTATACACTTGAAAAATAGTTTCTTTTTTACTACAAAAATGAAAATGCATATTTTTAATTTATCCAATTTTTTGATTTTTTTAAAGACTTTGTATTGTTTACCATGAACTTTCTAGCTTAATTTACAGAATTTTTAATATTTTTAAAATTGCAACATTTGTTTTTAGAAATCATGTACTATAGACTTGGAATATAGGGAGTTTTTTACTTTAAAAACGAAAATGCATATTTTAAATTTATTAAATTATTTGATTTTTTTGACAATAATGTATTATTCACCATGAAGTTTCTAGGTTAATTTACACTATTTTTTTTATATTTTTAAAATATCAACATTTGTTTCTAAAAATTGTGTACTATACACTTGAAAAATAGGGTGTTTTTACCTAAAAAAATGAAAACGAATATTTTAAATTTATTAAATTATTTGATTTTTTTGTCAACAATTTATTGTTCACCAGGAATTTTGTTGCTTAATTTACACTATTTTTTTTTTATATTTTTAAAAGATCAACATTTGTTTCTAGAAATGGTGTACTATACACTTGAAAAATAGTTTGTTTTTTACTAACAAAATGAAAATGCAAATTTTTAATTTATCCAATTTTTTGATTTTTTTAAAGACTTTGTATTGTTTACCATGAAGTTTCTAGCTTAATTTACAGAATTTTTTATATTTTTAAAATTGCAACATTTGTTTTTAGAAATCATGTACTATAGACTTGAAATATAGGGAGTTTTTTACTTTAAAAACGAAAATGCATATTTTAAATTTTTTAAATTATTTGATTTTTTTGACAATAATGTATTATTCACCATGAAGTTTCTAGCTTAATTTACACTATTTTTTTTTATATTTTTAAAATATCAACATTTGTTTCTAAAAATTGTGTATTATACACTTGAAAAATAGGGTGTTTTTAACTAAAAAAGTGAAAACGTATATTTTAAATTTATTAAATTATATGATTTTTTTGTCAACAATTTATTGTTCATCAGGAATTTTGTTGCTTAATTTACACTATTTTTTTTTATATTTTTAAAAGATCAACATTTGTTCTAGAAATGGTGTACTATACACTTGAAAAATAGTTTGTTTTTTACTAAAAAAATGAAAATGCAAATTTTTAATTTATCCAATTTTTTGATTTTTTTAAAGAATTTGTATTGTTTACCATGAACTTTCTAGCATAATTTACAGAATTTTTAATATTTTTAAAATTTCAACATTTGTTTTTAGAAATCATGTACTATAGACTTGAAATATAGGGAGTTTTTTACTTGAAAAATGAAAATGCATATTTTAAATTTATTAAATTATTTGATTTTTTTGACAATAATGTATTATTCACCATGAAGTTTCTAGCTTAATTTACACTATTTTTTTTTATATTTTTAAAATATCAACATTTGTTTCTAAAAATTGTGTACTATACACTTGAAAAATAGGGTGTTTTTAACTAAAAAAGTGAAAACGTATATTTTAAATTTATTAAATTATTTGATTTTTTTGTCAACAATTTATTGTTCATCAGGAATTTTGTTGCTTAATTTACACTATTTTTTTTTATATTTTTAAAAGATCAACATTTGTTCTAGAAATGGTGTACTATATACTTGAAAAATAGTTTGTTTTTTACTAAAAAAATGAAAATGCAAATTTTTAATTTATCCAATTTTTTGATTTTTTTAAAGACTTTGTATTGTTTACCATGAACTTTCTAGCATAATTTACAGAATTTTTAATATTTTTAAAATTGCAACATTTGTTTTTAGAAATCATGTACTATAGACTTGAAATATAGGGAGTTTTTTACTTTAAAAATGAAAATGCATATTTTAAATTTATTAAATTATTTGATTTTTTTGACAATAATGTATTATTCACCATGAAGTTTCTAGCTTAATTTACACTATTTTTTTTTATATTTTTAAAATATCAACATTTGTTTCTAAAAATTGTGTACTATACACTTGAAAAATAGGGTGTTTTTAACTAAAAAAATGAAAACGTAAATTTTAAATTTATTAAATTATATGATTTTTTTGTCAACAATTTATTGTTCACCAGGAATTTTGTTGCTTAATTTACACTATTTTTTTTTATATTTTTAAAAGATCAACATTTGTTTCTAGAAATGGTGTACTATACACTTGAAACATAGTTTGTTTTTTACTAAAAAAATGAAAATGAAAATTTTTAATTTATCCAATTTTTTGATTTTTTTAAAGACTTTGTATTGTTTACCATGAAGTTTCTAGCTTAATTTACAGAATTTTTTATATTTTTAAAATTGCAACATTTGTTTTTAGAAATCATGTACTATAGACTTGAAATATAGGGAGTTTTTTACTTTAAAAACGAAAATGCATATTTTAAATTTTTTAAATTATTTGATTTTTTTGACAATAATGTATTATTCACCATAATGTTTCTAGCTTAATTTACACTATTTTTTTTTATATTTATAAAATATCAACATTTGTTTCTAAAAATTGTGTATTATACACTTGAAAAATAGGGTGTTTTTAACTAAAAAAATGAAAACGTATATTTTAAATTTCTTAAATTATATGATTTTTTTGTCAACAATTTATTGTTCACCAGGAATTTTGTTGCTTAATTTACACTATTTTTTTTTATATTTTTAAAAGATCAACATTTGTTCTAGAAATGGTGTACTATACACTTGAAAAATAGTTTGTTTTTTACTAAAAAATTGAAAATGCAAATTTTTAATTTATCCAATTTTTTGATTTTTTTAAAGACTTTGTATTGTTTACCATGAAGTTTCTAGCTTAATTTACACTATTTTTTTTTATATTTTTAAAATATCAACATTTGTTTCTAAAAATACTGTACTATACACTTGAAAAATAGGGTGTTTTTAACTAAAATAATGAAAACGTATATTTTAAATTTATTAAATTATATGATTTTTTTGTCAACAATTTATTGTTCACCATGAATTTTGTTGCTTAATTTACACTATTTTTTTTTATATTTTTAAAATAACAACATTTGTTTCTATAAATGGTGTACTATACACTTGGAAAATAGTGTGTTTTTTACTAAAAAAATGAAAATGCATATTTTTAATTTATCAAATTATTTGGTTTTTTTAACAACTTTGTATTTTTTACCATGAAGTTTCTAGCTTAATTTACACAATTTTTATATTTTTAAAATATCATTATTTGTTTCTAGAAATCATGTACTATACACTTGAAAATTAGGGTGTTTTTAACTAATAAAATGAAAACGCATATTTTAAATTTATTAAATTATTTGATTTGTTGTCAAAAATTTATTGTTCACCATGAATTTTCTATCTTAATTTACACTATTTTTTACATTTTTAAAATATCAACATTTGTTTCTAGAAATCGTGTACTATACGCTTGAAAAACAGTGTGTTTTTTACTAAAAAATGAAAATGCATATTTTTAAATTTTCAAATAATTTAATTTTTTTGACAACAATGTATTTTTCACTATGAAGTTTCTAGCTTAATTTACACTATTTATTATATTTTTAAAATATCAACATTTGTTTCTAGAAATCGTGTACTATACACTTGAAAAACAGTGTGTTTTTTACTAAAAAAATGAAAATTTCATATTTTTAATTTATCAAATAATTTAATTTTTTTGAAAACGATGTATTTTTCACCATGAAGTTTCTAGCTTAATTTACACTATTTTTTAAATTTTTAAAATATCAACTTTTGTTTCTAGAAATCGTGTACTATACACTTGAAAAATAATGTGTTTTTTACTAAAAAAATGAAAACCCATATTTTAAATTTTTTAAATTATTTGATTTTTTTGACAACAATGTATTGTTTATCATGAAGTTTCTAGCTTAATTTACAGAATTTTTTATATTTTAAAAATTGCAACATTTGTTTTTAGAAATCCTGTACTATAGACTTGAAATATAGGGTGTTTTTTACTTTAAAAATAAAAATGCATATTTAAAATTTATTAAATTATTTTATTTTTTTCACAACAATGTATTTTTTCATCATGAACTTTCTAGCTTAATTTATATTATTTTTTTATATTTTTAAAATATCATTATATGTTTCCAGAAATTATGTAATATACACTTTAAAAGTTGGGTGTTTTTTAATTTAAAAATAAAAATGAATATTTAAATTTATTAAATTATTTGATTTTGTTATCAACAATGTAATGTTCACCATGATGTTTTTAGCTTAATTTGCAGTATTTTTTATATTTATAAAATTGCAACATTTGTTTGTAGAAATCATGTACTATACACTTGAAAAATAGGGTGTTTCTTACTTTAAAAATCAAAACGCATATTTTAAATCTATTAAATTATTTGATTTCTTAAAAAACAATGTATTGTTTACCATAAAGTTTCTAGCTTCATTTGCAGTGTTTTTTATATTTTTAAAATTGCAACATTTGTTTGTTAAAATCATGTACTATAGACATGTAATATAGGGTGTTTTGTACTTTAAAAATGAAAACGCATATTTTCAATTTATTAAATTATTTGATTTTTTTGTCAACAATGTATTGTTCACCGTGAATTTTCAAGCTTAATTTACATTATTTTTTTATATTTTTAAAATATCAACATTTGTTTCTAGAAATCGTGTATGATACACTTGAAATATAGTGTGTTTTTTACTCAAAAAATGAAAACGCATATTTTTAATTTATTAAATTATTTGATTTTTTTTACAATGTATTGTTTACCATTAAGTTTCTAGATAAATTTACAGAATTTTTATATTTTTAAAATTGCAACATTTGTTTTTAGAAATCATCTACTATAGACTTAAAATATAGGGTGTTTTTTACTTTAAAAATGAAAACGCATATTTTAAATTTATTAAATTATTTGATTTTTTTGACAACAATGTATTATTCACCATGAAGTTTCTAGCTTAATTTACTCTACTTTTTTATATTTTTAAAATATCAACATTTGTTTCTAGAAATCGTGTACAATACACTTGAAAATTAGTGTGTTTTTTACTAAAAAAAATAAAAACGCATAGTTTTAATTTATTAAATTATTTGATTTTTTTAACAACAATGTATTGTTTACCATGAAGTTTGTAGCTTAATTTACACAATTTTTTATATTTTTTAAATTGAAACATTTGTTTGGAGAAATCGTGCACTATAGACTTGAAATATAGGGTGTTTTTTACTTTAAAAATCAAAACGCATATTTCAAATTTATTAAATTATTTGATTTTTATGAGAACAGTATATTGTTCACCAAGAAGTTTCTAGCTTAATTTACACTATTTTTTATACTTTTAAAATATCAACATTTGTTTCTAGAAATTGTGTACTATACACTTGACAAAAAGGGTGTTTTTAACTAAAAAAATGAAAATGCATATTTTAAATTTATTAAATTATTTGATTTTTTTGTCAACAATTTATTGTTCACCATGAATTTTCCAACTTAATTTACAATATTTTTTTATATTTTTAAAATATCAACATTTGTTTCTAGAAATCGTGTAACACCTTATTTTTGTAGACCGTTTGTTTTTCTAATACAAGCGGAACTAAGATTTACTACACAATAAATAATAATAATTACACTCCTTTTTAAATTAAACGAGTTGCTATCTAGCTGAACAAATACATACTTGAACATAAAACTTAGGTTCGCCATGTATGGTTATACCTAAGAAAACCTTGAGACTTTTCTCGTCCGTAGCTATAGCTCCTTAATCTTCCGATACCTGCAATACTGAGATCGTCAGTTATATGTAAAACATATAACCGAGTAACCCCCAGTCTAAATAAAAACATTATAGATTAGTATTGCAGCCAGTCTAACTGGAAAATCTCCCCAATACAAGCCTAACATACCATAACACATTCAAACAAAGGAGTACACACAAATACAATTTAATTTATATGCATGAATGTCATGAATTACATTACATTTCAATTCAATTCATTTTGAATCACATTACTTTTCTTTTCATCTTTTAACGGGAATCCAGTGCACTAGATGTCCACCATAGGTACCTTGGCAGAAAGGCATAATTTGAGCTCACTGATACCCCCGGTAAGCGTCCCTACCTGAATCTCTGGGGCACTGCCAGGCTATCTTAACCCCTTTCGGGATAGCCTATGACTATCTTGACCCCTTTCGGGATAGTCATTAAATTTTCTTAGGCCATCTTAACCCCATTTTCTGGGAGACCCTACTTCTTCAGGCCATCTTAACCCCATCTCTAGGAGACCCTACATTTCATTTTCATGCTTATCCACTTGCCCGGTATACTACCGGTGGGATTCATTCATTATCATTTCATATTACATGTTATCATGCATTCAATAGTAATCTTCATCTCAATTGCATTTAACATGTTTCCACATTCATCATTCATCACATCTCAATTACTTTCAACATAAACCAATAGCATAGCCATTCATATCATGCACTAAACATTCATCATACATGTCATAACACATACCACAACATCTCCATGATCCTATTGCATGTTTATAAGTCACATGAACCTAATTTCATTCATTCCTATCCTAGAAATGGATTCATGATGTTTACCTTGCAATTTGTTTGATTATGTTCACGTGGGAATAAGTGGGGAAAAATGTTGATCTTTGAAGATTAGACTTAAAGAATGAAACTAGAGATGAAAGGAGTTGAAGAATGAAGGCTAGAAGGTGTGGGATTGAATTTCTCCCCCAGCTGTGCGCACACTTTGCTCAGCTGTGCGCACCTTAATTCCCCCTGGAGCTGCTGCCCAATCTTGTGCGCACAGCCCAGGGACGTATGCGCACCCCTGTTCGTAATTTGACCATAACTTCAGTTGTAGACCTCTAAATTGGGTGAAATCAAGGGAAAATGAAAGCTAATAAAATTATCTACAACTTGTATTCAGAACCTAAGATCTGAATAAATCATATTCTAGTATATAATTTTACCTGAACCCACCTGCCCATGTGAAAAACCCATATCTGGCAGGTCTTAGTATCTTGCCTATAACTCAAGTTATACAACTTGGATTTTGGTGAGACTTGTGGCATTAAAAAGCTAACAAACTTAACTACAACTTTGTAAGAGGCCACGAAACCAAAATCTAAATAAAACCAAGTCAAATAATCAGCTCAATCTGTTCCAAAATCCAGCCAAAACATGGAAAAGACATTGATAAACGTTTTACAAATTAATTTCTATCTTCCATCTCAATTCATCCAATATCATACCAAATTAATATAATTCATTATAACTCATTCAAGGATCAATTCACAAACATAAACAAAGTCCAATTTCATCAATTTAAACCTCACCAACATTTCACACATTTCATATCCCAAATTAACCCATCAAGTTTCATAAGGATTTTGCTAAACTTCAAACATCAAGGAGCACAATAGTTCAATCATCTTCAAATTCATGCATTCAATGTATCAATAAAATCATATTCAATCAAGGAACTATCATAAATTCATCCTTCTCACACATATAAAGCCAATTCAATCAAGATCACTTTCACACTTCAAGAACACAAGAAACAATTAATGTTAATTCAATACCAATTTCCATGCAACCTAAATTCTTGTCATCTAACCAAATCAAATCCAAAACCTAACATCATACCATCATCTATTTTCTAATTGCCCTAATTGGGGGTTTTAAGTTTGGGGTTACCTCAACTCCAAAATCCTAACTTGCCCTTGAGCTCCCAAAGCTCCCAATCCTTCAAGCTACCTTCTAACCTTCACCTTCAATCCTTCTTAAATCTTGAGCTTCTTGTGAAATTGAGAAGGAGTAGAGGAAATTGATGATCCAAAGAGCATGGATTCCCTTTTGCATGCAAGAATTGAGCAAGCTTAAGTTTGTGGGTGAGTGGAATTTTGGCTAGAATCTAGAGAGAAGGAGGAGGATTTCTTTTGCCTTTTCTAGAGAGAGAAGGGTTTGTGGAAGAAAATGAAGATGGTGGTGATGGTGGCTCAATCTCGCCCTTAAGTGGAAGGGGAGAGGAACTTGCTAAAAATTGCTATTTGGTCCCTCTAATTTTATGAAACAAATCTTTAAAATTCAGAGAATGATCCTTAAGGAAAAATGAAATTTCTATCTTTAGGGACCAAAATGAAATTATGGAAATAAGAATTATTGCATTTAGGACCCCAAGGTCAAAATGAAACATTTTAACACTTAGAGGAACTAGCAACAAATTTCAAAATTTGCATAACAGTTTCTAAATTCTCAAATCTCCTAAAATAGTCCCTTAAGGACCAAAAGTGTGAATTTAAATAATTAGCTCTGGGGGATTAGAAATTTGGGATGTTATTCTACCACCCTTAAAAGAATTGTGTCCACACAATTCGTTTTAATTCCTGGCTCAAAGGAACATTCACAACTGAGATATCGTGAGAGACTTATAGGTTCAAAACCTAACGCATTTTAACTAGCAAGAGTTTGGAGTAAAGTCGGGAGTCTGATGGGGTAAACTTTAGCAAGTGTAGTGCGGCTTACTTAGGATTTCGACATGAATGTTATATAATTATAGGAAGACCTAAACCAATAGAGTGAACCCATACATTATTTGGGAACATGAATTTAGGACCTTGTTTTAGAATTATAGTATCCTCAATCATGAGTTTGGAAACGATAAGGTGATTAGATTACAAGTACATTTTTGGAAAATAAGGATCTACCACTGAGATTTGATCTTCATCCCACTGAAGTATTCACCGCAATTTAGGGGATAGTGTCGATAAGAATTGCATAATTTAATTGATAATATTGGATATCAGGTACTTAATGGAATTTCATAGACTTATTGAATAGAATAAGTGTAACTGAACCAGTTTCTATTAAGGTTACCCTTCAATTTGAGGGGAACTTGAACTGGTGGGAATTAACTTCAAGTGACATCAATTCGTAAATTAGGCTTTAGAGAGATACGAGACCTACAAACAGTTTAACTTAACTTAATTTATCATTGTGATTTAGGATTTCTTAAAGAAAGCTTAAATGGTCACTAAGACTTTAGTTTTGAATTAGAGGTTAACATTCTACAAATGTATTGATACTTCCAGTGAAGTTTGGTTCCAAGTTCAAGTCGTATAACCCATCACGTCCTTGTTGTAGTGTGGAAGGGAATTTATTGCAAGAAGTCTAGAGTCCTTAAACGTATTATGAAAGGTTCCTTGATTTAAAGGTAATTTCCTACACTTTCTTAGGGTATACCCCTTAATTCTAGGATGAGGAAACCTTCCCAAATTGTCGATGTGAGTTAGATAGGATCAGAATGTGTTTAGCAGGTGGCTCTCAACACTAGTAGTTGATGAACTTATTGACATGCTATAAAGAGAATGGCTAAAATGATAGTTACGTGAAAGGGTTCGTTGTTTCCTTACTTAAGTAATAACTCGGGGTGGAGAAAATTGAGAATTGATTCGAGTGTCCACATGTTTGTTTTAGCGGGGATCTATAATTGATGACTATACTGACGGCGTATTATGTCAAGGAAATTCTTGTAACCTCACAAGGATTTAATTTAGAGACTCGATACAAAGCTAAACTTATCTTTAGCTTATGTTCCGAATAAGTACTATTAATGAACTTACAAAGTAGTTGGGGTGTTTAGCCGGAATGCGAAAATATATGAAAACCGGAGTTGTTTAAGCTTCTAGAAATCTGTAGAGGAAACTATCTAAAAGCTTAAATTCAAATAATTACAAGGAGTAGTTGGATTGGTTTAAACTTTATAGGATTAAAGTTTAGAAAACTAAGTTCAATTTGAAGTTGAGAATTAAAAGGGATTCCCTTAACGATAAGTAGTAATCCATTAGGGACCAAATGCATAGATAGAAACTTAGATGAGTTCAAACTTTGGGAAACTTCAAATCTTAAGAATCTGAATGGAATATAATAAGAAGTCCTCTAACGCTTTCGCCGTGCCACTCTGATTGATTTGTCTTCCAAGGAAACTTGGATCTAAGGATCAAAACTTGAACGTAACTAAGGATATTTTGATAACCATCAAAATGGTTTTAGGAGCTTAGATCACCAAAGAAATCCTTAACTGTGATATCGCACTAAGGTTTAGAATAATTTCTTAGACCGAGTAGAACTTCATAATTAAATGAAATTTGAAGTCATGAAGAGTACAGTTCCGGAAACATGAAATTCAGGGTAGGCATGATGAAATAAATTTGACTTCCTTTCGATTATCGACTTGATGACATACTTTCTTAGATGACCAACGAGTGTAACAAACTTAGTTAAGGTACAAGGGTGGTTTTTAGTCTTTGTAGACTACCTAAAAATGTTTAAGGGATCTATGTCTCAGGGAATCCTTTGTATATGAGCATCTAAGAGTGTGATTTAAAATATCGGTAGATTATGAGGGAAATCGATAGCCAAAACTTCCATAGTTAGCATCAGAAGAGGAAGATTTATCTCTAAGCCCTCAGGTGTAAAACAACACTGTCTAGATCCTATAATAAGAATTAGACTAGGATTAAACACAAAATCGGATGAAGGCGTCTCAATCAAAGAATTGGATTTAGATAAAAATTGATGATGGTTGCCGCTGGTTTGGAGTTCTTGATATTGGAAAATAAAGAGAGAGTTTATGTGTTTGGATTCACACATAAAAGAAAATATAAGCTTCCACTGTCATCCTGAATTAACTCTATGCCGTAGCAAAAGATTCAACAATTTTCATTCCAAGTCCACTATATGAATTGAAGTCTAAAATGGATATACTTAGCCTCTAGCTTATCAATCTCGAGTAAGGGTATGCCCAGGGTATAGAGTGTTCAAAACAATTAATTCTAAGAATGATGATAAGGTAAGGTAGGATTTGTTTCATTTAATGATTAGATTGACAAAACTAACCTAATACATCTCAATCAGAAAGGATTTCTAAAACTTGAACTTAAGCGCAACTTAGATTATATCTCAAGGAAAACTCACAAGGAGGACAAATTTCAAGATACAATGTTATGTCACGTTTATGTGAAGGGAGTAGAGTTACTATAAGAGGTATCTACATGTAGGAACATCAATTTAATCGATATAAGAAAATACGTTCTTGAACCTCTCTAAGGATACGTGACTGTCAAATTAGAATCGATGCTTAGTTCACCAAGAAAAAAGGCATATAATTGTTTAGAATAAGCAATGAAACTTCTTGAGTCACAAAATTAATTCTAATTTAGGCTTGGTGAATTTCCAAAGAAGATAAAGAATTTGATTTCTAGAATTTACGTAGATAGTTTGTCAACGTCAGTCATAAAAGGAATTAGAGTTTAAGGAATTTAAGTCCTAGAGGAAACTTAAATGAAAGAATCTGGGATGGAGTTCCTCATGCTTTAATGACGTGATCTATTCCTATACTTAACCAACTTTCCATTGAGTATATCTTCCTAACATGAATCCGAATAGGAATACACATAACCCCCCTTACTTATTGTTGTGAGATTACTACTACCAGACTCTCTAAGTCTCTCCCGCATCTTGGCTTCCTTACCAAGGGCCCTTACACACGATCAAAATTATAAAGGGAAGAGGGTTTAAGGAATTCGGATCCTAATTTCACAAAATCTTCACACCCATTTTCCGCTATCTATTCTAGAAGGCTAATCACATTTGTCCTTAAAACATATTATACTCGGTACTCATTCTAGGTTAGTGACTTGAACCCATTGATTACAAATGCATCAATGTCGTTACTAAGGCATTGAACTGGCCAGGCCCAATATCTTACAGTCACAACATCGGTACACCTATATCCCAATGTCTCATCCTACTTTCCATGAAATATACTAAAAGAAGAACAATCCCTTTAAAGATCATTCCTATACATTAGTATTCATAACTTCTACTCTCATGCACCATTATTCAGCTGACCAGACTCAATAATGGCTGCATGTTCCTTCGAAACTTATGACATGCCTAATAGATATGTTCAGAATATTAACCGTTCAGCTGACTATCGACTCATTATCATTACAGTCCAATGGATCAAACTGCTCTGAAACCATAAATGTAACACCTTATTTTTGTAGATCGTTTTTTTCGTAATACAAGCGAAAGCTAAGATTTACTACACAATAAATAATAATAATTACACTCCATTTTAAATTAAACGAGTTGCTATCCAGCTGAACAAATACATACTTGAACATAAAACTTAGGTTCGCCATGTATGGTTATACCTAAGAAAACCTTGAGACTTTTCTCGTCCGTAGCTATAGCTCCTTAATCTTCCGATACCTGCAATACTGAGACCGTCAGTTATATGTAAAACATATAACCAAGTAACCCCCGGTCTAAATAAAAACATTATAGATCAGTATTGCAACCAGTCTAATTGGAAAATCTCCCCAATACAAGCCTAACATACCATAACACATTCAAACAAAGGAGTACACACAAATACAATTTAATTTATATGCATGAATGTCATGAATTACATTGCATTTCATTTCAATTCATTTTGAATCACATTAATTTTCATTTCATCTTTTAACGGGAGTCCAGTGCACTAGATGTCCACCATAGGTACCTTGGCAGAAAGGCATAATTTGAGCTCACTGATACCCCCGGTAAGCGTCCCTACCTGAATCTCTGGGGCACTGCCAGGCTATCTTAACCCCTTTCGGGATAGCCTATGACTATCTTGACCTCTTTCGGGATAGTCATTAAATTTTCTTAGGCCATCTTAACCCCATTTTCTAGGAGACCTTACTTCTTCAGGCCATCTTAACCCCATCTCTGAGAGACCCTACATTTCATTTTCATGCTTACCCACTTGCCCGGTATACTACCGGTGGGATTCATTCATTATCATTTCATATTACATGTTATCATGCATTCAATAGTCATCTTCATCTCAATTGCATTTAACATGTTTCCACATTCATCATTCATCACATCTCAATTACTTTCAACATCAACCAATAGCATAGCCATTCATATCATGCACTAAACATTCATCATACATGTCATAACACATACCACAACATCTCCATGATCCTATTGCATGTTTATAAGTCACATGAACCTAATTTCATTCATTCCTATCCTAGAAATGGATTCATGATGTTTACATTGCAATTTGTTTGATTATGTTCACGTGGGAATAAGCATGGAAAATGTTGATCTTTGAAGATTAGACTTAAAGAATGAAGCTAGAGATGAAAGGAGTTGAAGAATGAAGGCTAGAAGGTGTGGGATTGAATTTCTCCCTCAGCTGTGAGCACACTTTGCTCAGCTGTGCGCACCTTAGTTCCCCCTGGAGCTGCTGCCCAATCTTGTGCGCACAGCCCAGGGACGTGTGCGCACCCATGTTCGTAATTTGGCAATTACTTGAGTTGTAGACCTCCAAATTGGGTGCAATCAAGGGCAAATGAAAGCTAATAAAATTATCTACAACTTGTATTCAGAACCTAAGATCTGAATAAATCATATTCTAGTAGATAATTTTACTTGAATCCACCTGCCCATGTGAAAAACCCAAATCTGGCAGCTCTTAGTATCTTGCCTATAACTCAAGTTATACAACTTGGATTTTGGTGAGGCTTGTGGCATTACAAAGCTAACAAAATTAAATACAACTTTGTAAGAGGCCACAAAACCAAAATCTAAATAAAACCAGGTCTAATAATCAACTCAATCTGTCCCGAAATCCAGCCAAAACAGGGGAAAAGATATTGATAAACTTTTTACAAATTAATTTCTATCTTCCATCTCAATTCATCCAATATCATACCAAATTAATATAATTCATTATAACTCATTCAAGGATCAATTCACAAACATAACCAAAGTCTAATTCCATCAATTTAAACTTCACCAACATTTCACACATTTCATATCCCAAATTAACCCATCAAGTTTCATAAGGATTTTGCTAAACTTCAAACATCAAGGAGCACAATAGTTCAATCATCTTCAAATTCATGCATTCAATGTATCAATAAAATCATATTCAATCAAGGAACTATCATAAATCCATCCTTCTCACACATATAAAGCCAATTCAATCAAGATCACTTTCACACTTCAAGAACACAAGAAACGATTAGTGTTAATTCAATACCAATTTCCATGCAACCTAAATTCTTGTCATCTAACCAAATCAAATCCAAAACCTAACATCATACCATCATCTATTTTTTAATTGCCCTAATTGGGGGTTTTAAGTTTGGGGTTACCTCAACTCCAAAATCCTAACTTGCCCTTGAGCTCCCAAAGCTCCCAATCCTTCAAGCTACCTTCTAACCTTCACCTTTAATCCTTCTTAAACCTTGAGCTTCTTGTGAAATTGAGAAGGAGTAGAGGAAATTGATGATCCAAAGAGCATGGATTCCCTTTTGCATGCAAGAATTGAGCAAGCTTAAGTTTGTGGGTGAGTGGAATTTTGGCTAGAATCTAGAGAGAAGGAGGAGGATTTCTTTTGCCCTTTCTAGAGAGAGAAGGGTTTGTGGAAGAAAATGAAGATTGTGGTGGTGGTGGCTCAATCTCGCCCTTAAGTGGAAGGGGAGAGGAACTTGCAAAAAATTGCTATTTGGTCCTTCTCATTTTATGAAACAAATCTTTAAAATTTAGAGAAGGATCGTTAAGGAAAAATGAAATTTCTAGCTTTAGGGACCAAAATGAAATAATAGAAATAACAATTATTGCATTTAGGACCCCAAGGTCAAAATGAAACATTTTAACACTTAGAGGAACTAGCAACAAATTTCAAAATTTGCATAACAGTTTCTAAATTCTCAAATCTCCAAAAATAGTCCCTTAAGGACCAAAAGTGTGAATTTAAATAATTAGCTCTAGGGGATTAGAAATTTGGGATGTTATAATTCTACCCCCCTTAAAAGAATTGTGTCCACACAATTCGTTTTAATTCCTGGCTCAAAGAAACATTCACAACTGAGATATCGTGAGAGACTTATAGGTTCAAAGCCTAACGCATTTTAACTAGCAAGAGTTTGGAGTAAAGTCGGGAGTCTGATGGGGTAAACTTTAGCAAGTGTAGTGCGGCTTACTTAGGATTTCGACATGAATGTTATATAATTATAAGAAGACCTAAACCGATAGAGTGAACCCATACACTATTTGGGAACATGAATTTAGGACCTTGTTTTAGAATTATAGTATCCTCAATCATGAGTTTGGAAATGATAAGGTGATTAGATTACAAGTACATTTTCGGAAATTAAGGATCTACCACTGAGATTTGATCTTCATCCCACTGAAGTATTCACCGCAATTTAGGGGATAGTGTCGATAAGAATTGCATAATTTAAATTGATAATATTGAATATCAGGTACTTAATGGAATTTCATAGACTTATTGAATAGAATAAGTGTAACTGAACCAGTTTCTATTAAGGTTACCCTTCAATTTGAGGGGAACTTGAACTGGTGGGAATTAACTTCAGGTGACATCAATTCGTAAATTAGGCTTTAGAGAGATACGAGACCTACAAACAGTTTAACTTAACTTAATTTATCATCGTGATTTAGGATTTCTTAAAGAAAGCTTAAATGGTCACTAAGACTTTAGTTTTGAATTAGAGGTTAACATTCTACAAACGTATTGATACTTCCTGTGAAGTTTGGTTCCAAGTTCAAGTCGTATAACCCATCACATCCTTGTTGTAGAGTGGAAGGGAATTTATTGCAAGAAGTCTAGAGTCCTTAAACATATTATGAAATGTTCCTTGATTTAAAGGTAATTTCCTACACTTTCTTAGGGTATACACCTTAATTCTAGAAATCGTATAATATACACTTGAAAAGTAGGGTGTTTTTTACTTTAAAAATGAAAACACATATTTTAAATTTATTAAATTATTTGAATTTGTTATCAACAGTGTAATTTTCACTATGAAGTTTATAGCTTAATTTACACTTATTTTTTATATTTTTAAAATATCAACATTTGTTTCTAGAAATTGTGTACCATACACTTGAAAAATAATGTGTTTTTTACTAAAAAATGAAAACACATATTTTAAAGTTTTTAAATTATTTGATATTTTTGACAACAGTGTATTGTTTACCATGAAGTTTCTAGCTTAATTTGCAGTATTTTTTATATTTTTAAAATTGCAACATTTGTTTGTAGAAATCATGTACTATACACTTGAAAAATAGGGTGTTTTTTACTTTAAAAATCAAAATGCATATTTTAAATTTATTAAATTATTTGATTTTTTTAACAACAATGTATTGTTTACCAAGAAGTTTCTAGCTTAATTTGCAGTATTTTTTATATTTTTAAAAGTGCAACATTTGTTTGTAGAAATCATGTACTATAGACTTGAAATCTAGGGTGTTTTTTACTTTAAAAATAAAAATGCATATTTTAAATTTATTAAATTATCTGATTTTTTGTGTCAACAATGTATAATTTACCACGAAGTTTCTAGCTTAATTTGCACAATTTTTTATATTTTTAAAATTGCAACATTTGTTTTTAGAAATCGTGTACTATAGACTTGAAATATAGGGTGTTTTTTACTTTAAAAATGAAAACGCATATTTTAAATTTATTAAATTATTAGATTTTTTTGACAACCTTGTATTTTTCATCAGGGAGTTTCTATCATAATTTACACAATTTTTTTTTATTTTTAAAATATCAACATTTGTTTATAGAAATCGTGTACTACACACTTGAAAAATAATGTGTTTTTTACTAAAAAAATGAAAACGCATATTTTTAATTAGTTAAATTATTTTATTTTTTTAACAACAATGTATTGTTTACCATGAAGTTTCTAGCTTAATTTACACAATTTTTTATATTTTCAAAATTGCAACATTTCTATGTAGAAATCGTGTACTATAGACTTGTAATATAGGGTGTTTTTTACTTTAAAAATCAAAATGCATTGTTAAAATTTATTAAATGATTTGAATTTAAGACATCAATGTATTGTTCACCATGAAGTTGCCTATTTTTAAAATATCAACATTTGTTTTTAGAAATTGTGTACTATACACTTAAAAATAGAGTGTTTTTTACTAAAAAAATGAAAATGGATATTTTTAATTTGTTAAATTATTTGATTTTTTTAATAACAATGTATTGTTTACCATGAAGTTTCTAGCTTAATTTACAGAATTTTTATATTTTTAAAATTGCAACATTTGTTTTTAGAAATCATGTACTATAGACTTGAAACATAGGGTGTTTTTTACTTTAAAAATTAAAACGCATATTTTAAATTTATTAAATTATTTGATTTTTTTGAAAACAATGTATTATTCACCATGACGTTTCTATCTTAATTTACACTATTTTTTTTATATTTTTAAAATATCAACATTTGTTTCTAGAAATAATGTACTATATACACTTGAAAAATAGTGTTTTTTACTAAAAAAATGAAAACACATATTTTTAGTTTATTATATTATTTGATTTTTTTAACAACAATGTATTGTTTACCATGAAGTTTCTAGCTTAATTTAAACAATTTCTTATATTTTTTAAATTGAAACATTTGTTTGTAGAAATCGTGCACTATAGACTTGAAATATAGGGTGTTTTTTACTTTAAAAACGAAAAACACATATTTAAAATTTCTTAAATTATTTGATTTTTATGACAATAGCATATTTTTCACCAAGAATTTTCTAGCTTAATTTACAATATTTTTTATATTTTTAAAATATCAACATTTGTTTCTAGAAATCATATACTATCACTTATAAAATAGGGTGTTTTTAACTAAAAAATGAAACGCATATTTTAAATTTATTAAATTATTTGATTTTTTTGTCAACAATTTATTGTTCACCATGAATTTTCTAGCTAAATTTACACTATATTTTTTATATTTTTAAAATATCAACATTTGTTTCTAGAAATCGTGTACTATACACTTGAAAAATAAGGTGTTTTTTACTTTAAAAATGAAAATGCATATTTTAAATTTATTAAATTATTTGATTTTTTTTGTCAACAATGTATAATTTGCCATGACGTTTCTATCTTAATTTACACAATTTTTGATATTTTTAAAATTGCAACAATTTGTTTGTAGAAATCGTGTACTATATAAAGTTGAAATATAGGGTGATATTTACTTTAAAAATGAAAACGCATATTTTAAATTTATTAAATTATTTGACATTTTTTCAACAATGTATTTATCACCATGAATTTTCTAGCTTAATTTACACTATTTTTTATATTTTTAAAATATCAACATTTGTTTCTTGAAATCGTGTACTATACACTTGAAAAATAGTGTGTTTTTTACTAAAAAAATGAAAACGCATATTTGAAATTTATTAAATTATTTGATTTATTTTGACAACAATGTAATTTTCATCATGAAGTTTCTAGCTTAATTTACATTATTTTTTTATATTTTTAAAATATCATCATATGTTTCTAGAAATCGTGTAATATACACTTTAAAAGTAGGGTGTTTTTTACTTTTAAAATGAAAACACTTATTTTAAATTTATTAAATTATTTGATTTTTTTTAAAACAATATATTGTTCAGCATGAAGTTTCTATCTTAATTTACACTTATTTTTTATACTTTTAAAATATCAACATTTGTTTCTAGAAATCGTGTACTATACACTTGAAAAATAATGTGTTTTTTACTAAAAAAATGAAAACACATATTTAAAATTTTTTAAATTATTTGATTTTTTTAACAACAATTTATAGTTTACCATGAAGTTTCTAGCTTAATTTACATAATTTTTTATATTTTTTAAATTGAAACATTTGTTTGTAGAAATCGTGCACTATAGACTTGAAATATAGGGTGTTTTTTACTTTAAAAATGAAAACGCATATTTTAAATTTATTCAATTATTTGATTTTTTTAACAACAATGTATTGTTTACCATGAAGTTTCTAGCTTAATTTGTAGTATTTTTTATATTTTTAAAATTGCAACATTTGTTTGTAGAAATCATGTACTATAGACTTGAAATATAGGGTGTTTTTTACTTTAAAAATGAAAACGCATATTTTAAATTTATTAAATTATTTGATTTTTGATATTTGATTTTTTCCAATGTAGTGGCGGATGCATTGTGTAGGAAGTCATTACATGTCTCATTAATGATGATGCGTCAGATGGCACTGCTGGAGGAATTTCGAGATTTGAGATTGGAAGTTGAGTGTCACAATGCTGGGCTATCTGTGAGTAGGGTTAATGTAAACAATCATTAAAGAGATCGCGAAGTTTGTTTCTAAGTGCTTGACTTGTCAAAAGGTAAAGGTGGAACACCAGAAGCCATCTGGACCCCTACTGCCGTTAGATATTCCAGTATGGAAATGGGAGTCGATTGCAATTGACTTTGTGGTCGGATTGCCGAGAACGCCGACAGGATATGACTCCATATGGCTAGTGGTAGACCGCTTAACTAAATCAGCTCACTTCTTGCCCGTCCAGACCACCTATTCTGTTGAGAAGTATGCCAAGGTCTATGTTGCAGAAATATTCCGATTGCACGGAGCAC
Organism: Cyamopsis tetragonoloba; assembly: GCA_037177725.1. Lineage (NCBI taxonomy): Eukaryota > Viridiplantae > Streptophyta > Magnoliopsida > Fabales > Fabaceae > Cyamopsis > Cyamopsis tetragonoloba. The sequence goes on from CM074120.1 coordinate 30,346,353, forward strand.
CAGTTAGTATCATATCGGACCGAGACCCTAAGTTCACCTCCCGATTTTGGGGGGCACTACAAAGAGCATTCGGGATCCAGTTACGATTGAGTACCTCCCACCATCCACAAACAGACGGACAATCAGAGAGAACTATTCAGACGTTAGAAGACATGCTCCGAGCATGTATTTTAGAAGAAGGTGGTGATTGGGGTAGATGCTTACCGCTAGTGGAGTTTGCCTATAACAACAGCTTTCATTCAAGTATCGGTATGGCGTCCTATGAAGCATTGTATGGAAGAAAATTTTGATCTCCAATTTGTTGGTATGAGACCGGGGAAAAGCTACTTTTGGGACCAGATTTAGTACAAGACACAACAAATAAGATTAAGCGTATCAAGGAGAGACTCAAAGTGGCACACGATCGACAGAAAAGCTATGCGGACAAGCGAAGGAAGCCTCTGGAATTTGAAGAGGGCGATCACGTGTTCTTGAGAGTTACTCCACATACCGCAGTGGGAAAGGCAATGAAAATCAAAAAGCTTCAACTTCGTTACATTGGTCCTTACCAAATCCTGAGAAAATCGAACCAGTTGCTTACCAGTTAGCACTGCCTCCACATCTTTCCAATCTCCACGACGTATTTCATGTGTCACAACTCCGAAAATACGTCCTGGATCCCTCACATGTTTTGAACACGGACAAAATACCATTGGAGTCTAGCACATCTTACCATGTGGTACCCACGAAGGTTTTAGATCATGGAGAAAAAGTCTTACGAAATAAAGTGATACCACTAGTGAAGGTTCTTTGGGAAAACCTTGACTCATCAGAAATCACTTGGGAGAAAGAGCAAGATATGCGAGACGCCTATCCGGAGCTATTCCGATAAGCAGGTAAGTTCATAATTTTGAGGGCAAAATTATTTTTAAGGGTGGTAGAATTGTAACATCCTTAAAATTACCCAATTATAAGTTAATTGTAGAGAATTTTACTTTTAACCCCTAATCTATTCTTTTGGAAGTTAATTAGGAAGATAAAGCTTGTTCTACAAAAGAACTAAGACAAGGACCACATTACAAATTTTGGAAACTTTAGAGAAGGACTAAGTAGCAAATCTTGGAAACTTATGAAAAACTGTCCAAGTCCCCTTCTTCTCCCTTTCTCCTCCACGCCTTCACTCTTCACTCTCTCACAAAAACACTTCTCTTCTTCTTCTTCTCCTAGGGCTCAACCAAGCAAAATCCTCTCCATCCAAGCCACCTACTCCTACTCAAGACTCAAATTGGAAGTGTGGGCTATGATTCTTCTTGTCCTAGGATCTCAAAGAAGCTAGGGTAAGTGCTTGGTACATTCCCCATTTTCTTCAATTCAAGCTTTTCTTTGGAATTGAGTTAAATACTCTCTTCTCCTACATGCAATCTCCAATTTGAGGCAAAGCAAGGAACTAAGCTAAATTTTGTGTAAATTAGGGGTTTCCAACATCTTGAGTAGAGATTGGTGATTAGGAATTTGGGGACTTGAAGAAATTGGGGAAAAGTTGAAGTTAAGGGTTTCAATAAAAGGTAACCCCACTAAACCCCAAACATAAAACTCCAATTAGGGAAATTAGGAATTTGAGGTTTTATGATGCTAGGTTTTGGATTTGACTTGGTTAGATGACATGGATTTAGCTTGTATGCATATTGGTGTTAAATTAACATGACATGTTTCTTTTGTTCTTGAAGTGTGAAGTTGATCTTGGTTGAATTGGTTCTATATGTGTGGGGTTGATGCATTTATGTTGATTCTTTGTTTGGATACTGGATTGTGAATGTGAATGTATGAGAATGATCTTGATGATGATGTGAATTTGATGAAATTGGAATTTGGTCATCCTTGTGAATTGATCTTTGAGTGATTTATATTGAATTAGATGAAGTTAATATGATTTTGAGGAATTGAGATGGAATGGAGGATTGAAACTTGTGAAAAGTTGATCAATACCATTTTCCCCTGTTTTGGCACCATTTGAACTGGATTTTTGAATTGGTTTTAATTGGAATTTGACTTTATGGTCTTAATAATAGTTGTGGATAATTCTTTTGGCTTTCAAATTCTTTTGGTTTCATTCAATTTGGAGGTCTACAACTCTAGTTATGACAAAATTACTAAGACAGGGTCTATATGAAAGCATCTATTTTGTTGATTGCACATACCTGTCAAAGATTACTGTTTTTGACAATTAAATTTTTAGAACTGGGTTTTGTGGTCTTCATATGAGTTGTATAGATTCCTCTTAGCTTTCAAATTCTTTTGGTTTCACTCTATTTGGAGGTCTACAACTCAAGTTATGCCCAAAATACGAACAGGGGTGCGCACACGTTCGTGGGCTATGCGCACAAGATTGGACAGCACCTCCAGGGGGAATTAAGGTGCGCACATGTTGGAAAGCTATGTGCACAACTGGAGGCAGCAAGCAAAAACACAATTAAGGTGCGCACAACTTAGCAAAGTGTGCGCACAGCTAGGGAGAAATTCAATCCCACACCCTTCTAGCCTTCATTCTTCAACTCCTTTCATCTCTAGCTTCATTCTTTAAGTCTAATCTTCAAAGATCAACACTTCTCCATGCTTATTCCTACATGAACATAATCAAACAAATTGCAATGTAAACATCATGAATCCATTTCTAGGATAGGAATGAATGAAATTAGGTTCATGTGACTTATAAACATGCAATAGGGTCATGGAATTGTTGTGCTACATGTTATGACCTAAGTGGTGTATGCTTTGATTGATGTTTTATATGATTAAGATGTGATGAATGATCAGTGTGGAACATGTTGAATGCAATTAATGTGAGATGTATGTTTGATGCATGATAATAACATGTAATGTGGAAACAAAAGATAAGAGAAATGTTTCCCCCATCAACCTTGGTTGAGTAAGTGGGTTGAGTCCCGTCGGAAGTAGACCGGGTAAGTGGACAACCATGGAAAAGAGAATAATTAGGGGTTATTATCTAGATGAGTAATAACTCTTGCAGACCTGTAATGGGTGTTGACTCTGAATAAGAGAAATGATTTGGGGGCTATTACCGGAAGGGGTAATAGTTCTTGCAAACCTGTAATGGGTGATGACTTTGAGAAAGAGAAATAATTGGGGGCTATTACCAGAAGGGTAATAGTTTTTGCAGACCTCTATTTGAGGTGAGGCATGGACTCTGGTTAAGGACACTTACCAGGGTTTGCAGAGAGCTCTAGAGTGCTATTGCCACGCACATGGTGGATTCCCGCGTGCACCGGGTTTCCCGTTAAAAGAAGTGAAATGAAAAGAAATGAAAATGGATCATGGCATGCATACATACATGATATTGTCATTACATGCATTGTATATGAATGAGTTGTTTGTATGTATATATTGACGATGATTAAGTGTTGCGTGAATTTGTATGTATGTTAGGTTATTATTTGGGGATGTTTTTCCAGTTAGACTGGCAGCAACTTTGTATATATTATTTTTAATTGCCGAAGGGTTACTCAGTTATATGAAGCACATATAACTGACAGTTACATTGTTGCAGGTGACTCGGAGTCAGAGAGCTACAGTGCATGAAGACAGCCCTTCGTAGTTGAATTGCATATATATATATATAACTCTAGGTAGTCATCATCTTTTGTTTGTTCCTAATGGCTACCTCTAGTGGACTTAATTTCTCTCTAGTGTGTAATGAGACTTGGACCTATGAGCTGTAATTAATAGTATGCATATATATGTAAACATACATCTAAGTAATTATGAACAACTATGTAAGTAAGTAGTGGTTATATTTGAATCTAAGCTATAAGAATAAAAAAATCTAGGTGTTACATTTTTAAAATATCAACATTTATTTCTAGAAATCGTGTATATACACTTGAAAAATAGTGTGTTTTTTACTAAAAAAATGAAAACGCATATTTGAAATTTATTAAATTATTTGATTTTTTTGACAACAATGTATTTTTCAAAATGAAGTTTCTAGCTTAATTTACATTATTTTTTTATATTTTTAAAATATCAACATATGTTTCTAGAAATCGTGTAATATACACTTGAAAAGTAGGGTGTTTTTTACTTTAAAAATGAAAATGCATATTTTAAATTTATTAAATTATTTGATTTTTTTGACAACAATGTATTGTTCACCATGAATTTTCTAGCTTAATTTACACTTATTTTTTATATTTTTAAAATATCAAAATTTGTTTCTAAAAATCGTGTACTATACAGTTGAAAAATAATGTGTTTTTTACTAAAAAAATGAAAACGCATATTTTAAATTTTTTAAATTATTTGTATTTTTTGACAACAATTTATAGTTTCCCATGAAGTTTCTAGCTTAATTTACGCAATTTTTTATATTTTTTAAATTGAAACATTTGTTTGTAAAAATCGTGCACTATAGACTTGAAATATAGGGTGTTTTTTACTTTAAAAATCAAAATGCATATTTTAAATTTATTAAATTATTTGATTTTTTTTACAATAGTGTATTGTTCACCAAGAAGTTTCTAGCTTAATTTACACTATTTTTAATATTTTTAAAATATCAACATTTGTTTCTAGAAATCGTGTACTATACACTTGAAAAATAGGGTGTTTTTAACTAAACAAATGAAAACACATATTTTAAATTTATTAAATAATTTATTTTTTTTGTCAACAATTTATTGTTCACCATGAATTTTCTAGCTTAATTTACACTATTTTTTTATACTTTTAAAATATCAACATTTGTTTCTAGAAATCGTGTACTATACACTTGAAAAATAGTGTGTTTTTTACTAAAAAAATGAAAACGCATATTTTTAATTTATTAAATTATTTGATTTTTTTAAAGTTAACTATCAATTTGGTCCTCAAAAGATTATCTTGTCACCTATTTAGTCCCTCAAAGAATTTTGTCCCCAAATTAGTCATTTAAAGATCATCTTTGTCACCAATTTGGTCCACCAAAGAACTTTGTCACCAAATTAGTCCTCCAAAGATGTGTAAGTATACCAAATTAGTCCTTCAAATATTTAAATATATCAAATTGGTCCATGATGGAGGACTAATTTGAGGAATAATTTAGTAGACTTTTAAATCATTGGAGGACTAATTTGGTGACAAAGTTCTTTGAGGGATTACATTGGTGACAAGAAATCTTTGGAGGACTAATTTACCATGAAGTTTCTAGCTTAATTTACAGAATTTTTTATATTTTTAAAATTGCAACATTTGTTTTTACAAATCATGTACTATAGACTTGAAATATAGGGTGTTTTTTACTTTAAAAATGAAAACGCATATTTTAAATTTATTAAATTATTTGATTTTTTTGACAAGAATGTATTTTTCATTATGAAGTTTCTAGCTTAATTTACATTATTTTTTTATATTTTTAAAATATCAACATATGTTTCTAAAAATCGTGTAAAATACACTTGAAAAGTAGGGTGTTTTTTACTTTAAAAATGAAAACGCATATTTTAAATTTATTAAATTATTTGATTTTTTTGTCAACAATGTATATTTTACCATGAAGTTTATAGCTTAATTTAGACAATTTTTTATATTTTTAAAATGCCAACATTTGTTTGTAGAAATCATATATTATAGATTTGAAATATAGGGTGTTTTTTACTTTAAAAATGAAAAAGTGAATTTTAAATTCATTAAATAATTTGTTTTTTTGTCAAAAATGTATTGTTCACCATGAATTTTATAGCTTAATTTACACTATTTTTTATATTTTGAAAATATCAAAATTTGTTTCTAGAAATCGTGTACTATACACTTGAAAAATAGTGTTTTTTTACTTAAAAAATGAAAACGCATATTTTAAATTTATTAAATTATTTAATTTTCTTGAAAACAATGTATTTTTCATCATAAAGTTTCTAGCTTAATTTACATTATTTTTTTATATTTTTAAAATATCAACATATGTTTCTAGAAATCGTGTACTATACACTTGAAAAGTAGGGTGATTTTTTACTTTAAAAATGAAAACGCATATTTTAAATTTATTAAATTATTTGAATTTTTTGACAACAATGTATTTTTCACCATGAAGTTTCTATCTTAATTTACACTATTTTTTATTTTTTTAAAATATCAATATTTGTTTCTAGAAATCGTGTACTATACACTTGAAAAGTAGTGTGTTTTGTACTAAAAAAATGAAAACGCATATTTTTAATTTATTAATTATTTGATTTTTTTAACAACAATGTATGGTTGACCATGAAGTTTCTAGCTTAATTTACACCATTTTTTATATTTTTAAAATTGCAACATTTGTTTGTAGATTTCGTGTATTATAGACTTGAAATATAGGGTGTTTTTTACTTTATAAATGAAAACGCATATATTAAATTTATTAAATTATTTGATTTTTTTGACAACAATGTATTGTTCACCAAGAAGTTTCTAGCTTAATTTACACTATATTATATATTTTTAAAATATCAACATTTGTTTCTAGAAATCGTGTACTATACACTGGAAAAATAGGGTGTTTTTAACTAAAAAAATGAAAACTCATATTTTAAATTTACTCAATTATTTGATTTTTTTGTCAAAAATGTATTACTCCGAATCTCGGTCACATTTGTGGGTCTTTCCCAACTCAACACAGCCTCTACTTTGCTCGGATCAACTGCCACTCCATCTTTATTGATCACATGACCTAGGAACTGCACTTCCTCTAACCAGAACTCACATTTCTCAATCTTTGCATACAACCGCTTCTCCTTGAGAATCTCCAACACTATCTTCAAATGTTCTTCATGTCCCTCCGGCGTCTTAGAATAAATTAGGATGTCGTCAATGAAAACCACCACAAATTTATCTAAGTACGGACGGAAGATACGGTTCATGTAATCCATGAAGATAGCGGGAGCATTAGTTAGCCCGAATGGCACCACCAAGTACTCATAGTGGCCATAACGGGTCCTAAATGCCGTCTTTGGAATATCCTCAGGTCGAATGCGGATTTGGTGATAACCAGACAGAAGATCAATCTTCGAAAACACCTTGGCTCCACCAAGTTGGTCTAGTAAATCATCAATCCGTGGGAGAGGATATTTATTCTTCACCGTTAACTTGTTCAATTGACGGTAATCAACGCATAACCGTAGTTTACCATCTTTCTTCTTCACTAAAAGTACAGGAGCTCCCCATGGTGAAGCACTTGGGCGAATAAATTGTTTCTGCAACAACTCTTCTACTTGTTTCTTAACCTCCGCCAATTCAAGAGGGGACATGTGATACGGTGCCTTAGAAACAGGTCTAGCACCTGGAATCAACTCTATAGAAAACTCAACCTCCCTTTCAGGTGGTAAAGAATCCACATCATCAGGAAACACTTCGGGGAAATCCCGGACTATTGGAATCGACTCAATCTTTGAGTTGAAAGTTGCTTCAGAGATGCATAAGATTATATATCTCGGGCCATCATCATACACCGACAAATTATTAAAGTCAAGAGTAGGATTATGAGTGTAGTATACCTCATATCCACGATCCGGCACATGAACAGTTTGACTAGCGCAATCAATGATGACTTTATGAGCCTTCAACCAATCCATACCCAATATCACATCAATCCCCTTCATAGGCAAGCAATACAGGCTCAAACAGAAAGTTTTTCCTTGGTATTGCAAGAATACCGGAGAACACAACATAGTAGTACAAAGTCTCCCCTCAGATGGGGTAGTAACCAACACCTCATAAGGAAGTTCCTTGGTAGGAATCCTCACCCGTTGCGCACAGCCCAAGGAGATAAAAGAATGCGTAGCACCTGAATCAAATAAAACATTAACACTCTCATGGTGTATTTGACCCGTACCTTGAACCAAGTCCTTGGACTTGTCAGCAACCTCCGCATCTAGTGTGTAGACTCGGCCTCTCATTGGTGCCAGTGCATCCTTCGCCTTGTCTTTCTCATTTTCCGGGCATTGGTCCTTCATGTGTCCCGGCTTGTGACATCGGAAGCAAATCACACCTTTCTTACCCCAACATTTCCCATAGTGGTTCCTCCCACATGTAGCACACTTTGGAGCGGTCTTCTCATTTTGTCTAGCCACTTTCTTTCCTTTTGAGTCACCACCCTTGTCTTTGTTGCCTTTGGAACCCTCACCTTCCCTCTTTCGCTTCCAATTAGCTTGTTTCTCCGCTAATTCGGAAGCTATAGAGTTTTCGGTAAGTTGGCAAACATTCAAAAGTTGTTGGAAATTGACAATTCGGTGTCCCGTCACAAGTTTCCTCAACTCAGGCCTTAATCCTTGTTCAAACCTCTTGGACTTCCACTCATCATTGGGTTGGCTCATCAAAGTGGTGGAAAACCTAGCCAAGCTCTCAAACTTACTCACATACTCCGCTAGTGTCATGTCTCCTTGTTGCAAGGTAAGGAACTCCACCTCTTTTTGGTCCCTCATGGTGCTTGGAAAGTACTTGTCCAAGAATAGCTTCTTGAACTCCACCCATGTAATTTGTCTTTGGTTAGCCTCCATGTTATCACGATATCGTAACCACCATTGAGCGGCTTCCTTATCAAACTTGGAAGCAGCCAAAGTCACCTTCTCCACATCACTACACTGCATGACACGGAAGATTTCCTCCATCCTACTCATCCAAGACTCCGCCACCAAAGGGTCTTGCCCTCCAATGAAGGTGGGAGGGTCATGAGTCTTGAAAGCACGGAATTTGTCCTCTTTTCCCTGATTCTGCACAATCTGATTCATAGCCTGAGCTATTTGTCTCAGATAATCAGCCGGTCCCTCTGCCATATTATCCTGCATACATCACACCCACATTGAGTTGATCAGGCTCAATCCAAGTGCATCATATACAAAGTAAATAACAGGAAAGGACTGGACAACTCTCTCATCTATAACAAGTGTCATTATGCTACCACAGTCCGAATAGAATCGAACCGCTCTGATACCATAAATGTAACACCTAATATTTTCAAGAATATATATATATTTTTTTAACATAACCATCATTTGAAGTTCAACGAGTAATGATGAATAAGTGTGTAGTACATCATCAAATCCAAAATACCAGTTATACATAATTAAGTATATTGCGAGTCTAAGAGAGAGAAGCCATAACTAGGTAGCTATATATTACAATTTGTACAACAAAATGAATGTGCTACCTAAAATCAAAACACTAAATCTCCAGCCACGTGCTCAAGACAAGCTAGTCCTTATCGCCTCCGGTACCTACAACACTATAACCGTCAGTTACAAGATTACATGTAACCGAGTAAACCCCGATTGTAAACAAATAGTTTTCAAGTACTGCAGCCAGTACTAACTGGAAAATCCCCACAATCACTTAATACTATCAAGCAATTAAGCAAACATTTACATGTCTCATGCATCATTAACATCTCAGCTAATAACAAGCCTCAATCGTCATTTACACAAGCGAATAACACGCACACAATCATAAATGACACACATGCGAATAACACGCACCCTACTCGATTTACTTTACCACATTGAGTATTTTTCTTTTTAAAGGGTAATCCCCGTGCACGGGGCACCACCACGCGCTGCATCAAGGCGCCATGAGCTCAAACCCCTCACGACAGGTGCCCCCATCCTGAGGCCAATGCCACCTCTTTACTTGTGGAGTTTCCGCTCCACCCAAAAGAGGACTTTTCATTTACACACCTCAATGACAGGGAATTTATGTATTTTGCCTCAATAACGAAGGATTTACAACATTACGCCATACATACCAATGGCACACTTAGTGAACTACATCACAATCCACCAATTTAGTTATCACCAAACAGAATTTTAGCCAAACATGCTGTACTATTTTCAAAACTGCAATTAATCTATACATTGAAAAATTACGAAAATTCATGGTAATAAAATAGATTTAATTATCTTTCCACAGCCACAAGTTTCACCTAAAACGGAGTTTCCTAGGCCTAGTTATGCCCTTTTGAAGTCAGATGTTCTGCCATGTCATTTCAGCATGATACTAGTTTACACAATGGATAATAACTAGAGCTATAGATATCCAAATTGAGTGAAACCAGTGAAAAATAAAAGCTAACAAGACTATCTACCATTTTCATTCAGAGTTCCAGATTTAAATCAATCAAATTCTGGGGGTCTAACTTCATTGAAATCCATCAGACCCAGATAAACTCCAATCTAGACAGCTTGTATTGAAGAATTTTTATCCGATAAACTACTTGTCCAAAAATCATAAAAGTTTTACAGGACATGACCAACACACCAAGGATTCATCATAAAAATTCTCACATTAAAATACAAAGTACAAAAATCACAGTAATTCACGTAATTCACTTACTACTGCAGAATTTCAGCATCTGTCCAACATTTAGTACCACCAATTCCAAAATTTGTATTAAATCAGAAATAAATCCAAAAATTATAAAATTTTGCCACAAGGTATATCACATACTCCGGTATCATCATACAAAATTTCACACCAAAAATCCAATCACATAAATTGCAGAAAATTTGGGAAAATCCCAATTTATTTTCAAATTCAGAAATTCTGCAGCATAAACAGCATAAACAGTGTTCATTCAAAAATTCACCAAAAATCGGGTAAAACTCCTAAAATCATGAAATTTAGTTCTGAAACCCTATACATACTGAAGTTTCACCATACCAAATTTCAAGCCCATACCTCAAGTGGAACCTCAAAAACAAAATTTCCAATTCTAGACTCAATCTAAAGAGGTTTAGGACTTGGGGTTTTGAGTTGTGGGTTACCTCACTCCAAGCTGTCCTTGCTCCAAATTCCTTACAAGGCTCAAGCCCTAGAATCCTTCACTTCTTCAACACTAAAGGCTCCCACTTGCATCAAGGAAATAGAGGAAAGAATTTGTGAGCTCAAGTGACTTGGTTCCTCATGGCATGCATGATCTTGTCCTAAATTTGGAGTTTGAGTGGGATTTTGGGTGAGATTGAGAGAGAGAGCTTAGGGTTCTTTGTTTATTTGGTGAGAAGAAGATGAGAGTGTGAAGTGTGTGTGTGAGTGTCGTGTGAGAGGGAGAGGGAAGGAGAGTAAAGTGATCTTGTGTACACAAAGACCATATTACCCCTCCAATAAGCCCCCAATTCCATCCTTGCCCTTTTTTTTTTTTTAACTCTACACTTACAAAATCCTAAGTTTTAGTCCCTCATCTCTAACATTAATCTCAATTAGAGATTTTAATCCCTCTATTTCTCCCTTTTATTTCCTACACCTACCAAGGATTAATTTAACCATTCCAGTTATTTTAATTGTGTTGGCTAAGATTTTCGGGATGTTACAATTTACACTTATTTTGTATTTTTTTAAAATATCAACATTTGTTTCTAGAAATCGTGTACTATACACTTGAAAATTAATGTGTTTTTTCTAAAAAAATGAAAACGCATATTTTAAATTTATTAAATTATTTGATTTTTTTGACAACAGTGTCTTTTTTATCATGAATTTCTAGAAATCGTGTAATATACACTTGAAAAGTAGGGAGTTTTTTACTAAAAAAATGAAAATGCATATTTTAAATTTATTAAATTATATGATTTTTTTGACAACAATGTATAGTTGACCATTAAGTTTCTAGCTTAATTTACAGTTATTTTTTATATTTTTAAAATTGCAACATTTGTTTTTAGAAATCATGTACAATAGACTTGAAATATAAGGTGTTTTTTACTTTAAAAATGAAAATGCATATTTTAAATTTATTAAATTATTTGATTTTTTTGACAACAATGTATTGTTCAACATGAAGTTTCTAGCTTAATTTACACTATTTTTTTATATTTTTAAAATATCAACATTTCTTTATAGAAATCGTATACTATATACACTTGAAAAATAGGGTGTTTTTTACTAACAAAATGAAAGCGCATATTTTAAATTTGTTAAATTATTTGATTTTTTCGTCAACAATGTATTGTTCACCATGAAGTTTCTAGCTTAATTTAAACTTATTTTGTATTTTTTCAAAATATCAACATTTGGTTCTTGAAATCGTGTACCATACACTTGAAAATTAATGTGTTTTTTCTAAAAAAACGAAAACGCATATTTTAAATTTTTTAAACTAATTCAATTTTTTGACAACAATGTAAAGTTTACCATGAATTTTCTAGCTTAATTTACACAATTTTTTATATTTTTAAAATTGCAACATTTGTTTTTAGAAATCGTGTACAATAGACTTGAAATATAGGATGTTTTTTACTTTAAAAATGAAAACGCATATTTTAAATTTATTAAATTATTGAATTTTTTTGACAACAATGTATTTTTCATCATGAAGTTTCTATCTTAATTTGCACTATTTTTTTATATTTTTAAAATATCAAAATTTGTTTCTAGAAATCGTGTACTATAGACTTGAAAAGTAGGGTGTTTTTTACTTTAAAAATAAACAAGCATATTTTAAATTTATTAAATTATTTAATTTTTTTGACAACAATGTATTGTTGTCCATGAAGTTTCTAGCTTAATTTATACTTATTTCTTTTTTTTTTTAAAATATCAACATTTGTTTCTAAAAATCATGTACTATAAACTTGAAAAATAGTTTGTTTTTACGAAAAAAGAGAAAACACATATTTTAAATTTATTAAATTATTTGATTTTTTTTGAAAACAATATATAGTTGACCATGAAGTTTCTAGCTTAATTTACAAAAATTTTTATATTTTTAAAATTGCAACATTTGTTTGTAGAAATCGTGTACTATAGACTTGAAATATATGGTGTTTTTTACTTTAAATATAAAACGCATATTTTATATTTATAAAATTATTTGATTTTTTTGACAAAAATATATTGTTCATCATGAAGTTTCCACCTTAATTTACGCTTATTTTTTATATTTTTAAAATATCAACATTTGTTTCTAGAAATCGTGTACTATACACTCGAAAAATAGTGTGTTTTTTACTAAAAAAAATGAAAACGCATATTTTTAATTTATTAAATTATTTGATTTTTTTAACAACAATGTATTGTTTACCATGATGTTTCTATCTTAATTTACACAATTTTTTATATTTTTAAAATTGCAACATTTGTTTTTAGAAATCGTGTTCTATAGAATTGAAATATAGAGTGTTTTTTTACTTTAAAAATGAAAACGCATATTTTAAATTTATTAAATTATTGAATTTTTTTGCAACGGTGTATTTTTCATCATGAAGTTTCTATCTTAATTTACACTATTTTTTTATATTTTTAAAATATCAACATTTGTTTCTAGAAATCGTGTACTATACACTTGAAAAATAGGTTGTTTATTACTATAAAAATTAAAAGGCGTATTTTAAATTTATTAAATGTAACATCCCAAAAATCCATAAAAGAGACTTAGGACTTAAGGGATTGGTTAGAATTTACAAAGAAAAGGACGAAGGGTTAGTTGTAGTACTAAGGTCAAAAGAAGGATAAAGATAAGTAAAATATTTGAATATGAACGGTCATAATTGAATAATATTCGAATATGCCTTGTCATATTCGAATATAGTATTCGAATATAGATACTTCCATATAGACCCTGTAATTTGGTTATAACTAGAGTTGTAGACCTCCAAATTGAGTGAAACCAAAGACATTGGAAAGCTAAGAGAATTGTCTACAACTCTTAAGAGAAACCAATATGGTATTCGAATATAGTATTCGAATATGGTATTCGAATATGCAAGCCTATATTCGAATAATATTTGAATATGAAAGCTTATATTTGAATATACAGGTGAGGAATTGAAAACAGGAACCCCATATTCGAATATGGTATTCGAACATGGAGCCCAAAATCTATAAATAGGGGTGCCTTGGCTCAAAAGGGGCTGCTCTTCAGATTTCCTCACTTCTCACACCAAAAACCTCTGTTCCTAAACCAACTACGTCACAACTCTCCAACCCTAAGGCTTCCATTTCAAAAGACTTAGGTTCCCAAACTGTTTGATTCAGATTTAGAGGCAACTACGGCAAAGGAATCAAAGTAGGAGTTTGGGCTTGGAAGCGAAGGATAAAGGATTCAGGGAGTTGCAAGTAACCATGAAAACCCCAAATCCTAAAATACTTTGAAATTAGGAACATGTGACTAGGGAATGATAGTAACATGTTATTAGGGAAATCAAACTGTTATGTTGTGATTAAAGTTTGATGTATGATTGAATTGTGAACATTATGTGTAAAATATGCATAATATGGTTGATATGGTATGATTTTGATATGCCTTATGCTGATAAATGATGCATGTGATGTTGTGAAATATGTAAAAGGTATAAATAACGTTTTCCAGAATTGAATGTGACACTAACTGGGATCTGATATTGAAATGATTTCAAATTGATTTGAAAAGGATTGAGTCCAGTATTAGCATATTCCAATATGTATTTGAATATGGAATGCCATGTTCAAATAGATATATGAATATAACACGATTGTCACATAGAATCCGAACAAATGAGTATTAGTAATCAGATAAGAGTTTATTGGAAACCCTTATTTATACACTATATGCTTCTTATGAATGTGTGATTGGAAATGTGAATGATGATGAATTCATAACGACGATGGACATAAAAGATTCCAGATTGTAATGTGACGAAATAGAGACTTTGACTTTGACGGATTTGAAACTGTTTTAGAAAAGATAAGTCCACAGGTTAGTATATTCAAATATGTGTTTGAACGTGGTGGGTCATGTTCGAATAGATATTTGGATATATCAAATTTGTCACATAATATTCGAATATGAGATGTTGATATTCGAATATGGAATTACTAGAATTCTTGTCTGAATGATATGAAATGAATGTGAATGTGTGATGCATTAGAACGGTAAATGGAAATGTTAAAAGAGGCTCTTCCCACTCAATAGAAATTGAGCAAGAGGGTTAAGTTCCACCGGAAGTAGATCGGGTAAGAGGACAGAGTAGAAAATGAAAAAGATGAGAATGTAGGGTTATCCCGAAAAGGGGAAAATAACCTGAAGTACTGGGCTATCTTCACGAGGTAGGTACTCTAAGTACAAAGGGTACTATCTTCACGAGGTAGATGGTTCCCTGGGCTAGCTTGAGAGAGTTAGTAGCCCGGCAGGAGGATCCTTGGGGGGACGCTCGCAAGGACCGTGATGATGATGAGCTCAATACGCGTTACTGCCACGTGTTTTGGTGGATTCCCGGTGCACAAGGTTTCCCGTTAAAAGAGGAAAATAAAGAAAATGAAAAATGGAAAATGATCATGGCATGCATACATGTTTTAATTTCATTGCATACATCTTGTGTGTGTTTGCTAGGAATGTGATTTGGGGCAGTTTTCCAGTTAGACCTTGATGAGAACCTTATGAGACAAGGATTATTATAGGATCTTTCTAGGGCTAGATAACTAAATTTTGAAGTTTAATTTCGAATTTCTTGAAGGCAATTTATTTGTGGACAACTTTTACGGTTAAGGCTAAAAAGGGAGGTATGGAAAGAATAGGCTAAGGGTACTTGCTCAAGGGTTAGGATGGGGTTGTATAATGGTTATTTAGGCTAAGTATGAGTAGATTATGGGGCTGGAATGAGGATGAAGATGGTGCAGATCTGGTTTTAGGTGGCTTAAGATTTAACTTTAGTTAATTTCAAGAAAGGAAGATGGTAAAGGATGGCGCATAGAACTAGGTGTATGGGCTGAGTTTGGTTGATTTAGTGATATTAGAAAAGTAGAAATTAGATAGAAGAGGGTAGGAAGAATCACTCTTCCTAGAGTAGGTAACCTCAACAGTGTAGGACACCTTTGGAGAAACCTATGCTCAAGAATCACTGTAGAGCTTTGCAAGAGAATTACACTCTCAAATTTAGTAATTTTTCACACAAAATCTTCTGCTTTATTCCTCCAAAATGGCGCATATATATAGGATAATTTCTATGTGCACAATTGATTACAAAGTTGCCTAAGAGTTAACTACATAGGAATTATCTATTCCTTGGCCTTGCTCCTTGCCATGTCCTCATCATTCCCTCCCTCTTCAAGAGAATTTGACCTCAAATTGGAATTTCCATCTACATCAAAAAGAGACAAGTCAGAAATATTAAATGTGGCACTCACATTATAATCTCCTGGCAAGTCTATCTTATAAGCATTGTCATTAATTTTCTCAAGGACTTGAAATGGTCCATCTCCTCGGGGTTGAAGTTATAACTTCCGTTGTTCCGGAAATCGTTCGTTTCTCAAATGAACCCAAACCCAATCTCCGGGTTCAAAAACAACTTTCTTTCGCCCTTTGTTGGCATTTCTTGCATAACTCTAATTACGCTTTTCAATTTGAGCTCTAACTTTTTCATGGATCTTCTTCACATAGTCCGCCTTGGCTTGTCCATCCTTATGCTTAAAAATTGAAATATTAGCCAAAGGTAACAAATCAAGAGGAGTTAGTGGATTAAATCTATAAGCAGCCTCAAAAGGAGAACAATTAGTAGAACTATGGACAGCCCTATTGTAAGCAAACTCTATGTGGGGCAAAGATTCCTCCCAATTTTTAAGATTCTTTCTTAAAATAGTCCTTAGCAAGGTACCCAAGGTCCTATTCACAACTTCCGTTTGTCCATCCGTTTGAGGATGACAAGTTGTTGAAAATAGTAACTTTGTACCTATCTTTCCCCACAAGGTTTTCCAAAAATGGCTAAGGAATTTAGAGTCCCTATCACTCACTATGCTACGCGGCATTCCATGGATTTTAATCACATCTTTGAAAAACAAATCCGCCACGTGGCTAGCATCATCAACCTTTTTACAAGGGATAAAGTGAGCCATTTTTGAAAACCTATCAACAACCACAAAAATTGAATCATTACCTTTCTTTGTTCTAGGAAGGCCTAAAACAAAGTCCATAGATATGTCTATCCATGGATGTTCGGGAACGGGCAAAGGGGTATACAACCCATGAGGCAAGACTTTAGATTTAGCCCTTTTACAAACGATGCAATGTTCACAAAAATTTTGAACATCTTTTTTCATGTTAGGCCAATAGAAGTGTTCTTGCAACAAATCTAAAGTCTTTTGAACCCCAAAGTGACCCATCAAACCTCCTTCATGAGCTTCACTCACAAGCAAGTCTCGAGTAGAACATTTGGGCACACACAATTTATTTTCTTTGAAAAGATAGCCCTCATGTCTAAAGAAACCTTTCTCGGCAAATTTTTCATAAGTTTTGAAAATTTCACCCAATGATTCATCATTTTCATACATTGCTTTTAAACAAGGAAATCCAACCATTTTAGTCTCAAGCAAAGAGAGCAAAGAATGCCTTCTTGACAAGGCATCCGCAACAACATTCCCTTTTCCCTTTTTATGTTTGATCACATAAGGGAATTGCTCTAGAAATTCTACCCACTTGGCATGCCTTTTGTTGAGCTTGCCTTGCCCCTTCAAATATTTAAGGGACTCATGATCACTATGAATTACAAACTCTTCGGGATAGAGGTAGTGTTGCCATGTTTTCAAAGCTCTCACTAGGGCATACAATTCCTTATCATAAGTAGAATAGTTAAGTGTAGGCCCACTTAGCTTTTCACTAAAATAAGCAATTGGATGACCCTCTTGCAACAATACGGCCCCAATTCCCACATTTGAAGCGTCACACTCAATTTCAAAAGATTTTGAAAAGTTTGGCAAAGCAAGAATGCGAGCATTGGTCAATTTTTCTTTAAGAGCTTGAAAAGCCTTTTCTTGTTTTTCCGCCCATTTAAAAACCACATTCTTTTTGACCAATTCATTAATAGGGGCTGCCAAGGTACTAAAGTCCTTTACAAACCTCCTATAAAAGCTCGCCAAACCATGAAAACTCCTCACATCACTCACGTTTTTAGGTGTAGGCCATTCTTGAATGGCCTTAATCTTTTCCTCATCAACTTGAACACCCTTAGCACTAACAACAAATCCAAGAAAAACAACATGATCACTACAAAAAATGTATTTTTCAAGATTTGCAAACAATTTTTCTTTCCGAAGCACATACAAGACGGATTTCAAATGTTCCTCATGCATTTCAAGTGTAGTGCTATAAATGAGGATGTCGTCGAAGTACACCACAACAAATTTTCCAATAAAATCACGCAAAATATGGTTCATGAGTCGCATGAAAGTGCTTCGTGCATTAGTCAAGCCAAAAGGCATAACTAACCACTCATACAAACCATACTTTGTTTTGAAAGCGGTTTTCCATTCATCACCCTCTTTGATCCTAATTTGATAGTAACCACTTTTCAAATCAATTTTTGAAAAATAACATGCACCATGCAACTCATCAAGTAAGTCATCCAGCCTAGGTATGGGATGTCGATACTTAATGGTAATATTATTTAAAGCTCTACAATCGGAACACATACGCCAAGTTCCATCCTTTTTAGGAACCAAAATTATGGGAACCGCACAAGGGCTCTTACTATCTCTTACCCAACCTTTACCTATGAGCTCCTCCACTTGTCTTTGAATTTCTTTGGTTTCTTGCGGGTTGCTCCTATAAGTGGGCCTATTGGGCAAAGATGCACCCGGAATGAGATCAATTTGATGCTTGATTCCTCTCAACGGTGGTAATCCACTAGGAACACTTGAAAACACATCCTCAAAGTCCTGCAAGAGAGATTTAATACTAGAGGACAACTCAAAATTATCAAAATTGTTAGCATTCAAAACGTCATTTTCGCAAATCAACAAGTACAAGGGCTGTTTTGATAAAAACACCCTTTTGATCTCACTTTTAGTAACAAACAAAGTCTCCCTTTCATCAAGTGTTTCACTTCTTTTCTTTTTCTCCTCACTTTTTATTCTCTCGAATTTTTCTCTCTCTTTTTCTCTTTCTTTTTGTGTCGCACTCTCTCTTTTTTCTTGCAAAATTTTCTCTTTCAATTTTTTTTGATCCTCACTCAATTCTTGTGGACTCAAAGGTTTGAGCACAATCTTTTTTTCTTGGTGCATGAAAGAAATTTTGTTGGTGAAGCCACCATGTTGAGATTTTTTGTCAAATTGCCATGGCCTTCCCAAAAGTAAGTGACTTGCCTCCATGGGGACAACATCACAGAGGACTTTGTCATTGTATCTCCCAATTGAAATTTCCAACTCCACTTGCTTCCTCACTTCCACCTCCCCATCTTCACTAAGCCATTGAAGTCTATATGGCCTAGGATGTGGAATTGTATCCAAATTCAATTTAGTCACTAGTCTTTCACTAGCAACATTAGTACAACTCCCTCCATCAATGATCACCATACAAAGATTACCATCGATCAAACATCTAGTGTGGAAGATGTTTTCTCTTTGGCTCTCCCTTGGCTTTGGTTGGCTACCAAGTAACCTTCTAATCATCAACAAATTTCCATCCGGTACTTCCTCATCAATATCCTTGTAATTCAACAATATCACGAATTTCGTTAGTCAAACCATTAAGAAAACGAATCATAGTTACCTCCGGATCTTCTTCTATATTGGCTTGTGTCAAGAGCATCTCCATCTCCTTGAAATATTCCTCCACACTCTTGTTGCCTTGGGTGAGATTTTGGAGTCTATATTTCAAGTCTCTAGCATAGCTAGATGGCACATAACACTTTCTCATGATTCTTTTCATTTCCCCCCAAGTGTCCACCAAAGGTTCATCATTTCGGGCTCTCTCCTTTTGTAATTTGTTCCACCATACAAGGGCATAGTCCGAGAACTCCGCGGTGGCAAGTTTAACCTTTTGAGCCTCCTCATAGGTGTGACATGAGAAGACATGTTCAATTTTGAGCTCCCACTCCAAGTATGCCTCTGGATCACTTTTTCCTCTAAAAGGAGGAATTGTGAGTTTTACTCCTTCAATTCGGTTTGGTCTTGGCACTTCTCCAGGATCTCCTCTATTTCTCCTTGCTTCTCTTTGTGGTGGAAGGTGCTCCTCCAATTGGTCTAAACGTTCATGGAACTCATCTTGTTGCAATTTCATTTTCCTTTCAAGATCTTGTGAAAAAGCCGCAATTTGTTATGAGAGTTCCGCAAAACTATTAGGAGTCCAATATGCCATACTTGCACAAAATTGTTAGAAATAACAAAAAAAATTTCCTCACCACACTCGTGTTTCACACTTTCCTTACCACACTCGTGTTTAAACTCTCTAATGTTCTCACGATGCAATCCTCTCCAAAAGTTCTAAAAACAATTCTTAAGCCAAGGTAACTCAAGGAAATCCCACCACTTTTGATAAGGATAAAGGCTTATGGTTAAGAAAAGAAATAAGACTCAAAACAAACAATTGCCACCAATTTTGTTTCAAAATGAAAGTTTGAGACAAAATTTAGCAACAATCTTTCTTTAGCCAATACTTTACCTTTCCAATGGGTGATTCAATGTTCTAGAACCATTCAGCCAATTTTTTATTTTTTTTTTGTTACGCTACTGAACAGTACAGTATTTTTTTTGTTGTTGTTTTTTTTTTAAAATACAATTTTTTTTTAAAACAAGTACAAAGGCTTAACTTTTGCAATGGTTAAGCCTATGATGAGAAGAACATGAATTTTAAAGGTAAAAATAAAGGCAAACAATAAAAGAAAGATGTTACCGTATTTTGCCGTACAATCAATCTAGCACCTAGAGCCAAAGCTCTGATACCAAATGATGAGAACCATATGAGACAAGGATTATTATAGGATCTTTCTAGGGCTAGATAACTCAATTTTGAAGTTTAATTTCGAATTTCTTGAAGGCAATTTATTTGTGGACAGCTTTTACGGTTAAGGCAAAAAAGGGAGGTATGGAAAGAATAGGCTAAGGGTACTTGCTCAAGGGTTAGGATGGGGTTGTATAATGGTTATTTAGGCTAAGTATGAGTAGATTATGGGGCTGGAATGAGGATGAAGATGACGCAGATCTGGTTTTAGGTGGCTTAAGATTTAACTTTAGTTAATTTCAAGAAAGGAAGATGGTAAAGGATGACGCATAGAACTAGGTGTATGGGCTGAGTTTGGTTGATTTAGTGATATTAGAAAAGTAGAAATTAGATAGAAGAGGGTAGGAAGAATCACTCTCCCTAGAGTAGGTAACCTCAACAGTGTAGGACACCTTTGGAGAAACCTATGCTCAAGAATCACTCTAGAGCTTTGCAAGAGAATCACACTCAAATTTAGTAATTTTTCACACAAAATCTTCTGCTTTATTCCTCCAAAATGGCGCATATATATAGGATAATTCCTATGTGCACAATTGATTACAAAGTTGCCTAGGAGTTAACTACATAGGAATTATCTAAGCCTAAAAACAAGAAAAACACATAGGAAAAATTTAAATTTTGGTCATCCAAGGCTGAAGCATGGGCGGCCATAATGGGTCAAAAATCATGTGCAAAATGCCACCGTCCAAGCCACCGTCCAAAGCTATCGTCCAAATTTTTCATGTGCTGAAATTCCCCTTGTTCATGCGCAATTTCTTGGCTTATTTTGGCTGAGAATAGCTCTTCAAAATGGGCCCTTATTCTTACTAAAATTAAATTAAAAAAAATAGCCCCCATAAATGGTGCAATTAGCAAACAAATTTTCAACCACTTATTTACAACTTGGGCCTTTTATTTAATATTTAAAACATAAAGATCTCCTAGAAAATATGGGTGCCCTAATCCTCTAGGACCATGGAACAATTAATAACCAAAGGCTTCTTTACTTGAGTCTTGGGCCTATACTCGAAAAGCATGGTCAAAACTTGTTGTAAAGCCTCCTTAGCCTTTTTTGTCCTTGCCCTAGTCATAGGCCTTCCAAGTCCTTCTAGAGGGTCCTTGGCCTTGCTCCTTGCCATGTCCTCATCAGACTGGCTGCAATACTGTAAAAATGTTTTTAGTTAGACCGATGGTTACTCGGTTATATGTTTAACATATAACTGACGGTCGCAGTATTGCAGGTATTGGAAGACTGTGGAGCTAAAGCAATGGATAAGACAAAGCGTTAGGCTTTGCTTAGGTAAAACCACACTTGGTAAACCTAAGTTTGTTGTTCAGAGATATTGTGGTTCAGCTGTATAGGAAATCATAACTTGAATAAAGAAACGTTTTCTACTGTATTTTAAGTGAAACCAAGTAATCAGATTTATTGTTTCAAGGAAAAAATTTTAAGTATCAGATTTTTTTCAAAAGCTCACATTTTTCAGAAATTACTCTTTAAAAATTAGGGTGTTACATTATGGTATGAGAGCAGTTTGATCCTTCGGACTGCAATGATTGATAGTCAGCTGAACAAGTAATATTCTGAACAAATCTATTAGGTATGTCATAAGCTTCGAAGGAACATACGACTAATATTTGGTCTGATCAACTAAGTATTGGCGCATGAGAGTAGAAGTTATGACTGCTAATGGATAGGAATGATCTTTGAATGGATTGTTCCTCTTTTAGATAATAGGATGAGTCATTGGGATAAATGTACCAGTGTTTGTGACTATAAGATATTGAGCCTGGCCAGTTCAGTATCTTACTCACGACATTGACGCATTTATAACCAAATGGATTCAAGTCACTAAGCATAGACTAAAAGCCAAATAGAATATGTTAAGGATAAATGTGGTTAGCCTTACAGAATATAGGTAATGGGAAGTTAGTATAAAATTTATCCGGAATAGGATTTCTCAAGGTCAAATTATTTCCAAATTGGTAAGGAAATCATGAGAAAGGACTTAGAAAGTCGGGTAGTGGTAATCTCAAAACAAGTAATAGAGCTATGTGTATTCATAGTTGAATTTATGATAAGAAAATAATCTCGATGTAGAATTGGACAATTATAGGAATAGATCATGAAAGGATCAAGAACTTCATCCCGCTTTCTTTCGAGTTTCCCTAGAACTTAAAATCCCCAAAACTCTACTAAACTGTTCTTTTGAATCTTAGAAATCAAATTCTTTCGGAAATTTACCACAACCAGATTCAAGTAGGCACTGCGACTAAAGAACCCTTATTGGAAGGATTTAACCATCATTTCACTTGAACAATCATGTATTCTAATTTCGATAACTCATATCATGTAGTAATCTTTTCCTTTCACAATGGTAGCATAACCTCGCATCGAGAACTCTACTTTACCACAAGTTTCTTTTATATAGAAATAAAAGGTACCGTTAGAAATTCTTTCTGTCTAAGAATTTATTAAATTAGTTCATGGACTTAATCTTAGAGAAACTCATGTCCTACATCTTATTCTATCCTAACTTTGAATTCAATTTTTTAGAGACACTCTATTATAATACACATGTAATCCTAGTTTAGAACTAATCATAAAATTCAGATAATATTACTCATAATGACTTTAGAGATAAGTCTTTCCTTTCCTAAGAAAATCTTAGTATTCAATTTCCTCAAGTTTTAACACACCTCAGGTGCTCTTATACAAAGACCTAGAAAGATCATAAGACAAAGATAAATTAAATTCTGGATATTCCTTTCAACTTAGTCAAGATATTTCCCAACGATCTCCTAAAGTTTTAGTCTCACTCGAATTGTTTCATTTTCCTGAGCGTGAACCCTTTTGATTCAAGGGGATCAATCAATATTAGAATCTTTTTAAGAGGCGACTATTATGGACACTCCAAAATTTCGAAAGCCATGAGGTGAGATCTTCTAGCTGGCTCGGTAGGCGAACATATTCCAGAACCTATCTCCTAATTACTTGCATTAACTTCTTTGTTTATTCCAAAATACAAATTCTAAAATTTTAAACATCTTGAAGTCTCCAGTAGATCATTAAGAAATTGGTTGACAAGAAAAGTTGCGCGGCAGGAGTAGAAACATATTCAGTCTCGTATCTCATCCAATTCCAAAGAACACAAAATTTCTCCGAAGATAAATTACACTTGCAAACCTGCTTAAGCATGCTACACCTATTGAATTCCTTGAGAACAAACCCACCGAGGTTATGACGATATTTCATTTTTATCCCGAATACCACAGTTTGGAACTTTACTCTATATGATTCCAAGTTCTTTGTATTCCCGAGATTCTAATTAGCATAGAAAATCATTTCCAACTTTAGAAGCAGATTTCTTTGGTAATCTAAGCTCATGAAACCCATCTGACAATTCTCAAATTATCCTTTTTGATATTCAAGTTTCAAATCGTATATTTGAGTTACCAGAACAGTCCACGATAGCGATAGATAAACTCTCTAAATGTTTCATTCAAATTCTAAAGATTCGAATCTTCCCAAAGTTTAAACCCACATAGGTTTCTATCTATGTAATTTACTGCTGATCATTAAGAGAATTTCCTTTTAACTTTTTCCTTGGTCTTCTAATATTTCTAGTAACTCCTATCAATTACCTGAATGCAAGCTTTTAGAAAGTATTCCTCGCAACTTCCTAGAGACTGGAACAAACTCTGGTTTACTGTATCAGATTCCGGCTAAGCACCCTGACCACCTTGTAAACTATACTTATTCAGGATATCAGCTACAGATAAGATTAACTTTATATTAAGTCCTTAAATTAAATTCTTGTGAGTTTATGAGAATTTCCTTGACATAATACGCCGCCAGTATAGTCATCAATTATAAATCCCGCTAAAACAAATATATTAGAACTCGAATCAATTCTCAAATTTCTCTACCCCGAGTTCTTACATAAAGGAAACAACTAGCCCTTTCACGTAATTGCTATCTCAGGCATTCTCTTTATAACATGTCGATAAGTTCATAAACTACTAGTGTTGAGAACCCCGTACTAAACCCATCCGAATCCAATCTAACTCACATCGACAGCTTAGAGTAAGTTAGATCGTCCTAAAAACTTAAAATGCTAACCCAAGAAGGAATAAGAAGATTCCTTAATCTAAGTAGTCTTGCACGACACGAACTCTATGCTTCTTATCAAATTCTTTTCTCTTCGGAACCAAGACATAATAAGATATACCAATTAGAAACTCGAAACCAACTTGTAGTAGAAGGATTAAGTTAATTCAAAACGCTTGTGTACCTCTTATTCCACTAGGTCTGTAAAATTCTATTAAAATACTTGACGATCGTACTCATCAAGTCTAGAGTAAACAAAATTTTTCAAACATCTCACTAATTGGTGTCTAAGTGAAATACAAGACAAGCCCAAAAGATAGACCCCGATTTCTCAAACATATTTAAAATCCACATGCCACCTCTTCAAATCTTCTTCAGAACCATTACTGTAGGACTCATAATTTTAAAGACAAAGTCCTAGAGCCATATATATTCACTCTACCTAATTAAGTCTTTCACCAACTATATGACATGCCGACTTTATGAAAATCGCACTACGATTGATAAAGTTACCCACTAAAAATTCTATGAAGGAACATTTCTTTGAACTGGGAATTAAGATGAATTGTGAGGACACAATTCTTTTAAGGGGGTAGAATTGTAACATCCCAAAAATCCATAAAAGAGACTTAGGACTTAAGGGATTGGTGCCTTGGCTCAAAAGGGGTTGTTCTTCAGATTTCCTCACTTCTCACACCAAAAACCTCTATTCCTAAACCAACTACGTCACAACTCTCCAACCCTAAGGCTTCCATTTCAAAAGACTTAGGTTCCCAAACTGTTTGATTCAGATTGAGAGGCAACTACGGCAAAGGAATCAGAGTAGGAGTTTGGGCTTGGAAGCGAAGGATAAAGGATTCCGGGAGTTCCAGGTAACCATGAAAACCCTAAATCCTAAAATACTTTGAAATTAGGAACATGTGACTAGGGAATGATAGTAACATGTTATTAGGGAAATCAAACTGTTATGCTGTGATTAAAGTTTGATGTATGATTGAATTGTGAACACTATGTGTAAAATATGCATAATATGGTTGATATGGTATGATTTTGATATGCCTTATGCTGATAAATGATGCATGTGATGTTGTGAAATATGTAAAAGGTATAAATAAGGTTTTCCACAATTGAATGTGACACTAACTGGGATCTGATATTGAAATGATTTCAAATTGATTTGAAAAGGATTGAGTCCCAGTATTAGCATATTCAAATATGCATTTGAATATGAAATGCCATGTTCAAATAGATATATGAATATAACACGGTTGTCACATAGAATCCGAACAAATGAGTATTAGTAATCAGATAAGAGTATATTGGAAACCCTTATTTATACACTATATGCTTCTTATGAATGTGTGATTGGAAATGTGAATGATGATGAATTCATAAGGACGATGGACATAAAGGATTCCAGATTGTAATGTGACGAAATAGAGACTTTGACTTTGACGGATTTGAAACTGTTTTAGAAAAGATAAGTCCAAAGGTTAGTATATTCAAATATGTGTTTGAACGTGGTGGGTCATGTTCGAATAGATATTTGGATATATCAAATTTGTCACATAATATTTGAATATGTGATGTTGATATTCGAATATGGGATTACTGGAATTCTTGTTTGAATGATATGAAATGAATGTGAATGTGTGATGCATTAGAACGGTAAATGGAAATGTTAAAAGAGGCTCTTCCCACTCAATAGAAATTGAGCAAGAGGGTTAAGTTCCGCTGGAAGTAGACCGGGTAAGAGGACCTTTCCCACTCAATAGAAATTGAGCAAGAGGGTTAAGTTCCACCGAAAGTAGACCGGGTAAGAGGACATAGTAGAAAATGAAAAAGATGAGAATGTAGGGTTATCCCGAAAAGGGGAAAATAACCTGAAGTATTGGGCTATCTTCACGAGGTAGGTAGTCTAAGTACAAAGGGTACTATCTTCACGAGGTAGATGGTTCCCTGGGCTAGCTCGAGAGAGAGTTAGTAGCCCGACAGGAGGATCCTTGGGGGACGCTCGCCAGGACCGTGATGATGATGAGCTCAATACGTGCACTGCCACGTGCTTTGGTGGATTCCCGGTGCACAGGTTTCCCGTTAAAAGAGGAAAATAAAGAAAATGAAAAATGGAAAATGATCATGGCATGCATACATGTTTTAATGTCATTGCATACATCCTGTGTGTGTTTGCTAGGAATGTGATTTGGGACAGTTTTCCAGTTAGACTGGCTGCAATACTGAAAAATGTTTTTAATTAGACCGAGGGTTACTTGGTTATATGTTTAACATATAACTGACTGTCGCAGTATTGCAGGTATTGCAAGACTGTGGAACTAAAGCAATCCATAAGACAAAGCGTTAGGCTTTGCTTAGGTAAAACCACACTTGGTAAACCTAAGTTTGTTGTTCAGAGATATTGTGGTTCAGCTGTATAGGAAATCATAACTTGAATAAAGAAATGTTTTCCGCTGTATTTTAAGTGAAACCAAGTAATCAGATTTATTGTTTCAAGGAAAAAATTTTAAGTATCAGATTTTTTTTAAAAGCTCACATTTTTCAGTAATTACTCTTTTTAAAAATTAGGGTGTTACATTAAATTATTTAATTTTTTTGGAAATCAATGTATTGTTTACCACTAAGTTTCTAGCTTAATTTACATAATTTTTTATATTTTTAAAATTGCAACATTTGTTTTTAGAAATCATGTACTATAGACTTGAAATATAGGGTGTTTTTTACTTGAAAAATGAAAACGCATATTATTAATTTATTAAATTATTTGATTTTTTTGACAGCAATGTATTTTCTATCATGAAGTTTCTAGAAATCGTGTAATATACACTTGAAAAGTCGGGTGCTTTTTACTAAAAAAATGAAAACGCAATATTTAAATTTATTAAATTATTTAATTTTTTTATCAACAATGTATTGTTCACCATGAAGTTTCTAGCTTAATTTATATTTATTTTTTATATTTTTAAAATATCAACATTTGTTTGTAGAAATCGTGTTATACACTTCAAAATAATGTGTTTTTTACAAAAAAAAATGAAAACACATATTTTAAATTTTTTAAATTATTTCATTTTTTTGACAACAATTTATAGTTTACCATGAAGTTTCTAGCCTAATTTACAAAATTTTTTATATTTTTTAAATTGAAACATTTGTTAGTAGAAATCGTGCATTATAGACTTGAAATATATGGTGTTTTTTACTTTAAAAATGAAAACGCATATTTTAAATTTATCAAATTATTTGATTTTTTGAACAACAATGTATTTTTTACCATGAAGTTTCTAGCTTAATTTTCAGTATTTTTTATATTTTTAAAATTGCAACATTTGTTTGTAGAAATCATGTACAATAGACTTGAAATATAGGGTGTTTTTTACTTTAAAAATGAAAACGCATATTTTAAATTTATTAAATTATTTGATTTTTTTGTCAACAATGTATATTTACCATGAAGTTTCTAGCTTAATTTAAACAAATTTTTTATATTTTTAAAATTGCAACATTTGTTTGTAGAAATCTTGTACTATAGACTTGAAATATAGGGTGTTTTTTACTTTAAAAATGAAAATGCATAATTTAAATTTATTAAATTATTTGATTTTTTTCAACAATGTATTCTTCACCATGAATTTTCTGGCTTAATTTACACTATTTTTTATATTTTTAAAATCTCAACATTTGTTTCTAGAAATCGTGTACTATACATTTGAAAAATAGTGTGTTTTTTAAAATCTCAACATTTTTATATTACACTTGAAATATAGTGTGTTTTTTACTAAAAAAATTAAAACACATATTTTTAATTTATAAATTATTTGATTTTTTTAATATCAAGGTATTGTTTACCATGAAGTTTCTAGCTTAATTTACACAATTTTTATATTTTTTAAATTGAAACATTTGTTTGTTGAAATCGTGTACTATAGACGTGAAATATAGGGTGTTTCTTACTTTAAAAATGAAAACGCATATTTTAAAATTATTAAATTAGTTGATTTTTTTGACAACATTGTACTGTTCACCATGAATTTTCTAGCTTAATATACACTTATTTTTTATATTTTTAAAATTGCAACATTGGTTTTTAGAAATTATGTACTATAGACTTGAAATATAGGGTGTTTTTTACTTTATAAATGAAAACGAATATTTTAAATTTATTAAATTATTTAATTTTTTGACATCAACTTATTTTTCACCATGAAGTTTCTAGCTTAATTTACACAATTTTTTATATTTTTAAAATTGCATCATTTGTTTGTAGGAATAAGGTGTTTTTTACTTTAAAAATGAAAACATATTTTTTAAATTTATTAAATTATTCGATTTTTTTGACAACAAAGTATTTCTCATCATGAAGTTTCTAACTAAATTTACATGATTTTTTTATATTTTTAAAATATCAACATTTGTTTCTAGAAATCTTGTACTACACACTTGAAAAGTAGGGTGTTTTTTACTAAAAAAATGAAAACGCATATTTTAAACTTATTAAATATTTTAATTTCTTTTGAAGTCAATGTATTGTTTACCATGAAGTTTCCAGCTTAATTTACACAATTTTTTATACTTTTAAAATTGAAACATTTGTTTGTAGAAATCGTGTGCTATAAACATGAAATATAGGGTGTTTATTACTTTAAAAATTAAAACGCATATTTTAAATTTATTAAATTATTAGATTTTTTGACAACAATGTATTTTTCACCATGAAGTTTCTAGCTTAATTTACCCTATTTTTTATTCTTTTAAAATATCAACATTTGTTTGTAGAAATCGTGTATTATACACTTGAAAAGTAGTGTGTTTTGTACTTTAAAAATGAAAATGCAAATTTTAAATTTATTAAATTATTTAATTTTTCTGACAACAAAGTAATGTTAACCATGAAGTTTCTAGCTTAATTTAAACTTATTTTATATATTTTTAAAATTGCAACATTTGGTTTTAGAAATCATGTAATATAGACTTGAAATATAGGGTGCTTTTTATTTTATAAATGAAAACACATATTTTAAATTATTAAATTATTTGATTTTTTGACAACAATTTATTCTTCACCATGAAGTTTCTAGCTTAATTTACCCTATTTTTTTATATTTAAAAAATATCAACATTTGTTTCTAGAAATCGTGTACTATACATTTGAAAAATAGTGTGTTTTTTACTAAAAAAATGAAAACGGATATTTTTAATTTATTAAATGATTTGAATATTTAACAATGATGTATTGTTTACCATGATATTTCTAGCTTAATTTACACAATTTTTATAATTTTTAAATTGCAACATTTGTTTGTGGAAATCGTGTAACTTGAAATATAGGGTGTTTTTTACTTTTAAAATGAAAACGCATCTTTTAAATTTATTAAATTATTTGATTTTTTTTACAAAAATGTATTGTTCAACATGAAGTTTCAAACTTAATTTACATTATCTTTTTATATTTTTAAAATATCAACATTTGTTTCTAGAAATCGTGTATTATACACTTGTAAAATAGGGTGTTTTTTACTAAAATGAAAGCGCATATTTTAAATTTATTAAGTCATTTGATATTTTTGTAAACAATGTATTGTTCACCATGAAGTTTCTAGCTTAATTTACACTATATTAAATATTTTTAAAATATCAAAATTTGTTTCTAGAAATCGTGTACTACAGACTTGAAAGATAATGTGTTTTTTACAAAAAAGAAGAAAACGCATATTTTAAATTTTTTAAATTATTTGATTTTTTTGACAACAATTTATAGTTTACCATGAATTTTCTAGCTTAATATAAACAATTTTTTTATATTTTTTCAATTGAAAAATTTGTTTGTAGAAATCGTGCACTATAGACTTGAAATATCGGGTGTTTTTTATTTTAAAAATGAAAATGCATATTTTAAATTTATTTAATTTTTTGATTATTTGTCAACAATTTATTGTTCACCCTGAATTCTCTAGCATAATTTATAATATTTTTTATATTTTTAAAATATCAACATTTATTTCTAGAAATCGTGTACTATACACTTGAAAAATAGTGTGTTTTTTACTAAAAGAATGAAAACACATATTTTTAATTTATTAAATGATTTGATTTTTTTAACAACAATTTATTGTTTACCATGAAGTTTCTAGCTTAATTTACACAATTTTTTATATTTTTTAAATTGAAACATTTGTTTGTGGAAATCATGTACTATAAACTTGAAATATAAGGTGTTTTTTAAATTAAAAATGAAAATACATATTTTAAATTTATTAAATTATTTTATTTTTTTGACAACAATGTATTTTTGATGATGAAGTTTCTAGCTTAATTTACAATATTTTTTTATATTTTTAAAATATCAACATTTGTTTCTAAAAATCGTGTACTATACACTTAAAAAGTAGTGAGTTTTTTACTTTAAAAATGAAAATGCATAGTTTAAATTTATTAAATTATATGATTTTTTTGTCAACAATGTATCGTTCACCATGAATTTTCTACCTTAATTTACACAATTTTTTATATTTTTAAAATATCAACATTTGTTTCTAGAAATCGTATACTATACACTTGAAAATAGTCTGTTTTTTACTAAAAAATATAAAACGCATATTTTTAATTTATTAAATTATTTGACTTTTTTAATAATAATGTATTGTTTACCATGAAGTTTCTAGCATAATTTACACATTCTTTTATATTTTTTAAATTGAAACGTTTGTTTGTGGAAATCGTGTAATATAGACTTGAAATATAGGGTGTTTTTTACTTTAAAAATGAAAACGCATTTTTTTAGTTTATTCAATTATTTGATTTTTTTAACAACAATATATTGTTTACCATGAAGTTTCTAGCTTAATTTACACAATTTTTTATATTTTTTAAATTGAAACGTTTGTTTGTGGAAATCGTGTAATATAGACTTGAAATATAGGGTGTTTTTTACTTTAAAAACGAAAACACATATTTTAAATTTATTAAATTATTTAATTTTTTTAACAACAATGTATTGTTTACCATGAATTTTCTAGCCTAATTTTCAGTGTTTTTTATATTTTTTAAATTGAAACGTTTGTTTGTGGAAATCGTGTAATATAGACTTGAAATATAGGGTATTTTTTACTTTAAAAACGAAAATGCATATTTTTAATTTATTCAATTATTTGATTTTTTTAACAACAATGTATTGTTTACCATGAAGTTTCTAGCTTAATTTACACTATATTTTTTATATTTTTAAAATATCAACATTTGTTTCTAGAAATCGTGTACTATACACTTGAAATATAGGGTGTTTTTTACTTTAAAAATTAAAACGCATATCTTAAATTTATTAAATTATTTTATTTTTTTGACAGCAAGGTATTTTTCGTCATGAAGTTTCTAGCTTAATTTACACTATTTTTTTATATTTTTAAAATATCAACATTTGTTTCTAGAAGTCGTATACTATACACTTGAAAAGTAAGGTGTTTTTTACTAAAAAAATGAAAATGCATATTTTAAACTTATTAAATTATTTAATTTTTTTTTAAATCAATGTATTGTTTACCATGAAGTTACTATCTTAATTTAAACAATTTTTTATATTTTTAAAATTGCGACATTAGTTTGCAAAAATTGTGTACTATAACTTGAAATATAAGATGTTTTTTACTTTAAAAATGAAAACGCATATTTTAAATTTATTAAATTATTTTATTTTTTGACATCAATGTATTGTTCACCATGAAGTTTCTAGCTTAATTTACACTATATTTTATATTTTTAAAATTGCAACATTTATTTGAAGAAATGGTGTACTATAGACTTGAAATATACGGTGTTTTTTACTTTAAAAATGAAAATGCATATTTTAAATTTATTAAATGATTTTTGACAACAATGTATTGTTTACCATGAACTTTCTAGCTTAATTTAAACAATTTTTTATGTTTTTAAAATTGCAACATTTGTTTGCAGAAATCGTGTACTATAGACTTGAAATATATGGTGTTTTTTTCTTTAAAAATGAAAACGCATATTTTTAATTTATTCAATTATTTGATTTTTTTGACAACAATGTATTTTTCACCATGAAGTTTCTAGCTTAATTTACACTATTTTTTATATTTTTAAAATATCAACATTTGTTTCTAGAAATCGTGTGCTATACACTTGAAAAGTAGGGTGGTTTTTACTAAAAAAATTAAAACGCATATTTTAAATTCATTAAATTATTTAAGTTTTTTTTGAAATTAATGTATTGTTTACCATGAAGTTTCTAGCTTATTTTATACAATTTTTTATATTTTTAAAAAGTGATATTAAAGAATATTTGGAAATCTCGATCCAATTGTAACTTCAAACACATTCTCAATTTTTCACAGAATCACGTGAAAAATCGAAAGTTCACACTGAAAAGCAAGATAAGAACAAAGAAATAAATTCAACTCAAAGAAACAATTTAACAGATTTCTAAAAACTTTAAGAAATCTTTCATAAAGGATATTAAAATGAAAGACTTCATAACCTAACGGCAACGAGGCTTTGATACCACTTGTTGGAATTTACTTAAACAAAATAGTAAAACATCCAATAACGTTAGGAGGTCGTTGTGTTAGAATTATAGAGTTAGGATTTTAAGAATTATTTGAATCTTTACCATTCGTAACCACAAGATGCAGCGGAATCCTTATTGATCACGAACATAACGATCTGTCTACGTCATCAACACAAAGACCAAAAAAAGGTTAGAGAAGGTGTGGTGTTATGGCCTTCCTCAACCAAACCTCTTGAGTCCCAATCCGGGATGCCTCACTCCGAATGGGGAAGAGTACGTGGCTAATCGACGGTTTGATGTGTTGGGGACCATCACCTCTTGACAAGTCTATTTACAATAACCGCCTACTAGAGTTCCCATCGTGCTATCATTGTAGGCGTGACCCAGGTTTTCCAATCATATCAAGCTCACAACATTATTTTATTGTGTAATCTAAAAGGATCTCAACAATTATCTTAACCGATTGTGTCGATCACTAACGATTTGATCCACTTAATTCGAATAGCTGATATGATCTTTATCTTGTTAATATTCAACCCACATTAAATAATTATTAGAAATAAGATATTTCCAACACTATCAAGTAAAGATCTTTGGTTAGATGAATGGTGCCAACAATACAAGTAATAACTTGATTACCATTGGGAAATTTAATGACAATTGTATGTTTTGAATAAGAAAGAGTCCTGCAAACATGATCACTAGCTCCTATGTCAATGACCTAGGAGGTTCTATCAGGAGAGTTAGAAAAAAGAAGGATAATACCTAAACTAGAAGGGTTGGTATTAGGTTTGGAAAATGCTGCAAACTGATGCACAGAAAGGACTAAGAGGACCACTAGATTGTTGTTGTAAGAGTGGCAGCAAAGCATGATGCTGCTTAGCACTAAACATCGGTCCTTGCGTCTAAACACCATCCTTCTTGGAAGTCACTAATGGTGCTTCATTAGTATCATCATCATATTCTGCTACAATATTATTAATCATGGAAGATTTCTTCATGTGTATTGGCTAGCCATGCTTTTTGAAGCAAGTCAATTGTATGCATAGTCTCCTTACAATGAGATCATACCTTGATGTTATTAGATTTGAATCCACAATCCTTTTTTTGATACTTAGAGAAATTGAATTTGTTTTTATTAGAAAATGAAGAAGCAGTAGCAAAAACTTGAGATTCAAAACTAGAAATTCCTAATTGACGTTCTTGTTGAATTAACATGGAGAAAGCATTATCATTGGAAGGTAACAGATTAATCATCATAATCTAAGACCTAATAGTATGTTATTGGTCATTAAGACCTTTGAGATAGCAAATGACACAATCTCCCTCTCCATAAGCCCGAAAAATAGGAAGCAAATTGCATGAGCATGGAACATCACAAGAACATTGGGGATTTAGTCGAAAATGATCCAATTCTTGCAATAACCTTATAGCGTAGTGAATAAAGTAGTGATTGAAAGAGTACCTTGTTTGAGAGAATAAATCTCTTCTTGCAACTCAGAAATGCAAAATGTATCTCCCTGATATTAACATTGTCATAGATCAGTCTACAGCTCCATGGCCATGTCCATCCAAAGAATACTGTGAACAATGGAAGCATTATGGGACTGAATAATTTAAGCAAGGAACAAGCTTGTTGTAGTGGACCTAAGCAACGAGAAAAGGACTTGTAGGTGGAGGACAAGGCATAGAGCCATCAATGAAAGGTAATTTATTTTTCATATTAAGGATCATGAGCATTGTGTGAGACCAAGAATGGTAATTCTCACAATTCATTAGAATAGAAATTTGTGCATTAGCACTCTCATTAGATGAAAGTAAGAAAGGACTGGTAGGATCTGCTAACGGATTCACCATAATTGCCTTGGATGATAAGAATTGAAGCAGATGTGAAAAACGAAGATTGCATTGGGAAGAAGAACAATAGAAGAAATAGAAGAAAAGATAATCAACATCAAAAGCCCCTTGTGAAGGCTAATTGATACCATATTACAAATCAAAGACACCATTAAAGAAATTTGCACTCAAAGCAATTAAACAAAATCACAACAAATGTAGATGAGAGAGAGAGAAAAAGAGGTTGAAGATGATGAATATCTCATTCATTCAGCTTAATCAAAAAGTGTGTTATAGATAATATATATACATCTATATTAGTTATTTAGAGTCATGACTAACTCCACAAAAAAAAGGAAAAGAGAAACTACACAATCACTACTAGAATTTTTTTAGTTTCTTACAAATTATCATGCAAATTTTTTATTCCAATATTTTCCTGCAAATTTTTCAAAGGATATTGTTAATTATATTATTTTATCGATTAAAAGTTTGTAGGAAAATTTGGGGGAAAAAATTATTTCCTATAGATTTTTTGTACAATTTTCCTGGGGATTTTGCTGCGTGACTTTCCTAGGGAATTTTTTTGCATATTTTTCTTTGGGATGCTTTGTTTGAATTTTCTTAGGGATTTTAGTTTGTGCGGATTTTCTTGCGAATTGTTTTTTTTGGGGATTTTCTTAGGGTGTAGCTTTTCCTGGGATTTATTTAGGAGATTTTGATTTTTGTGGATTTTCTTGCGAATTTTCTCTTTAGGATTTTATTGGGGTTTAATTTTCCTAGGGATTCTCCAATCAATTTATGTTCCTATTGATTTTCCTTTGAACTGTTTCTTGGAAATTTTCTTAGGGTTTACATTTTCTGGGGATTTTCTTGAAGAATTTTGTTCCTATGGATTTTATTGGAATTATGTATTTTCATATTTTCTTAGGGCCTCGTTGGATGGAGGGAAATGGAGGGGAGGGAAGGATTTTAATTTTGGAACCATCGTTGGTTCAGAAAAAAAAAAAAATAGAACGGAAGGGGAGGGAAGTGGAGGGGAGGGTAGGGATTTTGGTTAATTTTCCCTTCCCTCTGTTTGTTGAGGGATTTGGAGGGGAGGGGAGGAGATTTTAATACTTAAAATTCCTTCCCTCCCCTCCAACTAAACACAAAAATCCTACTATCTTTCTCCTCCGCCATTTTTCCCTTTCACTCTATTTGAACCAATCACACTACATAATGTTTTATTTTCCCTTCCCTTCCCTTCCCTCCCCTCCCCTACCGTCCATTAAAATCCCTTCTCTCACTTCTCATCCTTTGAACCAATCAAACCCTTGAGGTTTTTTATTAGTAATTTATTTTACAAAATTTATTAAATGTGATAATTGATATCATAATGTTTTAAATAATTCATTTTTCATCCTTTTATTGTATTGCATCTTGTTCTGTCTTCTTCCTCATCACCTTTCTCTTTATCGATCTCTTGCTTTCCTTCATCTTCACCGTTTCTCTTTCATTTTTAAAGAGAAAATCATATAAAATCCCCTTTCATGATTCTTCGCTACATCGTTGGATTTTCTGGTGTTCGGGTCCATAACCGACGACACCGCATCATCTTCACCATCGAGAGAATCTTCTAACTAGACTTTTAAGATATCGAGTTCATTTTTTGACGTCGTTTCTCATTCGCTCTTTCTTGTCTTTGTTTTCGTATCCATTTACCGATTGTGATCTTCTTTCCTTTAATCACTCGGTCTTGCATTCTAGGGTTTTACACCTCTCACCACTTCCAATCAGTGTTCACTAATGTTGTTACATTGTTGTTCATTTTCGCACTTGGATTTCTTGCAGAATCATTGACGGGCTCGGTAGTTGTTCTCTTATTCTTGTTCGTTTTTGGTAAGTCTGGTTTGGACAATTGAATCCTGGATTTTGCTCTTGTTGCAGACATTGTGGTTTCAGATCTTGCATCCTAAATTGGCGTTCTACACAGGTTGAACATGTTGGTCCATTTTTAATGAAATGGTGCTCTTTGGACTCAAAGTTTGGTTCTTTAGGTGTGAGGGCTCGTGGTGATACTCAGCCTCCGTTTCTAAGTCTTCAACTCAGTGCTTTCAGATTGCTTTTAAGCTACTTGGTAAAATTGTTGATCAAATATACATGTAAACTTTTTGTTCATTTACATGTTTTTAGAGATTATGTTGTTTTTCTACCTCAGATTCTCATGCAAAGTGTGTATGTATTTCTTACTTTGTTAATATAATTTCTGGATAACTACTTTTAGATTCATAGATATATGTGAAGTACCTAGCTAGTTAATTAAGTCTAAGTTTACGAGTTCCAATTTAGTTCAGATTTCCTCAAGGCAAACCTCTAGTTACAACATTTGTTAACCCATCTATGATTGAGATGCCATTGAGCAAGATAGCTGGTAAGGGCCTTAACATTTTTCCCCTTTATTCCTAATTTGTTTTTTCTTTCCTTGTTTAGATTACAAAATTGGGTCAGTTTGATCTTGAAATTAAAATTTTAATGCATATACTCAAAATTTTGAACAAACGAATTACTGGTTATGCCTAAAATAGGATCCGATTGTATTATTGACATGCTTATCTGAGATATAATTAAGAAATTTGTTATATATTAGCTATTGAAAATTGTAACCTTTGAAGCTTAGAACTTTGAAGTACTTTTCAAGTTTTAAACCTGGAGCTGAAAAAGGTTCTAAGAATAACAAAAGAATATGTCTCTTTAAGTATTGAGAAAACTGATGCGATCTACTAAAATTTAGTTGTTATAGTATTAAAACAATTTGTATAGATTATTCATCACAATTTTGAGTAAACTACATAAATCTTATGTATCTAGTCTAAGCTTTCTATCAGTTCAGCAAAAAGTCAGATTGATTGAAAATGATCTTTAATTAAGTTTTTCTTTTTATTCTTAAGATTTGATGGAAAAAAACAATGAGTTTAGTAATTAAGGATATGCTTGTTTGGGTATGTGGAAAACATGAAAGTAAAAAATAAGGAGGGGAGTGACTATAGTAGGGTAGAAGGTTTTAATTTTCACTCATTGTTATTTTGGTAGATGCTGGAAAACCACTTATAGGAATGACCATATTTTGTACATTAAACCACCCTATGTTTTTCTTATACCTAACTAATATTAAGTGATATTCATTCCAAATTTTCTACCTCATCATCTTCCACTTATGCAAAACAAGCATATCCTAAACTTTCTTTTTTAGCTTATGTTTTAATATGTGATATTGTCATTCTAGATGCTTTCGAGTAGTGCTAGACGGTAGGTACTTCCTTTATGTCTATCTACAACCCTCTTTTATCTCTGTTTTTCTCTTTCTCTTTTCTCTAAGGTCCCAAATTTGTCCAATAACATGGAGGTCCAAATTAGTCAGTCTTTTTATTTGGTTTGCATTGATATCCTCACCTTATTATGAGGGTAGAATCGAACACTAATACATTAACTATAGGGAGACCATAGTCAATCCTGGATAGCGGCTAACCTCCAAAACGCTATAACGGGATAGTGTATAGCGGGATGGCCGCTATTGCAAAATTTGAGAGAGGAAAACAGGAGGTAGAGGACGAGACTTTGAGAGATGAAGAGATGAGGCAGATGCACATTTTTGAGGAGGCAGAGGCGGAGCAGGAGGAGGGAGAAATACAGAGAACAAAACACTTTTAACATATAGAAGAAACTACGTTAAAAAATAGAATGTCTCTCTATTTTAAAGATGGAAAGGGCGAAATGTCTAAACCACCCTTAATGAGGGCCAATTTGGTCTTTTGGAAAAAAAAGAAACCCTAAACTCACTAGCACACTGAGTAGTATCCACAAAGACAAAGAGACTCACTAACAACCACAGAGACCCAAAAAACACAATAGCAGCCGCGAGAGAACATGATACTGCACGTGACGCCCTCGACATCAAAATGCGACGTGACAGCTCCACTGTAGTGGGCAGAGGACACACACTCCTCCACGGCCCAAGAGCGGCGCTATAGCATGTTATTGATTACTATCAGGGAGACATGCCTTTCTAAGTGGTGTGCTTTTGAGGGTTCAAACTATGATTAATGTGCCTTTATCACGTTAGTACATTGTTGGTAATGATTAATATTTAATTACTTATATGGCATAAATTCTAACCATTTTGAGTGTTATAACTGGGGACAATGAATTTAATTTCACCCCGACTTACATCAGTAGTTTCATTGAAGGGTGACATGATGAGTTCTTCATGTATCTAAGGCATGATCGGATTTCTTCTTGCTTGTGGTTGCATATAATATAATCTCATTAACATGAGAATGAACTTCAATTATAAAAATAAATGAGGATTTTGATTCCCCTTGCCTGGTGTACACTGTAGCTAATGACTAGTAGTGTTTAATTTATGACATATGAAGTGATAGCAGTTAATCACAAAATTAATACTGACTCGTCTATTGTAACGTTTGCTCTTTATGTTGCCATCACACAAGTTTCATTGAGTTAGTTTTCCTTTATTTCTTTTTCTGTTAAGATTACTTTTGCTAGATATTTTTTAAATCATTATTCAGTTGAATTCATGTACTAAAAATTCTTCGTATGGATTGTTATAGTAGGTGGTGCAGGGTTTGTTTTGCCTAGTGTGGTGGACCGAAGTTGGGGTTATAGTTTTTTATACTCTATTATGGCTTTTCTTTAATCGTAAAAGGGCGAAAGGTGGGCTCTAGAAAGTGATATGTTCTTTTATCACTAATTACTTAACTTTTCAATTCTTTTTTCAATTTTATCTAGTACTCCATTTATGTAGTTAGTTATTTTACCACAATTTATGCCATTCCTCCATCTTACCTTGGTACTATATTGTAAATTCAATACTACATTATTTGTCATTTTTCACTTTTTAAGCAACTAAATAAGGATGTTGTGTATCAGGTACTTACGATGATGAAGAGGCAGCAGCTCATGCTTGATTTAGATGTATTGATATATTGGGTTAGGATACCATTACTTATTACAATGGTCACAATGATAAGGATAGGTAAGCAAAAACAATGAGTCTACTTTGAGCATAACCTAAATGATTTTTCTGATATTTAGTTTTCCTTGTTAGTTATCATATGAGCGTTGAATTGATCTGATTGTTTGTTGATCATTTTGGACTAGAAAAGCATAAATTTTTGTTATTCATGTGTTGTATAAATTGAACTCAATGTGTCCGAAAGTGCTTAATCTTATGTGTTATTGAATAATATGGATATATGTATACGCATAATTCTTATGTGTATAAATATATATGCAACCAGTATACTAATCATTAACTACTCGTTATTCTATTTTTATTTACTTCATTTGATTCATTTGATTAAGTTCATGAGTATCTAGTCTTATGGTGTTAGGAAATGTAAACTTGTTATGGGGGATTGGTAAACTTGTTAACTTAGAATCATTCTAATATGGTCTAATTTTATATGGCAGAGTTCTCATTATGTTCAAATAAGATGGTCTATAAACATATAGGTATATACATGTTTACTAGAGAGGTCTAATTATTATGGTACTTTAATTGAGTTTATACAACAACTTTATGCAAGTATTATGCTCTATCACACCATAAAAAAACATTATATTGTCTTTAAATTTAATTGTTACAAAAACAATTACGATGTTTAATCTAGTGGAATGATTCTCACCGTAAGTGCAAGAGATCGCGAGTTCAATTCTCGCAATACCCTAACATGTTAATCATTATTTTAGTAATTGATCTTTATCGGTTGTAATTTTATATTTTTTCCTAACCTGTGACAATTCACAATGTAAGATGACTATGTTTAAATTAACATTTAATTTCATTATTTAAAAAAATTATATATTTTTATTTAATTGTTATTTATATTATATATTATTAGAAACGTTCTTGTGTGTGAGAACATTTAATTGAGGTTTATGTATTTTCCTTTTTATTCAATTACCATCTAAGAAAATCATTTAAATGGGTACTTTTTGTTCACCTTAAAAATTACATTTTATAAAAGAATACATGAATTCTGACACCATGCATCCAACAAGAAGAAGTCCACATGTTGTTGTAACACTTTAGTATTGTTGTCCACATTAGCATGACTTGAAGAATACTCGGTCATGCATGAAATAGAACTATATATTTACCATCCTTCACCAACTTAGAATTTTGAACAAATTGAAGACTTTGATTCTTTGATTTTTCCTATAGCAGGAATTTGTTTAGCATTACTATTTACTTGTACTACCTTCCACTAGTTCAACCCTAAAAAAAACTTTAATGTTTTTGTTGAACTAGTGCTAGGTTGTATAAGTGGATAATAGTAGTAAGCTAATCATTTTGGTTTTTCTATAACCGATTCGATTTTATCAAGAAGAGTACAAAGAGTACTCAATAAATACACAATGTTAGACGATTACAATAAGTCAATACAACATAAAGGTGAAATACACTAATAAAAAATAATAAAAGGAGGAGAAATATATACAATCCAATTCTATGTTTGTAGGTCACTCAAGAGATCTCTTGCCTTTAGGTTGATTGCTTTCGTAGAGAGGTTGCTTGCAAGCCTATCCCTCTCATGATCATCTTGTACCAAAATATCAAAAAGCATCTTCTAACGTTGTGAACTCTCAAAGTTCATCAAAATGGATTCGATATAAAGCTTGTCTAACACTTGAGAAGAGGTTTGATCCCTAATTGTAAGATTTTCTTTGAATATTTTCGATATACCAATTTCTTTACTCAATCTATTTCAATTTCTTTAACCTTTTCCATCTTCAAATAGTTATGCATATGATCATATGATTTATTTTGTGAAAATTTTACGGGTCTAGTCTTTTTTTTTAATAATTATATGATATCCTTATATGCATGTTGTGTGATCAATAATTAGATCATTAGATTCACTACACTTAAAAATTACATAATGGTACTCGATCGATCTTTGTACCTTGCAATCAAGGGGTAAGCTTTAGACTCGTTGGTTTGCTGTGTCGTGTGATTTTTCTGTGATAATTTTAGATTCTTTGGTAAAACTCGAACTATTTGTGAAACCTTATATATCCTCTTGTTGATAGATAATGGATAGATGGATCATTCTTCTAAGTTAAATTAAAAAATGGTATTTGATTCCTTTTCTTGCTACCATGGGATAGATTCCGTTATGAGAAATAGAGATTCTTAATTCATTTTTTTTTTTTGAAAAAAGAAAGCTATATAAGGGCATAAATTATTCTGGGATTTTCTTAGCTCAAAGTCAATTTTCGCTTATCTTCTCACATAAATTAGTAAATTTTTCAGTGATACTTTCATTTTATTATTCATTCTCTAATAAAACAATTTCAAATGTCCATTTCTAAATGAGTAGGTTCATGTATTGGGAATAACACTTATAGGTTTTTAACCTACTAACACATACTCATATACTCACCGTACCCATCAACTATAATTATGACCCAAATCATTTTAGGATCTCATTTATATGAAAATTGACTTGAAGATAAGCGGGAATTGTCTTGGGAATAAGAAAATTCCAAAAATATTTATATCCTTATACAACTTTTTTATTTTTAAAAAAAATGAATTAAAAAAATTCTATTTTGTTATTTAATCTAGAAGAATGACCCATCTATCCATTATCTATCACAAAAAGTTTGAGTGTTACAAAAAAAATAACTAAAATTTCCACAAAAAAAATCACGGACATAGAAAACTAACGAGCCTAAAGCTTACCCCTTGGTTTCAAGGTACAAAGATCGATCGAATACCAATCTATAATTTTTAAGTGTAGTGGATCTAATGATCTAAGTGTCAATCACACAACATGCACATAAGGATTTTATAGAATTATGAAAAAACTAGATCTCAATAATTTTCACAAAATAAATCATATATATGATCATATGCAAAACTATTTGAAGAATGAAAAGGTTGAAGAAACTGAAATAGATTGGGTAATGAAATTGGTAGAACGAAAATCTTGCAACTAGGGATCAAACGTCTTCTAGAGTGTTAGAAAAGCTTTGTATTAGATCTATTTTGACGAGCTTTGTGAGTTCACCATGTTAGAAGATGCTTTTTGATATGAGCTTTGGTATGAGATGATCGGAAGAGGGAAAGGGTGGCAAGCGACCTCTCTACGAAAGCAATCAACCTAAAGGAAAGAGATCTCTTGAGTGACCTACAAACATAGAATTAGATTGTATGTATTTCTCCTCCTTTTATTATTTTTTGTTAGTGTATTTCACCTTTAGGTTGTGTCACCTAATTGTAATCGTCTGACATTGTGTATTTATTGAGTACTCTTCTTGATAAATTCGAATCGGTTATATAAAAAACTAAATGGTTAGCTTACTACTACTATCCACTTATATTACCTAGCACTAATTCAACAAAAAAATTAAAGATTTTTTTGGGTTGAACTAGTGGAAGGTGGTGCAAGTAAATAGTAATGTAAGCTAATTCCTGGACGGGTAGGGTTTCATAGTATGGGAAATACCGTGCGAGTTCCTCAAATTTTACAGCGTACTCACTGACAGTCATGCTTCCTTGCCTTAGATCCATAAACTCTTGAATTTTCTGATTCTTGACACTCTCAGGGAAATACTTTCCAAGAAAGTATTCCCTAAATATAGCCCAAGTTATCGCAACACCTCCGGCAACTAGACGTTGTCGAGTGTTGTTCCACCAGTTCTCCGCGTCATCCCTTAGCATGTACACAGCACAGATGACTTTTTGATTATTCGGGCTTGCCAGTGCCTCAAACAATTTTTCAAGTTCTTGGATCCACAAACGAGTTTTGTCATGGTCATGCCCGCCATTGAAGGTGGATGGGTCTCGCTTCAGGAATCGATCCAAGATGCCTTGCCCAGCATTTCCAGCATTCTGATTGCGAAGTTCGCGTACTGCTTCAGTCATTGCGTTTATAGCCACAGCTAGAATGTTGTCATTCCCACGAGCCATTTCTTCTTGCGCTTGTTTGTGTTAGCTTTTTGTAGATACATCATGTATAGGATATTTTTAATTTAAATAAAAAATAAAAAAGAAAGGAATAGTGTATGCCAGCGGTTAAACATGGAACCGCTGGCATAGGGTGCGTTGGTAAAGCTAAAATCTGGCATAGTGTCCGAATTTTTAGATGGTGAAGGATGATAAATAGTTCTATTTCATGCTTGATCTAGTATTCTTCAAGTCATGCAAACGTGGACAACAATACTTAAGTGTAACAACAGTACGTGGACTTTTTTTTGTTGGATGGTGTCATACTTCTTTATAAAAAGTAGCTATTAGAGTGAATAAAAGTATGTATTTTAATGGTTTTCATAGATGGTAATGGAATAAAATGGAAAATATGTAACGCCCCAATTTATACTAAGCGGAATGAGTTATTCAATTAAAGTTATTAAGGCTAATTCATCATACTTGTATCGAGAGGTTAAATTTCGAGTTAAATTTTTCGAAACTTAATAGTTGTATATTCGAAACGGTAATGAGACCTAGTCGAA
The DNA here is from genome assembly GCA_037177725.1 of Cyamopsis tetragonoloba. Lineage (NCBI taxonomy): Eukaryota > Viridiplantae > Streptophyta > Magnoliopsida > Fabales > Fabaceae > Cyamopsis > Cyamopsis tetragonoloba. Next base: position 30,391,017 of record CM074120.1, read on the forward strand.
TGAAAGTTTAGATTTGGTAACTAACACACATACGATAAGCTAATATAACATAGATATATTAATTAGTCAGATAACAAACATAAATTACTGGGAATCCTAGACGACATGACGAAAAAAATACTCTACCACTCGAAGAGTAGAAGATGTCGCACATAGGAAATGCACTGATCAAATATTACAGCCACCCAAAATGTCTTAATGAAAATATAACTAAATAAAGGACGCTGCACTCTCCATCCCAGTATCTTCACTCGGATCACTCTCAGGAGAGCTCTCCCTAGGCGAGTTGAAGAACCAACCCTGGCCACCAGAGTACTGCTCCTCAAGAGACGGAGTGAAATAAGAAAGATGAGAAGCGGGTCGGAACGCTGCGGGTACAGGCATGAGACCAGGGGTGTCCGAATAACCAACGTCAAGGTTGCTCCAATGTATGTGGGCCGGAGCATCGGTAGTGACGGATGAGATATCCAGAAGGATACTTTTCCTACAAAAGTGGACGTCCCACGAGACACATCATGCTCCTAGTAGCCAAATTCAATCGGACAGTTGATTTCCAACAGGGTCTCTCGAGCCGCCATCTATTGTATCGCGTAATAGATATATACATAGACAGATAAATACAACACAAAATAGAGGAGTGAGATATAGCAAAGTTTGGTAGAAGTAGAGTCAGGATATTTAGATTTTTAAACAGAAAATCTACAATAGCTTACAATTGATATTCTCACTCGTAACATCACACAACATGTACACTTAAGGATACCATAATGCATGAGACTCCAAAAAAAAACGACATCATCGCTAGCGACTCTTTCTATTAAGGAGGTGACCGGGAGTCATACTTCGTTTGTACAAGTCCATGTACCTCAGTACTCTCCACCGATCCAGAATATACTTTAGAGACGTGTCGAGGTAACCGAGCTTTTTCAGTGAGTAGCCCGAAATCGGGGAGCTACCACCGAGTCCCCTAGGCATCTCACACTCTGGTTAAAGCCCCCAAAGGCCGAAACCCACTCCTTAGAGTATAACGTTATTGTGCCAACGCACCACTTTTACCTTTTATTCCTCCTTAATAGAAGTTTTCGAAAATACTATTTTCAAAACATGCAATCTCAAGGTGCTTTAGTAATTTTAAGCATAGTTTATCACAAGGATTCAACCGGGTTCACATTCCATCCATACAACTAGGCTCAAACAACATTTTGCAAAAGATTACTAATTACACCACCTTGTCAAATCCTTTACCACAGATTTCAGTTTAATTCTCAAAAACAAAGCAATTATCATGGTAATCATATAATACTCCTAATAGGGAGAATACACCTTTAAAAGTCATATATTCAATTTTCACATTTTCTATATTCATCTTTTGGCACTTAGGCCTTTATTAACTTCTACTATTAACACCATTGTTTGAAATTTACTTTAGTCCTTCTAGACATATTATCATTTAAACCATATCCAAAAATTATAGGAATTTATAAATAAGTCCAAAACAACCATTTAGCCTTGAAAACATCATTAACATCTTAAAAATGATTTATTTCGTATGAAAAAGCTCATAAATTTCAAATATTCAAAAGTTGAAGGAAAAGTGGTTTTTCCTTTGTTTTAGTGACTCTTCAGCATGCTGTCCTTTCTTGAAAAGGGGTAAAATAAATATTAAACGATTTTATTTGGTCCCCAATTAATTTATACAGTTACTTCACAGTGTTAGGGTCAAAATAGAAGTTTTCCAGAATTTTTAAAAATACTTAAGATGATGAGAAAAATCCTTCTTTCAAACTGTACAGGATCTGGTAGTAGCTAGTCTAAAAAGTATAATAAATTCATACGTGCCCAGAAAAATATGAATTTTTGATATGATATAGTAGATATATTAACACACCACATATAAATGTTTCAAGAAATTTTGAGTAGTAATACAGTGCGAAATATTTTCTCAAGTTTACAACTTTTTCCAGCAAAACAGAAAACTATAGTAACAGGATCTTCATCTTCAACGATTTTTATAAAATCACTCAGTTACTAAAAATTTATGAAACTAACCCAGAAATGACCCACTTTGAGTCTAGTTTTTCATAAAAATTTTTCTAAGTTAAATCTGTTTCCCAAGTGGTGCAGAAAAACCAAAACGTTCTGACTGTTCCAGAAATGACCTTGGGTCACTCAAAAATCCATATAAAATTAAATACAAGATCAAAAATTACAAATGATACTAATCTAGAAAGCTAACACACAGATCTATCATCATACAAATTTTCGTACGCATCTAAACAGAATAAGAGCTTTAATGGTACACACCAAGTAACTCCAGTAGCATAAACTCACCAGACAGAATAGAGCAATAATGTTTCAAGAATCAAAATAAGATCTTAACATCATCCAAAAATTATGAAACTTTACCAGTAGTTAAAACACATCTTAAAATGATTTTTAAGCATGGAGCTGAATTATCCAATGATCAATTCCCAAAATATGGGCTCTAAATCAACAGGCATAAGACAGAACCAGCTTTGAAAGTTAATGAATGAAGAGGGTCTAGGGCCAACCCTCACCCAAATACCCAACTAAATTCTACACTAAGCTATTCTCACTTCCCCTTACCAAGGTTATCTTCAAGGATTAAAGGGGTTGATGAAGGGTAGAGCTTCCAAAGTTATCACTACAAGCAACACCAATTTTGGACTCAAGAAAATTTTAGAGAGAAAGGAGAAGAGAGGCTTGTGCCTTTTGGTGTGTTTGGAAGTGAAGTAGAGTCCCCTATTTATAGAGGAAGTGGGCTGAGTTTTTTTAGGGGTCTTGGAGTGTTTGGAGAGCTTTGTTGAATAGTTGAGGGGTACATGAAGGCATGGTGTGAATAGTTGGAGTGGTTGAAGCAAATCAAGTTCCCTATGTCTAGGGTATGGTTTGACCACATGGAGAGTATGGAGTGTTAGAGGGATTTGTCTTTTATTGATTAATACTCTAGAATGTAGATATGTTTGGAATAACTGGTATATTTCGATTGCTATGCGTGCACTATAAAATTAAAAACGCAACCAAAAATTCTAGAATTAAAATATATCGTTCTTCAATATTTTCTAATCATATAATCGGAATCGAAATATTTTTCTAGCGGAATAATTTCCTATTTAGTAATTAATTAGCAAAATTGAGAGTGTTACAAAATACATAAAACTCAATTAAATGTTCTCACACAAGAACGTTTCTAATAATATATATTTTAAATAACAATTCAATAAAAACATACATACTTTGTTAATAATGAAATTAAATGTTACTTTAAACATATTCATCTTACCTTGTAAATTGTTGCAAGTTAGGGAAAAATTTTATAGTAAGTTTTAATTGAATATCACATTTCGAAGCTTATAATATTGGTCTATAACTTATATAATGCTCATAATCTCTTTAGTATTATCCTCATAGAGCAAAACATCGATCTAGACCTATAAAGATTTTTTCTTACCGCAATTTGGTTTCTCAAAGATTTTATCATTAAATTAGTCCTCCACAAATTTATTATGTGTATTTTGAGAGACCAAAACTCTATCCTAATACTTTAAGGATGAAGTATTATTATAGGTATTAATATTTACAATGCTAATTATTAACTGTAGGCACACTAGAATAGTTCATAAGGACTTGAATAAAATAGTAAATAAGTATTAGAATAAATATAAAATAAATTCAATCCGTACAAGTTTATAAAATAGTGATATATCATATATGAGATCAAAGTTGTATTCGGTCAAATAAAAGTAATTAAAATATAGTACTAGGAAGTAAACCTAGGTCATCTTCAAGGACCATAAACCAAATTAAGATTCACACACGTAAGCACACACAATAAGGGGGTTTTAATAGTAGTAGCTAATATTAGAATTAAAAGAAAATGAAGATTAAAAAAGATTGAAAATAATGATGACAAATAGATTAGTTTGTTTGGTTTATCACAATTGCTAAATCCTTGGCAGCGAAAGATAAATTAATTTTAACCCCTAATTGCAACTTTAGTATGAAGTTAATTAAACAAGCGTCAATTAAATTCTAAATCACTTACTAACATTAAGCAACATACATAATTCATCTATTCTAGGTTCATTGAGAAAGTGCCTAGAATCCTAAATAGACTTTTAATAACTTGAGATTCAACAAAACTCAAATGTGGTTTTAGAGTTTTTGCTGGGAAATTTATAGGTTTCCTAATAAAGGAAACTAGTATCTAAATTGATAGGGACATTGCCCATACCATATTTGATATTGCGCCACCAAGAAACAAAAAGGAATTACAATATCTGCTTGGAAAGATTAATTTTCTCAAAAGGTTTATTTCTAACCTTTTTGGGAAGATAAAAGTCTTTTTCCCTTTGTTAAAATTAAAGAAGGAGAAAGAGTTTAGATGGGAAGAGGAACACCAACAAGGTTTTGATGAAATTAAGAAGTACTTAGCTAATCCCCCAATCTTGAATCCTCCAAGTCAAAGAACACCTTTAAAATTATATATATCAGCCTCTGATGACACTATAGGTGTAGAAGTATGTGTGCTAAAGTGATTTAATATATTATGTTTTGATCCACCTAATCGGCTCTCTAAGTAATAAAGTTGTGCCTCAAGGCCCTTTCCTCGGACAGTGACGATGTCGCCCTAGAATGTAAGGTCGAGAACACAGCTCCTAGAGCATTCAAAGTCGGTCTCCCTAGAATGGCGTTATACGTTGACGGGCAGTCCACGACCAGGAATTTCACTTCTACCGACCTGCTCCCACCACGACGTGAAAAAGTTACTTTCAGCTTTACGTAGTCCTTAGGGGAGATAGTGTCCCCTGTGAAGCCTATCAAATTTCCTTTGTGAGGGATCAAATCTTTCTCTGTTAGGCCTAGTTTCTGGAATAGATCCAAAAACATGATGTCGGCTGAACTCCCTTGGTCTACGAATAACCTTTTTACCTCGTACCCCGCCATTCCGGCCATGATAACCAGGGGGTATTAGACCCGGTTTCGTAAGTAGGTAGGTTGTCTTCTGTAAACGCCAAAGTCACTCTTCTCATAGCCTTCACAGCCATGCAGTGGTCCTCTGCATCACGAGATCGATTTCTAGATGACTCCGCGGGTTCCCCCTGATCTAGCCCCCCAGCGATCACGTTAATGACTCCTTTCGAAGCTGTGTTTTCATGTAGTTGCGGACTCCAGGATCGTGATCTCCGCCTTTCATCTCGCCCAGAGTCCCTATTCCTTGGACCGGATCTGCGCCCCCTGGATGGCGACGGGCTCCTACCGCGGGATGTCCCTTCGTCATTTTTCTGGACAAACTGTTTTAGTTTCCCTTGCCGTATCAATTTTTCGATGGCGTCTTTGAGGTGGATGCATTCGTTGGTGTAATGTCCATGGTCTTTATGGTACAAACAAAATTTGTCTTTATTTTTCGCTTGCGACATCATTGGCAGAGGTCTGTCTTTCAATTCTGAATACATGATTTCCTAGTATATCCGCGAGGGCGGCATGGTCAAGGGTGCATAGCTCGAGTAGGCGCCCCTGGGTGGTCTTCCGCCTTTATCATATGTTCTTTCACTCTCCTTAGGCCTCCCGCCATAAGAAGCTTTCTGTTTCTTTTTCTTTTCTCTCTCTTGCTTGGCGACTTGGTTGTCCACCTTATTGTTCCAAACCCATTCTTCGATCTGGATCCATTTTTTAGCCCGCCTTTTTCAGTTCTTCCATGGTCTTGGGCTTTTCTCCCTCCAAGTCTTTAGCGAAGCCTCCCGGCTTCAGCCCCTGTCTAAGAGAGTATAGCATCATGTTTGGGGCGACATCACGTACCTCCAGGGACTCCGCGTTGAAGCGGATGATGAAATCCCTCAATGGTTCATCTGATTTCTGTTTTATTCTCTCGAGATGGTGTTCCGTCTTGAACTGTTGTTTGCTGCTCGTGAAGTTGGAGATGAACTTGTCCTTCAGTGCCTTCCATCCCATGATGGATCCCGCTGGCAGCGACGAGAACCATCTGCGGGTTGCAGCTTTTAAAGTCAGGGGAAAGGCCCGACATATGACGGGTTCCTTAGCCCCTTGAAAGACCATTGTCTGTTGAAAGATCTCCACATGGTCTTGGGGTCGGTCGTCCCATCATACGGATCAATCTGTACAGCGAATTTAAAGTTGGCCGGCATATCGAAATTCATAATAGTCGGGATGAAGGGGTTATGACAGCCCTCAATTCCTATGTCGTTCTCTGCCACCTGATCCATGTCGGGTAGCTGAGGTGGAATGTTCACGGGATTAGATCGCGAGATTTGCGGCCTGACCATGGAGACTTGCCTCTCCATTTGGGGGGTTTTGCCCCTCCTGCACGTTTTCATGTCGCTGAGGGGGTTGCTGGCCCATCCCGAGATTGATCAAAATTGCTTGGAATTCTTCTTGCTGTTTCTTCCAAGCTTCCCGCTCCTTGTTCATCCTTTCCATCTCTTCAGTCTGCTTTCAGATCATCTCCTTTAACGTCATGCATGCCATCCTCTATTGTCGTCATCCTTTGCTCCGACATTGTAGGGCTAACAGCCCTGGCTTCTTCCTGTTGTTGCTGTGGAGAAGGCCAGTTCGCAGAAGGCTGTTCTCCCGGGATGCCTCCAGCATTGGCTGATGCTCCCTTCGCGGCCTGATTCTTTCTCCTAGTCTTCACCATGTCGGTTGATAACCAGCAAATGTGAGTGTGTGAGAAGAAAAAAGGCTGAGTTCTTGAGTCCGGCTGTATTCTTCCTGCAAATCACCAGAAAAACCAGAAAAAAGGAGGAAATAAGGGATAAGTTATGATCGGAGAAGAATAATTTATCTTCCCCACAGACGGAACCAATGTTCCATCATGCTCTAGGCATGGCGGATATGGCCTCCTATCTGGTCTCCGGTGCGGTGGTTGGATGCCTCCAGCCACTCACCTGGCGGTGAGGGGGTACCTGCAAGCACTCCGACGATCAAGTCAGCTAAGTGTCACAGGGAATGATTCTAAGATATTGAGTAATGAAAAGCGTACCAAATGAAGATGAATCACAGGTATTTATAGTGCTAATTGGGTCACTAAAGTCAAACCTGTCACTATCACACTTCCGTGAATTGCGGCGGTAAGTACGGATCTGTAACGGTCTTCACGTGGGAGTGATGTCTTTTAAGCTTTAAGTCGGATGTTCATGTCGTGGTAACACGACATGGCTCCGACGGCTTAGGTCACACACGTGAGACCTGCACGTGTCCTTTCCGCGGGTTAGGTCCATAATAGCAATAATGCAACTTTCTTTTGCTATATTCAATTTACTGTTAAATTGGCTGGTTTCAAAATAGAGAATAATATCTTATTTTGTGGGTACTGATGCACCTGATCATCTTTACTTTTAGTACACATACTTAATTATTTATTCACAGAAAATAATATCTTTATTAAAATATTAGTGGTATATATAAGGGGTACTACTAGTCTCTATTTCTATACTATCTTCACTTTCTCAGCCTCTTCCAATCAGTTTATGTACTTCATTTAGTAACTCAAAAATAGCATCACTCAAATTCTCATCGATCATTGAATTAAGTAACTAGTAACGGTTGCGGTTGTCATTTAAACAAAGGCAAACTGCAAAAGATATATAATGTGATAGACTTTGCTTACTTGCTCAATTCAAACTTCTTTCTCCAAGAGTAGATGTTGGATTTGGAAGAAAACTAAACTCTGCAATAATAACAAGTTGTTTCTTAATGTTTGCCAACAATTTGTGGGACCTAATACAATTTATTTCTTAGCTTTTTAACAAACATTTTCATACTCGCCCAGAAATACCTACAACTAGAGGAAACCCAAATAATTAATGAAGCTTCAAACATAGGATAATTATATTTTAGAAAGCACTCACCATAATATGTAATAAAGGAATAATAATTGAGAGTAACCATGATATGTAATAAAGGAGTAACAAATCAGAAAGTTTATTATTATGGTAAATAAAGTACATACTTTTAATATTCTTGAAACAAGTATTATAGTACTATATTAATTTTAGAACTTGATAAAACGAACATACATTAATCAGATATGATTACATAGCATTTTTCATTCACATTTTGGATCATCAATACGTGTATATATATATATTGTTATGGCTCGGGATTATGATAACCTGGTACCTAGCCAGATGTCATCTGAAGATCACAAGTCATAACCCGCCCGTAGCTAAGGAGATACTAGGCGGGATACACGCTATAATACAGACTCCGGATTGGGCCTAGATGACGATTGTCAGGCCCATAATGACACATGTTCAACCCTAATACGCTCTTTATAAATATCCATATGAACACTCCATACTAACTTGAGCGTTGGAGTCTCTGCAGGTGGCAACACCGCCGTCGAGGAGTCGAGACGCCGTATTGGATATCCCTCACTATCGAAGACATGCTCATAGTCATCCTCTCAGATACGATCACAACATTGGCGCCATCTGTGGGGAACGTAACAAAAGGTTGTGTTCTCTCTACTTTTGGTAATGGTATATTCCACTCAAAACAGGGATTATAATGATCCCATTCTCCAAGATTTGGGAGATGGCCAGCAGGGCGAGGGTTCTGATCAGCAGGCAGGGCCACAACCGCCCTTCAACCTAGAAGCAGAATTTCTTAAGTTGCAGAGGCTAGTGCAGGCACAAGCAAAGGAGATTGAAACCCTGAAAAAGCGAGAACAAGTTCGGAAGGGTAAGGAAAAGGTAGTAGAAGAGGATCCAATCCAGGAAGTTGAGAAACAACCTCATCGTAGCGAAAGAAACGGTGGAGATAGGCAACCGAATAACCCTGAAAATCCAAAGAATGACAATCCTGATCTGCGCAACGCGGAGAGACAGGTGGAAATTAGGGTGAGCCGGCACAGAGAAGATATTGTTCAACAAGATCTCTGGGCGGCATCTCGAATAGGGGGTGCCAACCCACCGCCTGTACACCAGGGGGCCGGCCCACAAGAGCACATAGCAGAGAATATCCCAGAGTTTGGCTACATTGACAACCCGTACACCCCTTGGATCATGTCCCATGCCTGACCACATGGTTTCCAGTTCGCGAAGCAGTTAAAAGAGTATGACGGGACGAAGGACCCGACTTTCCACGTGAGTACCTTCAAAAGAGCCATGTATTTCCAAGGAGTCAATGAAGCTATCGTATGCCGGGCTTTCCCTTTGACTTTATCAGAAGCAGCAAGCTGATGGTTTTCTGATCTCCCGCCACAGTCCATCAACAACTGGAAGACCCTTAAAGATAAATTTGTTTTGCATTTTACCAATAGTAAAAGACAGTTTAAATCTGAATTTCATTTAGAAACGATTAAACAAATGAAAGACGAGTTTTTAAGGGAATACATAACTCGGTTTAATAACGAAGTGTTGGAGGTTAGAAATTTTGAACCTAACCTAGTGTTATATTTTTTTTGTCAAAGGTTTAAAACCAGGCGTCTTCGCCAAAGCCTTAGCCGGCGAGAAGCCAACATCCATGGACGACTTGAAGGTCAGAGCCGAAAAATGGATTAGAATTGAAGAATGGGAGAGGGCTCAGGCAGCCCAAGCCGCAAAAAAAGATGACAAAGGCAAGAACCAGCTGAACCCCCAATCTTGGGGAAAGGAGGATAAGGCCCAGGACAAACCGTCGAAAGGCCCCTAAGGATTGTTCAATACTTACACCCCGCTGACCGTATCACCAGCGACGGTTTACAAGGAGGTGATGAATTCGGAGATAAGGGATAGACATCCACCTCTCAGGAATCCAGGACGGTTTCAGAACCGCTACTATCATTATCACCGAGAAAAGGGTCATTCAACAAACGAGTGCATCCAACTTCGGGATGCCATCGAAAATTTGATTCGTCAAGGGAGGCTTCGAAATTATACTCAAGATTCTAATGAGAGAAGAGACCATAGGCAAAGCCCCAATCCCCAGGATCGACGACCGAGATCATCGCAAGCCAACAGGCAGCCGGGACCTGAAGCCCGAAATAGATCTTGGAGCCCTAGACGTAATCAGGGATCCCCGCAAAGAGGAGTAATCCAGGTTATAGCAGGGGGGAACAAGCTGGAAGGGCTTGGAAGATAGGAAAAGAACCTGTGATGCTAGGGATTCCTGCTCACAGGTTGCCCAGGTAAGTAATCCAGTATTGTCTTTTTCTGATGCTTATCTGCCATAGGAACATGTCAAAGATAACGAACCATTGGTGATCGCCGCCAGCATGGCGAGATTTGAAGTTCATCGGATTTTCGTTGATCAAGGAATTTCGGCAGACATCATGTTCTGGAGCCTGTTTGACAAGCTGGGCCTAGGTTCCAAAGATTTAATCCCCCACAAAGGTAGTTTGATCGGCTTCACAGGAGACACTATAATTCCGAGGGAATATGTTGATTTGAAAGTCCTTTTTGGGCAAAAGCCAGGCACCAAGACAGTAATGACCACCTCGTGCAGACTTTGAAGAGTAGAGGCCTCAACCTGAAGGAGATCATATTTTGGTCCAGATTGGACAGAAAGAAGACCAAACAGTGAAGGTGGGAGCAAATTTCCCCCAGTAATCAGAGGGCGGCTTATTGAGCTCCTTAAGATAAGCAAAGACTTATTCGCTTGGGTCTCGTCTGATATGCCGGGAGTTAAGTCGAAACTAGCATGTCATCGTTTGTCCATTAACCCGGGAAGCACCCCAGGAGCCCAGAACAAGCGAAGAATGGGGCCTAAAAGAATAGAAGCTATCGGGAAACAAGTGAAGGAGCTCTTAGATGCCGAATTTATTCGTGAGATCCACTATGCAGAATGGCTCTCAAATGTAGTAATGGTGAAGAAGGCCATTGGGAAGTGGAGGATGTGTACAGATTACACCGACCTAAACAAAGCATGTCCAAAAGATGCTTTCCCACTCCCATGCATTGACAAGTTAGTAGAAAACTCGGCGGGCTATAAGTATCTATCTTTCATGGATGCGTACTCGGGATACAACCAGATACCCATGCATCCCGAAGATCAAGAGAAAATCGCCTTCATTACCGACATGGGAGTGTACTGTTATAACATGATGCCATTCGGTCTGAAGAATGCCGGCATGACTTACCAACGAATGATGAGAAAAGGTTTTGCAGGACAGATTGGTCGGATCCTGGAGGTCAACAACTTGTTATGGATCTTTGGACCGTTACAAAGCTCGTCTAGTAGCTCTTGGTAACAAACAAGAGTACGGGGTTGATTATGAGGAGACATTTACTCCTGTGGCCAAAATGACTACAGTTAGATCCATCCTAGCTATTACAGCTTCTCAATCTTGGTCTCTCCATCAAATGGATGTGAAGAATGCCTTCCTCCATGGCGATCTTAAGGAGGAAATCTACATGAAGCTTCCCTTTGGTTTGTCAAGCTCTTCCCCTCAAGCTGTTTGTAAACTAAGACGTTCCTTATATGGGCTTAAACAAGCTCCATGGGCTTGGTTTGAGAAGTTCTGTAGTACGCTTCTTCGCTTCTCATTTACACAAAGTCGGTATGATTATTCTCTTTTTTTTCACAAGTCATCTTCCGGGATAGTTCTTGTTTTGGTTTATGTGGATGATATTGTAATTACTGGCTCGAATAGTGGACTGATTTCCAATCTTAAAAAATTGCTCCATTCGACATTACACATGAAGGATCTGGGATGTCTCACCTATTTTTTGGGCGTAGAAGTACATTATCAGCCTAATGGCATCTTTGTGAATCAGCATAAGTATGCACACGATCTTATAACTTTAGCCGGCTTACATGATGCTAAGTCAGTAGATACTCCTATGGAAGTAAATGTCAATTTAAGCAAAGATGAAGGAGATCCTTTGCCTGACCCTACTCTTTATCAGCGTTTAGTTGGAAGCCTTATATACATAACAATCACTCGCCTTGACATCTCATATGCGGTTCATCAAGTTATCAATTTATGATCTCTCCTCGGCATCTCCATCTTGCTGTTGTCCGTCGCATTATTCGCTACCTTCTAGAGTCACCGACGCGTGGGTTATATTTTCCAACTGGGACATCTTTACAGCTCAGCGCTTACAGTGATGCTGATTTGGCAGGCTATCCTAATAGCCATCGGTCTACTATAGGTTGGTTTATGTTTTTAGCCGATGCTTTAATTTCTTGGAAATGTAAGAAACAAGATCGCGTATCGAAGTCTTCTACTGAAGCAGAATATCGCGCAATGTCATCAGCCTATTCTGAAATTGTGTGGCTGTGACGTCTTTTGGAGGAACTTGGCTTTCCACAATCTAATTCTACTCCTTTGTATGCTGATAATACAAGTGCTATTCAGATTGCCACAAATCCTGTGTTCCATGAACGCACTAAGCATATAGAGGTGGACTGTCATTACATCAGGAGGGCCTTAGCCGGTTGAACTATCTCTCTTCCTCACATTTCTACTACTCTTCAAGTTGCTGATATCTTCACCAAAGCTATGACTAGACAGCGGCATCAATTTCTAGTTGGCAAATTGTTGCTGGTTCTAAAAACATAGAGTCCCATAACTATAAAAGAAGTCCAGCAACTGACAGGAAGGATAGCAGCTCTAACCCGCTTCCAGCCAGCTTCGGCCAAAAGGTGCTTGCCTTTCTTCAAGACACTGCGAAGCAAGAAGAATTTTGAATGGAATGCAGAGTGCGAGCAAGCTTTCCAAGAGCTAAAAGGGGTTTTTATCGTCACCCCCAGTTTTGTCAAGACTAGATCCTGGGCAAACTCTGTATGTGTACTTGGCGGTATCAGACGAAGCGGTAAGTGCTGCCCTAATCAAGGAGGAATCCCGGACCCAGAGCCCGGTATATTTTGTCTCAAAAGCTTTACAAGGATCAGAGTTAAACTTCCAAAAGCTAGAAAAAGTTTCTTATTCTCTGTTATTGGCATCAAGACGCTTGCGCCCATATTTCCAATGTCATCCCATCACAGTCCGCACCAACCAACCGATTAGGCAAGTCCTACACAAACCCGATCTCGCTGGAAGGATGATGGCCTGGGCAGTTGAGCTCTCATAGTATGATATATCTTATGAGCCAAGGCAAGCGATAAAAGCGCAGGTCTTAGCAAAATTTATGGCAGAAATAACACATCCCGGGGATCAAAGCCCGGGATTATGGATGATATATGTGGATGGCTCTTCAAATATCAAGGGTTCCGAAGCAGGAATCTTGATTCAAAATGATCAAGGAGTGGCGGTCGAATATTCCCTTAAATTTGAATTTCCAACTTCCAACAATCAGGTGGAATACGAGGCGTGTTTGGAGGGAATAAGGGCGGCCAAAGAATTGGGGGCTACAGCGGTGACCCTATGTTTAGATTCCCAGCTGGTTGTATCTCAAATCAAGGGAGACTATTAGGCCAAAGAACCTTTAATGCAGAAGTACCTCGCCCTGGTGAGAGAAAGCTTGGTGAGATTTTCGAAGTTTCAAATTAAGCATGTCCCCCGCGCGGAAAACAGTAGGGCGGATTTTCTATCAAAACTGGCAAGTACCAAATCGGCTTTGGCCCTACATTCAGTAGTAGAAGAAGTCATCCCGACCCTGGGGGCGGTTCTCCAGATAGATGATGAAGACTGGAGGACTCCATTGAAGAGTTATATTGCCAAGGGAGTATTACCCAACGACCAAAAGGAAGCTAGGCAGATTATCCAAAAGTCGACCATATATGCCATAATTGAAGGGCAGCTTTTTAGGAAAGGGTTATCCACACTATTGCTCAAGTGTATCGGACCTTCTGAAGTCTGGTACGTATTAGCAGAAGTACATGAAGGAAGCGGTCGACATCACATTGGCGGGAAATATTTAGCGAGGAAGTCCTTGCGGGCGGGATATTTCTGGCTAACTATGAACACAGACGCAACGGAATATGTGAAGAAATGCCAGAAGTGCCAGGAACACAGTCCCCTCACTCGCATTCCCGCCGAAAACCTGCATAGCATCTCAACGCCTTGACCTTTTCAAACCTGGGGTTTAGATCTTTTGGGACCATTCACTCCTGCAGCAGGCCAGTTAAACCATTTAATTGTTGCTATTTATTATTACACTAAATGGATTGAATTGGAACCTTTGGCTAGCATAACATCTATAAAAGTTCAGAACTTTGTTTTCTGTCAAATTATATGTCGCTTTGGTATCCCGGCAGAGGTTATCTGTGATAATGAGACCAAGTTTACTGATAAGAAATTTCGAGAAATGTTAGCAGGGCTCCATATCAAACAATACTTCGCCAATGTGGAACATCCCCAGTCCAACGGCTAGGCAGAATCTGCAAACAACGCCATTTTAACTAGCCTTAGAAAGCGGTTTGAAAAAGCAGGAGCAAGTTGGACAGAAAATTTGTATCAAGTGCTTTGGAGCTACAGAACTACGCCCCACAAAATCACTGGAGAAACTCCTTTTAGAATGGTGTATGGATCTGACGCAGTTATCCCGCCGAAAATAATGAGCAATTACTTCGCGAAGATTCTGATCTAATAGACGAAGTTCAGGAAATCGCCAGAATAAAAGAATTATCAAGGAAGCATCAAATAGCACAGAAGGTAGTCAAACGAAACTTCCAGGTAGAAGACTTAGTCATGAGGAGAGCTAGCATTGGCAACCGAAATGCTAAGGATGGCAAACTCAAGGCGAATTGGGAAGGCCCATACCGGGTTAAGCGCACAACCGGGAAAGGAGCCTACCACCTAGAAACTTTGAAAGACAAAAAGTTACCAAGAACTTTGAATGTCGCCGACTTGCGGCGGTACTACAGTTGAATGATCATGTAATTTTGATTTTGTAATAAGGGGTACTCTTTTTCCTACAGCAGGTTTTATCCCTAAGGAGGGTTTTTCTGCTAAAGGTTTTAACGAGGCCCCAACTGACAAATCTCATGCAATAAAATGATTGAGTTTATGATTTCAATTTGTTGTGTTATTTTTTAGTAAATGCAGGAATTACAGCGACCCTGACCGGGGACATCCCAGGAGTCATATGCGACATTAAACGGCTCACTAAGCCGAAGACCAAGGTCCCTTCAAAGAAGGTGATAAAGGTCACGACGACATTAAACGGCTTATAAAGCTGAAGACCAAGATCCCTTCGAAGAAGGTGATAAAGGTCACGACGACATTAAATGGCTTATAAAGCCGAAGACCAAGGTCCCTTCAAAGAAGGTGATATAGGTCACGACAACATTAAACGGCTTATAAAGCTGAAGACCAAGTTCCCTTCAAAGAAGGTGATAAAGGTCACGACGACATTAAACGACTTATAAAGCCGAAGACCAAAGTCCCTTCAAAGAAGATGATAAAGGTCACGACGACATTAAACGAGTTTCAAACCAAAGGACAAGGTCCCTTCAAAGAAGGCGATAAAGGTCAAGGCCCCCTCTATAAGAGGGATAGAGGCCACACCGACGTCGAAGAGTGCCGGCATAAAAAATCAAAGATGTTGCTACTTAGAAGATGAACGATAAGTAATTAATAAGAATCAGAATTTAGCATACATTTAATTAAAAGTTTGTCAAGGTTACAAGCCGAAGGCCACAGAACAAAAAACTGAAAAGTAAGAAATACAAAACATTAGGCTCCCGCGCCGTCATCTCCCGCGTTAGGGACAGCTTCACCATCTTCAACGAGAGAAGGAGAGTCACAGTTAAGTGGCTCCAACAAGGAAAGATCCAGAAGAACGGGATTTCGATGATCATGGAAATCCCAAAACTTCCCATCCTTCACCCCATGGAATGGATCCAGGCCACGGAGATTGAGTTCCACCCCAGGATTCAGGAAAACAATGGACCGAACAGCTTCGCGGTAAGCATCATATCCAGATTCCTTGAGTTCGGCCATCAACTCATCATCTTTTGCATCCAGGGCATTTTGTAGCTCGATAACCTGGGCTTTGAGTTGGGCCACCTCGCCAGCCGATTCCTTCAGTTTGGCGGCATTAAAATCCGCCTTTTTCTTCTCGGCTTTGAACAGCCCATCCCTTTCCGCTAGAGCTTTGTCTTTCTTTTCCATTTCTCCCTTGAGGGCAGCAAACTGGCCCTCTCGAAGGCCAACATTCTCCTTGGGTTTCTTGAGCAGAGTCTCCTTCAGCTCGAGGTCATCTTGGGCATCCCGGAGCTCACTTTTCAGCCGAGATACCATCTCCGAATGGTCAGCTTCCTCCTGGACAGATTAGAGCATGGAAAAACCCATAGACATCCAACCCATGAGGGACTGGATCTGGCCCTACAAGAAAGAAAGAAGGAATTAATCAACACACAAAGAAAGAAATCTTGACAGGATTCATATTTCAGGTAGAGAATTACCTTTTGGGTTTCAGCACTTCCTCTTTGAAAGAATTCGCCATGCCTAAACTGGATGCTGGGAGGTTGAAAGCCTTCCCAAACTTGAAGTTGGTGGGATACAGCCGGGATAAGAGCCGTGGAGGATCCACCACCAACCGATATAGGTTCAGCTGCGCATGACGTTCAAAAAACATGAAATGAAAATAAAAGCAAGAAGTAAAACACAGGGAGGATCGAAAGAGTAAGAATAAGTAAATCTTACCTTGGGTGACCCGGGGCCTTTTGCTCTGACGTGCGTCCCCCCCCCCTTTAGCTCCCGAAGCAGTAGGAGTCTTTCTCGCCAAAGGGGAACCCCGGGCCGCGGATGCCGCTTTAGCTCCAGCACCAAGATTACTTCCCGTCACCGGTTCAGCTCCACCGTAGGAAAGAGAGTTGGGCGGATTGACCTTCCCCTTACCCTTAGTGTCTTTAGCCGCCTTGGCATCAAAACGTGCGGAGAATTTTGACATGATTTCAGCTGCAAAACAAAGGAATGTCAATATACCAAATAAAATGTCCGAAAATAAAGAAGTTAAGAGAGAAATCAATACATAAACACAAGGTGGGACTAGCACGGGAGGACCCGAGTACATCTCGGAAGTGGATGGCCATTCTCTAGCTAGTGACGAAATCATGCAAGTAATTGAAAGTCCTTGCATCATCGTCGTCAAGAAATCCGCACTCCAGTTCTTCGCAAGTAAGTGATTTGGAGTAATGCTCAGCCAACCAATATAAAGGAAAGAGCAGTTCACGGTCAGCTCTTTCCCAAAAAGCTATGAAGTCGTTCTTCTTAGGCGTCACCTTCACGTACAAATTCCGCCGGACTTTGACAGAATCGTCCCACGGAATGAACATCTGCGTGACATTCTTACGATGCCGAAGGGATACCCAAGACCAGATGGAAGATCCCCGATATGGGCCAAATAGGTATAAAAATAGGTTAGAAGAGTATTTCCACTCGTTGGCCCAGCAAAAGACTTCAAAGGCTTGTAAAAATGCCCAGCCATTGGGATGGAGTTGAGAAGGGGCGAGATGAAGGTGATGAAGAACTTCTATTTGAAAATTTGAGAAGGGGAAAAGAATTTTGAATTGATCAAACATGGCGGTATATGCCATGAAAAAGGCTCTGGATCCCGGGGCGACATACGAACAAATCCTCTCATCTTCACCCGGGATTTCCAATTTGTAGTCCAGAGAAGGATCTGAAGTATAGGAATTATCAGCGGTGTTTGGACCATAGTGAAAGCATTTCTTCCACTCAGCTTCCACCAACGACAATTGCTGATGAGACGTGATGCCACTGGGCTGGCTTAGCCAAGTAGCTGGAACCCATAACAAGTTGTTGATACCCCTAATGCCAGACCATTCAGTCCTCATTGCTTGCAGATTAAAATGAACCCCAGAAGGGCCAACTTGTTCGGCATCGTCCTGTCCACCCTGGGTAGCGGTGACTTTAGTGGCTCGACGACAAGTTCTCTTGGGCGCCATATCTAATAGTTTAGAAGATGAGCAGTTAGACCCCGGAAATGGTAGACTGGGAGTAGGAGAGGAAGAAGGTTGGTATGCCGGATCAGATTCAGAATCAAGGGAATTGGTCATGGAGGATGATAACCCATCTAGATCTGTTAGGTGATTTTCAAATTCCTGACGAGAGAAATTGGTCCTAACTAGCATACGACCGGGATAAGTCTCGGTTCTAAGGGAATCGCCAAAATATCTCGAAGATTTCCAAGTAACTTCTACATAGACTGGGGACTTGGGATTTAAATCTTTAAACAAAGTGTTTACTCTCTGGGTCACAGACTCTCCACTTTCAGAGCTTTGTGGTGGATACGCCTAGATTACCCGAGGTTCAGAAAAATGAGAAGGATTGAACACATACCTCTAATAAGGTCAGAATTCAGAACTTTTAAGGGTTTGGAGAGTCTATTTGCATAGGCCATAAGCACTTCAGTATCACATGAATCAGAAGAAGAGAACTGCTGGAAAGGACAATGGTTCGCTTATCCATTGAAGAGGACAAACCACACTAGACAAAACAAGACGAAAAACCCTGAAACCCTAATAAAAAGATCCAAACCCATGCGATTAAAGAAGTTGAAGGAAACAGAATAAAATGAATAAAGGAAAAAAGGTACCTGAACGATGCAGAAAGAGAAAACAAGGAAGACCAAAGGGTAGACCTCTTTTGCGAAGAAGACTGTAGAGAGGGAAACTTGTGCTGAGCCTAGAGAGTCAGAGTTTTTTTGAAATAAAGCAAAAGGGAAGAGGGAAACACAAAATATGACAAAAAAGACGAAGGTGAGAGAAAAAAAGTAGTAACCGTCTCGTCGCATTAATGAGCGAGTGGCTCAAGACACCCCTTAATCATAACACACGACACCCTATAACGGCGCGTGGGCACACGTTCCCCGAGGAAGATCAACTGTGTGCACCTATTGACGAGTTCAGATCATGGAACGAAGATGACATATGATGTGTACAATTCGACGACTTCACCACCTGGGAAGTCGACGACTTGGGGGGCAACTGTTATGGCCTGGGATTATGATAACCCGGTACCTAGTCAGATGTCGTCTGAAGATCACAAGTCATAACTCGCCTGTAGCTAAAGAGATACTAGGCGGGATACACGCTATAATACAGACTCCGGATTGGGCCTAGATGACGATGGTCAGGCCCATAATAACACATGTTCAACCCTAATACGCTCTTTATAAATATCCATATGAACACCCCATGCAGGGTACGTTCTATCCAATTTACTACGCATAACCTAAATCACATACTAACTTGAGCGTTGGAGTCTCTGCAGGTGGCAACACCGCCGTCGAGGAGTTGAGACGCCAAATTGGATATCCCTCACCATCGGAGATATGCTCATAGTCATCCTCTCAAATTATCTCTCAGGTACGATCACAACATATATATATATATATATATATATATATATATATATATATATATATATATCGTTCACTCACAGTTCCCGAGTCCTGACGGCAGTGGTATTTCGGTGCCTGAACCCTAATAAGAACTGTAGTGTTTACTGTGAGCATGGTTATCAATGAGAGCCTTATGGCTATTTATACATATCATACTTGTGATGCCTAATGTCTAGGTTCATTCTAATATAGGGAAGTTCTGATATGTTGATAATTGATACGGCCTTTGATTCGGGTCCTCTGATTGATTCTTGTCTTTGTTTCCCTGATTTGCCGGGTCTGCCTAGATGCTGAGTCGACCGTTGGGATTGATTCGTGGCGAGTAGTCTTGACGTTGGCTTGGCTGGAGTGGGATCTGGATAGTCCACCAGCCCCGCAAGCCTTAAAGCCTTCGCTGAGGGAGGCTTGAAGTGATGGTTGGATCGAAGCTCAGGTCAGCTTTGCAAGGGTGCGATCTGGATGGTCCATATATATATATATATATATATATATATATATATATATATATATATCGCATGATGGATCTGTGTTTACTGTTGATTAGTGAGGCAAAACCCATACAAGAGTCATAGTAGTACAATAATATAGGGTGAGACTTGGGGAGCTAGCACAGAATAAGACACCTCAATTCAACTTTAGTGGACTGGTTAATAAGTTTATTGTCTCCTGAAATTTATATCGAAAGGTTTCTAATCGATTCAATTCAAGCGCCAATTTTAATTCATTAAGTTTTGCTGCTGTTTGAGACAATTTTTGCTTTTGTTTTAATGCTATTTTACTGTTTTCTTAAAACTGCTTTACTGCTGTATTTATGTTTTTTTTGCTATTTTTCTTTATGATGCTTTTGTAACTGTTTGGTGTTAAATTTATTTCCATTTTTGTAACACCTAAATTTTTAGGATCAGTTTTTTTTTTAACACACAGTGGAAGTCAAAACTATATATATATATATATATATATATAAGTATTTTAATTTATTTTACAATCTTGAGAGATAATTAGACCAGCTAAGTAGCCATACAACAAAACTAATGACTACCTAAGTGTATCAAAATATAGTTGCTAGCATCTTCTCAGACACTGACACCCTCCGAGTTTGTATCACCTGCAATACTATAACCGTCAGTTATATGTACGACACATAACTAAGTAAATTTCGGTATTTAAAATAACATTTATACAGTATTACAGCCAGTCTAACTGGAAAACTGCCTTTAATCCAATTCCTAACAAACACACACAATATGTATGAAGTGACAATTAAGTATGTATGCATGCCATGATTATTTTCCATTTTATTTATTTCCTCTTTTAACGGGAAACCATGTGCAAAGGAAACCCACCACGGGTGCATGACAGTGAATGCACAGTTGAGCTCATCATCATGGCCCTGGTAAGCGTCCTTCCAAGGTCCTACTGTCGAGCTACCAACCCTCTCTAGGGCTAGCCAAGGGACTATCTACCCCTTTCGGGATATCCCCTTTGCACCAGAATATCTACCCCGTTTTCGGGATAGACTAGCACTTCAGGTTATCTGCCCCTTTCGGGAAAACCCTACATTCTCATCTTTTTATGATTTGTCCTCTTACCTGGTCTACCTCCAGCGAAACTCAACCCTCTTACTCAACCTATGACATGTTTTTAGATTCCAAATCACATGTTACTAATGTTCCTAGCATTTCCCAAAATCCTAGATTTGGAGTTTTTAGGGTTACCTCTAAGCTTCCAGAATCTCTTTCCCTTTCAAGCTCCAATCCCGATCTCCAACTCCCTTCGTCAGCACTTATTGTCCTTGAGTATGAATCTCGCTCCTTGAAGCTTTAGCAAAGAGAAATGCTTGTGACAAGGGACACTAAGTTGGAGAGTTGTGGAGTGTTGTTGATTCAATGCAGAGGTTTATTAAAGGACCTTTGAAGAGCGATTGAGAGAGTGTAGAGTGAGGGAGAGAAAAATAGCGAATTTTTGAGGTAGAGCACCCATATTTATAGTTTTTGAGGTCTATATTCGAAAAGTTTCGTTTGTCAGAAATGTCACTTGCATCATCGCCTGTAATGATCATGACGTCAACATAAAGAAGTAATAACACAATACCATTGATAGTTCGATGAATGAAAAGAGGAGAATCATAAAGAATCCAAGTTGTTTCATAATAGAGCTAAATTTTGAGAACCATGCTTGAGGATCCTGCTTGAGACCATACAAATCATACAAGAGGAAGAAAGAAGCATGGCTCGAATGGTATTTAAGATGTAACGATGTTTTGTTTCAGCCCTACCATTTTGTTGAGAAGTGCCCGCGGAAAAAAACTCAGAAGCAATACCCTGGTCAGCAAAAACTTGAGGAGAGTCGAGTCATGCTATTCCATAGAATTATCATATCGAAAAATCTTAATGACTTTAGAAGATTGAGTCTGAATCATTTTGGCAAAGTTAATGTAAATTTGTCATAGCAATGTTTCATCAAATATAGCCAAGTGAACCAAGAATAATTGTCAATAAAAATCACATAGTAATGTTAGTAATTTGAAATTAATATATAACAAAATCACATAGAGAATCTTTTTGCCATAGGTAATACCTTATTCAATAGTATTAATGCTCTGGAATACCGTGACTGGACAAGAAGCTGTTTGCAAGAAACTCTTAGATGGAGAAGGATGATAATGTTGGCAACAAGAATATTGGGTCATGAATGAAATAGAACTATTTATCATCCTTCTCCATCTAAGAGTTTCAAACAAATTAAAAACTATGAATATTTGATTTTTTTACAGTAGAAATCAGCTTACCATTAGTATTTATTTGTACCACCTTCCACTAGTTCAACTGAAGAAACTATAATTTTTTGTTGAACTCGTGGTAGGAGGTATAAGTAGATAGTAGCAACCTTAACATTTTTTTCTATTATTAGAAATCGAGAGAGATTTTAGAGAATATATTCAATAGTATTTCTAGTGTATGAAACTATACAAATTATCCTTATTTATACATGAAAAGGCCTATACAAAAAAGGTAAAGAATCATACTCAAATCATATCATGATTCTAAAATTAAACCTAATATCTCAACAATATAAAACACAATCATATTGATATGATTGTATCATTTTACAATCAATTATAATCAATTAAAATATTAACAAATCATACAAAATATTAACATCCCCTAAAACTCAAGTGGGTGGGGAAGAGACCAACTTGAGTTTGGAAACTAAAGTATCAAATTGTTTAGGCGAATGAGGCTTGGTAAGCAAGTCAACAGCTTGATCGTGAGTGCTAATAGAGAAAAGATGGATAGAACCCTTTTTGATATGGCGCTTAGTGGAATGACCGTGAATCTCTATATGTTCCGTACGTTCATGGAAGACATCCTTATGGGCTATTTGAATAGCACTTCAGATGTCACAATGAAGGTGAGTCGAAGAAGATTGAGAGACACCCATATCATTAAGAAGCCAACGTAGGAAAATAATCTCAGCAGTGGTGTCAACAAGAGCTCTATATTCGGCTTCAGTGCTGCAATGGGCTGAGAATGTTTGTTTCTTACTTCGCCAAGAGATGAGCGAGTCTCCAAGAAAGATGCAATAGCCAATAGTGGAGCACCTATAACTGGGATCGCCCCCCATCAAAATCACAATAAGCCTGCACAACCAAAGAAGAATCAGTAGAGAAATTAAGTCCTCTAAATAGAGTGCCCTTTATATAGCGGATAATGTGGAGCACGACAACATAATGAGTGGATCAAGGTGCATACATGAATTGGCTGACTAAGTGAACATCATAAGAAATATCAGGACATGTCACAATGACATACATCAAACTGCCCATAAATTATCGGTAAAGAGTGGGGTTTTCCAGCGGAGTACAATCCGTGGTAGTAAAGCAAATGTTGGGCTCAAGAGGAGTAGGCTCAGTGCGGTTATCATTAAAACAAGCTTTAGATATTAAGTCAAAAACATATTTAGCTTGAGATAATAGTAAGCCGTCTATTAAGGAGAGGACTTCTAGACAAAAAACTAGTTAAGAGGGCTAAGATTTTTCATATCAAAATGTTGACTTAAGAAGTTTCGTTTGTCAGAACTTCAATTTGCATCATCGCCTGTAATGATCATGTCGTCAACATATAGAACTAAAAACACAATACCATTGATAATTCGATGAATGAAAAGAGCATAATCATAAGGACTAAAAGTGAATCCAAGTTGTTTGATAATAGAGCTAAATTTCGAGAACCATGCTCGAGGATCTTGCTTGAGACCATACAGAGCTTAACGGAGATGACAAACTTTGTTTCGTGGACACTGATATCCAAGCGGTGGATACATATAGACCTGTTCTTCTAAGTCACCATTTAAGAATGCATTTTTGACATCCATTTGATTTAGCTTCCACTTTCGTCAAGCTGCAATGGAAAGAAGAGTACGAACAGAAGTAAGGCAAGCAATAGGAGCAAACGTTTCTTCATAGTCAATGGCACACTCTTGAGAGAATCCTTATGCCACCAAACGTTCCTTATAACGATCAACAGACCCATCAGAGCGTGTTTTAATCTTATAGACCCAGTTAAATCCTATTAGTGCCTTATTAGAGGGGCGATCAACCAAGTCCCAAGTTCCAAAATTTTCTAAAGCATTCAGTTCTTCTTGCATTGGTGGTTGCCATTGAGGATCATCGGAGGCTTCATGAAAAGTTTGCGGCTCATAAAGATTAAGCAAGGTAGAAAAACAATAATAATCACAAAGATAAGGAGGTGGATTTCTTATCGGAGATGGATGAGCAGAAGCGTCAGGCGTAGAATTAATAGGTGAACTGAAAATACTAGACCGATTCGGAGCATCAATGATTATGACAGGTTCCCCCAAAGAAATGCAATCATGTCACTTGCGACAGGGTTGCTAGATTGATTCAGAGCTTCAACGATCGTGATAGAGTCATAAGGAGAATCCACAATAATGTCACTTGGGGTAGAATTATCTGAATATCAATATCAGATTCATGTGGAAAAAGGTTAAGAGAGAGATTAGTAAATAGAGGGGTAGAAGTAGAAGGAACGCTTTTGAACTTTGATATTGAAGTAAACATAATATCCTCCCAAAAGATCACATGACGAGAGATTCAGATGCCTTAAGAGATAGGATCCCAACAACGATAACCTTTATGTTCATATCCATAGCCTAGAAAACAACAAGGGCGGGCACGAGGTTCAAGTTTAGTATACTCATGCGGTAGAAGAAAGAAACAAGCATAACCAAAGACTTTAAGAGAAGTGTAGTCAGGAGATACTTGGAGAAGATGCTCAAACGGAGACATGTTGCCGAGAATCAGGGAGGGAAGCCGATTGATAATGTATGTAGCTGCGAGAGCATCTTCACCCTATATTCGTTCAGAATAACAGGAAGAAAGAAGCATGGCTCGAATGGTATTTAGGATGTGACGATGTTTTCTTTCAGCCCTACCATTTTGTTGAGAAGTGCCCGGGCAAGAAAACTCAGAAGTGATACCCTGGTCAGCAAAAACTTGAGGAGAGTCGAGTCATGCTATTCCATAGCTTTATCATAGCGAAAAATCTTAATGACCTTAGAAAATTGAGTCTGAATCATTTTGGCAAAGTTAATGTAAATTTGTCATAGTAATGTTTCATCAAATATAGACAAGTGAACCAAGAATAATCGTCAATAAAAATCACATAGTAACTTTATCCTCTCATCATGGGTGTAGGGGAAAGTCCCCAAATACAAGATCGAAATACTTTTATTAAAATGTAAAGTGGGTTGTTTAGCATTTTGACAAGAAATGCAACGAATGGATTTGTCTTTAACCAAACCTAAAATCCTTCTAGATATGAGTCGCTATAAATTTTGAAGTGAGCTATGACCAAGACGTTGATGCCACAAATGAAGCGAAGGCATTGAGACAGCACAAAGATTTGGTGAAGTAGTCGAAGGCGTGTGAAAACTAATAAGCTCAAAAAGTCTACCGATTTTATGACCGATCACAATAGTCTGCCCTGTCCGTAGGTCTTGTTCAGGACATCCAGTAGAAGAAAAAGTTATTGTATATCAAAGATCACAAAATCTTCCCACGGAAATAAGATTAAAATTCAGTTTTGGGGCATGGTATAGGTCGCATACTCTAAGATTAGGCAAGAAAATGGAGCCGTGGTGACTTACTTTCATAAGTGAACCATTAGCAATGTGTATAAAAGGAACAAATCTTTTGAACGAGATAGAAGATGCCAATAGGTATGACCTGGAGCGGTTGCTAATGCGGGTGAAGCATTAGCAGATTTAATTTGATGGAGAAAAGATTTGAGATTCATATTTTTTTTGTTATAAAAAATAAGAAAATAGAAAAAAAAACAAAAATAAATTATAATAACAATAAATAAATAAAGAATAGAGAAAAATTTAGCAAAAAATGTAGCTGAAAAATGAAAATATCTCACCAAAAAAACCTTAGGAAAGACTGTGGCCACATCAGAAAAAAAGTCAACGCAAAGTCAAGGTCAGCTTCTTAATTAATGCCATGTAGGACAGGGTTATGGGCGGATCACGAAGCGGACTACACCTAGTAGCTCCAACGGAGGATTATGGAGATAACAACGGTCAGTAGTGGAACGGAAGGTAGGTAACAATGCTCGGTGGAGCAACAAAATTATCGCGGCACAGGTCATGGTGGATGATACCGCTCTGATACCATATTAGAAATAGAGAGAATTTGAGAGAATATATTGAATAGTATTTTAAGTGTATGAAACTATACAAATGAGCCCTATTTATACATGAAAAGGGCTATACATAAAAGGTAAAGAATCTTGACCAAAAAAAAAGGTAAAGAATCATACTCAAATCATATCGTGATTCTAAAATTAAACCTAATATCTCTAAAATATCAAATACAATCATAGAGATATGATTGTATCATTTTACAATCAATTATAATCAATTAAAATATTAACAAATCACACAAAATCTTAACATCTATAAGTGATTGTAATTTATTAAGAAGAGTACAAAGAGTACTCAATAAATACACAGTGTAATAGGATTACAATAACGCGATACAACCAGAAGGTGAAGTACACTATCCCTCAAGAGATCTCTTTCCTTTAGGTTGATTGCTTTCGCATAGAGGTTGCCTTGCCACCCTATCCCTCTCCCGATCGTATCGTACTAAAGCTCATATCAAAAAGCATCTTCTAGAGTTGTGAACTCAAAACGTTCACCAAATGGATCTGATACAAAGCTTTTCCTACACTCTTGAAGAGGTTTGATCCCTATTTCAATTTCTTCAACCTTTTTGTTCTTCAAATAGTTCTGCATATGATCATATGATTTATTTTGTGAAAATAATAGGGTCTGTTTACTTTGTATTCTCATTTTCTGTTTTCATTTGCTATTTTGATGAGTAATCGCAATATCAAACTATTACCTTGTTCTCATTTTTTTTTTTGAAGATTAGTATAGAAAACTTTGAAAACAACCAAAAAAAGTATATTTTTAATGTTTTGTAAAATCTCTTTGTGTTCCCTTGTAAGTATTAACATTTTAATGGAGCTACAAAGGATTAACTCGTTTTAGTATAGTGACTATATGTGTATCGTTCTCAGGGAGCACTGAATTTATCCGATTAAGAGTTAAGTTGATAGAATGTTCAAAAACATAATAAGTTGTGAACGGAAAAAAAAAGACAAACACTTGGTAAAAAGATAAACAAATAAGATAACTATTCACCTGTGATTGAGTTTCATTACTTAATCTTGTTTCTTTCAATAGAAGTTAAATATTATAAGAAAAGATGCATACTCAATGTCACAAGTGCAAATATCTTTGTCACTTGATTCTAAGACACTAGCTTCTAGAGCCCAATCTCTTGGCACTTAAGGAACTAAATCTTGCATTAAGCAGAGTATTTTGGCAATCATAAGCACTTCCATCTATCTCTAGACTAGAAGGTTTTATGAGAGTTTTTCTCCAAATCCATTTATAAACTGGTTTCTCAACTGCGCAAATAAACTAACACATGGAAAAGGTGATCAAGCTTAAACCAAGAAAAGAAGAACAGAACTCCAATTCATATATAATATACAACTAACAATTGAAAGAAACAAGAGATGAAGTAATTACATTCAATCGCGGCGGAAGGCTTAGCCTAGCAAGGCCATGAACTTTAAGAATTAAACCTAAGAGTATTAGAACTCTAACTAAAGAACTATACTTTGTGGTTTATTTCTCTACAATCCAATATTCCCCTCCGAACTACTGAAGAGCTGTATTTATAGGTGTTTTGAGCATGGGTCTGGCGCTCGAGCGCCCTCCTGGCGCTTGAGCACTGGCCTTACACGTGCTGGTTAATGAGCTTAAATGCCTGGCGCTCGAGCCCTGGTGTGGCGCTCGAGCGCCAGGCTCATAATTATTGCAGAAAGAATCCAATGCTAAACGTATACTGGCGCTCGAGCCTTGGTGTGGCGCTCGAGCGCCAGGCTCACAACTCTGGCAGTAGGGATCCTATGTTCCTAAGCTTCCAGTGCTCGAGCCTTGGTATGGCGCTCGAGCGTTGACCTCTTTTATTCCCCAGCATCTTGACTTTCTTATTTTTGCTTCCAAAACCCTGAAAATAAATTTCTAAAGTTAGAAAATTTATTATTTCTACTTATTTACTCTCATACTCACAAAATAAGGAATACACGTGAAATTTTGCATAGAAATATGTTATTTCTTCAGAAGATAAGTGCAAATCGTTTATTATATAAACACATTAATTTGCACTTATCAGTAAGCTAAACACAAATACACTGCTTTTCATTCTCATTCTTTAAGCTAAACACACACATAAAATAGAAAATTAAAACACAACATGAAAATGCAAAGTAAACAGGCCCTTTAGGTTCTATTTGGTTTGCGTTTTCATTTTCTGGTTTTATTTACTGTTTTTATTTCGTGTTTCCACTTGCTAAAAACTACTTGCATTTCCCTAAATTTTAGTATTTTGAAAACTTGTTTGGCTGGACGGTCTATTTTCTATTTTCAGAAAATAAAAATACTGAAAATGTGCGTTTGATTTGATTAATTTTATTATTGGTTGATATACTTTTATATAAATATTAAAAATGTATGATTTAATTATTTTCAAATAAATAGTCATATGTTCACCAAAATATTATCTAGTTCTTTTTTAAGAAATTTTTCGTTATATTTTATTTCTAATTTTTAGCATGAATCTAATAAAATTTAATGTGAATTTAAAGTGGTGTACATTATAATGAACTTTGTTATTTAATTGGACATTCCGAATCAAATAAAAAATATTATACAATGCATATTATATATATATAATTTATATAATCTATATCTATCCTTAATATATACAATTGAGTCCTAATTTTGTGACTTGTCAATTTTTAAATCTCTTATTTATATTAAAATATAATTTCAAGTTTTTCCAAATTTTAATTTTAAAAATATTCATGTAATATCTTTTATATGACAATGTCAGTTTTTAAAATAATTTTTATATATTTATTATCTATAATCTAACTATCTATAATCATAATAATATATACAATTGATTCCCCAATTTTGTCACATGTCAATTCCTAGAACTATTTTTTATATTAAAATACTATTTCAAGTTTTCCCAAATTTTAATTTTATAAATATTCATTTAATATATCTTTTATATGACAATATCAGTTTTTAAAACAATTTTTACATATTTATTTATGATAACAATATGTCCTAGTCATAAAACTTAATTATTGGTGAGCACATGGGGACGTGCGTATGTGAGTATTTGGGTTCAATCCCCGGTTGATGTACTTTCCTACAAACAAAAAAATAATATAATATAATAAGATATACAAGTGAGTTCATTGATTATCTTTTCTCTAATTTTTTTATAGGCGAAAGTGCTTCAAATGGGTGTTCAAATCGATGAGCTACTACTTAAAGTAACTCCCCAATCACTTACCTCCTTAGTTTTTCTCTCCTTAACACCTCTTTATCTTTACAAAACGGTTATGTTTTTCAATTTTTTTTTTAAATTTCTCCTTTATATACATGGTTTACTTTAAATTTTTTTAAAAAAATACCCGCGGTTATGAAGAAACCGTGATGAAATGACACATTACTGACAGACCCGCGATTATGAAGAAACCGTGATGAAATGACACATTATCGACAGTTTATCAATCATGCCTAAATTTAGAGTGCTTGCGGTTATTGTTCAAACCGTGGGTAATATCATGTAGTTTACGGCGGTTACCATTTAACCGAGGAAAAATAACACATTACCGATGGTTTATCAACCGCAGTTAAGTTTAAAAATTGAAAAAATATGGCCGTTTTGCAAGGCTAAGGAGGTGCTGAGGAGGGAAGGCTAAGGAGGTAAGCCAAATTCCTAGACCAACAATGTGAATGCAAAACCTTACATGGTGTCAATTTCGCTCATTCCTCAATGTCACTTAACTTGAATTTTGTTCTTCATTTGTGTTATGGACCTAACCTGGAGGAGAGGCACGTGTAAGTCCCACGTGGGTGGTTCAAGCCGTTGGTGTCATGTCGTGTTCATCACGACATGGGCACCCGACTTGGAGCTTGAGGAGTACCACCCTCACGTGGAATTAGTTACAGATCCGTACTTACCGCCGCAATTCACGAAAGTATGACAGTGACAGGTTTGACTTTAGTAGCCTTATAAAATCTATAAATACGTGTGATCTAACTTCATTTTGGTACGTATCCATTACTACCTGATATCTTAGATTCATAAACTATAAGACCTTATTGACTTGACTGTCGGAGTGCTTGCAGGTACCCCCCTCACCGCCAGGTGAGTGGCTGGAGGATTCAATCCACCGCACCGAAGGCCAGATTGGAGGTCGTGACCGCCATGCTCTAAGCATGACGGATCAATTCGCCATCAAACCCTTTCACAAAATCGAACAGTAAATCAAGAGGTCTTTTCAAAAGGTTGTAATGAGGCTGGGCTACAAAGAATCTTTGTTTTTCTAGTTATGCAAAACGAGTTGGAAAAGATATTTTCATATACTTACAAACTTTCCCCCAACCTATTCTACAAAACATGCTCACCTCATACTTCCTTTCAAGTGTTTCTTTTTCTTATTTTCCTAGGCACCTTCCCATGTATTTATTTATTTTTTTTCTTTTCTTTTCTTTTCTTTTCTTTTTCACATATATACACAAGGCTGCCCAAGGATTAACACAAATACCATAAACACTTGATTCATCTTTTAAGCCAATAGAATCATACATCATTTGAATACCCATTACTCCCCCTAAACATATAAATATTTTTCTCTAACTCAAAGGTAAGGATAAAACATTCACATAGGTGTCTTAGGGTTTAAGAAAGAATTCATGGCTCAAAGTGGGTACCAACAAAAGATGTAATTTTAATCAAGAACCTATGCCTCTATAATTTTTATGTCTCAATTGATCATGGCAATTACAAAATCAAACAAAATCCTTTCAAGTTAACAAAGAGGACTCTCATACATTTTTGTGGGATTCACTCAACATACAAGGCTAAAAAGGCTTTAACCTTGAAAATAATTTTTCACAATTCCCAATGCACAAAAATCATCTCATGATTGGTTAACTTTCAAATCTGTATTTTTCACAATTCCTCTTTTTTCAAACCATGCAATATCATAAGAACTTTCATTTTTCACACAACTAGAACCACACTTGCCACTGAAACAAAACAACATTTTATTTAATATATTTTTTTTTCTTTTTTTTTTCAACAAAAGAAACAAAAACTACAATATTTTTATTATAAAAAGAAAAATAAAAACAACATGGAAAATAAAACAAGTTCAATCAAGAGAAACGAATAGAAACTTCCCTATCAAATCAATGGGTCATCCTCCTCCAAATCATCGTTGATGTCGATGTCCCCATCTCTACTAGACCCATCATCTAACCCGCTACCACCACTACCTTCACCCCCCTCTCCACCCGCCTCCCCCGGTGGAATTGGCTGGTCCCAGACCAATCCATATGTGTAGCAAAAGCCTTTGGGGGCTGGAAAAATGTTTGGCCCGACATAGACTGCTGAGCCATCAAATAGTGGGAGAGGTGAAGACTAGTCAACCCTCGATGTAGGGCAGCAAATTGCTTGTCATTGTGATCAAGCCTAATGCTAATACGGCCCCACAAACCCTCCATTGTTCTCAGGGGAACTTGCGGTGGTGGTGCAGGTGGTGCATTCGGATCCTTGTTCTGCACATTGGTTTCGAAAATACTTCTTGTCAATGGGCTCCCTAATCTTCTGGCTACGAACAACCGGAACCCCCGCATCTTCACATAGGCTAGTGATGAGAGACGGGAACACCAAGCTCTGTTTTGTTCCACCCTTGTGCACATTGGCCCAAATCATGTCAGAAATAATCTGAGCGGGATCAACCGTGATGCCGGGAGTCTTGATACAACCCAAGAGATGGCATTCTTCAAGGGAGAGATCAGAGGGATGGGATTTCGGCCGGAGGTTGGCGAGAATAAATTTCATCCACAGCTTGGAGACCACAGTCATGTTGCCTCGGAGAACCTTGTGAGGAACTCCGCTCCTAGTCGTCTCCACAATCCTCCGGTCCTCATAGCATATCCTCTCCAATGTTGTTTGGAGGTCCAAATTCCCTTGATTCCTCATTCTTTTGAAGTCGTCAACCACCCCTTCACTTCTCTCATATGACGAGATTGGTGAAATGACTCATCCGCCAATTTTCTCATTTATCCAATCGGCATTGTTCGACACCCGAATACCGCGGACAACAGACACCTTCTCACGGGTCTTGGTGTCTTTACCCCCAAAGGCGTTCGCATAGAACTCCTTGACAATCTCCGGGTCGAACTTTTCTGGGAGCGAGGCAATGGACCACCAGTTGCGGAGAGTAAGCATGCCAGTGAACTCTTGACATTCTCCATCCCGTAACTCAACTCTTTGCTCTGCGATGAAATTCCAGTCATCAATGACTCAAAATCTCTCAGCTCTTTCCCGATCGACGAACCGGTGGGGTGGTCAAAACCACCACCCTGAGATGAGGAACCTCCTCTTCTCTTTTGGGGGTCTTCCTTTCTCTTCTTTGATGCCCGATCGGTCTCATGAACGGGTGCCTTTCCTACATGATTAAAGGAAATTCCAAAATTAGTAACCAAACAACCAAACCATCATCATCATGTGTATGTATACAATGTACATTTGGGATCTAACAAGGAAGGGACTATTTTCACTGAAAATCCTTATTTAAACATAAGATCATGATGACTCCAAACTCACATTTTTAACTCTAACATGTTAATAATCAATGAAAACAGTCCACAATATTAGAACAATTTCAGTAAACAACCCAAATATACATGTATTCAAACACCAAAATTTGCTACTCTTCATGTTATGAACCCTCCCAAATCAGTAAATCATCATAAATGGGTATGGAGAAACATGAAGAAATAGAAATGAAGCACATTACCTAAACATGTTGATGATGATGATGAAAAAAAATCCCAAAAACTTGCAAAACTTGATGAATTGAAAGGAATTTGTGTGAGAAAAAGAGAGAAATGCGTGTAACAGTTGGGAGAAAAAGAGATTTTGCGCATAAAACACTCAATCTGCTCTGTTTTTAAAGCCAACGCGTGCCTGGCGCTCAAGCACCGGTGCATTGAATTGCAGATCAACCGTTAAGCTTTTGTGGCGCTGGAGCGCCAGCCCAAAATATAAGGCTGTGAAGAATGGCTTTTCAGTTGTCTCTGGCACTTAAGCGCTGATATTGGCGCTCGAGCGCCAACATCTGACTCAAAATTTTTGAAAATAGCACCAAATAAATAACCCTGGAGCTTGAGCGCCCTCCTCACGCTTGAGCGCCAGGTCCAAAAACTGGACAGTAAAGAAGCCTTCTTCAAGTGCTCAAATTTTTAAATTTCTCACAAAAATTCTTTCAAAACTCATCAAATTTATTTATTCTATTTACAGAAAAACACAAAAACAAACACACAAAAATTGGGTTGCCTCCCAATCCGCGCTTGTTTAACGTCATTAGCTCGACACCTGTAGCATTGCTATGCTTCTTTTAAACCCATTATGGTGGTTAGTCGCTTGACGTCACCACAAAGATACAACTTTAACCTCTGACCACTCTAATTTTTCACTGGATCTTCAATCTCTACAGCTCCATAAGGCCTTACTTCCTTAACCCTAAAGGGTCCGGACCATTTGGACTTTAATTTTCCCGAGAATAATTTGACTCTAGAATTAAAGAGCAAAACATATTGCCAAGGACTGAAAGCCTTTTTGACCAACTTTTTATCATGATACAACTTCATTCTTTCTTTTACTACAAGAAAACACGCAAATAGCGTTGGCCAAAAGCAGACGCTATAGTTCAAAAGCGGACGCAAAACCGGTTCTTAGCGTCGGCTTTGCGTCGGTGTCGGGGCCGATGCTAATTGCCTCGACACAAACTTTTTTTGTGCGAAAAAGGCCGACGCTACGTTGTGTCTGCCAAAGCTGATGCTACTGGCGACACAAAAAGAAATGGCCGACACAAACTATTGGCCGACGCAAACTTAAAAAAGCCGACACTTCTATTTTAAAAATCGATGCTAACTTTTTTCTATTTGGCCGACGCAAATTTAAAAAGGCCGACGCTAGTTTTGTTTTTTTATCCTAGCTAGCGTCGGTCTTGGCCGACGCTAGCTTTTTTAAAAACAAAAAAAAAATTGTTTTTTTAAAATGTTTTCCCCTGTTAACTTGAATGACACAACTACCTATATCCCATACATTAGAATAAAAAATCAAACAATTTCAATAATTTGGAATCTCAATTCAAAGTAATTGTAACATAAAACCCCATTAAAAAAGGAAGAATAGGTTGGCAATTCCTGAAATAAAATCTATTTAAGTAAGTGCACTCTCTCAAATTATGAAATGAAGTGGTGAGATAAAAGACAGCATGCCAATGACAAAAAAAGAGTCTTTAGATATGTATTCTCCAAATAATTTAGGAATGGAGAATAGGCTGGCAAACACATGAAAGACATAATTTCAGTTTAAAAGTAGATACACAAGCCAACACACACAGGTAAATCATTTAGACCTATTTTGATGTCAAAGTAGAAATGTAGAATTAATAGCAAAAACATACCCAAGAGTAATTATGCAAGCTTCTTAATATTATGGTAAGTTAAGAAGCTACAACTATATCTTTGACATTGAAAAATAAACAACATCCAGGTACATTATGTTTTAGTTCACTGTTATATTTGCTGACCTTATAGTAGAGGGTTAGAGATACCAATATCAGTACACTGGTTATGGAAAAATGCTGCATAATAGAGAGGCGAAGTTTAGAACACTTTTATCTAAGAAGAGAAAAAATAATAACACAAGTTACTTTCTGTCAATCCAAATCCTCACGTGTTAAAGTTGCTTTCTGTCACACAACATATCCCCTCTCTGTTCTTCCCCAAGCTGGTATCTACAATATAATATTATGCAGATCTATCAAATATATAATTTACTAATCACATAATCATAAATATAAATAAATCTAGTATTTTGTAATAAGAATTGCAATAACGACAAACCATCTCCACAAACAAATTTAAGGAGCAAAATAAAAGTAAAATCGGTGAAGGAAATTAAATATGATTCTTCAAATGAAAGTACTGCTGCTGCAACTATCATCACAGGCACCTGCTAATTTTATGCATGATTGTTTTAGACAACTGAGAGAGTAAAGAGAGATCATCATCCATGATTTAATCAATGATCTTAGAAAAATTATCTATCAAGTGAACTTTTCTTGACATAAAACTTAAGCATGTGAAAATATTACATAATTAGAACAGAGCAGGGAATACATACATACATTGAATAATATAGTACATAACAAACACCAGTACATGTTTAACTTTGGAGTTTTGGATTTAGATACAATATAAAGTACCAAAACTCAAACAAAAGCAAAAATGTGTTCCTTCTTTAATAAAGTAAACAGAGCAATTAATGAGTAATAAGAAAACTTTGTACTCACAAAATATAACAAATTACATTCCAGCCGATGAGAAACCAAACATATGTGCCCCTCCCCCTAATCAAACCAAAATCAAAGCAAACAACCAATTAACATTATTGAAAAAAGTGAAGAAAAAAATGCTCAATAAAATTGCTAGACATATTTGTAGAAACCTCCAATAACATAAAAAATGCTCATGTACTTGTAGTTCTTAACAATTGTAGTTTAGTAATTAATTCAATTTAACTTACTATAGACCTAAAGTACTTTGATATATTTCTATTCCTACTATAATAGTTTTCAATAAATAAAGTTGTTATGATCCTCTTGAAAAATGAGTATTATGTCAAACATTGAAAAATCCTAAAACAAAATTGTGTTTTATACAAATATCAAAGACCAATCTGTTTCAATTTTCAAAATATGCAGAATAGTCATCCAGTGAGGAAAAATAATATTAAGCACCTCCACAGCAGCTATCAGTGCCTGAGTCAAACTAGTTCCAGTTTCTATTGAACCAAAGTGAGAGTCCCCAATTTCACAAGATATTAATTGTGCTCTAGGTGCAACTCCATCCAACAAAGGTTCCTAACAACAACACCAAATATCACATGGTATGTTTTTCATATGAACTACACTACATGAATAAGATTGTCAGTACCTCTAGGTGGAAAGCAGCAGCAATACCAGCAACATGGGTTCCATGAGGGGAGCTGTCTGTTACAATACTTAAGACATTCCCATCATTATAGACATTCACAACAAATGTACAGGCATCTAATTTGCTGAATACACTATACTTCCTCTCAGTCCTGAAAAATGGATTGTAATAGTTAGCATTTAAATCTTGTATTTTGTAATAGGAATTGCAATAACAACAAACCAACTCCACAAACAAATTTAAGGAGCAAAATAAAAGTAAAATCAATGAAGGAAGCTTGTTGAGCATTTGGGTTCATAACTATACATTAACAAAATAAATGCTCCAGCTGATATTTGCTTTGTCTTTTGGATTAAGTTAGTGACTATAGTATTCATTTCCTCTATGTTTTTTTTTATTTTCATTATATGAAATTTCTCTGATCTTTTTCCCTGTTTTTGCATATCTGGAATTATCACTACTCAAGAATTTTGGGATTTCAATTGCTAAGAATTTGGGAGTTCAGGTACTTCTATGCTTCAATTCCTTTCTAAATCATTTTATAGATTTATCTTGCCTTAGTTTTGGTATCTACTGCTGCCAATTATCATTTCGTCTTTATCATATATCTCATTTCCAGAAGTGTGTTGGATTATAATTTAATTAAGTATTTGTACAATAAACACAACTGTATTTATACAATAAATTCTTATTAGGAAAGAGCCTATTTATGGTTAGAATTGTGAAATTTACTCAAATAAACTA
This sequence comes from Cyamopsis tetragonoloba, assembly GCA_037177725.1. NCBI lineage: Eukaryota > Viridiplantae > Streptophyta > Magnoliopsida > Fabales > Fabaceae > Cyamopsis > Cyamopsis tetragonoloba. The sequence goes on from CM074120.1 coordinate 30,427,736, forward strand.
AAAATTACTTATTCTAATAAGCTTGTTCAAGGGATTTATGAAAATGAACTGAAAATAACTTGCAACAATTCATTAGCTTCAATTTCGTTCTAATGTACATTTGACTTAGATAGCATATAAAGTTGTAGATAAAGAAGATATATAGCACATAAATATTTGGGGCTAACTGATACAGCACTATAGGCAGAATCTTCTATTATCAAAGTAAGAAATCTTAATCTTTCTATTGTTTACCTTCATCCTAAAAGGTCCTTTATTGTGCTTATGTGCCTCTATGCCATAATTGCTTCTTAACAAATTTCTGTGGAACAAAGTTGTTTTCAAATTCTCCCACGTCCCTTGCGACAAATCAAAGAAGAAGAACAACAGAGAAGGGAGGGAGAGAAAACAGTGAGAAGCAAACCAAATAGAGGGGCAACGAAATGTCACAAGGTCACGGAGTTGCAAACAAAAAGTAGCAATTGCAATAATGCGAGATTGAATGAGGAGCGATGAGGGAGAGAACAAGCGAGGAGAAGGTGCGATAATGGAGAGAAGAAGTGTGATTTGGGTGTTCAGGTTAGGGATTTGAAAAAGAATGTGCGAAGAGCCAGAGAGTAAGCAAGAAGGTGAGACAATGGAGAAAAGAAGGTGTGATTTGGGGGTTTGGTTTAGGGATTTCAAAAAGAAGGTGCAAAGAAGGAGAGAAAGAACCCTAAAATTAAATGAGAGAGAGTCACAAGTCTTTTTTTTTCAATCTTTCACTCAAGTCTGGGTAGTGTATAGATTTAAAAATTAAAATAAAAAATAAATATGTAATGTAGGCCTCAGGTGGATGCAAAAAAATAAAAAGATTAGTGTTAGCCATTAGTCGATGCAAGGCATTATTTGGGCCGACACAATTTTACGATTTTTTTTTAAAAAAACCTTAATAGAGTCTCGATCTAGTGTCGGTTTTGGCCGACGTAAACAACTAGGCCGACACTAACTTTTGGCAGCTAAATTACTGTTTTCTTGTGTTTGTATATCCTTGAAGACTCATAAGCCTGGAGTCTCAATTCTTCCAATTCATGAAGTGGTATTTTTCGTTTCTCTCTAGTAGTTGTTTGGTCAAAATTAAAATACTTTAAAGCCCAATATGCCTTATGCTCCAATTTGACCGATAAGTGACATGATTTCCCATAGACTAACTGGAAAGGAGTCAATCCTATGGGAGCTTTATATGCTGTCCGGTACGCCCATAAAGCATCATCCAGTTTAATGGCCCAATATTTCCTTGAAACATTAACGGTCTTTTCCAGAATTCGCTTAATTTCTCTATTCGAGACTACAGCTTGACCATTAGTGTGGAGATGGTATGGACTAGTAATTTTATGTCTCACCCCATAATGTTCCAAGACCCTTTTTAATTGGGAGTTGAAAAAGTGCGAACCCCCATCACTGATGAGTACTCTCAAGGACCCAAATCTTGAAAATATGTTCTTTTTCAAGAATGTCACTACCGTCTTTACATCAGCTCTTGCACAGGGAATTGCTTCTACCCATTTTGAAACATAGTCCACTCCCACCAATATATATTCATTGGTGAAAGAGGGTAGAAATGGACAAATAAAATCAATTCCTTAGCAATCAAAAACCTCTACCTCCTGCATAACTGTCAGAGGCATCTCATTCCTCCTTGTCACTCCTCCGGTTCTTTGGCACTTATCACACTGCTTCACATAGATGTGAGCATCTTTAAAGATTGTTGGCCAATAGAAACCGAACTGCAAATCTTTGGGTGCAGTGCGTTCACCGTTAAAATGTCCCCCATAGGGTGAATTGTGACAATGCCACAATATACTTTTAGATTCCTCACGTGAAACACACCATCTCAGAAGACCATCTCCTCCAATTTTAAATAAGTAAGGATCATCCCAAACGAAGTAAGAAGAGTCTTTTAAGAACTTCTTTTGTTGCCAAGAAAACCCATCCGGAATAATTCCTGCTGCTTTAAAATTTGCCATATCAGCAAACCATGGCCTTTCTTGAATGAGCAGCAAACGTTCATGCGAGAATTCCTCGACAATTTCTTCTTCTTCGCTAGTCCCCTCTGTGTTATGAAGTCGGGAAAGATGATCAGCCACAAAATTTTCACAGCCCTTCTTATCCTTGATGACTAGATTGAATTCTTGCAGCAATAGAATCCAATGAAGCAATCTTGGCTTCGACTCTTTCTTAGTCACCAAATATTTTATGGCTGCATGGTCAGTATAGACAATCACTCTTGACCCTATAAGATACGACCTAAATTTTTCTAACCCATATACAATCACTAGTAATTCTTTTTCTGTAGTTGCATAGTTCACCTGTGCATCATTAAGTACTTTACTAGCGTAATGTATTGGGTGAAAAATTCTGTCTTTTCTTTGGCCTAATACGGCTCCAACAACATAGTCACTCACATCACAGTTAAGCTCAAAGTCCAAAGACCAATTTGGAGCAACTATGACTGGGGCCATAATCAGTTTTTCCTTAAGTCTCTCAAATGCCTCCAAGAACTTAGCATCAAAATTGAAATTCACATCTTTAACCAAAAGATTACTAAGTGTCTTGGCAATCTTAGAGAAGTCCTTTATAAATCTCCGGTAAAAACCGGCATGTCCTAAGAAACTCCGTATTCCTTTAACATTCACGGGTGGTGGAAGTTTTTCAATGACTTCCACTTTTGCTTTGTCAACCTCAATCCCTCTAGACGAGATCTTATGACCAAGCACCACCCCTTCCTCTACCATGAAATGGAATTTCTCCCAGTTAAGCACTAAATTTGTTTGAACACATCTTCCTAGCACAATATTCAGATTGTTCAAACATTCTTCAAAACTTTTCCCAAAGACAGAAAAGTCATCCATGAAAACCTTGATACATTTCTCAACCAAAATCGAAAAAATGGCGAGCATGCATCTTTCAAAGGTTGCAGGCGCATTTCACAGTCCAAACGACATACGTTTATAAGCAAATACTCCAAATGGACATGAGAAAGCTGTCTTTTCCTGATCTTCTGGGTTCACCAAAATTTGGTTATACCCAAAGTATCCATCCAAGAAACAATAATATGTCTGGCCAGCCAGTCACTCAAGCATTTGGTCCATAAAAGCCAAGGGGAAATGATTTTTCCTGGTGGCTTGATTTAATTTTCTATATCAATACAGATTCCCTACCTGGTCACTGTCCTCGTAGGGATTAATTCATTTTTTTTCGTTTTCGATGACCATCATCCCTCCTTTCTTTGGGACCACTTGAACTGGACTTACCCATTCCCTATCGGAGATAGGATAAATCATACCAGCTTCAAGTAACTTGAGGACTTCTTTCCTCACTACCTCTTTCATTGTTGGGTTTAATCGCCTTTGAGGCTGGGCCACAGGTTTAAAATCCTCTTCCATATGTATTTTGTGCATACAGAAAGAAGGACTTACTCCTTTAAGATCTGTCAGTGCCCATCCTATCGCACCTTCATTGGCTCTCAAAACCTCCAAGAGTTGTGCCTCTTGCTCAGAAGATAGTGAACTGTTAATTATAACTGGCTTGCCTCCCCCTTCATCAAAAAATGCATATTTTAGATGAGACAGCAACACTTTCAATTCGGACTTATTTTTTTCTGAATTTTCCTCCTTGGGTAAGTCTTCCAGGACAAATGTTTTCATGGGGTCCGCTTTCAGAGTATCTAGGTCCCTCAAACATTTTTCAATCTCGACTTCCTCCAAGTCATATAACTTAGCATGAGACTGCACTAGGGCTTTTTCTAAAGGGCTAACACTGTACAATTCCTGCTTCCCTAATAGAAATGCATCCTACATGACATCCACCCTAAAGGCTGAGTGTTTTTTCTTTGGGTGTTTCATGGCTTCTAACACATCGAACTTTACCTCATCATCCTCAACTCGTACCTCGAGTTGACCATTATCCACATCAATAATGACTCTTGCCGTTTTCATGAAAGGTCGCCCTAAAATCAAAGGCACCTCCAAATCTTCCTCTATATCCATAATGACAAAGTCAACCGAAAAGACAAATTTATCAACTTTCACTAGAACATCCTCCGCTACACCATAAGGGAATTTTAATGACCTATCTGCCAATGGGAGAGTCATTCTAGTGGGTTTCACTTCCAGATCACCAATCCATTTTAACATGGATAACGGCATGAGGTTTATGCTTGCACCAAGATCCAGTAATGCCTTGCCTACAGGAAGGGCACCAATAGTAACAGGGATAGTAAAACTACTCGGATCTTTGGTCTTGTGAGACAAGGATTTTTGAATTATGGCACTACACCCGGCTTCTAGTTCCACATTTTCATCTTTGAACTTTCTCTTCTTCGTCAACAAGTCCTTCATGAACGTGGCATATGTGGGCATTTCTTCCATAGCTTCCATAAATGGTACATTTATTTCAAGCCGTTTGAAAATGTCTAGAAACCTAGCATATTGCATTTCCTTCGTTTTCTTTGATGGATAAACAGGATAAGGAACCTCCTTCACCTGAGGTACTCCATCCATCTTTTCCTTGTCCTCACCCTTCTTTTTGGTTTTTTTATTTTTTTCTTTTTCAATATTTACATTATTTTTCTCCTCACGTCTTTCATTTCCACTTTCCTTCTCTACCTCCTCCATGGCTACCTTTTCAATACTTTCTTCCACCTCCTCGAGTTCATGCAAACGATCCCCTATTCCTTTACCAATCTCCTTACGACTCCTTGTGACAATGGACTTCCATTGCTCTTTAGGGTTCATGGTGGTATTAGCGGAGAATGGAGTAGTGGTAAGCTCTGCCAGTTGCTTAGAGATCTAACCCACTTGCGTCTCAAGATTCCGGATAGACGCCTCGGTGTTTTTCTGGAAAGCTTCATTATTTTGGTGATTAGCCAATGAAGCTTGGATAAATTTATCCAAGGTGTCTTCCAATTTAATGGTCCTCTCTACCAATGGAACAAATGGCGGCCTATTAGATGAATTCGTTGAATTTTTCTAGTTCGTTTGACTCTGTCGTTGAGGATTCTTCCACCCTTGCATTCTAGCATTGGAAACATTAGATTTAAAGGGTGAAGAAAAGAAATTTCCTCTTGACTGATTATTTACAAAATTCAACTCCTCATCTTTTTGGCTAGAAGCATGCGGACATTGAGTGTATGAATGAGATTCACCACACAATTCCTTAGCATCTCCAATAAGTGCTAAATGAAATAATTTCATATAGGCATCTTCAGCACTTGCTTCATCCAAGCCCATATTCGCTACAAGATCATAAAAGGTCTCCAAGAAATTATGCGGATCCTCATGATCTTTCCCCGTAAACTAATTAGTCAGAATGAGATTATACCAATATGGCTTAATCTCCATTTGTTGAGCAGTGGGGGACAAGACAATAGCGGACCGATTCCTTCAACCTTGAGGAATCACATAGTCACCAAGGACTACAACCCTTGTCGGATTTGGAACTTCCGCAGCCATATTAATAGTAGCAGAATGTGAAGTATGAACGGAAAACTTTGAGGAACTTTCTCCCTCTTTTTGATCACGGTATTTTATTGCAGACTTTCGTCTAGCAAATGCCTCGATTTCGTCAACATACACTAACTTTTCTCTTTGGCTTTTGCTGTGAATAAGCATACAACAATACTGGAACAATAGTGAGACTTAGGTACAAATATACAAATACTTACAAAAAGAATGACTATTCAAAGTTTTTACAAGTCAACTCAAAACTTAAAAGAAATAAACAACAGTGCTCCCTGGCAACGACGCCAGAAATTTGTTAACCTTTTAATGGAGCTGCAATGGATTAACTCGTTTCAGTATAGTGAGTATACATGTATCATCCTCAGGGAGCACTGGATTTATCCGATTAAGAGTTAAGTTGATAGAATGTTCAAAAACATAATAAGTTGTCAACGGAAAAAAAAAAGATAAACACTTGGTAAAAAGATAAACAAATAAGATAACTATTCACCTGGGATTGAGTTTCATTACTTAATCTTGTTTCTTTCAATTGAAGTTAAATATTATAAGAAAAGATGCATACTCAATGTCACAAGTGCAAATATCTTTGTCACTTGATTCTAAGACACTAGTTTCTAGAGCCCAATCTCTTGGCACTTTAGGAATGTCTTGGATTTAACAGAGTATTTTGGCAATCATAAGCACTTTCATATATCTTTAGACTAGGAGGTTTTATGAGAGTTTTTCTCCAAATCCATTTATAAACCAGTTTCTCAACTGCGCAAATAAACTAACACATGGAAAAGGTAATCAAGCTTAAACCAAAAAAAGGAGAATAGAATAAGAACTCCAATTCATATATAATATACAACTAACAATTGAAAGAAACAAGAGATGAAGTAATTACATTCAATCCCGGCGGAAAGCTTAGCTTAGCAAGGCCATGAACTTCAAGAATTAAACCAAAGAGTATTAGAACTCTGACTAAAGCACTATACTTTGTGGTTTATTTCTTTACAATCCAATATTCCCCTCCTAACTTTTGAAGAGCTGTATTTATAGGTGTTTTGGGTAGGGGTCTGGCGCTCGAGCACCCTCCTGGCACTTAAGCGCTGGCCTTACACGTGCTGGTTAATGAGCTTAAATGCCTGGTTAATGCGCCTGACGCTCGAGACCTGGTGCGGCGCTCAAGCGCCAGGCTCATAATTATTGCAGAAAGGATCCAATGTTAAACGTATACTGGCGCTCGAGCGCCAGGCTCATAACTCTGACAGAAGGGATCCTATGTTCCTCAGCTTCCAGTGCTCGAGACTTGGTATGACGCTCGAGCGCTAGCCTCTTTTATGCCCCAACATATTGAATTTCTTATTTTTGCTACCAAAACCCTGAAAATACATTTCTAAAGTTAGAAAATTTAACTACAAGAATGTGCCAATTTAGCGACAAATTATTTGCAACGGCCCGACACCGTCACAAAATTGCATCGGAATATATAACTTTTGCGACCGAAAAAACCGTCGCTAATTTTGCAACGGAAATTTCCATTGCTAAGTGGCGGCATTTTATTTTTTTTAAAAAAAAAAAACCAGGGGTAGCAACGGACACAGCCGTCGCAAAAAAAGGCCTGTTTTGAGTTTTTTGTTTTGCAATGAGGAGTAGCAACGGACTGGGCCGTCGCTAATTAGCGACGGACTCAGCCGTCGCAAAAAAACCTTTTTGAAAAGAAAATTAAAATTTTTTTTCTAACAAAATTTTTTTTTTGGAGTTCGGGGTAGCGACGGGCCCCGCCACCGCAAAAAAGTTTATTTCGCAAAAAAAAAGTTTTGAAATTTTTTTTTTGGATTAAGGGGGTAGCGACGGACTAGGGCGTCCCTAATTAGCGACAGGCCCAGCTGCGCCAAAAAAGATTATTTGGCAAAAAAAATTTTAGAATTGTATTTTATTAATTTTTTTTTTTTATTTAGGGGGATAGCGACGGACTGGGCCATCGCTAATTAGCGACGGGCCCAGCCGTCACAGAAAAGTTTTTTGGCAAAAAAGAAATTTTTCGAAACTTTTTTTTTATTTAGGCGGGTAGTGACACACTGGGCCGTCACTAATTAGCGACGAGCCCAGTCGTCGCAAAAAGTTTTTTTTCGCGAAAAAAAAATTTAGAAACTTTTTTTTAAGAACAAAATTTTTTTTTGGATTCAGCGGTCTAGCAACGGACTGGGCCATCGCTAATTAGTGACGGGCCCAGCCGTCGCAAAAAAATATTTTACAATTTTTTTGAAAAAAATTTTTAAATATTTTTTTTGGAAAAGAAGGGTAGCGACGGACCCAGCCGTCGCAAAAGAGGCCCGTTTTGATTTTTTTAAAAAAAAAAATTGACGGGTAGCGACGGATATTTCCGTCGCTAATTTTTTGCACCATGTGTCAAAATTTGATTCGAAGATAGCATGTGACGCGAATTAACCTTAGTGAGATCCCAACCATTGATTTTCTTTAATCTTGTCCATTCTTTCACACACTTATTCCTATTTATTCATTTCTTCTTCCTCTTATTTCATTCTCTTCTTCCATTCACTTCTTCTTCTTCTTCCATTATTTTCTTCTTCTATTCACTTCTTCTTCTTCCATTAAATTATTCCAATCACTCTTCTAACACCACCCTACACCTCACGACACATCCATCTCCGACAACTTCCGCGAAGCTCCAACTCCGACGACTTTCATCTCCGGCGAAGTTCAACTCCGATGACTTCCATCTCCGGCGAAGCTCTAACACCACCCTTCATCTTCTTCTTCTCTTCTTTCTTTCTTTTTTCCTTTTTTTTCTTCTTCTTCTCAACCGTTCTTTCTTCCTCTCAACGTTCGGTTTGTATTTCCGACCGCGAAGCTCCTGCTCTGGCATATTTTTTTAAAATAATAAAAAAACATAGCCATAGAAATATCCGTGGTAAAGTTGCGACGGAAATATCCATGGCAAATTTGCGACGGAAATTTTCGTCGCAAACCTAAATTAGAGACGGATTATAAGTGGCGCCAAAAATAAATATTTGCGCAAAAAAAATTAGCCACGGAAATAACCATGGCAAATTTGCGACGGATATTTCCGTGGCAAATTAGCCACGGATATTTCCGTCACAAATTAGCAACGGATATTTCCGTCGCAAAAGTTAGCGATGCCACTTTTAGCGACGGCTCGATGGCCATCGCTAGTCCGTCGAAAAATCTATATTAGCGATAGAAATGGCTTTTTTGCCACGGATATTTCCGTGGCTAATGGGAAACATTCTTGTAGTGTTTATTATTTCTACTTATTTACTCTTAAACTCACAAAGTAAGGAATAGAGGTGAAATTTTGCCTAGAAATATGTTATTTCTTGAGAAGATAAGTGCAAATCCTTTATTATATAAACACACTAATTTGTACTTACCAGTAAGCTAAACACAAATACACTACTTTTCATTCTCATTCTTTAAGCTAAACACACACATAAAATAGAAAATTAAAACACAACATGAAAATGCAAAGTAAACAGGCCCTTAGGTTCTATTTGGTTTGCGTTTTCATTTTCTGGTTTTATTTACTGTTTTTATTTCGTGTTTCGACTTGCTAAAAACTACTTCCATTTCCTAAATTTTAGTATTTTGAAAACTTGTTTGGCTGGACTGTCTGTTTTCTATTTTCAGCAAATAAAAATACTGAAAATGCGCGTTTGATTTGATTAATTTTATTATTAGTTGATATACTTTTATATAAATATTTAAAATGTATGATTTAATTATTTTCAACTAAATAGTCATATGTTCACCAAAATATTATCTAGTTCCTTTTTAAGAAATTTTTCCTTATATTTTATTTCTAATTTTTAGCATGAATCTAATAAAATTTAATTTGAATTTAAAGTGGTGTACATTATAATGAACTTTGTTATTTAATTAGACATTCCTAATCAAAAAAAAAATTATACAACGCATATTATATATATATATATATATATATATATATATATATATATATATAATTTATATAATCTATATCTATCCTTAATATATACAATTGAGTCCCTAATTTTGTCACATGTCAATTTTTAAAGCTATTATTTATATTAAAATATAATTTCAAGTTTTTCAAATTTTAATTTTAAAAATATTCATGTAATATCTTTTATATGACAATATCAGTTTTTAAAATAATTTTTATATATTTATTATCTATAATCTATCTATCTATAATAATAATAATAATAATATATACAATTGATTCCCCAATTTTGTCACATGTCAATTCCTAGATCTATTGTTTATATTAAAATATTATTTCAAGTTTTCCCAAATTTTAATTATATAAACATTCATTTAATATATCTTTTATATGACAATATCAGTTTTTAAAACAATTTTTACATATTTATTTATGATAACAATATGACCTAGTCATATAGCTTAATTATTGGTGAGCACATGGGGACGTGCGTATGTGAGTATTCGGGTTTAATCTCCGGTTGATGTACTTTCCTATAAAAAAAATAATATAATATAATAATATATACAAGTGAGTTCATTGATTATCTTTTCTCTAATTTTTTTATAGGCGAAAGTGCTTTAACTGGGTGTTCGAATCGATGAGCTACTACTTAAAGTAACTTCCCAGTCACTTACCTCCTTAGCTTTTCTCTACTTAACACCTCCTTATCCTTACAAAACGGCTATGTTTTTCAATTATTTTTTTTTAAATTTCTCCTTTATATACATGGTTCACTTTAACTTTTTTTTAAAAATAGATGCGGTTATGAAGAAACCGTGATGAAATGACACATTACCGACAGTTTATCAATCGTGCCTAAATTTAGAGTGCTTGCGGTTATTGTTCAAACCGTGGGTAATATCATGTAGTTTACGGCGGTTACCATTTAACCGAGGAAAAATAACACATTACCGATGGTTTATCAACCGCAGTTAAGTTTAAAAATTGAAAAAATATGGCCGTTTTGCAAGGCTAAGGAGGTGCTGAGGAGGGAAGGCTAAGGAGGTAAGCCAAATTCCTAGACCAACCATGTGAATGCAAAACCTTACATGGTGTCAATTTCGCTCATTCCTCAATGTCACTTAACTTGAATTTTGTTCTTCATTTGTGTTATGGACCTAACCCGCAGGAGAGGTACGTGCAGGTCCCACGTGGGTGGTTCAAGGCGTTGGTGCCATGCCGTGTTCACCACGACATGGGCACCCGACTTGGAGCTTGAGGAGTACCATCCCCACGTGGAATCAGTTACATATCCGTACTTACCGCCACAATTCACGGAAGTATGACAGTGACATGTTTGACTTTAGTAGCCTTATAAGCTCGATAAATACCTGTGATCTAACTTCCTTTTGGTACGTATCCATTACTACCTGATATCAAATATTCATACACTGTAAGACCTTACTGACTTGACCGTCGGAGTGCTTGCAAGTACCCCCCTCACCGCCAGGTGAGTGGCCGGAGGATTCAAACCACCGCATCGGAGGCCAGATTAGAGGTCATGACTGTCATGCTCTAAGCATGACGGATCAATTTGCCATCAAACCTTTCACAAAATCGAACAGTAAATCAAGAGGTCTTTTCAAAACGTTGTAATGAGGCTGGGCTACAAAGAATCTTTGTTTTTCTAGTTATGCAAAACGAGTTGGAAAAGATATTTTCATATACTTACAAACTTTCCCCCAACCGCTGTTAAAAGTTGTCCAAGTGCTGTGAAAAGCTATCAGGTGCAAAACCAGCATGAGCACACCCTGAACCAGCGTGAGCACGCGCTAGGGGTAGAAACCAGCATTAGGGAGCACGTGAGCACGCCCAAATGTGCATGAGCATGCATCCCACCTGCTATATAGAGTTCAAATTAGTTATTTTTACGAATCTTTGGCTCATTTGTCGATTTAGGCACAATTTTCTGTCCTCCCTCTCACTTCTCTCTATTCTTGGAGTGTTATTGAGCTCTGAAAAGGATTTGTGGAAGAAAGATCTTGAAAATCGCATGGATTCCTCCTATTCTTTGGTTTTTCTTTCTTCTCTCTTCTCTATTATGTTAGCGTAGATTTTCTATCATTAGGGAATTGGGGATTTTGATCCCACTATGTAAATTAAACCTGAGTTGTAATTCAATGTTCTTTCTTGTTAATTGAGTGATTACTTCTTCTCTTAATGCTTCTTCTTGATTGATTATATTCAGTTTTGGTGGGATTGTCTCCGACGTGAGTGCTACACTTGAATTAATCAATAGGGATTTTGATCTAGATGCAATTAGGTAAATGGAAAATTGGTAATTGTATTGGAACTTTTGTAACTCACCATAATCTTGTATGATTCTAGGAATAGAACTTGTATGGTGTGAGGTTTTGTGAAAATCCACTTCTTTCTTGTTTTCTCTAAAATTGACCTAAGGAATTAGGGGGTTTTAGTTAGAACAAAGGTGTTAACGATCTAGGAATAGACTTAGTCAAAAATTGTTGATTAGTACCTTCAATTAATGAGATTGAACTTGAATGAAACTCAGGGGATAATTACATATAGGAAGGATCAAATGAACCATGACCCTAAGCTCCTCTTTTCTTAATTCTTCATCTTATTTTGATTGCTTACTTTATAATTCTTGCATAAATACACACTCAATCACATCTTTTCGATTGTCCAAATAGCGAAAGTCTTGGGAATTCGGTATTCTTTTACATAGTCCCTATGGAGACGATACCCTATTCACCTCTATTCTCTTTTAAACGAACTAGTGCACTTGCTAGCAAGGAAAATGCCTATCAAGCCACAAGACACTTAAATCGAACTAAAACGCGAAGATAGAGGAGCAATCGCGTTTTGATGCGCCTGGGAAGACGTTTGCCCGGGCAAACATGCTGCTAAGCTCCAAGAACGTTATTTGAACGCCCCTGGGACACATTAGAACGCGAATATGAAGCCTTGCTGCTGTCCAAATGCATTTGGACACAAATTTTGGTGACTGCTTGTTGTCCTAACCGTTTGAATGCATCCTAGGTGCGTTTGAACGTGAAAACTAGAGTCTTGTCAACAAAACTTGTCCTTAAACTTAAGCATAAAGGCTTTGGATCAAATTACAATACTTAACAATATTTAAATTACAAATTAAAACATTCCTACTAGCTAATATGTTTAGTAAGGTCTAGGTGGTAGCTACAAATATTTTTGGACCTTGTAATTGGTCCATCCAAGCCTTTCAATGCCTCCATGCTCTTATCCATATCTCAATCTCACATGCTCACATCATCTCCTCCCCCATAAAGAGGATTCGTCCTCGAATCCAAAGATGAATCACCTGCACAAAAGGGAGACAAGTCACAAACATTGAAAGTCGCACTCACTCCATAGTTACAGGGTAGATCAAGCTTGTAAGCGTTATTGCTTATCCTTTCTAACACTTACAAAGGGCCACCACCCCTTGGTTGAAGCTTGCATTTCCGTTGACTTGAAAACCTCTCCTTGCAAAAGTGCACCCACACTAAGTCACCGGGTTGGAATACCATTTCCTTGCTTCCTTTGTTAGCCAACCTAGCATAATGTTGCACTTTCTTCTCAATTTGGGCCTTGACCTTCTCATGAAATTGCTTCACATACCTAACTTTAACATCACAATCCTTATGTAACAAAGCATAATCAAGAGGTAAAGGCAAAAAGTCCAAAGGAGTTCAAGGATTAAAATCATAGACAATCTCCAAAGGGGGATGATTAGTAGTAGAATTCATAACTCTATTATAAGGAAATTCAATGTGAGTTAAACAATCTTCTCAAGATTTGACATTCTTGCCCGCCATAGCCCTCAAAAGAGTGCCAAGTGTCCTATTTACCACTTCCATTTGCCCATCAGTTTGTGGGCGACAAGTAGTAGAAAAGGATAACTTGGTACCAAGTTTTGCCCACAATGTCCTCCAAAAAGGAGATAAAGGTAGCGTTTGATAGACGTGCTTGAACGGAACAGAATAGGATATTGTGTACTATTCCCTGCTTGGTGCATCAGTCAAGAGGAACGGAACATAACACTAAGGCCCATGAACGGGACAAATTGGTTTTATTGAAAAGGGTGGAATGGAAGAGAACAGAAACACACAGAAGAATTATAATCTTTTTCCTAGAAACATGTGTTATTAAAAAATAATATATAATTAAAATTTTAAAACCTTATATTATTTTTTTCCAACAAAAAAATATTTTTAAAATTTTTTCTAAAAAAAAATTACATAATAAAAATATATTCAACATAATTTATGTTTAATAATTAATTTTAAAAATATATTTAATAATTTATTTTTTCATAAAATATTAATAAAAAAATAATATATTTTAAAATTATTATTTAGTTATAATCATAATTTTTAAAAAAAGAAATTTTAAAAAACTATACTTATTGTTTTTCCTTTAATTTTATACTTTTTATCAAGTAAAGAAAAATTTTATATGTATTATAAAAAATTATTCTTTTTTATATTTTAATCCGCACTAAATACAAAATAATACATATGGTTCTGTTCTATTCCATGGTCACCAAACAAAGTACACAGTTCTATTATATTTTGTTCAGTTCCATTCTATTATGTACCATCACCAAACGCTACCAAAAACATGGTATCCCTGACTATGTTTATGGGGATACCATGCAACTTTACCACATTTTCAAAGAAATATTTTTCAATATGGGCTGCATCATCAACTTTAGAGCAAGCGATAAAATGAGCCATTTTGGAAAAACGGTCTACAACAAAAAAAATGCAATCCTTACCCCTTTGTATCCTATTTTAGATTATACATAATATTATCTTACACTCTAAAGAGCAAGAGGGGAGCTTCCGAACTGACTTCCTTGCTTCCCGCTGCTGACTGAAAAGATTGAACTGACTTACAGAAAGATCCAAACCTGCTACTCTAAAAGAGTATACGAGCTTGACTTCGCAAAGTTGACAGGAGAACCCGATGTGAATTTGAATCTGTTTCCAAATCATGGGAAGGGCGGGAACTTGTTTGACGTGAAGTTTCCAATGAAAGCTATATTTTAAGTCCTGTTTTTAAGCAGACGACTCAATAGTAAACGCTGTACACCAAGAAATTTTTTTGGCAACTCAGGATTCAGTTTACATTCCAATCCATTAATTAAAGAAGAATAGCTTGTCAGAATCCGCTCTTAGCCTTTCGGAATAAAAGAGGCTCTTTGTAAACGGTAGGTCTTGATTCCTACTGCCACATATGACCATTCCCACGAGTAGTTAACGGATATGGGCTTCAGTAAGCACTCCTGATAGGCGTAAATCCCTATAGGTATAGGTGCGCAAGAACAAGAATAAGGGGAATGTCGATAACATAAGAGAATATTGAGTTGACTAGCCAGTTGATGTATCAGACTCAACCCTACGGCTAGCAAATCGACCTGAGAATGAGAAGGACCTATTCATCGACCCTCAAGCTAGAATCATTCAATGCTCGTGCCCCATTTCGTATCGTAGTAAGGGCTTGCCTGGCTCAACAAGATCAATTGCTTTCGGTAAAAAGGTGTCGTCTTCACTCACATAAGCCAAGGGCGATAGAGACTTTACTTAGTGAGTTGCCTTCACTCGGAGTTCTAGTTGATGAAAGACTTTTTTTCCTACTGTGCTCTTCACGGAAAGGAGTGAAACGAGTAAGGATAGAGTATTAATGTCAGTGATAATAGGAAGAGACAGAATCACATCTGCTTGGCTGGTCGACACAAGCAAGGTCGCCGGGAAAGATCCAGATGGGCTCCATTGAAAGCAAAAGTCTAAGGGGGTAAAGGACTAGGTGAGCTGAAGGCTAACGGGGGACGTAAAGTGCTCTATAAGCACAATAAGGCGGGGAGAACTCTTCACATATATAATCTAGTTGCTGTTCTAGGAAAACCTAGATTAAAATCCATGGAAATGTGATTCCAAGGTGTAATAAGAATAGAAAGCTGCATGTCCAATCCATGTGGCATGGCTTTGGCCTTAGCTTGCTTACACACTAGACACCTCTTGCAATGCCTCTCAACATACTTGCGCATTTAAGGTTAATAAAATTTTTCAAGAAAGGTTTCTAGAGTCTTAATGATGCAAAAATGGACCATTAAGCCTCTCTCATGTGCCTCTAAAACAAGAAAAATTCTAATAGAACCTTGAGGCACACAAAGCAAATTGATTTTAAACAAAAATCCATCCATCAAAAAGTAACCACCTTCCGATTTCACAACACCTTTTTCAAACATGTCATGCAAAATGCCATAGAATTTTCCAAAATCATGACCATTAGCATATAAGTCGTTTTAGGAATCAAAACCATCCAATTTGGTTCTAAGAGTTGAAAGAAGAGTATACCTCCGCGAGACACCATCAGCAACCTTGACGGCATATAACTTTTCATGCCTCAAGGATTGTAACACACATTCAACATGCACCAAAAGATCATCAATGGTTTTAGAATACAGGAGTATATCATCAAAATAGACCACAACAAATTTACAAGTGTAATCTCTCAACACATGATGCATTAACCTCATAAAAGTACTAGGTGCATTGGACAAACCAAACTGCATTACTAAACACTAACTACACCAAAAAAGTGCATTGGCGTCGGGAATTTTGCGG
The DNA here is from genome assembly GCA_037177725.1 of Cyamopsis tetragonoloba. NCBI lineage: Eukaryota > Viridiplantae > Streptophyta > Magnoliopsida > Fabales > Fabaceae > Cyamopsis > Cyamopsis tetragonoloba. The sequence goes on from CM074120.1 coordinate 30,443,818, forward strand.
CTGGTAAGTTGAAACCGCCGCCGCTTTTCATTTGCCGGCGGTTGCTGTGGCAGTTCTAGATACCACCACCGCTTTCCGTTAATTCCGCGGCGGTTTAGGAGCAATACGCGGTGATTTAGGAGTAAAACGCGGCAGAACCCTTGTTTTATATATGCTAGATATTTCGCGATAGTGATTACAACCGTCGCCGCTTTCTATTGATAGTGTGTGATTTCTTCCAGGATTTTTTCATAGGATTTATTCCAAAAATAATTCGATATTCTTTTTCTCTCTTGACGTTATTTCCTATTTGCAGAAGCCCTAGACCCATTTCGTTTTCTGGGTTTCCTATCGCTATTTCTTTCCTGTTCACTTCTCCTTGATCCTCTATTCACTTTTCTTTGCTCCCCTGTGCGCTGTTGTTCGCTCTTCTGTTTGTTGTTCGCTGCTGTTGCTCCTCTGTTCGCTGCTATTGCTCCTTTGTTCACTGCTCTGGTAAGCTTTAATTTTTCTCCCTTTGGTCCTTCGCTGTTCTTCATTCCAATGATATGTAATTTCAATAACTACTCAATTTAATTGCAAATAAGAAGGAATGCTTGGATGTTTGGTATTGGTGTTATGACTACTGCATAGGGGTTGGATGTTTCTTTGTATCTTTTCCTTTTGAGGTTCTTTGGACTCATGTGAATTTGTGTTTTGAGTACAACTAGTACTCCCTTTAATATAGTTGGCTTTTTAAAAAAAAGACCATAAGAGATAGACTGGAAAAAATTGCAATGAGACAGAGAAGCATGATCAAAGAGTAATTTGATATTTTATTAACGTTCCAGAGCTCTCTTTTTCATACTAATAGTAATTTGTTGACCAATTACCCTCTTTTGATATTCCTCTATGCACTCAAATTACTTTCTTTTGGGTAGGAGCTATAGTATATGTATTTGTTTTTTTTTTTAACTGAAGTTATGTGATTTTCTGGTGCAACAATGACAACCCTCTACTGTGCGATGTGATGCGGTTTTTTGGTTTTTTTTTTTTTGTAGTTTTTATCATCCTTTCCTGATTAAATTATGGGTGATCATGGTGGCTATCTAATGGCATGCTGTAAGTCATCGTGGGAGTCCTTGGTGTTTTTTTTTTGGGAGAAATATGAGGGGAGATATAGAGACTCTGCTGGTATAAGCCACATAATGCTATGAATTTCAGATGTGTAAAGAGACAAGCCTCTATGTCGTGATGGCTGCTGTTTTTTTTTTGAGGTGATTATGATAGTATTGAATCCCTCCTGACCGAGATATTGGTGCTCATGGGGTTCCCCTCCCCTTTGACTCAAGGCTTGGTTCAGTCCTGGTGCTTATGATAGCTTTTGGTTGTTTTTGCCAGGGTGCTATATGGCTTTGTTGCCGTCTTCTTTAGTTTGATAGTCTTTTCTGTTTGTATTGGACCTTAGCACTTCTTGTTCTCTATTTATTTTATCTATTTATAAATATATGAGTTTGTTTGCTGATAAAAAAAAACAAAAAATCAATGGCATAAATTAAACTTGTGCAAGCTCCTTTTTGCATCTTAATTTATTCTAGCTTCTTGTTCTCTATGCGCTAGCTGCATCTTGTTCTAAACAGTGAAATAATTCACTGAGTGCTAGACTTATGGGCCCTCAAACTAATAACAAGCTTCTTTTGTTTTCTCTTAATTAACTAACTTGCTTATATATATATATATATATATATATATATATATATATATACACCACAATAATTGTTATACAACAATTATTTGAGTGCAAAATAGCTTGTCAAGTGTGGGATCAGATTCTCTATTGGAGTGATTTTTATACTGCTTGGAACTGTCATTATAGGAACCATTTCACACAGTTTTTGGCTTGCCTGATTGTCGTTTAAAGGCAAGATTGATTTGGCAAGTCGTGTGGTATTATGCATTATGGTCTATTTGGTTGGTTAGGAATTAATTTGTTTTTCCAGCAAAAATGCATGGACCATGCTGCCATTTTTGATAAATGTATGGTTTCATCTCAGCTGTCTTTGTTGATGTTGATGTTTTGTTTAGATTCCAGTTATAGGTGGCTTGCTACAAGATTGTTTAGGAAACGTAATTAAATATTTATTTATATATTTTCATTTCACATGGGAGTATTTTATAAAACTGAATTTGTTTTGTGAGTCAAAGTGGTTGCTCAAATCTTTATTTATTTATTTATTAATTTTTTGGTTAATTTGATGTATCCCGTTATCAATAAGGTAAATTGCTCTAACTAGTAACTAACATGGGATTGTATACAAGACTTGATAGTTTTTAGATTTTCCAAAAAGTTAATTAATTGGGAGCAGGTGAGGTGAATGAATGTGTGAGTGACCTTAGTAGACTTAATATCCTAAGTGCCGATTCTAATTGATTCTCAAGCTGCTCCAACTCACTAGTATTCATTTGCGCTAGATCTTCCCCAAGTAGGTTCCTATGTACACCACACCATTTACAAATTAACTTTCAAACTAATTTAATATAAAATTGATGAGAACAACTGTATTTTTTAAGTAGTTAATTATAATTAGAATTATCTTTGTGAACGTTGCAAGACTTCTACCTTTGCTTTTAATCTCAATTGATTTTATTAGTTTATTTTTTTTACAATGAATTGTGGATTCATGATTTGATTAGTTTATAAAGTTGTATGCCATGGTCTCATCCAGATGTGTTGACTATATATTGAATTGTGAAGACTGATTGTAGAATGCAATTGACTATGTTGATATTTTGTAAATGTAATAAATGCATGCATGTATATTGCAACTAATTAATCTGTAGTTACATATTTAAAGTTCACTTTATTCATCTTTTCATCTAGAATTTGCCACACAAGCCTGACTCAATTCATAGTGATTGTGACTGTATGAAGTAATTATAAAATCTGAATAGGTTTATGATTATGTGACTTCTATTAGCCTGATTGATCAACACATATTGACATAGGTGTCAAGTGCATTTAGAAACCGCTTTTATGATTATTGTCAATGTTAGTCTTATTATCAATGAAGTAATAGTTTTTATTTTTAATTTCAGGTTTCGGATTTAGATTCACCCGCACAAATTAGGCGCTCTTTTAATGGTAGTCATGAACTTAGGCGTGGACCTTCAACTTCTATGTAGTTGAATTTAGGCTTTGAATTGTAGTAAAAATCATACTAGTACTATTTTTCTTAGCATATTTCTTCATACAATTAGCTATTAGACTCCAGTTTTATTTCATACTATATGTGTTGTGAAAAACAAATTTGATAATTAAATGACTTACGTTACTTATAATCATCTATACTATGGGATTTAATTAATCGTTTTTATCTTAAATATTATTTGGCTTCAATATTAAGAGTTATGAAAGCGTAGTATTAAAGTAAATTTAATAATGAATTAGAAAACATGGAAAAAAAACCCTTATCTAGTGGAAAGAAACAGCTATCTAGAGAAGCAAGCGAAAAAAAAGAAAGAAAGAAAATAGCGGCGGTTTTCAAAACGCCACAAAATGGGAATATAAAGGTATTTAGCGACGGTTCAAAACCGCCAGTAATATGGGTTCTTAACACTGTCTGGTACCTTGCGACGGTTCACAAACCGCTACTAAACGTTACCAAACAACAAACCGCCGCTATTTTGGCCAAAAAAGGAATTTCTTAAGGGTTTCGTGGCGGATGCAACCGCCGCTAAAAACCCACAAACCGCCACAAAAGTATACCTGCGGTTATTCCCGCGATTTTGTTAAACCGCCACGAAATGGTCTCTCAGCGGCTGAATTATCCACAATCTTGATCATTTAACTATTGTAGCCTATAAGGTCTAGGATGCAAAGAAGTGGCCTAACTAAGCTTAGATACTAGTCTAGTACTAGCCACATTTTCATAACAGCCACTATCAATGATTAAATAACCAATAGTACCATTTACCATACACCTAGTGTGAAAGATGTTCTCCCGCTAAGTCTTATCATCCTCTTTACCCATGTTTCCAAGCAACCTCCTCACCACAAGTAAATTACCATCAAATGGATGAGTATCATCATCACTACTACCACTATCACTAGAAGAGGAAGAGTTAGTAGGGGAGAGGAAGAAGAACTCAAAGATGGATACTCACCATGTTTCAACATCATAGACTTTTTAGAGGGACATTGAGAAGCAATATGCCCCCTACTAAGACACTTGGAACATTTAATTGAACATTATTTTACCTTCTCTTATTGACCCATCTTCTCCTCACCTTTAGACAAAGAAGAGCTAGAGTAAGGCTTCTTCTTCTCCTTGTGAGAAGCATCATCATCATCCTTGGAGTAGTCTTTCCTACTCTTATGCTTCCAATAATAAGGGTTAGAATAAGTAGAATTATAAGATTTGGAAAATTCAGCTTAAAGAGAGGATCTAGGATCAAGAAACTTAGGATGAACCTCATGGGATGACGGATCTAACTTAAAGAGAGGATTTCAGATCAAGAACATTTGTATTTAAAACCAATAGTTAATAGAAGAAAGTGAAAGAGAGAAGAAAGATGATAGAAATTGCCACTCTAATTCAGAAATTAGAGATAAGATCAAAGGAAGATTAGACACATTGGTGTTGGAAACCAATGATAAAAAATCAACCAAGTTCTCAAGCCCTCAATATAAGAACCCTTGAAGATAAACGAATTCTCAAACAATTCAATTTCATAAAATGATCAAAACTGGGTCATAACAAGTCACAAGAGTATTTATATGAGTCACCAGTTACAGAAAATGATCCAAAACGTGAAACCAAAGCAGGAGTCGTGTTTTCATGCTATTGGAAAGGTGTTTGCACGCGTAAGCATGATGTCAGGCTCTAGGAAGCGCGTTTGGTGCCCATGGGACGCGTTTGAACGCAAATTCTTGAGATTGGTTGATGTCCTAATACGTTTGAATGCATCCTAGATGCGTCTGAACGCAAAAACTAGAGTCTTTTAAACAAAACTTGTCCTAAAACTTAAGCATAAATGTTGTGGATAATATTACAATACTGAACAATCTTTGAATTACAATTTAAAATATCCATACTAGCTAATATGATGAGCAAGGTCTTGGTGGTAGCTTTGAGCTGATAAGTGTCCACTTATCTAAATTTTAGGGGGTTGTTTTAGCTTATTTTTTAGGTTTTCTAGTGTTTTAGCTTCAAGTTGGTGGTCATTTGGTTAGAAAATCAAAGAAGACACTTTTGTAGCTTCAAATTGGTGGTCATGTTGTGTTTGAGTTTTATTTGTAGGTTGAAGGATAGCAAAGGGCCGAAGAATGATAAAAAGGAGGGTCAAATCCGAGATGATTTGCGCGTCCCAACGCTGGATTCTAGCGTCCCAACACGATGATTAGAGTGTCTGGCTGCCATTACAGAATCCCAATGCCCATTTCCAGCATCCCAACATGCCAGCATTCTGATCCAACTCATTGGTGTGTCCTCGCGTGCCCGGAGCGCGTCCCAACGCACAGACTTCAATGTTTTGACTCTTTTGGCGTGTTTTAGTGGTTTTGACCTTAGGGAACTTTTCTTTGCATCCAAGAAACATTTAAATAGGTGTTAATAGTTTAGAATTAAGGACCTTTAGTTCATTTTTTCAAATTTTACACTTCTTCTATCACTTTCTTTCTACTCAACTTGGGGATTCTTGAAGAACCACTAATTGTGGAAGCAATTTTGGGAACCTTGTCTCTTCCAATTTGTAATTCTCCTTCTCCTCTCTTCTCCTCTTCTTCTATCATGTTAGGATAAATTTCTCTTAGGCTAGGGATTGCATATTAGGTGAAACTCTATGTAAAGTTGGGTTATATTCAATGCAATTATGTTGTTGAGATTGTTCCCTTGATTAATTCAATTGACTGAATTTCTTCCGATGTTGAATGCTTCACCTTGATATAATCACATTGGGATTTGATTTAGGGTTCTTGTATGCGATTGGGAAATCGACATGTAGAAGGGAAATAGAACAATTCACCACAATTCTACATGATTCTCAGAATAGGAAATGTGAATATAAATACATTCCATCTACAATTTCATGGATATTTTGCATTGATTATCTTTCTACATAAATAGAGTTGATCTAAAGACTCCAATATCCTGACCTATCTTTTGATTTGTTTACACCTTTTAGAAATTGTAACTCTTGAATTCATTGTCTTTAATCAATTTACAAAGTTAGCAAGTGCCTTTCATCACATTCCTACTTGTCCATCTAGTCGTCTCCTTGGGAGTTTGGTACTCTAACACTTAGTCTCATCGAGATCGATACTCGTTCTTATCACGTTTATTATCAAAACGATCGGTTCACTTACATAAAATACCAACAAGTTTCTGGCGGTGTTGCCGGGGACTATTGATTAGATATCAATAGTCGCAAGGCGGCTACTTGTTTGGACACTTCATTCTTATTGTACATATTCATATTTTTGTTTGTCGTTTGTTTTGTTCTTGTTTTATTTTATTTTCACATTTTGCTTTGTTTTTTAATCATGGAATTTGAAATAAAAATATCATTTATGGTTATCAAAACTTGATTTCTCAACAATTGCAAGTTTTGCGTTGTTGTGATTTTTGTGGCGGTAACCATTTAAATGGTGGTTGTGGTTCATTTGAGGATGGTAACTTATATCAATCTCAACATTACTATGCTCCAGGTAGTGACTTCTATCCTCAATCAATATACTTTCAAGACTCATGAAGAATCTATGATTTATATTGAGAATCAAATTGATGAACTCTCAAAGCAACTATTTAAAAGATCCCAAGGATGTTTTCTTGGAGAGATGGTAGCCAGCCCAAGGGTAGAATGTTTCAGAGTTGATGATTTGAAAGAATCAAAAGTAGAAGCTTTCAAAGAAAGAAACTCTACAAATGTTCTTAAAACTACGATTTCTATTAATTTTTTATTTTCCTCTTTTCTTTTGTTTCTATTAATTTCTTCTCTCTTTTTTTATTCCCTTCTTGTCTTGTCTCATTTTATTTCCCTTCTTTCGCAAATTTAGGAAAGTATTGAATTAGATGCTCTATAACAGATGAAATTGTTGACGCAGGTGGATTAGTTTAGTGATGACAAAGAATGAAGTTTATATTTGACTTTCCTTAATATACTAATGATGTACATCCAAACAGGCAGCAAGATCGATCTGATGTTTCTTTTATTGTGGTGAACAAAAGAAACTCTTACCATATAAGAAAGATTTTTTAAGGCATAAATAAGGAGGTTACATGCCTAAAAGTAGTAATCATGTTTAAGACTGTATTTTTTACACCCTCACCATTTAAATTTAATGCAAAGTACATAAAGATAATGGTAAAAGATACTTATGGTCTTGCTCATCATATGATTGTTATTTTTTTATTTTTTATTTTTATGTAAAAGTATGCATTTGTATGCTATATGTTAATGATGATTTCAAACCTTGTGTTTAAATGTATGCAGATACGATTACTCTGGCTATGGACAGTCATCAGGGAAGGTAACAACTCTATATATTTCTTCGCGGTTTATTTAATTCTTTTATTATGAGCAGGCATAATCATCATGAAAAACTTATGTAAATATTTTTCAATCAGAGTCCTATACTATCAGGGTTGAGAGTCATGTACCCTGTGAAACGTACATACTGGTTTGACATATATAAGGTTAGATTTTTGTTTGTCCTATTTGCTGGATACTTGATACTTAAGTTGGATCTCGCTTAATACAAACAACTTGCATATTATTATTTAGCATTTTGATTTTTCGTGATGATACTTGTGATGATAAATCAAGATACGGTTGATAAATGGAGAATGCTATTGTTAACCCCAGAGGCTGGAGTGAGGAGTCTGTTCATTTGGCTAATTTTAAAGCATGAAAGAAGAAGAAAATTATCCTAAATTTCACTAGAAATATCAATGCTTGTAGAATCTTGACCTCTGCTTCAAAACTAGAGTCTTAGTAACCGTTTTAAACTTTCTTTTAGAAATTCTAAATCTCGGTGATGAATTAAGCTAAGTTAATTCATTAGTAGGTCTTGTAACTTTTGTAGCCTAATTCATAAATTATAGGCACCTTAAGTTACTTTCTGCCAGTTCAAATTCCCCTCAACGTGAAGGATAACCTTAATCGCGACTTATTTAATTACGCCTATTCTATTCACTAAGTCCATGAAAATCTATTAAATACTTAATATCCAATATCATCAATTTAAATTGTGCAATTCTTATCAACACTTTCCACTAAATTGCAGTGAATACTCTAGCAAAGTGAAGGTCAAATCTCAGGGGTAGACCTTATTTTCGAAAAATATACTTGTGGGCTCATTCCATAATCACCTTATCCTTTCCATACTCATGATTGAGGATACTACAATTCTAGAACGAGATCCTAAAGTCATTTTCCGAAGAATATGTAGGTTCGCTCTATATGATTTAAGGTTTTCCTAAAATCATATGACAATCTTGGGGGAAATTCTAGAAATTTGAACTATCTTTCGTTACAACCTACCTCAAGAAAACTCATGACATCAATCGGAACCTTGCTAAGTTATAACATCTTCTATGAGCTAAGGGTTTAGAATGAATTGTGAGGACACAATTCTTTTAAGAGGGGTAGAATTGTAACATCCCAAATTTTTAATTTCCTAGAGCAAATTATTTAGATTAACAAACTCATTCTTAAGGGGCTATTTTAGAAGAAATAAGGAATTTAGGGAACTAAAATAAATTATAAAGCATATAGGATTAAGGGAAAAGGACTAGGTTATGATATGAATACAACTAGAGATTTAAAAATGTAGCAAGGTTGGGTTAGGGGATTAAAATATAAAATTAGAAAGTTGTAACTATGTCCTTGTGGTTTTATTTATTCAAATTTTGTTAAGTTAAACTTTTATTAAATTTTATAAAGACAAGGACCTAGATGCAATTTTTAATAAATTAAAACTAAGGACTACGCTCTTACCATGCACTCACCCTTACCTAACCACTACACCCTCACTTATTTCACTCTCACTCACGTACACACACATCACAACACAATAAACAAAACTTGAAAGAAATGAAGAGAGAGAGTGGCGAGAGAGAAAGGAGAAGGTGGTGGTGGCCACCACTTTGAGTGCTTGCATGGTGGCCTTCCGGCCACCGGTTGCCGCTGGAGCAGTTGAAGAAAATGATCTACGCGTTGGGAACTTCAATTCTACTGGTTTAGAATCTTCCACAGTGAAATTTAGAGATTGAGTTTAGAGCTCCAATTCTAAGGTAACCCCACTAAACCCCAAACATAAAACTCCAATTAGGGAAATTAGGAATTTGAGGTTTTATGATGTTAGGTTTGGGACTTGACTTGGTTAAATGACATGGATTTAGCTTGTATGCATATTGGTGTTAAATTAACATGACAGGTTTCTTGTGTTCTTGAAGTGTGAGGTTGATCTTGGTTGAATTGGTTCTATATGTGTGGGGTTGATGCATTTATGTTGATTCTTTGTTTGGATATTGGATTGTGAATGTGAATGTATGAGAATGATGTTGATGATAATGTGAATTTGATGAAATTGGACTTTGGTCATCCTTGGGAATTGATCTTTGAGTGATTTATATTGAATTAGATGAAGTTAATATGATTTTGAGGAATTGAGATGGAAGGGAGGATTGAAATTTGTGAAAAGTTGATCAAGACCATTTTCCCATGTTTTGGAACAATTTGAACTTGATTTTTGAATTGGTTTTAATTGGAATTTGATTTCGTGGTCTTCATAAGAGTTGTAGAGCGCTCTCGTAGCTTTCAAATTCTTTTGAATTCACTCAATGTGAAGGTCTACAACTCTAGTTATGACCAAATTACTGAGACAGGGTCTATATGAAAGTGTCTGTTTTGTTGATTGCAATCCCTGTCAAAGATGACTGTTTTTGACAATTAAACTTTTTGACAATTAAACTTTTAGAAATAGGTTTTGTGGTCTTCATAATAGCTGTAGAGAATCCTCTTAGATTTCAAATGCTTTTGGTTTCACTCAATTTGGAGGTCTACAACTCAAGTTATGGGCAAAATATGAACAGGGGTGCGCACACCTTCCTAGGCTGTGCGCACAAGATTGGGCAGCAGCTCCAGGGGTGAATTAAGGTGCGCACACCTTTTTGGGCTGTGCGCACAAGATTGTGTTTGACAGCTTCTAAGTGTTTTCTACATCTTTTCTTCAACTTTCTTCATGCTTTCCTTCATTATTCAAGTTCAATCCTCTAAAATCAACACTTCTCCATGCTTTATTCCTACACGAACATAATCAAACAAAATGAAATGAAACGATTATGATAAGTATAGTGTTATGACATGGATGGAAAGTGATTTAATTAATGATTAATGAAAACGTAATGTCATAAATGATGAATGATGAATGTTGTATGCAAATGATATGAATTGAATGTGAAACGCATGAAAATATTTTATGTGAAATGAAAATGAAATTTAAAGACAAGTTTAAGCTTTCCCCCATCAACGGATGTTGAGTAAGCGGGTTGATTCCCACACGTCAGACACCAGGTAAGTGGACAAGCATGAAAAGATTGATAATGTAGGGTCTCCCAATGAACGGGGTAAGATGACCTGAACTAGTAGGGTTGCCCGGTGACCGGGAAGATGGCCCGAAAGAAAGGACTATCCCATTGATGTGGGGTTAAGATAGTCCTAGGCTATCCCATTGACACTACAAGAAGGCGGCCAATGGCCGCCACTAACGGGGATTAGCAGCGGATTAGCAACGGCGTCGTGTCTGCCGCTATAACTTGCGCAGCTAATTATTAGCGGTGGCCTGGCCGCCTCAAATAATTAGCGGCAGCCAGGCTGCCGCTAATAATTAACTGCGCGAGTTTTAGCGTCGGCCAAGCCGCCGCAAAAATTTTAAATTAGTGGGGGCTAGTCCGCCGCAAATTTTTTTTTTTTAAAAAAAATTCGGTTTTCAATGGCGTGTGGTGGTGGTCCGGTTGTGGTGGCGTGGTCCGGTTGGAGAAAAAGAAGAAATAACAAAACGGGAACATGAAAGAAAATGAAGAAGATGGAGAAGATGAAGAGAATGGAGAAGAGGGAGAAGATGATGAAGAGAATGAAGAAGAGGGAGAAGATGAAGAAGAGAATGAAGAAGAGGGAGAAGATGGAAGAGTATGAATGAAGAAGAATTGAGGATGGAGAAAATAGAGGAGAAAGAGAAGAAGAAAGGGAGTGAAGAATTGAGGATGAAGAGAAAATGTAGAAAAAGAAGAAAAAGAATGAATAATTGAGGATGAAGAGAGGAGAAATAAGAAGAAGAAGGCGAAAAAGAATGAAGAGGAGAAGAAGAAAAATAATAAGAGAAAGAAGAGAATAGAGAGTTTTTATAAAGAGGAACTTTTCTGGTAAAAAAAAATAAATTTGCGGCGGCCAGCTAATGACTGGATTTCTTGTAGTGTGATGTGGGGTCAAGATAGCCCGGCAGCCAGCTTGATCACGGTAGGGACGCTTGCCGTGGTCCTAGTTTTGAGCTCAACCTCGCGTTACTGCCACGCGCTAGGGGAAGTCTAGTGCACGAGGCTTCCATAAAAGACTCAAGAAAAGAAAAGAACTAAGTATGTTAATGAAAGATCATGGCATGCATACATCCATAATTGTTATAGCATGCATTATGTATGAAATTGTTGCATTGAATTGATCGTGTGTTAAGAATTTAAATGGGGTGTTTTCCAGTTAGACTGGCTGTGATATAGTATAAAAATGTTTTCAAAGTGTCGGGGGTTACTCAGTTATATGTTTTGCATATAACTGACGATTACCATATCGCAGGTATCAGAAGATTATGAAGCGAAAGCCACAGATAGGATGATTTGTGGGCTTTTCTTAGGTATAGCCACACATGGTGAACCTATGTCACAAGTTCATACATTAATTTGTTCAGCTGTATAAGAATCCGTATAAATTGAAAGGGTTGTAATTATTATTATTATTAATTGTTGTAAATTAGAATTTAGCATCCACAGACTCAAAAATTAAGGTGTTACAAAAACAAATGTTGATAGTTTCAAAATATAAAAAAATTGTGTAAATTAAGCTAGAAACTTCATGGTGAACAATACATTGATTTAAAAAAAAACTAAATAATTTAATAATTTTAAAATATGCGTTTTCATTTTATTAGTAAATTTTTCAAGTGTATGCTACACGATTTCTAGAAACAAATGTTGATATTTTAAAAATATAAAAAATAGTATAAATTAAGCTAGAAACTTCATGGTGAAAAATACATTATTGTCAAAAATATAAAATAATTTATTAATTTTATAATATGCGTTTTCATTTTTAAAGTAATAAACACCCTACATTTCATGTCTATAGTACACGATTTCTAGAAACAAATGTTACTATTTTAAAAATATAAAAAAATAGTGTAAATTAAGCTAGAATTTTCTTAGTGAACAATACATTTTTGACAAAAAATTCAAATAATTTAATAAATTTAAAATATGGGTTTGCATTTTTAATGTAAAAAACACTCTATATTTCAAGTCTATAGTACACGATTTCTACAAACAAATGTTGCAATTTTAAAAATATAAAAAATTGTGTAAATTAAGTTAGAAACTTCATGGTGAAAAATATATTGATTTAAAAAAAACTAAATAATTTCATAATTTTAAAATATGCGTTTTCATTTTATTAGTAAAAAACACCCTATTTTTCAAGTGTATGGTACACGAATTCTAGAAAAAAAATGCTGATAATCTAAAAATACAAATAAAAGTGTAAATTAAGCTAGAAACTTCATGGTGAACAATACATTGTTGTCAAAAAAAATAAAGTAATTTAATAAATTTTAAATATGTGTTTTCATTTTTTTAGTAAAAAACACTCTATTTTTCAAGTGTATAGTACACAATTTTTAGAAACAAATGTTGCAATTTTAAAAAAATAAAAAATTGTGTAAATTAAGCTAGAAACTTTATTGGCAACAATACATTGTTTTCAAAAAAATTAAATATATTAATAAATTTAAAATATGCGTTTTAATTTTAAAAAATTACCTTATTTTTCAAGTGTATAGTACACGATTTTTAGAAACAAATGTTGCAATTATAAAAATATAAAAAATTTAAAAATTAAGTTAGAAACTTTACGGGGAACAAGAGATTGTTTTCAAAAAAAACAAATAATTTATTAAATTTAAAATAAGCATTTTCATTTTTAAAGATAAAAACACCCTATTTTTCAAGTGTATAGTACACGATTTTCAGAAACAAATGTTGCAATTATAAAATTATAAAAAATCGTAAAAATTAAGCTAGAAATTTTATGGGAAACAATAGATTGTTTTCAAAAAAATCAAATGGTTTAATATTTTTAAAATATGCACTTTCATTTTTAAAGTAAAAAACACCTAATTTTTCAAGTGTATAGTACACAATTTCTAGATACAAATGTTGATATTTTAAAAATGTAAAAAAATAGTATAAATTAATTTAGAAACTTCATGGTGAACAATACATTGTTGTAAAAAAAATCAAATAATTTAATAAATTTAAAATACGCATTTTCATTTTTAAAGATAAAAACACCCTATTTTTCAAGTGTATAGTACACGATTTTCAGAAACAAATGTTGCAATTATAAAATTATAAAAAATCGTAAAAATTAAGCTAGAAATTTTATGGGGAACAATAGATTGTTTTCAAAAGAATAAAATAATTTAATATTTTTAAAATATGCACTTTCATTTTTAAAGTAAAAAACACCTAATTTTTCAAGTGTATAGTACACAATTTCTAAATACAAATGTTGATATTTTAAAAATGTAAAAAAATAGTGTAAATTAATTTAGAAACTTCATGGTGAACAATACATTGTTGTAAAAAAATCAAATAATTTAATAAATTTAAAATATGTGTTTTCATTTTTTTTCTAAAAAAACCCTATTTTTCAAGTGTATAGTACATGATTTCTAGAAACAAATGTTGATATTTTATAAATATAAAAAAAATAGTGTAAATTAAGCAAGAAACTTCATGGTGAATAATATATTGTTGTCAAAAAAATAAAATAATTTAATAAATATAAAATATGTGTTTTCATTTTTTTAGCAAAAAACACCCTATTTTTCAAGTGTACAGTACACGATTTCTAGAAACAAATGTTGATATTTGAAAAATATAAAAAATAGTGTAAATTAAGCTAGAAACTTCTTGGTGAACAACACATTTTTTTCAAAAAATATAAAAAATTGTAAAAATTAAGCTAGAATCTTTATGGGGAACAATAGATTGTTTTCAAAAAAAATCAAATAATTTAATAAATTTAAAATATGCATTTTCATTTTTGAAGTAAAAAACACCATATATTTCAAATGTATAGTACGCGATTTCTAGAAATAAATGTTTCAATTTTAAAAATATAAAAAATTGTAAAAATTAAGCTAGAAACTTAATGGGGAACAATAGATTGTTTTCAAAAAAATGAAATAATTAAATAAATTTCAAATATGCATTTTCATTTTTAATGTAAAAAACACCCTATATTTCAAGTGTATAGTACACGATATCTAGAAACAAAAGTTGCAATTTAAAAAATATAAACAATTGCGTAAATTAAGCTAGAAACTTTATGGGGAACAATACATTGTTTTCAAAAAAATCAAATAATTTAATAAATTTAAAATTTACCTTTTCATTTTTAAAGTAAAAAACACCATATATTTCAAGTTTGTTGTACACGATTTTTAGAAACAAATGTTGCAATTTTAAAAATATAAAAAATCTGTAAATTAAGCTGGAAACTTTATTGGGAACAATACGTTGTTTTAAAAAAAATCAAATATTTAAAATTTTTGTTTTCATTTTTAAATTCCAAAACACCCTCTTTTTCAAGTGTATACACGATTTTTAGAAACAAATTTCACAATTATAAAAAAATCAAACTATACATGGTGAACAAATTTTTAGAAACAAATTTCACAATTATAAATTTCACAAATGTTGCAATGTTAAAAATATAAAAAATCTGTAAATTAAACTAGAAACTTCATGGTGAACAATACATTATTTTCAAAAAATAAATAATTTAATATTTTTAAAATATGCGTTTTCATTTTTAAGGTAAAAAACACCCTATTTTTCAAGTGTATAGGACACGATTTCTACAAATAAATGTTGCAATTTTAAAAATATAAACAATTGTGTAAATTAAGCTAGAAACTTTATCGGGAACAATACATTGTTTTCAAAAAATCAAATAATTTAATAAATAATATGCGTTTTCATTTTTAAAGTAAAAAACACTCTATATTTCAATTCTATAGTACACGATTTCTACAAACAAATATTGCAATTTTAAAAATATAAAAAATTGTGTAAATTAAGGGTGCTAATGAATCTTATTTGGGGGTATTTAGGGATTCCCAAGTCTAGTAGTGGAGATTGAAGGATTTGGTGGAGCTTGAGAACAAGAAGTTCTTAAGGACTCAAAGTTTGAAGGTAGCCCCACTAAACCCCAAAACTTAGGCAAGATAAGGAATAGAAAAGATATGACTTGATTTTGAGCTATTTTGAAATATATGATAGGAATTGGTTTGAACTTATAATGTTAAATGAATTGGGTTTTGATGCATGTGGATTGACTATTGTCAAATTGTGAAATGTGTGATGATTAGGATTAGACTTGTTAAGTGGGATGATTTAGTTTGATGCATGTAGGTTATTTTGGAAACTAGTGTGGCAATGAAAGTGAAGTGTGAGAGTTTTCCTTGTTGTCATATATTGTTGTAGTAGTGTGAATTGAGAAAAATGTGTATATGTGTTGAAATTGTGTCTTGTGATTTTGATGTGAGATTGAATGAATGAAGCATTTGTGTTTGAATCATGCTAATGTACACTTGATTTGTGACAATTTGATTGTATATGTGTGAATTTGTTGTGCCATGATGTGGGTAGTGTTTTGGAAGTTAGAATGAGGTCAAGGAAAGAGGTTGAAAGGAAAGAAACTGAATTTTTGGTGAAATTCGCAAAAGCTGTCATCTGTTACTGGGGCTCGAGTGCCAGGACAAAATTCCTGGCAGTGGCAAATGGATGTCTGGCACTCAAGCGCCAGGATTGGGGCTCGAGCGCCAGGATGAAATTCCTAGCAGTGTAAAAATGTTGCCTGACGCTCAAGCGCCAGTGCTCTGTACCCCCTTGACCTGTTTTAACTTCCAAAATGCATTGTGGACCCTAATAGACTATTTTTAGGGTTAGAATCAATGTAAATAGGTCCATATGACTTAGTAACATGTATTAGGGTCATGAAATGATTATGATAAGTATAGTGTTATTACATGGGTGGCAAGTGCTTAAATGAATGATTAATGAAATATTAATGATAAATGATGAATGTTGTATGCAAATGATATGAGATGCATGATAATATTTTATGTAAAATGAAAACGAAATTTAAAGACAAGTTTAAGCTTTCCCCCATCAATGGATGTTGAGTAAGCGGGTTGAATCCCACCGGTCAGACACTGGGTAAGCGGACAAGCATGAAAAGATTGAGAGTGTAGGGTCTCCCAATGAACGGGGTAAGATGACCTGAACTAGTAGGGTTGCCCGGTAACCGGGAAGATGGCCTGAAAGAAAGGACTATCCCGATGAATGGGGTAAGATAGTCCTGGGCTATCCTAGTGATTGCGGTAAGATAGCCCGGTAGTCAGTTTGATCACGGTAGGGACGCTTGTTGTGGTCCTAGTTTTGAGCTCGACCTCGCGTTACTGTCACGTGCTAGGGGAAGTCTAGTGCACGAGGCTTCTATAAAAGATTCAAGAAAAGAAAAGAATTAAGTATGTTAATGAAATGATCATGGCATGCATACATCCATAATTGTCATAGCATGCATTATGTATGAGTTGTTGCATTGATTGTGGATTGAATTGTGTGTTAGGGATTAAATGGGATGTTTTCTAGTTAGACTGGCTACGATATGGTATAAAACTGTTTTAAAAAATGCCGGAGGTTACTCAGTTATATATTTACATATAACTGACGATTACCATATTGCAGGTATCAGAAGATTGTGAAGCGAAAGCCATAGATGAGATGAGTTGTGGGCTTTTCTTAGGTATAGCCACACATGGTGAACCTAAGTCTCAAGTTCATATGTTAATTTGTTCAGCTGTATAGAAATTTGTAAAATTTGAAAAGGGTGTAATTATTATTATTATTAATTGTTGTAAATTAGAATTTAGCTTCCACTGGTGTTTTGAAAAAAAAAACGGACTCAAAAATTAAGGTGTTACAATAAACAATTTTGTAAATTAAGCTAGAAAATTGAAGGGGAACAATACATTGTTCAAAAAAAAAATCAAATAATTTAATAAATTTAAAATATGTGTTTTCATTTTTAAAGTAAAAAACACCCTATATTTCAAGTCTATACTACACAATTTTTAGAAACAAATGTTGAAATTTTAAAATTATAAAAACTGTGTAAACTAAGCTAGAAACTTTGTTGGGAACAATACATAGTTTGCAAAAGAATTACAAATATTAATAAATTTAAAATATGCGTTTTAATTTTTAAAGTAAAAAACACCTTATTTTTCAAGTGCATAGTACATGATTTATATAAACAAATGTTACAATTATAAAAATATAAATTTTTTTGTAAATTAAACTAGAAACTTCATAGTGAACAATACATTGTTTTCAAAAAAATCAAATAATTTAATAAATTTAAAATATGCGTTTTTATTTTTTTAGTAAAAAACCCTATTTTTCAAGTGTATAGTACACGATTTCAAGAAACAAATGTTGACATTTTAAAAATATAAAAATAAGTGTAAATTAAGCTAGAAACTTCATTGTGAAAAATAAATTGTTGCCAAAAAAAAATAATTGAATAAATTTGAAATACGCATTTTCATTTTTAAAGTAAAAAACACCCTATGTTTCAAGTCTACAGTACACGATTTCTACAAACAAATGTTGCAATTTTAAAAACATAAAAAATTGTGTAAATTAAGCTAGAAACTTCATGGTAAACAATACATTGTTGTCAGAAAAATCAAATAATTTAATAAATTTAAAATATGCATTTTTATTTTTATAGTAAAAAACACCCTATTTTTCAAGTGTATAGAACACGATTTCTAGAAACAAATATTGATATTTTAAAAATATAAAAGAATAGTGTAAATTAAGCTAGAAACTTCATGATGAAAAATTTATTGTTGTCAAAAAATTAAAATAATTTAATAAATTTAAAATATGCGTTTTTATTTTTAAAGTAAAAAACACCCTATATTTCAAGTCTATAGTACACGATTTCAACAAACAAATGTTGCAATATTAAAAATATAAAAAATAGTGTAAATTAAGATAGAAAATTCATGTTGAAAAATAAATTATTGTCAAAAAAATCAAATAATTTAATAAAATTAAAATATGCATTTTCATTTTTTTCGTAAAAAACACCCTATTTTTCAAGTGTATACTACACGATTTCTAGAAACAAATATTGATATTTTAAAAATATAAAAAAAATAGTGTAAATTAAGCAAGAAAGTTGTTGATGAACAATACATTTTTGTCAAAAAAATAAAATAATTTAATAAATTTAAAATATACGTTTTCTTTTTTAAAGTAAAAAACACCATATATTTCAAGTCAATAGTACACGATTTCTACAAACAAATGTTGCAATTTTAAAAATATAAAAAATAGTGTAAATTAAGCTAGAAACTTTCTTAGTAAACAATACATTGATTTCAAAAAAAATGAAATCATTTAATAAATTTAAAATATGTGTTTTCTTTTTTTTTTAGTAAAAAACACCCTATTTTTCAACTGTATGGTACACGATTTCTAGAAAAATATGTTGATATTTTAAAAATATAAATGAAAGTGTAAATTAAGCTAGAAACTTCATGGTGAACAATACATTGTTTTCAAAAAAATCAAATAATTTAATATCTTTAAAATATTCACTTTCATTTTTAAAGTAAAAAACATCCTATTTTTCAAGTGTATTACACGATTTCTAGAAACAAATGTTGATATTTTAAAAATATAAAAAAATAGTGTAAATTAAGCTAGAAACTTCATGGTGAACAATACATTGTTGTCAAAAAGTCAAATAATTTAATAAATTTAAAATATGCTGTTTCATGTTTTTAGTAAAAAAACACCCTATTTTTCAAGTGTAATAGTACACGATTTCTCGAAACAAATGTTGATATTTTAAAAATATAAAAAAAATAGTGTAAATTAAGCTAGAAAAATCATGGTAAACAATACATTGATTTCAAAAAGAAATTAAATAATTTACTAAAGGTAAACTATGCTTTTTTATTTTTTTAGTAAAAAATACATTATTTTTCAAGTGCATAGTACACGATTTCTAGAAACAAATGTTGATATTTTAAAAATATAAAAAAATAGTGTAAATTAAGCTAGAAATTTCATGTTGAACAATACATTGTTGTCAAAAAAATCAAAAAATTTAATAAATTTAAAATATGCGTTTTCATTTTTAGTAAAAAAACACCCAATTTGTCAAGTGTATAGTACACGATTTCTAGAAATAAATGTTGATATTTTAAAAATATAATTATTAGTGTAAATTAAGCTAGAAACAACTTGGTGAACAATACATTTTTGTAAAAAAAATAAAGTAATTTAATAAATTTAAAATATGCGTTTTTATTTTTAGAAGTGAAAAACACCCTATATTTCAAGTCTATTGTACACGATTTCTACAAACAAATGTTGCAATTTTAAAAATATAAAAATAACATTGTAAATTAACCTAGAACTTTCATGGTGAACAATACATTGTTGTCAAAAAAATCAAATAATTTAATAAATTTAAAATATGCGTTTTCATGTTTTTAGTAAAAACACACCCAATTTTTCAAGAGTATAGTACACGATTTCTAGAAATAAATATTTATATTTTAAAAATATAAAAAAATAGTGTAAATTAAGCTAGAAACTTCATGATGAAAAATTCAATATTGTCAAAAAAATAAAATAATTTAATAAATTTAAAATATGCATTTTTAATTTTAAAGTAAAAAACACTATATATTTCAAGTCTATAGTACACGATTTCTACAAACAAATGTTGTAATTTTAAAAATATAAAAAATAGTGTAAATTAAGATAGAAAATTCATGTTGAAAAATACATTGTTGTTAAAAAAATCAAATAATTTAATAAAATTAAAATATGCGTTTTCACTTTTTTAGTATAAAACACCATATTTTTCAAGTGTATAGTACACGATTTCTAGAAACAAATGTTGATATTTTAAAAATATAAAAAAATAGTGTAAATTAAGAAAGAAACTTTCTTAGTAAACAATACATTGATTTCAAAAAAAATGAAATAATTTAATAAATTTAAAATACGTGTTTTCTTTTTTTTTAGTAAAAAACACCATATTTTTCAACTGTATGGTACACGATTTCTAGAAAAATATGTTGATATTTTAAAAATATAAATGAAATTGTAAATTAAGCTAGAAACTTCATGGTGAACAATACATTATTTTCAAAAAAATCAAATAATTTAATATTTTTAAAATATTCACTTTCATTTTTAAATTAAAAAACATCCTATTTTTCAAGTGTATAGTACACGATTTATAGAAACATATTTTAAAAATATAAAAAATAGTGTAAATTAAGCTAGAAACTTCATGATAAACAATACATTGATTTCAAAAAGAAATTAAATAATTTACTAAAGTTAAAATATGCTTTTTTATTTTTTTAGAAAAAAACACATTATTTTTCAAGTGTATAGTACACGATTTCTAGAAACAAATGTTGATATTTTAAAAATATAAAAAAATAGTGTAAATTAAGCTAGAAATTTCATGTTGAACAATACATTGTTGTAAAAAAAATCAATAAATTTAATAAATTTAAAATATGCGTTTTCATTTTTAGTAAAAAAACACCCAATTTTTTAAGTACACGATTTCTAGAAATAAATGTTGATATTTTAAAAATATAATTATTAGTGTAAATTAAGCTAGAAACATCTTGGTGAACAATACATTGTTGTAAAAAAAATAAATTAATTTAATAAATTTAAAATATGCGTTTTCATTTTTCAAGTGAAAAACACCCTATATTTCAAGTCTATTGTACATGATTTCTACAAACAAATGTTACAATTTTAAAAATATAAAAATAACAGTGTAAATTAAGCTAGAACTTTCATGGTAAACAATACATTGTTGTCAAAAAAATCAAATAATTTAATAAATTCAAAATATGCGTTTTGATGTTTTTAGTAAAAAACACCCAATATTTTAAGTGATAGTACACGATTTCTAGAAACAAATGTTGATAATTTAAAAGTATAAAAAAATATGTTTTTGTCAATACGTTTTTGTAAACAAAAAATTAAATAATTTAATAATTTTAAAATATGTGTTTTCATTTTTAAAGTAATAAACACCATACATTTCATGTCTATAGTACATGATTTCTAGAAACAAATTTTACTATTTTAAAAATATAAAAAATAGTGTAAATTAAGCTAGAATCTTCTTGGTGAAAAATAAATTGTTGTCAAAAATATCAAATAATTTACTAAAAAAATATATACGTTTTCATTTTTAAAGTAAAAAACACTATATTTCAATTCTATAGTACACAATTTCTACAAACACATGTTGCAATTTTAGAACAATAAAAATTGTGTAAATTAAGCTAGAAACTTCATGGTGAACAATACATTGTTATCAAAAAAATCATATAATATAATAAATTTAAAAGATGCGTTTTCATTTTTAAAGTAATAAACACCCTACATTTCATGTCTATAGTACATGATTTCTAGAAACAAATGTTACTATTTTAAAAATATAAAAAATAGTGTAAATTAAGCTAGAAACTTCATGGTGAACAATACATTGTTATCAAAAATATAAAATAATTTAATAAATTTAAAATATGCGTTTTCATTTTTAAAGTAAAAAACACCCTATTGTTCAAGTGTATAGTACGCGATTTCTAGAAACAAATGTTTCAATTTTAAAAATATAAAAAAAAGTAAAAATTAAGTGAGAATCTTTATGGGGAACAATACATTGTTTTCAAAAAAATCAAATAATTTAATAAATTTAAATAAAGCATTTTCATTTTTAAAGTAAAAAACACCATTTTTTTCAAGTGTATATAGTACACGAGTTCTTGAAAGAAATGTTGTAATTTTAAAAATATAAACAATTGTAACACCGAACCAAATTTAAGGCTAAGTTTTTTTTTTTAACACTAGTGGAAGCTAAATTCTAAATTACAACAATTAAAAATAATAATAATTACAACCCTTTCAATTTATACGGATTACTATACAGTTGAATTAATATATGAACTTGAGACTTAGGTTCACCATGTGTATACCTAAGAAAAGCCCATAGCTCATTCCATATGTGGCTTTCGCTTCGCAACCTTTTGGTACCTACGATATGGTAACCGCCAGTTATATGTAAACATATAACTGAGTAACCCCCGGCATTTTAAAAACACTTTTATACCATATCACAGCCCGTCTAACTGGAAAAACACCCTATTTGGTTCCTATCACACACGATCAATCCAATGCAACATATTCACACTCAATGCATGTAATGACAAGTATAAATGTATGCATGCTATGATCTTTCATCGTCATACTTGATTCATTTCTTTTCTTTAGTCTTTTATGGAAGCCTCGTGCACTAGACATCACCATAGGTGCATGGCAGCAACACGCATTTGAGCTCAATTATCGGACCACGGCAAACGTCCCTACCGTGATCAACTGCCGGGCTATCTTGACCCCGTTCATTGGGAATAGCCCAGGACTTCCTTACCCGTTCATTGGAATAGTCCTTACTTTCGGGTTATCTGCCCAGTCACAGGGCAACCCTACTAGTTCAGGCCATCTTACCCCGTTCATTGGGAGACCCTACATTCTCAATCTTTTCATGCTAGTCCGCTTACCCAAGTCTTCTACAACTTGCCATAATCTTGGAAGATAACATCGTTGAAATACTTCTCAGATACTATCTCATATTTTTTATTTTCCTTTCTAAATAAAAACAATTATTGTGTTGAATAGTGCGATGACATGTTACATATATTATTTCTGTAGCAATATTTGTAACAAGTCATTTTTGGTAAAATTTGAGCAACCTTATTAGTAGTCATGGGAGAGCATAATAAATAACATTCGATAATCTTTTTTTTTGGTGTTATGGATTTTTTTAAAAATAACTATTTTTTTTTGGATTTTTATTTATAAGATCCATCCTTTTCTGTCTATAAAAGTTGTATTCGATCTAAATTTATAACTTTATTATATAATCTTAACATCACATACAATGATGACAATTGATAATAAATCTTGCCGTGCATCGCACGGGTTACAATACTAATTCATATAATACAACTCAACAATTAACAAATCAGAATCTGGTAATTAAGTAATTAAAAAATACTATTATTTATTATTATTATTATTATAATTATGTTCTATTGCGATATCAGGAAGTAAATTGCACCCATGGAACATGCAAGAGAATTGCCATTTTCCAAATGCCCATATCATCAGATGACGATTATTGTTGACATGTCATACTTGAATTCAATATAATGTATGAATTTTGACCAACAAATAAACAATAAAAGTTACATATATTAAACTTAGAAAATTCTTACCAACACAGCTACCTCAAGTGCAGATCAGAAGTGAAGAAGAAGAAGTGAGGAGATAAAAAATGAAGAATAAGTGAAGAATTGAGAAGTGAGGAGATCAAAAATGAAGAATAAGTGAAGAAGAAGTGAGAATTGAGTGAAGATGGATGGATAGGCGATGCACGAGACGTTTATATAGCGAGACTGGATTCCAGTAAACTGATATGGCGGATTCACTTTTCCGAGTTGTATCATGTCACCTATAACCCGCAAATTGACATGGCGGGTTTTCTTTTCAGACTACTTGTTCCCAAGGTTGTTGACATATACTGAAATCGCAAACTGGCTTTAAGTTTTTGCTTTTATGTAACCTCATCTCAGTGCATCTCAAAGTGTTGTTGGGACAGAGGGAGCAGACTAAAACTCTCTTATCCACTTTGCGGGTTTGACAACATTTTTGGTCAACAAATGGCTTATACTTTGGTAAATTGATTATTTTTCTGCATTTATTCAACTAAAAAAAATCATCCAAAGGGGTCAAAAATCCCAAGTCACCTAGGTTAGGAACTGGAGTGTTTGACAAGAAAGTTGGGTTGGAAACCTATTCTAGATTGTTTGACAAGTTAATTGGGTTGCGAAAGGGTAAATTACTCAACACGCGACTAATTAGAGATACAAATAAATACAGAGAAACCTCATTGTACTAGAGTTACACATAAATAGAGTTAAACCAAATTGTATTTTTCCTCCTTTTAACTTTTTGTATTGGTGTATACACAATATGTAGATCTCTTTTTGTTAGAGGACGCTGGAATTTGGTGCCTTCTTTTATAAAATGTAAATTAGAGTGAATAAAAGTTCATTTTAATTGATTTTCTTAAAAGGTAATTGAGTAAAAATGTAAATATATAAAATTGAATTAAATATTTTTCACACAAACGATTTTGATAATTTAAATATATATTTATATATAGGGCTTAGAAGTGTACTCATCTTTCTGTTATTTATCAAGGAGATTATATAGGGTGTCAGAAAGAGACATGCTTTAAAGTTTACACACACAAAAGGCTAAAACATAAAAAAAAAATAATGATACAGAAAACCAACGAGTATATTTCTCATCTATAAATTTTGAAGAATGGTGCATCTAGTCATAGATCACAAATAGCCGGATAAGGATTTCACACAATTTTGAGTATAAAAAGTTAGACCTAAAGATTTTCAATCACAAAAGAAATGATACACAAATCTTACCAATCGATTAGCTTTTCAATAGTTTTGAAACGAAGTCAGAGTTATCCATCTAGGTGGACAAGGATTTCTCACAAGTATTAATTTTTTTATTTAAAAAAAAAGAGAAAAAACTAGATATATAAAATTTTCAAAGAAATCACATGCACAATTATTTGAAGAACAAAAAATATTGAAAAAATTGAAATTGGACGAGTGACAAGATTGATAGATAATAAAATCTTAAACAAAAATTATGCAATCAGGACTCAAACCTTTTTTTGTGTTTGACAAGTTACTTGGATTAGGAATTGGAGTGTTTTGACAAGAAAGCTAGGTTGGAAACCTATTCTTAATTGTTTGACAAGTTAATTGGGTTGCGATTAGGTGAATTACTCAACAAGCGACTAACCAGAGTTACAAATAAACGGAGAGAAACCACATTGTACCAGAGTTACAGATAAATAGAAAGAAACACAATTGTATTTTTTCTCCTTTTAACTTTTTGTATTGGTATATACATGGTATGTAGATCTCTTTTTGTTAGTGGATGCCGGAATTTGGTGGCTTCTTTTATAAAAAGTAAATTAGAGTGAATAAAAATATCATTTTACATGATTTTCTTAAATGGTGATTTAGTAAAAATGTAAATATATAAAATTGAATTAAATATTTTCACACAAACTCGTTTTTATAATATATATATATATATATATATAAAGTAATAACTTCAATTAATTGAACATTATCATATCATTTTTAAAAATAAAATTAAATATATGTTTGAATATATTCTTTTTACCTTGTAATTGGAAAAAAATTATGTTGAAAGTTTTCACTAATATTAGATATAAAAGCTTATAATGTTGGACTTTGACTTATTTAATCATCATAATCTATTTAGTAATTATCATTATACTTTTAAGAAAGAAGTATAAAGTATTGTTTTTTTAATTTATAAATGCTAATTATTAATTGAAAGAAATGGTTAACATTGTATTAAATAATAATAAAATAGTGAAAAAAATTCAATTGGTATAACTTTGTAAATTAGTAATTAATATATTTATTATTTTGAGAAACAAAAATAAAGTGAACACTTTCTACATTCAATTATGGAAATACATATAAAAATATTTTAATTATTTTGTATATGCTCTATTCTATGAACAGGATAGATTATAGAAGGCTAATCTATGAAGCATGGAACATAGGCCCTCTCAAACTTAACTAATGTGCTTTATAGGACTTGAACTATGATTGTCCTATGAGGGTATGATGCATCTTTATCACAGTATCAACACTTCTATCAAATCACCATTCAAATTATTAAAAACAAGTCTTCGGAATGAAAAAATATATTCTCCGCTTTTCATGCATAGATTAAGAACATAAAAATAAAATATTTGTGTTGGAGAAAATATATTTATTACAATAAAAACATAACATTTATTAAAAACTTGTACTCCCTCCATTTTTTTCTTTTGCTTTTTAAGGTTAATGTACACATATTAAGAAATAATAGATTATGATATAAGTTTATCATAAATAGATTAAAATTAACCCTATTAAATAGTAGTGGTTGAGTTATTATGGTGTAATAAAGAGAGATAAACATTGAAATATGATTGGTAAAGAAAGAGGTGATGAAAGAAAAATAATTAACTAGTTAGGAAAACAATTGGAAAACAAAAATTAATGACATATTGATTCTTAATTGGTTATTGATTCTTAATTGGTTCATCAAATGCATAAGATATAAAGTCAAACCCTTTTAAGACTTCTATTTAGTGTTTTTTTATTTTATTTATGACATATTTATTGTTATTGATCCCTCATTTAATATATTTGTGAGTATTTTTTTTATACATTCATTTCTGAGTTTTTGCAAATTAGTAGAGTCTTTAGGGCACTTGTTAAATTACAATAAATACACCATTGATTTACTCTCTTTAGTCCTATTATTTTTCACAAATTTTGTTGTTTTATATTTTAAATATTCATTTAATACTATTTTCTCATCTTAAAATAATTTAAGTGAATAGTGAATTGTTAGAGAATAATAAATGAAAATATTAAAGATATAAATGAAACTAATTTTTTAACATGGATGTAGAAATCTTAAATAACAAAACAAAAGGATCATCTCAGTCATACAGCTCAATTGGTGAGTACGTGGAGACATGTGTATGTGGATATCTGGGTTCAATTCCCATAACAATTACTTAGAAAAGCATTAACAACTGTTTTTAATTTTTAAAACAAGAAATACTCACATGAAGAATTTATATTTGTGTATCCTTAATTACTTCCTAAGGACATTAAAAAAAATGTTCCAATTCTCTGCTAGGGTTCTGTCTCAAGGTCCCCAAGTCACTACTGATAAGCCTGCGGACGGTGGCGACACACCCTCAGGCCAACCTCAAAAACCACCACCTATTTCTTTCCGTGACAAGGTGCTGGGTGAGACTACAGTTCAACCGAGAATTCTTCGTGACTTGCTGAAGGAAAAGGTTGTTACAGTTGAACATATCAATTGTAATCCTCTTCTTCCAAAGTTTCATATTGTGCCGAAATATGTGCAGCATTTAAGTGCACCATGGGTTGATGCTCTCATTATCAAATTGTTGGGAAAAAACTTGGGTTACCAAGTGATGAAGGAGAAGTTGAAGAATGTTTTGAATCCTAAGGGTGGGTTTGACTTACGTGATGTAGGTTATGGGTTCTTCATGGTCAAGTTTGACCTTGAAAAAGATCATTTGAATGTGATGTCGGGAGGTCCATGGATGTTATTTGATCATTACCTGAGTGTTC
The DNA here is from genome assembly GCA_037177725.1 of Cyamopsis tetragonoloba. NCBI lineage: Eukaryota > Viridiplantae > Streptophyta > Magnoliopsida > Fabales > Fabaceae > Cyamopsis > Cyamopsis tetragonoloba. The sequence goes on from CM074120.1 coordinate 30,471,533, forward strand.
GGACATGGTCTCCAGATTTTATTCCTTCAGAAACATGATGTTTTATGATGAGAGTCTTCTACTTGCTCTTGCTGCCTCTATTGGTCTCCCGGTGAAGTTGGACTTTACTACAATAAATGCTGACAGAGGGAAATTTGCTAGGGTTTGTATTGAGATAGATCTTTCCAAGCCTTTGCTGGGTAAATATTGTTTGGGGGACCATTGGTTTCATGTGGAATATGAAGGTCTTCAATTAATATGCTCTAATTGTGGATGTTAAGGACACTTGGGTCGTGATTGCTAGAGTGTGCCGGTAAATTCAGTTTCGGCCAACGAGATAGTGGTGCAACCAGTGGTTCCGTCACCAGCTGATGGGACGCAACAATCTCATGAAATTCCGCAACAGAATCGACCAATTAATGTGGAAATTTCGTTGCATGGAGATTGGCTGGTGTGCAACGTAAAAAAGGTAAGGCTAATAAAAAACGGCAAGTGCTAAAACTAAGGAGAATATGCAGGAGAAAGATAATACTAATCGTTTTGGAGCTTTATCTGATTCAGTTAAGGATTCTGCGGACCCCATAAAAAATCCTTCTGATTCAAGTACCAAAAAGGATAATGTTAGAAGTCTCATATCGGCTAGTGATATGGCCATTGTTGAGTTTATAAGGGTGTGGCAATCCTCATCCTACAAGCTAGCTTTTGGGAGTGAGTTAGGCCCAAACCCAAAATTATAAGATGGTATCAGAGCCTATCCTAGATCCGTTTGTTGGGCCCCCATGTTTGTTGTTGGGTGTTTGTTAGTCTTGTATTGTTGGGCCACCCATTTGTTTGTCCATACTCCAGCTATGTAGTTCTAAGCATGAGGGGGCATGTTAGAAGTCCCACATCGGCTAGTGATATGACATTGTTGAGTTTATAAGGGTGTGGCAATCCTCATCCTACAAGCTAGTTTTAGGAGTGAGTTGGGCCCAAACCCAAATTCTAAGAGATAAAGCTGATGTGGCCTATGGATCGTGCAAGCGCGCCAAAAAGGATAACAAGCCTATTGGTAGTGGGCCCAATGTCACAAAAATGACAAAAACTACCCAACAGAATTCTAAGCCAAATCAAAAGAATTCTAAAGGTGCACAAATGCAATCTTCCCCATTGTATATCGCTAATAATCGTGGAAAATCTCGTTCTCTGATCATGGAGGGTGCTTCATGACAAACACCTCAGGTGGGGAGCTTGCATCTGGGGTTAATCAAGCTTCTCCCTCAATTGCTTTATTAAAGAATTTGAATGATGAAGGTGACTCGAATACCATGGCCATTGATTCAATCCAGCAGTAATTTTACTACTCTTTTCACCCTCATCAAATAATGATGCTTTTTAAAGATTGTTCAATCCTTTCTTGGAATTCCATGGTTGCAGTAAACCCCAGGGGAAAACGTTACATTAAAGAACTCATTCGCAAGTTTCATCATTCTTTCTTTCTCTTGATGGAGACCCACTCTTTGTTTTCAAGAGTCGAGGATTTTTGGAAACAGCTTGAATATGAGAAAGTCGCTGTGTTTGAGGCCCGTGGCCATATTGGTGGTATTTGGATCCTTACGGACTCTTCTACTGCATATGATACTTCTACTTTCGATATTCATCATTAATGTGTCACTTTTACTATCCATAAACAATCAACCTTTTGGACTTGCAGCTGCGTGTATGGTAGCCCTTCTCCTTCTTCAAGGGCTAGTCTCTGGCCATATCTTTATCAATTAAGATCCTCTATCTCTACACCTTGGTTTTTGATTGGCGACTTCAATGAGGTTCTTTTTCTGTCAGAAATATGAGAGGGGGGTGGGGATTTTTTCACATAATAGAAGTTCCCTTTTCTTTGATATGAAGGAGAAATGTCAGCTTGTTGATCTTGGAGCAGTGGGTCTGAGGTTTACTTGGCACAGGTTGGAGCAAGGTAGCCTTCCCATTTACAAGAGACTTGACCGTTCGTTGGCTGATGTTAATTGGCAGTCTTTATTCCCGGATGCTTACGTTGAGAATCTTCAACGTCACCATTCGAATCATTCTCCGATCCTCTTGAGATGATGGAGTTCCCCTTATTCTAAGGCTGATAAGCCTTTCCTATTCCAAGTGGAATGATCATGCAAAATTCCCTCACGTTCGTCAAGCTTGGGAGAAACCAGCTCCAAATATCATGTCCAAACTTGATAAGGTGCGGAAAGATGCTATTGATTTTAACACGAATGTGTTTGGTAATATCTTTTCCAAGAAAAGAACTCTGGAAGCTCGTATAAGAGGCATTCAACGTGACCTTGAGATCTGTCCTTCTCACTCGGGTCATTTGTTGGAAAAGTCTGCAAAAAGATTACGAAGTTGTTCTGCGGCAAGAGGAGATGTTATGGTTCCAAAATTCCCGTGAAAATTGGGTTCTCTTTGGAGCTGTTTTCCAGGCTACCACATCTTCTACAAATTCACATGTGTGGAAGAGTATTTGTAGAGCTATTGAGCAGCTGCGTGAGGGCTTTTCCTTTTGATTTGAAGAAGGTAATTTGTCGGTTTGGTATGACTTATGGTGTTCTCAGGGGCTTCTTTGTAACCTGGTTGATTATGTTCATATTTCTAATATTAATCTCCAAGTTCGTGATTTATGGTGAATGGCAATTGGCGTTGGAATCATGTGTACACTCTGGTTCCAAAATCGGTGAAAGCTATGGTGAATTCCATGCTCATACCAGTGTTTAGTCAATTCCAGGATGCTTGACGTTGGAATAGTAAGCTGAATGGAAATTACACAGCTTACAGTAGTTACAATTGGCTCATTCAACAGCAGTTGATTAATGCTTCTGGTCATACTATAGATCTTCCGTGGTCTTCTGTTTGGAAGCTTAAAATATATGGCTTCCGACATTCAGTTCTTGGAACTACAAGCAATCTGCAATGGCCTTCGCATTGCATGGAATAGAGGCATTCGACATCTAGTTCTTGAATCAAATTCTCTTTATGCAGTTCGGCTCATAGCAAGGGACACTGATGTTGTTTTTCATGCCTATGCTGCTTTAGTGTGTGATATTCCGGCTTTACTTGCTTGTGCATGGAATGTTACCATTTCTCATCTTCTTAGAGAGGGAAATTGTTAACCAAGTGGCCTCTATGCTCAAGACGGGGGGGTGGGGTGGGGTGAATTGAGCATAAAAAATTTACCAAAAATTCGTTTAAAAATTATAACACAACTTGAACATGATATATATTAGTTGACGTATGGAATTGAAATATAATGAAAAACAGAAATGAAGATTAAATAAACTTAAACAGATGAGTTTTAGGGATAGAGAGAATAGCACCGAGTTTTATACTGGTTCAGTCACACACCACTTGTAACCTACGTCCAGTCTACGAATCTCCGCCACGCGAGATTTCTTATATTACTTTTCAACAATTACACACTAAGAGAACCTTTCTCAATTGGATACCCCACCAATTTTAAAGGCCTTAATCTAGGGATACCTCACCCTAGGAACACCTTGAAGGATACCCTACCTTCAAACAATTTAGAAGGATACCATGCCTTCACACAAAATTAGCTCATCACAATTGAAACTCTCAAAAGAGTAAATGATACAACTTGAAGCTCTAACATATTTGATTTAAGGCTCTTTGTTTTGATGAAAGAAACAGAATAGGGAAAAACAAAGTAAGCCTTAGGCAAAAGCACAAGACCCTTGATTTAGAGAGATTGATGATAGGAAGTAATTTTTCAATTCAATGTTAAGCTCACAAGGGTATGTTATATTTTAAGTCAGAAGCCCTTTTATAGATGGCAGAAACAGCAATCAGAAGCTGCGCATATTTCATTAACATATTCGAATATGCTATTCGAATATGTCACTTTCATATTCGAATATGACACTTTAATATTCGAATATGTATTCGAATATAGTGTTTCTGCATTTAAAATTTGATTTCTGTAGGCTTCATATTCGAATATATGGAGGTCCCATATTCGAATATAATAGTTCTGGAAGGTGACAAGGCCAAGGTTCTTTGTTATATTCGAATATGTATTCGAATATGGCAAGCCATGTTCGAATATATATTCGAATACACAGTTTCTGAAAAATTATTTGGCCAAGATAAAAAGTCATATTGGAATATGTATGCAAATATGGCAAGCCATATTCGAATATATATTCGAATACATAGTTTCTGAAAAGTTATTTGGCGAAGACAAAAAGTCATATTTGAATATGTATTCGAATATGGCAAGCCATATTCGAATATATATTCGAATATATATTCGAATATACTGGTCAGAAAACTTGAATTTAATTTCCAGAATCTTCATATTCGAATATACACCCATTTTAGACTTTTTCAAGTCTTTCTTTGAAATTTCCTAGGAGGGTCTTTTTTTTGAAAAATTTTTATCTTAACTTTTTAATATTTTTCTAAAAGCCCCTTTTTCTTTTTCTTTTTAAAAGAGTGTTTGTTTCAATATCAAAGAGCCTTAATCAAACTTACATTTATTTATAATTTAAACCTATATACCCTTTGTTGTTGTTGTTTACTTCACTTGTTCGCTAGATGTATCCTTTCAGCACTTTGATTCTCGGTTTGTTGTGGAATCATCGAAACTCCAAACTTAGAGCATTTGCATTTACAGAAATCAATGTGCTGACATCTTGGCCATGGAAGCTACCCGAAAATCAGAGGATTATTATCTCCTTGAGGATCCCCTTCCCTCTGTGGCTTTAGCGTTGTTGGCGGACCATTCACGAATTGCATTTCCTAGAGGGTTCTAGTTTTGTTCCTTTTTTGTTTTGTTTTTTTTTTTCATTTGTACACAAAAAAAAAAACTGCCTTAAAGACACTTGATAGTATTTGATCATCTCATTTTTACACTATCATGATTGTCTCTTGTTACTAAAATATGAGCCATAAATTTTTATAATAACAATTAAATGATAATATAAATAATAATTTCAATGAAATAACCAATGTTGTAAGTTTAGATTTCTTCTTCTTACATTTGTAATAAGAAGCATGTTAGGAAAAAAATTATACAGTACTTTTTTACTAATATTTGATATAAAAGCTTATAAAATTTGTCTTTGACTTATTTAATTGTCCTAATCTCTTTAGTAACTATCCTTATACTTCAAAAAAGAAATATCAAGTATTAATATTTAATTTGTAAATTCTAATTAATACAAAATTAAATATTGTAAATGCTAATTATTAATTGAGAGTAATGGTTAAGAATGTATTAAATTAAATAGTAACAAAATAGTAAGAATAAAACAGAGAATAAGTAAAAAATAAATCAATTAGTATAAGTTTGTAAACTAGTAATTAATATATTTATTATTTTCAAATACAAAGAATAAAGTGAACACATATTACATTATTAAAGAAATTCATATAAAAATGTTTTAATGGTTTTCTATTGATGGAGGGTGGAACAAGGTTGTGAAAATGAAATATTGGGTTGTCTTTGAGTGTGTAAAAACAATGGCTAAGAGCAAAATGCTTGATGCTGAGAGCTAGTGTTGTTGCTCACATAACCCTTGCTGTCATAAATGTATGGAGTTGAGGAAATTAAGTCAGGTGAGTTACCAGAATTCGGGGATCTAGTAGGGAAGATTGGATTGGAGGTGGGAGTTGGAGCTAGGTAGTAACAGGGACAAGGCTATTGGTACTCTGAAAACCATACAAAGGTTGGGTGGTGGTGGTTTGAGTTGACGGTGGCACGACTTGAAATGAAGGGTAATGGTAGTGGTAGCCATAACCATAGCTATATTAGCCTAATGGGCTATTTTCTGTTTTTAGCCTAGTTGTTACTTGCCTTTTTTTAATGGTTTTTTTTTCAAGTTATGGGCATGTATTTAAGGTCTCTATTTTTTTTCCTGGACTTTGTGCTTCTTTTTCTTCTCTTGAATTTTTTGTTTTCCCTTTTTTTTTTGGATAGGCTCTAATACCATCTTAAAAATGACATAGGCCTAACTCTCCTCAAAAGCTAGCTCAGGAGAAGAGGGTTGTCTAAGGCCTTATAAAGGCTATCATCGCTCTTATCCTAAGCAGTGTGAGACTTTTTCTCCCAACACTCAAACCCTTCACTTAGCTCTTAACCATCCAATTTAGGACTTCACTTCCCACTCCATACTTGACTTTCAACATTCCCCCTCAAGTGTGAATCCTCTTTCATCATTGAAATGGCTCCCTCTCCAGCGGAAGTCTTTTCTTTATCCACGAGTACCCATGGTCACACTGAGCCGCATCTCTTGCGCTCTTTTACCTCCCATGGTCTAACTCTTCAACACGTGGGCTAATCGTTCACTCAACGATCATTTTGTGGGATCCACACCCTCCGCACATGGGCGCCACCGGCCTCTTGCCAGGGCTAATGTTGTCACCGTTAGTCTCTTTCCGGGACACCATCACTTCACCATGAGGAGGCACATACTCGTCTCGGTCACTGAATCGACCTGGATCTTGATACCACTTTAGAATTTGGGTTTAATCCTAACTCACTCCCAAAATCTAGCTCATAGGAGGAGGATTGCCACACAACTTATATATTCTATGGTGGCCCTCTTTCTAGTCGATGTGGGACTTTATCTTAATACATTCCCCTCACGACCAGGGCTGGACATCTGGTCCATGAAGTTTGCAGGACTGGACATATGTGGGTGGCCCACGACTAACCTGACTTGATACCATATTATAATTTGGGTTTGGGCCTAACTCACTCCCAAAAGCTAGCTCATAGGAGGAGGTTTGTCACACCACTTATATACTCTTTGGTGGCCCTCTTTCTAGTCGATGTGGGACTTCATCTTAACAAGAAGAGTGATTGAGAGCGGAGTAAGCTAATGAAAGCACCATTTAATAGGATTAAGAAATTCCAACCAACAATTTTAGTCTAAAGCTACACTAAAATAACTAAGATAAAATAAACTAAATTGACATTTTTCATTTCTTATCCCTCTCATGAGTAGTAGCTACATATATATAAAGAAGATGGAATGGAAAACCATAATACTAATTTGGCCTAGCCCATTACATAAAATATCCAAAGTAATTAATAATTATAAATTCTAATTATATATCATTTTAAATACAAATTGTAATGCTATCAAAATACTAATTAAATAACTCTTATTCTAACTTTGTATTTGCTACGAAGAAGTAGAGCATTCAAATAATGGATTGAGAACATGGTTTAATAAAAATGAATCATGAAATCCCCTTAAGTTTGAAACAATAATTTGTTCCCTCCATGCTTTGCTCAAGTTTCTTTGTTATGGTTGCAATGAGTAGCCATAATTATTCGTATAAATAGATAGGAAGACAAGTAAAAAGCATGCAAATATAAATTAAAGACAGCAGGTAAAAGTTCCAAAGAAACTAAAAGTAGTAGAAACTATTTGTTGATTGTATTATGGTCAAACTAAAGATTACAAAGGAGAAAATCATTCTTATAGTACAATTTGGAGGGAGAGTTAGTTATAACCGGTAACCTACACAACAACCAGTTACCTATTATAACTAACCCTAAAAAAGTAAAGCTATGCTACAAACAAGTTTTATGAGAAGAGAGTGCAGTAATGGTTCAAGTGAAGAATTAGCTTATGGCTTCAAAAGATGAGTCTGAATCCTCTAGTAACACATTGGAATGTTTATTACCCCTCCCCCCCCCCTCAAGCTTGAGGGTGTAAAAATGTCATATACACCAAACTTGGAAAAAAAGATTGGAAAACTTTAGGCAAGAGAGGCTTAGTGAAAAAATCTGCAACTTGATCTTGAGAGGCAATAGGCACCAAGTGAAGAAGACCATTTTGCAGCTTTGCACGCACTAAGTGACAGTCAATTTCTAACTGCTTGGTATGCTCATGAAATACGGGATTGTGAGAAATATGCAAAGCCCTTTGGCTATCACAAAACAAGATTGGAGACTTGGAATAAGAAAGACGCAAATCCTGAATTAAGTAGTGGATCCATTGTAATTCGCAAAGTGCAGAACCAAGCGCTCTATACTCTACTTTTGTAGAAGAACGAGAAGGAGTTTTCTTCGAACGCAATGTTGGTCATGGAAACCATCACCCAAGAGGGGGGTGAATTGGGTGATTTAAAACTTTAAAACACTTTCAAGAAATTTAAACAATTTTGTGCAAATAACAGTTATAAGCAGTGGAACAAGTTTATGAAGAATTCAATTTGCACAACCAACTCAAATATAATGAGATTAGAGGAATTAGAGTATGAATCAAGATTAGCAACAAAAATATAGAGCAACAAATATGAAAGTTTAAAGAGTAGGGAAGAGAGAATAGATTTATACTGGTTCTATCACTAAACCTCCTTGTGACCTACGTCTAGTCTTCAAAACGACACCATGAAAATACTTGTATTCAATCTTCAACAAGATTACACACTAAGAGCACTCCCCACCATTGGATACCCGACCAATGTGCAATAGCCTCAACTAGGGATACCTCACCCTAAAACAACCTTGAAGGATACCCCACCTTCAATCAACTAGAAGGATATCTCACCTTCTCTCAACAATTCACTTTAAGGTTTTACAAACTATGAAGCTCTCAAAAGAGTAGATATTACAACATGAAGCACAAATATTTAAGCAAGCCATTAGCAAGATAGAGAAATTTTGAATAACAAAGCTTTTTTTTAATGATAAGAATGATTCAAGATGAAAGACCAAGATTAAAGCATTTGATTCATGTTAGAAGAAGCTTAGAAATGAGATAATATGATTGTAGTGTGATACTAGGGTCAAAAACCTTGCTTCTTATGCTAGAATTGCCCAAGAACTCATATTTATAGCCCTCCATTGAAATCTAGTCGTTACTAGCCGTTATACCTCTGCACAGCCCATATTCGAATATAGAATCTCATATTCGAATATGTATTCAAATATGGCACTTCTGGAAGTAGATTTTTCAAATTTTGAAAGCTATATTCGAATATATATTCGAATATCAAAACCCATTCGAATATGCACTTACTGGTGCTTAGATATTCAAATGAAAATCCATAACTCCTTCATTTCTTGTCCATTTCAAGTCAATGATCAGTTGTTAAAAAGCTCTTTGAGTCTGCTTTCATATGAAACAAGTTTCAGATCGAAAATCAAAGTAGTTTTAAAGATATTATCAAAATAGTGAACAAAGGTCATTTTCAAAATCCTAAAAACAAAGGCTGAATTCAAAAGTTCATAACTTCTGCATTTGTGATCCATTTACAGAAAAAGACCAGTCATTAGAAAGCTCTTTGAGTCTATTTTCATATGAATTAAGCTTAAGCTTATTATGAAAAACACATCTAAATATATGATCAAAACGGTAAACATATATTAGCTTTCATATAAGACTATTGTTGAAAATATATTTGTTTATGCTTACTAACAAATTCAAACCAAATATTTGAGCACTTTTAAACATAAACTCACTTTTTAAATCCTTATCTAATTGAAAAGCATTTTTCTCATCATAAAACACTTTGTAACCAATTTCTTTGAAAAACACATTTTGAAGGCTATGGTTTAAAATGAGGCTATGAATGCAAGGTGAAAGACAAGCTCTATCAAGTAATGACTTCTCAAAGTTACACTTACATAGCCTAGAAAAGAAATATACCAAACTAATTCCTTAGGCTTCTTGATGCAATCCAAGATTGTTAGTTTCTCTTCCATAGTATTATAAGAGCTTGGTTGTAATCGGCTATATATTTCTTAAGTCGAGCATAATTGATTTTTCCATATTTCTTGATCATTGCTCACTCTTAATACTTGGACTAACCTACAAGACATTTCTCACTTGAAAATCATAGTTAGTCCGAACATCCAAACTCAATATCAAATATGCTTGATATATATATAACTCTAGTTAGACTATCAAGCATTGATGTACACATTGCATGATTATCAACTTGTATATCACAATATAGAACACATAATCATGCATGGTATAATGCACTCCATTAAGCTCACATAGTAGCATGTTCATTCCTAATTTAATCTTACATTTGTCATCATCAAAACATACTACACATAACTTATTGCTATTGTATTTGTCATCATCAAAACATAATCTATTAAACATTTAAGCACACATACTTCAACACGCAACTCACAAGAGAATCACCAATAAAAAAACAATAACAAAAAATGGATCTTCGAGTGTTCAAGCAATGGGCCCAATCAGAATAAAAAAACTATGAATCTACAAATAAGATTGCTTTAGAAAGAAAAGACCAAGGCCTAGAGCCTACTTAAGATATCTGAGAATTCGGATAGCAGCAGTGTTATGTGTTGTGGTAGGAGAAGACATTAATTAACTAACTTGTTGAGTTGCAAAAGTTATGTCCCGTCTAGTAAAATTAAGATAGATAAGACATCCCATAAGTCTCCTATAGGAAGAAACATCAGGAAAAGGAGGACTATCCTGGACTATCCTGCTGATGCAACTTTTACGAAGGATGTAGATGAGTGGTTGTTGGTTTGCAATTAAGGAAAGAGCCATATTTCGGCAAATCAATGCAGTATTTTCTTTGGGAAACAAAATCCCACCAGCTGTTTGAGCTATCTCAAGACAGAGGAAATACTTCAAGGTGCCAAGGTCTTCGATACCAAAAACCTCATTGAGATGCTGCTTAACAAGAGACAACATCGAAGTGTTAGTACCAAAGATCATGATATCATCAACATAAACCAACAAACCTATTAGTGCCTGTGAACTTGAGAAAGAGGGAGTGATTAGCTGCAGCCTGTGAATAACCCAAAAAGGTCAGAAACTTAGAGAGTTTCTCATACCACTGTCCACTAGCCTGCTTCAATCCATAAAAAGATTTGGTGAGTTTGCATATGTGGTGAGGAGAAGTAGCCTTCATGCCTTGTCGTAAATCCATGTAGATGTCCTCCTTCAAATCACCATGTAAAAAGGCGTCGTTCACATCCAATTGGGGCAAAAACCAGTGATGTGAAGCAGCCAATGCAAGAATATCCGAATGGTAGTCAATTTTGCCACAAGGGAAAAAGTATCCAAATAATATAGCCCCTCAACTTGGGTATAGCCTTTAGCAACCAAATGGGCCTCGTAACGTTCAACACTGCCATCAGCCCACCTTTTAATCTTATAGACCCATTTACTACCAATTGGAGTAATACCTACAAGTAAGGGAACTAATGTCTAAGCCTCTAAAGCAACCATATCATTTCTCCAACATTCAAGTTTGCTAGCTTCTCTAAAAGAAGTAGGTTTCTGTTCATTATTAAGAGAAATACTATATGCAACATGGGAAGGAGAGAGATTGGCAAAGAACAAAAAGGAATAAAAAGGAAACACTATACCTGATATGAGAGTTGGAGGTGATTTTATTTTCTAAGATGAAGAAGATGTATGATAAGATTCATAATCTTGAAGATGAGAAGGTGGCTACTTGGTCCTAGTTGATCTCCTAGGAGGTGGTGGGGTAGAAACATGTTCTGTTTGAGTAAGAGATTTGGTTGACAAAGTTGTAATTGGATTAAACTCAGGCTCAGGGGTAGAGTTAGGTATAAGGGGTGGTGAGGAGGTTGAAAAGGAAGAATTAAGATGTTGATGAAGAATGCAGAGAGGCTGGGAAAAAGTATTGGTTGAAGAGGAAGAATGATAAGGAAAATCCGATTCTTGAAGTAATACATGTCGAGAAACAAGTAACTGAGGAGCATGCATGTCACACACTAAGAAACCTTTAGTACCTGATCTGTATCCAAGGAAAATGAACTTATGACAGTTGATTAAGTAGACAGCATGTGTTGCTGCTAAGCCCCAAAAATGTTTGGGAAGGTTAGCTTGAAAAAGCAAGGCTCGGGCTACATTAAGACTGTGTTGGTGCCTTCTCTCTACTCTCCCTTTTTTTGGGGAGTGAAGAATCCCTCATTCCTAATACAATGAGTGTAAAAGAAATTATGTACCATTGTCTGAGCGAATGAATTTGACAATAAACTTAAAATGAGTACGAACCATGTTAAGAAAATTAGATAAATGAATTTTGGTTTCAAACTTTTGTTTAAGAAAAATGATCCAAATGTGTCTACTAAAATCATCCATGATAGTAAGAAAATATCTGTGTTTACTAAGAGTACGAATATGATAAGGTCCCCAAAGATCCAAATGTAACAAATCAAAAGGTTTTTCTACAGTATTAAAACTAAGTTTAAAAGGAAGTTTTTGCTGCCTTGAAAAATGACATATATCACATATATGTCTTGCATTACAATCACTATTATGGTGATACAAATCAGATAACAATTTTAGTCTAGAGGATGACACAAGACCGAGTCCAAAGTGCCATAAGGCACTACTAGGAAATATAGAAGAAATGTTGGAAATAGAATAAGCTTGATGGTGAGAACTAGAGGTAGTAACAGCAGGTCCCTTCAAGATATAGAGTCCATCCTTCAACTCAACAAAACCAATCATCTTCATATTTCTCTGATCCTATATAAGACAACCATTAGATTTTAAGATAACGTCACAATTTAGTGCAGCAATAAGCTTGGAAGCATAAATGAGATTAATAGAAAAATCAGGTAAGAAGAGGACTTGAGAAAGAGTAAAGTCTTGACATTTTTGAACATTACCAGTATGATTTACAGAAGTGGTTTTTCCATTAGGCAATTTTACGTTAACATAATTATAAATGAGAGGTGCAATACTGGTAAAGAGAGACAAATTGGAATAGATATGGTCAGTTGCACTTGAATTAAGGATCCATGTGTTGGACATGCTGCAATTCACAGAAATAACAAAGGTATTACCTGCACTTGGTTCATGAGGACTATGAAGAGTTACTAGTTAAATTTATTTGCTAAAGTAAAGCCATGAGTGCCTGATATTATTTAGAGGTCAAAGAGAATTGGCGATCAGGTTCTCCCTTAACGGAAGTTCTGTCATCAACGATGGAGTCAGAGGCATCTCTAATAACATTGATGGTTGAATTAATCACTTTGCCTATATATCCAAGAGGAAAACCATATTTCTTGTAACAAACATCCTTTGTATGTCTAGTTTTATCACAATGAGTACAGACCTTAACATGCCATTTTCCTTTTCCAAAGGATTTCCTTGAATCAACCGCATTGATAAAAGTGGAAGGTTCATCCATCCTCAGAGGACAAACACATCTTTCCTATTGCATAACTAGAGAAAAAACTTTTTCCAAATCCGAGAAAGGATTCATCATCAGAATTTGTGTTTTAACAATATCAAAATCATCATTCAAAGTACTAAGAAACTTCATTATACAATCTTTAGTCGTATATAACTTGCGTAAAGTACTAGCTGAACATGTGCATTTAACAGAACAACTACAATCTGGTAAAGGCCTAAATCCTTCAATCTCATCCCATAGAGAAGTAATTTTGATAAAATAATTGGTTACATAATTAGTTCCTTGCATTAAAGAGAGTAATTCCCGTTGCAATTAAAAAATTCTGGCCCTATCACTTTGAGAAAACCGTTTTTTTAACAAATTCCAAGCTACAGAGGCAAATTCTGAAGAAGCAATACTACGAGCAATATGAGGTTCAATCAAATTGAAAATCGACAAAAGAACTCGGTTGTTACATCACTCCCAAGACTTGAGCAAGGGATCGAAATCATACGGTAAAGGTAGAGTTCCATTGACAAGCCTGAACTTGTTCTTCATGATTAATGCTCCTTTCATGCTACAAGCCCAACTATGGTAATTTCTGCCAGAAAGGAGAGGAGAAACAAGACTTGAGCATAAATTTTCTCCAGGATGCACATAATACACACTGAGTTGATCAAGTGTTGGGTAAACGTAGGAGCAAGAATAGCTACGTTTGTATTGGCATCGTTGTTGGAAGAAGAAGGACCTCTTCAAGACATTGATCAGAAAAAAAGGAGCGTCCTCAACAAACCAGAAGCTCTAGATACGATAAAACTTGAAGAGAAACTCAAAGTAGAAGAAACTCTCTCATGATTGTATTATGATCAAATCTTAAGGTTCCAAAAAAGAAACTCTCTCATGATTGTATTATGATCAATCTTAACATACACAACAACCGGTTGCCTGTTATAACTAACTCGAAAAGAGTAAAGTTATGCTACAAACAAGGTCCATTAGAAAAGAGTGCAACAACAATTCAAGTAAAGCATCACCTAATGGCTTGCAAAGATGAGTCTGAATCCTCTAGTAAGATATTGGAATGTTTATTAATAGGATAACTTCAATCTAGTTGCATTATCAGCTGAAACTCTCTACACTCCTTGTTCCCCATAATTTGCATACACAATGATGACTAGGGACACGTTTGACGCGTTTTCATATCATATTCTAAAATTAACCATACATTAAAAAATAGTTTCTTTAAAATTATTTATTTAATAATGACCACAGTACCAAATCAGGTCCTATATTTCAGCTTTTACTTTTTCTTCCATGGATGAATAATTAGTTTGACCTCAATTAACTTTGCCTTTCAGGTTTTACTTTTTTTTGTATAAGGCCTCATTTTTTTTGGACTGAGATCGCAGACCTCATAGAATTAAGTTTATTCTTTTGTTAGGGTCAAAGGTTTATTCTTTGATGTGTGATTATGTAAGGAGTCCCCTTTTTTTTACAACTCGAAATATACAACCCATCACAAAACTGGTTAAACGTGTGAACATATGTGATTAAATCTATATACGATTTGGTTAAACGTATATGGTGAAATTGAGTATAACTCATCACACAGATTTAAGCATATATTTCCTTCACGTTTAACCAATTGTATGCTTGGTTGTGTGTTTTAAGTTGGATGATGCTGTGATCTGACCTAAGAAGGAGGGATCACAAACTTTGAGGTTAAAGCTCCACATGGCAGTGAAGTCTCAAGCCTCGTCTTCCAAGCTCCGTAACGGCAGTGGTTGCACTTGGAAGGACTCTGACGCTCAAGTTAGAGAACGGATTAGGGTTATATGTGAATATAGAATCTTTTTTACCTTGCATGGTGCATTATTGTTGGTATTTATAGTGAGAGTACTAGGGTTGACCGCAGAGTTATTGGGCCTTGGATCTTGTGTCGTGGGCCGACTTATCATTATAACGTGCTATGTGGGTCAACATGCATCCCGAAGGATATCTTTAGATTCTCATAGGATGCCCTGTAAGATGGCTTGTTCGACATGCAAACCAGACCGGGATATTTAGATGTTGGTCCACAATAGTTCCCCCAAGGCCGGCGAGTTACCTTTTGGTGAGTCGCCGTCTTCGTTCGCTGCATGTCGATCAAGTTAACCTTTCAACCTCAAGGATACTCTTTCGTGTTCTAGTCACTATGGGCGGGTTGACAGTTGATCTTTGGCGAGACACGCTCCCACGTACACACTTTCATCATGGTTCGTATGTGATGATTACAGCGGCCTCAGGCCCCACGTAATTCAATGCGAAGTGATTGGTTCCCTTTTTTTTTCTCTCTCTCAGCGTTACTATTCTTTCCTCTTAAAGATAAAGAAAACCTTAAACCCTTCACTTTCCACAAAATTTGCAAACTCCTCTCCTTCTTCGCTCCCAACAAGCTCCCTGCTACCATCTTTATTTTTCTTCTGAAGGCCAAGTTTCAAATTCTGGTTCGTGGGAATTCGTTTATTGCTCCATTGTTCTATCTTGGCAGTACTCTCAGAGTTTACTCCAACCTTACGACTTCAAATCGTCGTTCTTGTCTATTTCTAGGTAACCAAATGTTCCCCTTTCTCATTTTTACGATTTTCACTCAATAATTTGGTCTATTATTCTACCGCCCGTTGCTTTCTTAGTTCTAGGGCTTACCCTTTTTTCATTTCTCTTTTTTCAAGTTTTTCCCCTTTTGAAAATGAGTGACCATATCATCGAGTTGTCAAGTGAATCTTCATCCATTTCTTGCGATTTTGAGATTCTTTCCAATATAGCAAGGAGAAATTTGAAACCCTTGTTCCCCGTTGATTTTAACCTCATTTAAGGTACGCTTTCCATTACTAATCCTCATTTTTCTAAACCCTAGAGTATTTGGTTGTATTCCCCTCAAAAATCTGAGAGTGGTGAGTCAGTGACTCAAAGTGTGAGTGGTTTCTTCAGCACTTTAAATCCTGAACCTTCTGTTTATAAATTATTCCAACCGACCCTCCTAACAAGCAATCTTCTGGTCATTGACTCCTACCAAAAGTGGCCCAAGGTTCTTCAAATCCTAGCAAGAGTGACCGTGGAAGTATCTTTGGAAATGACAATTCCCCTTCATCTTCTGTCGCACTCCCTCGATTCCGAATCTAATCCCACTTATTTCTCTACTGGATGTTCCAATCCCTGTTTATCCACTCCTGGATCTAACCAAGGTTCATATGATTATGTAGATATGGAGTCTTCACAAAGGATACCTCAACCCTAGGGAATGGCTACTATCCCGCCAATTCGGGACTTCCCGGGCTACAATGACGAAGTAGCTCCTAGTGACCATCCCAGTCATTCCAATGTTGGCCCTAGCTCCTCCACACCTCTCGTGGAGTGTCGTCTCGAATGGAGAGACTTAAAAAATATAATGTCCATCCTATGGGTTCGTATTGACTTCATTTCGGCCCAAACTCTAACAGAGCTAACACCAAGACGGATCCCTCTTCTGATTACAAACTGGAAAGTCCTGGGGAGAAAGAGAGGGTTTGTACCCCTGCTAGTGAGGGCGAGACTCCATACACTATGATGTACGAATCTTTGTTTGACCAACTTAAGGCCGGTTTCCTTTTTCGGACTTTAAAATCAAACTTCTACCCCTAATGGTTGGGGCTTTCTTCCAGCTTTCGAAGTGTTCTGTTGGGGCAACGACTGCCAATATTCTTCTGCCTTATTCTTATATCTTCTCATCCCCTACCGTTGTGGAAAGAGGTCATGGATTTCTCTACGACATAGGAGCAGGATCCTGACTCTTTTTAGTCCATTTGATGATTCCTTTAAAGCGCACCGGGATATTTATGTTAAGTTTGTTCCCCGACAAAGCCATACCATCCCATTTTGGGCGGGTCCCGACAACCAACCCCTCTTCCCTCTCTACTGGACCATGGATCACTATTCCAAGTCGCTATCATTAGATGAGTTGGAGTGTAGATTCCTAGAGGAAGGGGATCGAGAAACATATTAGAAACTTTGCAATTTTTTGAGGGAAGGTGGGATTCCCATCCATTGTAGAGATGTTCTGGGGGCCCCTCGTCGAAATCGAGCGGCTTGCTTATGTATCACTCCGTTTTATTTCTTTTGACTTTGCTTATTAATTTCCTTTGCCATTCTACTGACTTTGCATATGATTTTTTTTCCTTTCCAGCTCATATCATTGCTAGTTTTGTTGCACGCGCTTCGAAACACAACATTAAAGAAAAAAGAAAGGTTGGCACTGCGGCTCCTAGCTCTAAGAAAGTAGGGGGATTGAGTGCCCCTTCTCCAAATTTTGTTGAACCTGAGATAAACATTGGCGTGGCCTAAAAGATGAATATCCCGCCAGGTCCAGATGCTGGTAACATGGCGGGAGCTGCGGCGGGTCCTCAACCTAAAGGTTGTTGCCTTGCGAGATGGAGTTTTGTGAGGCTCATTTATTCTGCTCTTTGAACTAATTACTTTAACTTGAATCTATGGGTGACCAGCCTTAGGGTGGGGATCGACCGTCCCAGGAGATAATCACGGCGTCCCCAGCTCCCATGTTGGTATGGGAAGGATTTAAGTCTCTATTGATCCAATTTCAACATGGGGACTTTTTTTAGCGAGCCAATGCCAGCACTGTTGTGATATATTTCGTTACCTTTTCTTTAGCTTCAGCTTTTCATATTAAGTTGTTGACGTGATGTTTGGATATTGTAGGGGCAGGTGAAGTCACTGATGGGATGCACTAGAAGAAAAGAGGGAAGTGCTGGCGGTTTTTTGCCTTTTGCGGTTTAAACCGCAATTAATTGCTTCTCGCGGCGATTCTCAAACCGCCATTAATTTTGCCATCAGGAGGGTAATTTGCAGCAGTTTTCCACAACCGCTGGAATAACTGCCACAACATTTATTTGCGGCGGTTTTGTACACCTTTGTGGCGGTTTGAACCACCATTGGTTAACACTTAAACGTGACTTCTTATTCCGTTCTTTGAGGCGGTTTCAGCAGCGGTTTATATTTGTGGCGGTTTGTTAACCGTCAGAATATGCATCTCTTCTGACGTTTTGCAGTGGTTTTTTACCCACCACGCTATGCATCTCATGTGACGTTTTGCGGCAGTTTTCGAACTGCCACAAATTGTGCATTCATGGTTGTATGTTGTGGCGGTTTTAAAGTGCTGTGATTACATGCATACATTAATATTTATGATTTTTTAACATTTATTCCTTATATATATATATATATATATTTACTATCATAGTTCCTCAATATGTTATATTACAAATATTCAACCCAAATACATTTGAAAGGTTAAAATTGATAGTTCAATAATATATATAGATAATAAAGTACCAAGCTAAGGTTCATATACAAATAAAATGGGCTCTCCAAACGACATAATCCAGTACGTGAAAAACAAATACACATCGAGTCTAACTCTTAATTGTACCAAACAACATTCCATTTAAAAAAAGATAATAATACTAGAGCATGTTCTATCAATGATCTAAGCATAAGTTGTCCTAGACTGATGTTGATGGTCCATTATGAGGTTCATGACTACCATTAGAAGAGCGTCTGACTTCACGCGGTGAGTCTAAATCTGCAATTAAAAATAAGTCACTAATAGCACACTGTATATCCAATTCAAAATCAAGACTTGTTACAATCTAATCAAAAAAAAGTTTTCATGATAAGACAAATTAATGAACATATGTAAGCAATATACGTAATGAAACAAATTTTACTAGAATAGCATGTCTAAGAAAACAAACACACATAATAACTATCACTAATCTCCTTATCCCATTTCTTCCAATTTCATGTATAAAACAAACATACAGTTTTAACTTCTTTTTTTTTAACTAAATAAACATAATACAGTTAACCTCAAAGATTGGCATAAGATATAATAAAATTGATAATTCAAGGTTGAAAAAGTTACCATATTCATTCTTGACATGGGAGAATCAACATTCATTTGACCTCCAAAATTTTGCATCAAAAAAGTCATTTGTTGCTCCAAAGCTTTATATCTTGCATTGCAAGCATCTTCCATAGCTTTCAACTTTGCATTATTTTCTTCTTCCATTTCTTTAAGCCTTGCCTTGTTATCTTCCTCCATTGCTTTGAGCTTTTTGTTGCTTGCATCTAATTGTATCTTCAATGCATCCAATGCAGCATTTGATGAGGTTGGCATTGTCGACCCGCCATAACTTGTTCCAAAGATTTGAGATGGACAAGGTCCAAATCCCAAACCTCGAACACATCCCGGGTGCTCTTTTCCAAACACTCTAGTATACGCCTCCTCATCCCATCAGAATGCTGCCCAATTTGTTCCTATAAGTAATAAAAACACATAATTAAGCATTAACTCATGAATGTGTACATCGAAATGCTTTTCTGTACAAAAACTCTATAACTTACATTTATATGTCTAGCTTCATCATTGAAAAATGCTCCATCTGATTTCATATGGGAAATAGAGTACATTTCTGCTCTACCGTAGGTACGGCCCATATCAATTTCTTAACATTGTCAATGACGTTATAATATTACTTACTAAACAATTTATGTACTCAATTGAAACTAGAATAGAAATAATGTAGTTACTCAATTGAAATTAAAATATTTGTTTTACTAGCTCGTGTCTCTTCCTAGCTATTGATTTTGATCCAATAGTATGAGGAACAGTTTTCTTCTCTCGATTAATAGCATTGTTTGCACACATCTCCTGCATTGTTTAAAAAACGTTAAACAAGAGTTAGTAGATACATTAGCATTTGCTAGAACAAAACCAAATGCGTTTCTTATTACCTTAGTTGTTTCCTTAGCTCTATATGTTAAAAAACCCGACCACTCTTCTCTAGGAATGCCTTCTGGACGCATCTCTAATTGAGCATTCCAATCAAGTGATGGATTATGGAACTCGTCATATAACCTCAAACGGTTATCCTTCCAATTCTTCCCAATTTTATCCAAAATATACTTCTTGTGCTCATTATCATTGACAACAACTTTGGGCTTCAAAAGAAAAACATAACAAACTCTT
The DNA here is from genome assembly GCA_037177725.1 of Cyamopsis tetragonoloba. Lineage (NCBI taxonomy): Eukaryota > Viridiplantae > Streptophyta > Magnoliopsida > Fabales > Fabaceae > Cyamopsis > Cyamopsis tetragonoloba. The sequence continues at coordinate 30,491,721 of CM074120.1, forward strand.
AAATACATAAATAACTTAGTAACTAAAATAAACAAAAAAATTAGAACTTATTAGATTTTTATACCTATATAGTGTTAGTCCATGCCAGATCCTTTAGTGCCTTTGAAACCTTAGGCCATTTCTCATAACTTATGGACAAAGAACTATAATTTGCAACAAGTGCTCCTAAAAATCGCCCTAAAAGGCCAGCGACCTCTCCAATAGGTTGGCCTTGTGCATTCCAATCCAAAAGGACTTTCTTCCCAATAGGAAGCACTATTAATTTAGCTATCGTTAAACGATCTTCTTTTATCTCACTTTCGTCATCTAACAAAGAAGATACTTGAAATCATTATTATTAAAAATCATGGTTAGTGAAAATTATTAATCAATTAAAAATGAGTAAATGTAAAGCACATAACAATGACATTAACGGTACAAAATTTGTTTGACTTCCTTGAGGCTTTGGAAGTGGATGATGAGTCTGTACTATTAGTTGGAACATCTTCAAGTTGAGTGGATGACTCATTTTGGACTATAGGCTCACTTTTGTGGTGCCCCTAATGATGCACCCTGACTTGTAATTCATTTTTCAAGCACAAATAAAATTAGTAAAATAAAATAATGTAAATTCCCTATGTGAAACACAAATAAAATCGAAAAATAGACCAATAATGTAACTAAGTTTTAATGTATATCATAAACCCAATGTCTATCAAAAATGCATGAACAAATAAAATCATACACTGTCTTGTCAATTTCAGCAGTACTCCTTGTACGTCTCCTTAGTTGCCTTCGAGTAAAATCTCTAAATTCCCTATTTAAATTCACGATATAAGAAGTTGGACATACATGTTTAAAAAATCAAAGGGAAAGATATACTCACTGGAGATAAGGATCTACTACAAGGCAATTAGTAAGCACATGTCTATGTCCTTGTAGTTTTGAGGTTGAAGTAAGTTCAAAAAATTTGTAACCACCGATTGGCTCCCACTTGGGAAACAATTCAACTATGCGGGGGTTAGGATGAATGGAATTGGGTCCATCATCAACACGAGGTGGGCGGTTCCATTTTGTCTCAATGTCATCTAAATACCTTGAGCAAAAGGTTAGAACCTCTTGCATTAGGTAACCTTCTGCTATAGAGCCTTCTGGTTGTCCTTTTTGACGCACATAAGATTTTAGTTGTCCCATGTATCTATTAAAACATAACCCAACAAAATAAGATATGATCAATGACATTCCTCACTTTATATTTTTCAAAAGAATATATTGATATATTTATTACTCTCTATTGGATACATCCATCGGTAATGGACTGAACCTCCGAGCTTAGCTTCTTCAGCCAGGTGAACGACCAAGTGAACCATGACGGTAAAGAATGAGGGAGGAAATAGCATTTCCATATGACATAGAATGAGCATAATCTCTTTTTGTAATTTGTCCAACGATGCAACACTCAACACTTTAGCACATAATCGTCTAAAAAAGGAGCATAACTCAATTAAAGTTGTTGAAACTTGGTCAGGCAAAGCTGTTCGCATGGCTAGTGGTAGCAATTGCTCAATTAATATATGACAATCGTGACTCTTAAGAATTCCGTTCATGCAAGCATTATCCAAGTCTATGCATCTAAAGATGTCGCTTGAATAACCATCTGGCACTATGATGTTCTTTAAAGTTGTCAAAAATGACTTCCTTCCTTGATTAGTCATAGTATAAACAGCTAAGGGATACCTTCGACTCTCATCCGGCCATAGGTCTTGCTTAACCTCCATTTCTTGAAGATCTTTTCGAGCATTAAGATGATCTTTAGACTTTTCAGAATCATTTAACAACGTGAACAAGATGTTGTCACACACATTCTTCTTAATATGTATCACGTCAAGATTATGACGTTATAAGTTATATTCCCTGTAACGCCCCAATTTATACTAAGCGGAATGAGCTATTCAATTAAAGTTATTAAGGCTAATTCATCATACTCGTATTGAGAGGTTAAATTTCGAGTAAAATTTTTCGAAACTTAATAGTTGTATATTCGAAACGGTAATGAGACCTAGTCGAATGAAAGTTTAGCTTTGGTAACTAACACACATACGATAAGCTAATATAACATAGATATATTAATTAGTCAGATAACAAAACATAAATTACTGGGAATCCTAGACGACATGACAAAAAAATACTCTACCACTCGAAGAGTAGAAGATGTCGAACATAGGAAATGTACTGATCAAATATTACAGCCATCCAAAATGTCTTAATGAAAATATAACTAAATAAAGGACGCTACACTCTCCATCCCAGTATCTTCACTCGGATCACTCTCAGGAGAGCTCTCCCTAGGCGAGTTGAAGAACCAACCCTGGCCACCAGAGTATTGCTCCACAAGAGACGGAGTGAAATAAGAAAGATGAGAAGCGGGTCGGAACGCTGCGGGTACAGGCATGAGACCAGGGGGTGTCCGAATAACCAACGTCAAGGTCGCTCCAATGTAAGTGGACCGGAGCATCGGTAGTGACGGATGAGATATCCAGAAGGATACTTCTCCTACAAAAGTGGACGTCCCATGAGATACATCATGCTCCCAGTAGCCAAATTCAATCGGACAGTTGATTTCCAAGAGGGTCTCTCGAGCCGCCATCTATTGTATCGCGTAATAGATATATACATAGACAGATAAATACAACACAAAACCGAGGAGTGAGATACAACAAAGTTTGGTATAAGTAGAGTCAGGATATTTAGATTTTTATACAGAAAATCTATAATAGCTTACAATTGATATTCTCACTCGTAACATCACACAACATGCACATTCAAGGATACCATAATGCATGAGACATCAAAAAAAAAAGGACATCATCGCTAGCGACTCTTTCTATTAAGGAGGTGACCGGGAGTCATACTTCGTTCGTACAAGTCCATGTACCTCAGTAGTCTCCACTGATCCAGAATATACTTAGAGACGTGTCGAGGTAACCGAGCTTTTTCAGTGAGTAGCCCGACATTGGGGAGCTACCACCGAGTCCCCTAGGCATCTCACACTCTGGTTAAAGCCCCCAAAGGCCGAAACCCACTCCCTAGAGTATAACGTTATTGTGCCAACGCACCACTTTTACCTTTTATTCCTCCTTAATAGAAGTTTTCAAAAATACTATTTTAAAAACATACAATCTCAAGGTGTTTTAGTACTTTTAAGCATAGTTTATCACAAGGATTCAACCAGGTTCACATCCCATCCATACAACTAGGCTCAGACAACATTTTGCAAAAACAATTACTAATCACACCACCTTGTCAAATCCTTTACCACAGATTTCAGTTTAATTCCCAAAAACAAAGCAATTATCATGGTATTCATATAATACTCCTAATAGGGGGAATACACCTTTAAAAGTCATATATTCAATTTTCACATTTTCTATATTCATCTTTTGGCACTTAGGCCTTTATTAACTTCTACTATTAACACCATTGTTTGAAATTTACTTTAGTCCTTCTAGACATATTATCATTTAAACCATATCCAAAAATTATAGGAATTTATAAATAAGTCCAAAACAACCATTTAGCCTTGAAAACATCATTAACATCTTAAAAATGATTTATTTGGTATTAAAAGCTCATAAATTTCGAATATTCAAAAGTTGAAGGAAAAGTGGTTTTTCCTTTGTTTCAGTGCCTCTTCAACATGTTGTCCTTTCCTTAAAAGGGGTAAAATAAATATTAAACGATTTTATTTGGTCCCCAATTAATTTATACAGTTACTTCACAGGGTTAGGGTCAAAATAGAATTTTTCCAGAATTTTTTTTTTTTTTAAAATACTTAAGATGGCCAGAAAAATCCTTCTTTCAAACTGTACAGGATCTGGCAGTAGCTAGTCTAAAAAGTATAATAAATTCATACGTGCCCAGAAAAATATGAATTTTTGACATGATATAGTAGATATATTAACACACCACATATAAATTTTTCAAGATTTTTTGAGTAGTAATACCGTGCGAAATATTTTCTCAAAGTTACAACTTTTTCCCAGCAAAACAGAAAACTACAGTAACAGGATCTTCATCTTCAACGATTTTTATAAAATCACTCAGTTACTAAAAATTTATGAAATCAACCCAGAAATGATCCTCTTTGAGTCTAGTTTTTCATAAAAATTTTCCTAAGTTAAATCCGTTTCCCAAATGGTGCAGAAAAACCAAAACATTCTGACTGTTCCAGAAATGACCTTGTGTCACTCAAAAATCCATATAAAATCAAACACAAGATCAAAAATTACAAATGATACTAATCTGGAAAGCTAATACACAGATCTATCATCATACAAATTTTCGTACGCATCTAAACAGAATAAGAGCTTTAATGATACGCACAAAGTAACTTCAGTAGCATGAACTCACCAGACAGAATAGAGCAATAATGTTTTAAAAATCAAAATAAGGTCTTAACATCATCCAAAAATTATGAAACTTTACCAGTAGTTAAAACACATCTTAAAATGATTTTTAAGCATGGAGCTGAATTATCCAATGATCAATTCCCAAAATATGGGCTCTAAATCAACAGGCATAAGACAGAACCAGCTTTGAAAATGAATGAAGAGGGTCTAGGGCCAACCCTCACCCAAATACCCAACTAAATTCTACACTAAGCTATTCTCACTTCCCCTTACCAAGGTTATCTTCAAGGATTAAAGGGGTTGATGAAGGGTAGAGCTTCCAAAGTTATCACTACAAGCAACACCAATTTTGGACTCAAGAAAATTTTAGAGAGAAAGGAGAAGAGAAGCTTGTGTTTTGGTGTGTTTGGAAGTGAAGTAGAGGAAGTGGGCTGAGTTTTTTGACGGGTCTTGGAGTGTTTGGAGAGCTTTGTTGAATAGTTGAGGGGTACATGAAGGCATGGTGTGAATAGTTGGAGTGGTTGAAGCAAATCAAGTTCCCTATGTCTAGGGTATGGTTTGACCACATGGAGAGTATGGAGTGTTAGAGGGATTTGTCTTTTATTGATTGATACTCTAGAATGTAGATATGTTTGGAATAATTGGTATATTTCGATTGTTATGCGTGCACTATAAAATTAAAAACGCAACCAAAAATTCTAGAATTAAAATATATCGTTCTCCAATATTTTCTAATCATATAATCGGAATCGAAATATTTTTCTAGCGGAATAATTTCCTATTTAGTAATTAATTAGCAAAATTGAGAGTGTTACATTCCCAATATGGAAGCTCAAAAAATATACTTTTCTTTTTCCATTGTTGAGTCTTTCTCTGTGTAGCACTTTGAGTAACACGGCCTCTTTTTCTCTTTCCCCCTCCAACTTCTGGTCTTCCATCAAATGTAACATTAATGTCCCTAACTTAATGAAGAATTTGAGAACCAGATAGTGTCTTTGGTGGATCACGAATCTCTTTCTCTCCATCAAACCGGGCTCGATTCAACCTGAATCTATGTCTTTCATCAAGAAATCGGCGATGACCCATGAAACACCATTTCTTACTAAAGGTGAGACGACGAGGTTTAGAGTCGAAGTTGCAAGATGGACAAGCTTGTCCAGTGTATGTGTTCCACCCAGAGAGAGTTCCTAACCCAAGAAAATCACTTATCGTCCACATCAAAGCTGCAGGTAATTGAAACATCTCTTTAGTAGAAGCATCATATGTATCTACACCTTCATGCCATAACTCCTTCAACTCTTTGATTAAAGGCTGTAAATAAACATCTATGTTATTGCCTGGCATGCGTTTACTAGGAATTATCATCGAAAGGATAAAAGACGTTGGCCATATGCTATGACTTGCACTCATAGTTCCATAGGGATTGAAACCATCGGAAGCTAATGCAAGCCGCACATTTTGCGGAACTGCAACAAATGAAGTGTTTGTTGAATCAAATTTTTTCTAAGCTTCAGAATCTCTAGGATGTTTCATCATGCCATCACCACCACCTTGAACACTATGCCATTTCATATCCTCGGCGGTCTTAGACGAAAAAAAAAAAACCTTTGTAGTCGTGGCTTTAGCGGAAAATAACGCAAAACTTTTGCAGGCACCTTCTTCTTTGTGTTGGTATCGATAGATGTGCCAACTTCATTGTCTTTGGCATTCTATTTCCATCTAGACTTATTGCAGACTTTGTATGTCTCCCGATTTTCATCTTCAACACCCCAATAAAGCATACAATTATTGGGACATGCATGAATCTTTTGGTATTCCAACCCAAGCTTGGTCATTGTTTTCTTCATCTCATAAAATGACCCTGGAAGTCTTGCCATTTCAAATGCGTCTCGTAATAGATCTAGTATCATTGTCATGGCCTTGTCGCTCATCCCACACAAACATTTGATATGATATAGCTTCACCATGAACGACTGTTTCGAATGCTTCGTACACCCTTCATACAATGGTCGATCTCCATCTTTAGCCAATTCATAATACTCTTTAGCTACTAGCTCTTCGAAAGTTACATTCGGCAATGCTCCTTCTCCCTTGCCATCATCTTTATTTGGTTCGGGTGGTAATTCATTTGCACGCTGACTATCAACTCCAAAAGCACCGTTGATGATGTTCTAAATTGGATCTTCGTCAACCATGGTCTCTAGAATTGAAGGTGAATCATTCTGGGGGCTATCAGCGTTGCTTGTTTCTACAACTCTAGACTCTCCATGGTAGAACCAAAAGGTGTATCCTTTTGGGAATTGTTTACATATCAAGTGGTCATATACCTCTTCTCTATTCTTCCATCTTCTAAATCCACATAGTGGACAAGGCCACGACCGCTTTCGCCGAAGCGAAGAGAATAAACGACCACGACCGCTTTTGCCGAAGCGAAGAGAATTAGTGGTTACAAATACCGCTTTGACGAAATAATATTGTGTTTGTTAAATGCTACATGTTACCAATATATTATTGCATGGAATAGTTTTGTATAGTGATACTAAATGACTTGAAGTTCACTTATACGATACATTGTGTTTTGATATTCGATTTCCTAGACGATCGGGCAACGGATGAGCACTAATAAAACCAACTGCGTTTGATTTGTACTCCTCCAAGAATTACATGTCTCTAAAAGAGACTTAATGATGAAAACTCCTTAGCAATATTATGACTCTAAAGTTTTAGCTAGATATGATTTTATTATAAAAAGAGCCCTTTTTAGTTTTTCCAGCTTAGGGGGAGGAGAATAGGTGGAAGCTGAAAAAACACCAAAGTAAAAATAAGCATATGTACAATGCTTACTTTGATCCCCCATATGAACCATAAGTTCATAATAGATTATAAGAAATGAACCAGAAGTTCCAAGGAGATGATAAACTAATAAATTCCTTTTAGTAGAGGTTCGAGGAATAAAATTAGATAATTTATCCCATAAGAGGACACCAGCTTCATCCCACACCTATATTAAAAGTTTGAGTATTAAGATATATAATCTGATGTCATAGTATTCTAGAGCTTGCCAATTTTGAAAATAAAGTTATACATTTAAGTATGATATATTGTTAGTAGTGAATTTTGTTAATAGTGATTCCAATGTAAAATAATTCATGAATGAAATGCTATGGCAGGCATTGCAGTTGGAAATTTAAAGATATATACAATTAATAAGTTATAATATGCCCTTTGAAGAGGCATAGATATCTAAATCAAAATAGATGGCCTATGTTTGAAATAAAAGGTACCTCATGAGAAATATTCAGATATCAGATAGTGGCCGAACACAATGATGAGTTTTGAGTGGAACTGATACGCATATTCGAAAAGTGATGGATAAGTGAAAGGGGATCATATATTATACATGTAAATCCATCTTATGATCGATCAAATAATAATAGAAAAGGACCTATGGACCTACAGTCCAAGTTTTGTGAACTTGAAGTTCAAACTATTGACTTCATATAATAGAATTACTTTAGCGCGCTCATTAGAAAATTAAGTCATGCATTTAATTTTTTATAGTATGTTTCATATATATTTTTTCATTCTGGTTACTTATTATTGTAATTTTTCATATTGCATTCACAATGCATATATTCAAGGTGTTACCTTAAAGGTAATTGATTCGAACATAATTGTTCGATAATGACCACATGTACTTTGATAAGCATACGGGATCATAAAAAAGTTCTTCAGAATTTGAATTTGAGTATGAACCTCTGTGACTTACTTATTATCTGAAGTTTACATGGTAAATAGACAAAAGGGATGTCTATTAATATGTTTGAGAAATGTTTCATTGCAAAATATATGACTTCATCAAATGCTAAGGAGTAAATGCAAAATGAATTGATATTATTGTTGATTGCAATGATAGTAGCTCAAGCTAGAGTTTGAGTTTAGAGAGTAATAAAATGATTACAAGTTATTGATGAGACTATATTACAAAGGATCATTTTATGCAAGTATCATTTATGATGTACTTACTTGTTGACTTAGCACATAATATTCTAAAAGGTGAAAACAATTATCTCCTGAAGAGATTATAACTCAAATATATCTTAGATGCTAAGTCATTGAAGATATATGTTCTCCTCCTTTTTCCTTTGTGGAGGTTTTTCCTAATATGTTTTACTAACAAAGGTTTTGGAGGAACTACTGCATTCTTTTTTTCCTTTGTCTAGGTTTTTCTCCCATAGGGTTTTACCTAGTAAGGTTTTTAACGAGGCAGCTATGAGGACACTTGAGATCATTTGGTATGAAATTAGAAATATTGTATAATTCAAGGGGAGTATGAATTATTGTGATGGCTAGGTTTTTTTCTATTGAAGTTTTTCCTAGTGAAGTTTCTACTAGAAGTTTTATGCCAGCAACGATCCAGCTTCCAAGGCTCAAGAGATGAAGACAACAATTTCACCATGTTCGAGTCTGTACTATTTGTAATAGCACATGAAGATCTTATTGCAAATTGAATTATTATTCAGCTCAAGAAGTTTTGAAGAATATCGTTTGGAGGGAGAGTTAATATGCGCTACACTCTTTTTCCCTTAGCTATGGTTTTGTCCCATTGGGTTTTCCTAGCAAGGTTTTTAATGAGGCAGCATCTCATGCGTATCAAAAGATTGTGTACTCTTTTTCCTTCACTAGGGTTTTGTCCCACTGGATTTTCCTTAGTAAGGTTTTAACGAGGCACATCCTCAAAGAAGAGACGGATATCCAAGGGGAGTGTTATGAATATTTATTTAGTGGATGTTCATATCTCTTAACGGAGTTATCTATTAGGAATGTTTATATTGTAGAGGAATTATCTTGTACTCATATAGTTGGTTAGCTCTATCTTTATCTCTTGTACTCTCGTTGGTGAGCATGCTTATAAATAGAGCACTCACCTATTGTATTAGACACTCCAATGAATTACATTCTCTCCTTTTTCTCTCATATTTTTTCTACTTCATTATTTTCACAACAAAGCAGGTGAATTTCGTGGCATCATGATCCACGACTTATCCATTACTTTATAATGATTTATCTGATAAAGAAATGTAAAAGACAATTTATTGATAACTCTAGTTATTTAGTGATAGTAGAAAACATTTCATATAAAACAAAATAATACTTACAGCCTAATTAAAAAGAATCTATTCATTCTTAACAAATCATATTGTCCTTGCCTGCCGTAATAATTATTAAGGATAATTTTGAATAATTTTAAATTTTTAAAATAATAATTTTCTTCCATCATAATAAAAAGTATTTATTTTTATGTTCTTAACAAGTATTAAAAGTAAGTGTTATGATAAGACAAAAAAAGAAGGAAAAAAAGTAAATATATTATTATTTATTTTTATTTATTATCATTTGTATTTAATTGTTTTAATAATAATTATATATTAATATGTTAATAATTTTATTTTATTAGTTGAAAGACATATTTTAAAATATTAAAAAAATTGATAATATAGATAAAAAAGTAGCAATAACATAATTAAAAAAAGATGCAATACAAGTTGTTTTATACCGTTCCCTTTAAATATTTTTCCATTTTTATATTCGCATCTCGATTTTCTATTCAAGATGATACTAATAAAATTTCATTGGTAATATTTTTATACATGCATTATCACTTTGCAAACAAGCTACAGAGAGCTGTAATAACAAAACCACCACATCAAAGAGAATACCTATATGTAGCTTGAATTGTTAGAGGCCTTCTTGTTGAAGATGGTTTTCCTTTGCGATTTAGTTTCAGTGACAAGATTTGGTGAGAACGAATGAAGAGGAAACAGCAGCATCGATTGCAATATTTATACTTCGATAATATCTAAGCTGCACGGACACTCATTCGTAAGGTAACAAGAGAGAAATTAAATAATAAAAAAAACCAAAGAAAAAACGAATGATAAAATGTGTGTAGGTACGATGGCAAGTTGAAGACAACTATATTATCTTACCAGCAGAGAGAGGGACGAGTAGAGAGAGGGACGAGCAGAGGAAGAGCGGCAGAGAGAGGAACAAGCAGAGAGGGGAATGCAGCCAAGGAACTGTGCATAGGGTTTCTAATTTACAAGAGATTGAAAAAACTAAGCACACAATATATGAGAGGGAAAATTTTAGGCAATCAATCAATTAAAAATTGCCATAGATTACAACCAAACCGTCGAGATATGCATCTAATTTACGGCTTTTAATTACCCGCCGAATATTACCCATAAAATCGCCACGATATGAAAGAAAGGATGACGGTTATAAGTCAACCGCCGCAAAATGCTCCGTTATGGTAAGCGGCGGCAGTTTCATTTAAACCGCCATAGATTTCTCGACGCTATCTTCCATTTTTCTTGTAGTGATGGACGACCATGAACGTGGCCATGCTACAAAATATCTGTGACCAAGCTAAAGACTTCGCCGATGTCTCCTTTCTAAGGTCTCAGCTGCGAGATCTAAAGGATGACATCGAGCTGAAGAACACTCTGCTCAAAAGCTCCAAGGAGTTAGAGAGCCGGAATGCTAAGGAGATTGTTGAGCTCAAAGAGAGTGTCTCTAAGACTGAAAGCACTCTTGCTGAAGAGAAGAGGAAAAACTCTGACTTGGTGGACGAGGTCAAGAAACTTAAGGATGAGATATCCCGTTACAATGCCAAATCAACTGTTGACGATTCTGCCCAAACGGCCATGCGTGTTGAGCTTCAAAAGACTTAGGAGAAGCTAAAAGAGGCCTATAAGGATTTGGATGCGGCTGGGTTGGATGCCTACCGAGATTGTGTGAAATCAATCTTGTTTCTCAATCTTGGCATCAGTCTAAATACTCGCGTGTTGGACCTTTTATCACGGGGTGAAAAATGGGCAATTTTGGGACTTCCATGATTATCACAATCCCGTCCCATTGGACCTTACCAATCTAAACCTGAAGTTGTTCGATTGCAGCACTCTTCCTGCCCCAAGTGTAGCTGCCACTGATTAAGGCATAAAAGGGGAGGAAGCCTGAATAGGCATTTCCCCTTTATTTGTCTTCTGTCTTTCTTTTTATTTCCTTGTATTGAAAATTCTCTATCTCAGGTGCCTAAATTTGAAAACAATCATTTTATCCGTACCTTTATCTTTCTGACTTTCCATTAGTGTTACTACTTTGTTATGAATTTTATGATTGTCACCATCTTAATGTTAATCACGTTCTGTAGGATCGGGTTGGCTTGCACCATTTACCCATGACTATTCTGAGCATCTCGGTTTATTGAACGGGATTAGCCTGAACCATTTTCCCCTTTATAACAACCGGGTTGGCCTGAACCATTGCCCATCTTTTATAAGACCGGGTTGGCCGAAGCCATTGCCCATCTTTGTAAGACGATCTCCAGTATTCCAGTGGCCATTGTTCTTTTCGTCGTTCTGGATGGATTTGTTACTTAATAGTCAATGCCTTTGCGTTGCCGAGATATTGATGTCGCCCCTTTCATTTCCTATCTCATAAAAACTTGCGAATAGAATATAAATAACATTTGTTGATAGAAATCATAAAGAACTTTTATTAATTAAATGTTTAATGGAGCCTCATTAAAACCTTTAGCAGTAAAACCCTCCTAAGAAATAAATCATGTTACAAGAAAAAGAGTATCCCTTTATTACGCATTTCAAATTACATAATGAAATTAACTATAATATCGTTTCAGATCCGCTATAATGAAAGTTCTGGGAATCTGTCTTCCATTTAATGTTTCTAGATGATAAGCTCCCTTTAATGTTGCGTTCTTGATCCGATATGGACCTTCCCAATTTTCCCTGAACTTGCCTTCTTTTGCATTGCAGTTGCCAATACTCGCTCTTTGCATTACTAAGTCCCATTGCTAGAAGCTTCTTTTCATAAATTTAGTATTATATCTCTAGGCTACTTGCTGCTTTCTCGATAGCTCTTTTATCTTGGAGATCTCTCTGACTTCATCAATCATGTCTAGGCCTTCTTTTAACAGTTGTTCATTATTTTTAGCATGATACATAATCCGCCAAGACGGTTTGCTAATCTCTACCGAGATGACTACATATGCTCCGTAAACCATTCTAAATGGCGTCTCTCTAGTAGTGCTGTGGGGAGTGGTCCTATAGCTCCACAATACTTAGTAGAGATTCTTAACCCAATTCTCTACAGTACCTTTTAGCCTCTTCCTCAAGCCATTAAGGATCACTTTGTTGGCCGACTCTGCTTGTCCATTGGATTGCGTATGCTCTACACTGGAAAAATATTGCTTAATGGGTAGTCCTGTCAACATTTGTCTAAACCCTCTATCAGTAAACTAAGTTCCATTATTTGTTATGATTTCTGCCAGGATGCCAAAGCGGCAGATTATTTGTTAGAACACAAAATTTTGGGCCTTAACCGGGGCTATGCTAAACAAAGGTTCCAATTCAATCCATTTAGTGATGTAATCAACATCAACAATTAAATTCTTTAACTCACCTGTAGTTGAAATGAATGGCCCAAGCAAATCTAAGTCCCACGTGTGGAAAGGCCAAAGTGTTGAGATGATGTGTAAGTCCTCAACTGGGACATGAGAAATCAGGTTGTGCTCCTAGCATTCCCGGCATTTCTTAACATGCATGGCTGCATCCTTGTTCATAGTTGGCCAGAAGTATTCTGCCCTTAGCGCTTTTCGAGCCAATGACTATTCTCCGACATTGTTGCCACATCTTCCTTCGTGCACTTCTGCTAATACATACCAGATCTCCGAGGGACTGTACACTTGAGCAGTGGGGTAGACACCCTTCTTCTGAACAATTGTTCTTCAACGATACAGTCGCGGGATGACTTCTAGATTACTTTCTTTGCCTCTTGTTGATTATTTGGTAAAATCCCCTTAATAATGTAATCTCTCAAGGGAGTCCTCCAATCATCCACCTCCACTTGGAGAACTGCACAAGGCTCCGGGATAAATTCTTTAATAACTGACTTTAAGGTCGAGGAAGACTTAGTGCTAGCTAGCTTGACAACAGATCAGCTCTGCTATTTTCTTCTCTCGGCATGTGCCTGATTTCGAACTTAGAAAGTCCAACCAATCCCTCCTTTACCTTTTCCAAATATTTTTGTAGTAAAGGTTCTTTAGCTTGGTAATCCCCCTTGATCTGTGAGACAACCAACTGAGATTCTGAGCATAAAGTAATGGCGGTGGCTCCCAGTTCTTTTGTTGCTCTTATCCCGGCTAAGCATGCCTCATACTCTACTTGATTATTCAAGACGGTGAACCCAAACTTCAATGAGTACTCCACAATTATCCCTTCATCATTCATGATCAGAATCCCAGCTCCACCCCCCCCCCCTTTTGGTTGGAAGATCCATCAACAAAATTTGTTCAGGATCTTTGGGCTTAGTCACTGGGATGTGTCATTTCTACTATGAATTCCGCCAAGGCTTGGGCTTTAATGGCTTGACGAGGTTCGTAAGAGATGTCATACTGGGATAGCTCCACTGCCCAAGTCATCATCCTCCCAGCCAAATCAGGCTTGTGTAGAATTTTCATGGTTGGCTGGTTTGTGCGTACCGTGATGAGGTGGCACTAAAAATAGGGGCATAAGCGTCTGGATGCCAGTAGCAGGGTGTAAGCTACCTTCTCCAATCTCTGATAGTTAGATTCCTGTAATTCTTTAGATACAAAGCATACCGGGCTTTGATTTCGAGATTCCTCCATCACTAGAGCCGCACTTATGGCTTCATCGGTAACCTCCAAATAAAGATACAACATCTCCCCTGGATCTGGGCGGGATAAGACTAGTGGTCATGAGAGGACCACCGACCGCCTTCAAATCTTGGAAGGCATCTTCACATTCCTGATTCCAATGGAACTCTTCCTTATTGCGGAGGGCCCTAAAGAGCGGGAGACATTTGCGAGCGGAGGTAGGTAGAAACCCCATAAGAGCTACTATCCTCCTAGTCTACTGTTGAACTACTTTAATGGTCCTGGGACTCTGCATATTTAACACAGCACTACATTTGTCTGGGTTGATCTTAATCTTGGGACTCGTTAGCATAAAACCCAAAAATATACCGGCTTCTACACCAAAAGTGCATTTATTAGGGTTCAACCGTAAGTCATACCTACGTAACTATTGGAAAGTCTCATGCAAATCAACAATGGGGTCTATATCCTCCGGAGTCTTGACAATCATGTTGTAACACCTAATTTTTTTTTGTTATTTTATTTTATTTTATTTTTACATCAGAGTTCACATCGTAGCTTTAAACATAAGTGGCTACTTAGCTACATGTTCGTTCATATTTACTTAAATACATGTACATACTACACTTTAGACTTCTAGAGAATCCATTCCAAAATGGTTTAAGTTTCACTACAAGGCAGAGAGAGTAAGTCTAATAGGGGTAGTCAAGATGTACAAACAAAAGATGATGACTACCTAGAGATATATACAAGATAACTACTAAGGGTTGTCTTTACGCACTATAGTCCTCCGACTCTGTGTCACCTACAATATCGTAACCGTCAGTCATATGTAAAACACATAACTGAGTAAACCTCGGTATATGAAAATAGTAAAATAATATTGCAGCCAGTCTAACTGGAAAATCTCCCAAATGCAATTCCTAACAATCACTTAATCAATCAGCAAGCAATCAATGCATGAAATGGTATTATGAACATGTATGCATGCTATGGTTTTTCCTTCCTATTCCTTGTGTATTTTTCTTTTCATCTTTTAGGGGAGTCCCGTGCACTGGATCTCCACACTGGTACCTTGGCAGAAAAGGAATTATGAAGCTCATTCCTGGACCACTGACAAGCGTCCTTAGCCATGGTCAATCTGCCTGGCCTATCTTTCCTTTTTCAAGGTGGCCTTCAGGTTATCTATGGCCCCTTTCGGGATAACCCTACATCTTTCTTTTAATTTCCTATCCACTTACCTGGTATACTACCGGTGGGAAGTCAACCCGCTTACTCAACAACCGTTGACGGGGGAAGCAATCATTCTTTTTCATAGTATTAATGTATTCATACCTTTAATGGTTATATTATCACTTTAACATACCAAGTAATCAAAGAGGAATTAAATTACAAAATAACAGTATAACTCATGGTTAATTATTTTTCACAGCATGTGACATATCTCAATGTAGGAATTTTATAAAATCACAAACATGTCCAAAAATCACGAAATTTTACCAGAAGTTAATAGAAATATGGAGAAATAACTATATAAATTTTCATATTAAAACTCTAATTAACCAAAGATATTTAAATTCACGAAATAACAGTACAAATTTTCGTTGATTGGTTTTCACAGCACTGAATATGCCTCATTGTAAGAATTTTATAAAATTAACCACTCGTCTAAAAATCATGAAAATTCATAATATGGTCTTAAACATATAGATAAATAACTGCAAAAGGTTTCACTTCAAAACACTTAGTGACATGTGAGGAATAAATTCTCGAAATATAGTTTGCATGTTCATGTTTCACAAAATTTCCTGCAATGGCAGGGTGCATTCAAAAATTCACCAAAAATCATGCAAAACTCTAAAAATCATAAAATTATATTCTGGAACTCTACAAATATAAAATAATCACCATGCAAAATTTCAAACCCTTTCACCAAGGGAGTTCAGAGATACGAATTTCGCAACATCATCTCCTAATTCTAATTGGGGTTCTTGGGTTACCTTCACAAATTTTTACTAATTCTTCAATCTCTGAAACTCAAGCCTCCAAGACTTATTGGCCCTTTTTCTTTGCTTGTTCTTGGGCTCCCTAAGACCCTAACCCAACATCAATGCATGCATGTGAGGAGAGCTTGAAGATAATAAGCTAATGGTTGAATGAGCAAGTGTGAGTGAAGATGAGGGAGTGACACATCAATTCAAGAAAAGAGAGTGTGAGAGAGGGAGAGTGTGGCGTGCGAAAGAGAGAAAGAAGTGAAGGAATGTTGCTTGCCTCCAAGTACTCCTCAGGTGGCCTAAATTAAAGAATACTTACCAACCTAAAGTGTAGGGACAGATTTAGAGATGTCTTAAGGGGGGCCGATCATCGACGGAAAATAAATTTAAATAATTTATCATCTATTACTATTCTTGTGATTGGTGGAAGAGTAGATATGTTACCTTGAGATTGAGGACATTCATTGACATTTCTTTTAAAATATGAGTCAATTGTTGATGATTTTCCCATAACGACCTAAGAGATTAAAATTCTATGAAAAATAAATCAAGACAAATAATTTCAATATAACAAATTTAAAGAAAAATTAGGGAATAGGAATTGTTGGATTTTGAAGGGATTTATGTAGTAAGAAGAGTAGAAAAATATGAGAAGAAAAAATAAAAGGAATTAAAAACAAAAATAATAGAGATTAATGCTAATAACTTTGATCTTACCAAAATAAAAAAGAAAGACACAAATTCTCGGCAAATTCAATTTTTGGTTCACGCTTAACGTTTTTCGTTTGGTTCACGCTCCTACAATGAATTATGAATGGAAAGTTTTTATAATAAAAAAAGTTAAAATTTAAAAAGAGAAAGTAACTCCTATTACTTACAAAGGGAATCTATTAAAAATGAAAAAAATCAACTTAAAATGACCGATTTCCAATCGGCTAAGCTACACGCATTTTTAAGTATATTTGACGCATCATATGTACTAGTATTTTGTTTTACGAAGAAGAGGGGAGGGGGAGCCTTGCCCCCTTGGGTCCATCCCTCCTAAAGTGATGGGAGTTTATAGTATTTTAATGCAAAGTTCTGCGTCCATTTTTCAACTTTGCATGTTCTTCCCATTTCATTTTGTTGCCGTGGATGCATTTTTAATCGAATTTGCATCAAGTGTGTGTGTCTAAGTGTGCACGTGGGTGTGCTATGGATGAGGTGGTGAAAGTGACAATATGCCACTTAATGATCCACCTATATGTATATAAATATATAATAATAGTAGTAATAATAATATCAATAATAATAATAATAATAATAATAATTGGCTTAGTTGGGAGATATCTTTGCTGCCTCCGGACACATAATATACTTAGGCTATTGGGGGATGTTACACATGTCATCAATATATACTTCCAAAATCCTCCCAAATCTGCTTTTCAAAAACCTTGCTCATTATCCTCTGATAGGTCACTCATGCATTCTTTAGACCAAAAGGCATCATATTATAACAATATACCCCCATATCGGTATTAAAGGCGGTCTTCTCCTGGTCATCAGGATGCATCAGGATCTGATTATATCCCAAGTACGCGTCCATGAATGATAGATACTTATATCCAACCAAGTTGTCCACAAGTTTGTCGGTGCATGGCAATGGAAAAGGGTCCTTTGGACAAGCTTTATTCAAATCTGTGTCATCAGTACACATTCTCCATTTTCCGTTCACTTTTTAAACCATTACAACATTAGACAAACACTCAGAATATCGTATCTCCCATATGAAACCGGCATTAACAACTCCTTGACTTGTTTCTCGATAGCTTCTGCTCTTTTTGGTCCCATGCGTCTTTTCTTCTGGGCCAATGGGATGCACCCTGGTTTGATGGCCAGACAATGGCATGCGAATGTCGGGTCCCCCCGGCATGTCGGAAGATACCCAAGCGAACAAATCTCTATTTTTCTTCAACAACTCGATCAACCGTTCTTTGATTGTATGAGGTAGATTTGCTCCCACTTTAACGATTTGGCATTCATGCTCACCAATCTGTACCAAGATCTGTTCTCCTTCTTGCTGGGGTCTTTGGTAGTCAAAGTCAGCTTGAGGGTCCAGGTTAGTCATCATTATTCCTTCATCCCTGGATAGATCTCTTCTTTCCACCTTCCTTTTCCCTTTTCTCTTCCTGGTCCCCTGGAACTTGAGCTGGTGTCTTGACTATCTTGAGGCTTCCCTGATAACAACATTTTGCGTCACTTCCTTTCCCGCGCACAGTGACCACCGAGCCCTTTTCTCCTGGGAACTTCATGGCCAAATGGACTGTGGACACTATGACCTCTAGGGCGTTTAATTTGGGCACCCAATTATGGCATTGTACAATGATGGGCAGTCCACTACTATTAATCTCACCGGGATCGCCTACAAATTTGGATTTTTTCCAAAGATTACTTTCAAATCAATATAACACTTGGGAGCTATCATATCTCCAGTGAAGCCAATCAAACTTCCCTTGTGTGGTACTAAATCTTTGGAACCCAAGCCTAACTTATCAAATAAGTCCCAAAACATGATATCTGTTGAGCTTTCTTGATCTATAAAAATTCGATGGACTTCATACCCGCCCAGGTTTGCTGTGATCACTAGGGTCTCATTATCTCTAACACGTTCTTCTGAAAAATCTGCACATGAAAAAGAAAGAACGGGGTTATTCAACTTAACTACTCGAGAAAAAGCATATCGTGCATCCCGACTTGTTTTCTTTTCATCAACATTCTGTAAATTTGTGCCACCAACAATAACTTGGATGAATCCCCGGGGTGGAGTTTCCGAGTTTCCCCTTGGACTCCAAGATCTTCGATAGTCTTGCTGGCTTACATCCCAATACCCGGGAGATAACCCTAACGCTCAGTTTCTCGGCGAAGGGCTCTGCTGTCTGTTTTATCGTTCCTAGATGTCTGTGTAAAACCCCTCAGCTTGCCTTGCTTAATCAACTTCTCGATGGCATTTCGGAGCTATAGGGATTAATTTGTCAGGTGCCCGTGGTCTTTGTGGTAATTACAATATTTACACTTATCTCTCCCTAGGGATTTTATGGGGGGTGGCTAGTCCTTCAATTCAGAATGCATTACTTCACGATATATCATCGCGGGAGACACTGCCAAATAAGTATAGTTCGAGAATAGTCCCCTAGGAGGTTTGCCACTCTTGTCCTGTGGCCTATCATCGTAGTTGCTGTTTACCCGGGATTGATTATTCTGCGGGCCCTTTCCCTTCTTGTGTATTTCCATAGCCTAGGCTTTTTCCCATTTTTCAATTCGTATCCACTTTTCAGCCTGGATCTTCAAATCATCCACGGAAGTGGGTTTTTCTCTTGCCAGGTATTTAGCGAAAGGTCCTGGACGGATTCCTTTAACAAAGAAATAGAAGACGAGATTAGGTGCTAAATTCCTAACTTCTAGCACTTCATTGTTAAAACGAGTTATGTACTCTCGTAAGGATTCATCTTTCATCTGCTTTACAGTTTCTAAATGATACTCAGACTTATATTTCCTTTTGCTACTAGTAAAATGGAGAACAAACTTATCTTTTAAAGTCTTCCAATTGTCAATGGATTGAGGTGGGAGATCTGCAAACCAGCGACTAACAACCTCAGAAAAGGTCAATGGGATGGCCCGACATACTATTGGCTCCTGCACTCCTTGGAAGAACATTGCTCTCTCGAAAGTACTGACAGGGTAGGATCCTTGGTCCTGTCATATTCCTTTAATTGCTTAGCGAACTGGAAATCCTGAGGGAGGTTGTGTGACATGATCCAAGGGGTAAGTGTATTGTCAACGTAACCAAAATTTAGTTGGTTCTCCCCTATGTGCTCCAGCTGAGGTTCTTGATTTGGAGGGCGGAGTGGTGGCGGTTTTCCCCCCACCTGAGATGCTCCTCTTACCTCATTGTTTAGAGTTCCACCAAGGTCCCGGTTACCTCTAACTTCCTGGAATTTTACCTCTATGTTCCCCCCTTCCCCGTGTTTTTTGTTCTCTACATTCTGCTCCTGACATTTAGCATTTCTCTCCTGATTAGGATTACGATCAACATGACTCTGTTGTACTTCTTTTTCTCTTAACCGCTCCTCTCGCTCCCTTCTAAAGATCACGAGCTCGGCTGCCTGTTCCTCTAAGGAAGTTCGCATCTTGTGGAACTCTTCTTCCAAGTTGAAAGCGTCCCCACCATCCGCATTTGCAGCACTTCGATGAGGATGGCCTTACTGCGCTCCTTGCCCTTGATTCTACACACTAGGGTTATCATCAAACCGATTTCGACGCACCAGAGAACCATGATAGGTATAAGAAAATCACGCTTTTATGTTCGTAACTCCCCACAGACGGCGCCAATGTTGTGATTTGACCTGAGAAGGAGGGATCACAAACTCTGGGGTTGAAGCTCCAAGTTGCAAGGAAATCTCAAGCTCTGTCATCCAAGCTCCATAACGGTGGTGGTTGGCACCTGCAAGGACTCTGACACTCAAGTTAGAGAGTGGATTAGGGTTTATATGTGAATATAAAATGTTGCGTACCTTGCATGATGCATTATTGTTGGTATTTATAATGAGAGTACTAGGGTTGACCATAGAGTTATTGGGCCTTGGATCTTGTGCCGTGGGCTTGACTCGTCATTATAACGTGCTCTGTGGGTCAACATGCATCCCGGAGGATATCTTTAGATTCTCCCAGGATACCCGGTAAGATGGTTGGTCCGACATGCAGACCAGACTGGGGATATTCAAATGTTGGTCCACAATAGATGGAAATCTTTTTCCTTATGTAAGCGGAGTCACCCATGAGAATAGCCATGTAATGGGCATGGGCAAAGTTTGACATTCCGGTCTAAATTCTGTGTTGAAACAAATATTGAGAAAGCCTTGTTGATTTAATTTTTTATATAAATTTCACAAAATAATAAAACATAATGGAAACCAAACAGAAAATTAAAAAAATACAAAGCAAACAAACTCTAACATTTAAAAACGATTTTCTAAAAAGACATTTCTTAAGTGAAAATTTTTAAAGTTACTTTTGAAATTAGTTTCCAAAAATAACTCAATTTTTTAAATTGATAAAACATACTTCCTGAAAATAATTTCCAGATGTGAGATAAAAAAGATGGTGTTTTGGATAAAAAAAAAATTGCTACACATAGCAACCATCTAAAATATACTCTTGATAGGAAGAATGCAAAATAAAAATATGTTGCAGGCTTATTATTCTTTTGATGACAAAATGACCATTTAAATGATTTTTTGGACCATGGTTTATTATAATAATAAGATAATAAGATGTTGTCATGAGTAAAATCAATTGGGCTTTGGATTGAAGGATTTGGGCCTTAATGGGCTGGCAAGAAAGAGAAACAGCGTATCTCCATGTGAATCAGCACGAGAGTGGTTGCAGAACCGTAACGATGTTTGGCGCCACAAAGCGTGTAGTCGGATTCATTCCTCGGAAGCTACAATCATTGCGGCAATTTCACGGAAACGAGAACGGCGAAGAGCGTTTACATTTTCTCAAAAGCAGAGGCCAACACATTCTCGTGAACCCTCGTATTCTTGACGCCATCGTTCGCAAATCCGCCATTAACCCTGCCGACACCGTCCTCGAGATCGGTCCCGGCACAGGCAACCTTACCATCAAGCTTCTCGAAGCCGCCAACAAGGTCGTCGCCGTCGAGATCGACCACCGCATGGTCGAGGTTCTTGAGAAGCGCGTCCTCCTTCACGGATTCAGCAACAAGCTCAGGGTACATATTAAGTTTAACTCGCCTGTTTTCTGTTTGATGAAATGCCTGAACGAAAACACACCTCGATGTTCTTCAGAGCTGAGCAACCTTTGGCTTTGATTGGACAATTTTGTATTTTTGTTACACTAGACTTCAATTTAGAACATTCATTTCAATTTCACTCGCTAATGACTTGCTGTTCATTGCAAGTACAGTAGGTGATCACTAGAGAAGTGAGTGTCGTTCCCTGAGATGGTAAGCATAAGACATTTTAGCCACTAACTTTGTAAAAGGACATCCTAATTAATCCACCTCAGCCTAATTAGTCCTTAAATTGTATAACAAAATCATTCTTATTAATGCATGACTTTATATAAAAATCATTTGCATCAATCCGAAGAGGACTCATTTGAATGACATTTTGGCGTTTTGCGAATTGAAGGACTAAAATTGATTTTTCATGAAGTTACGGATTAAAAGGACTAATGGTTACAGAATAACTAACTCAGTGATCACAGAATAACAGCCTAACTGAAAGTAACAGAAAGAAATAATCTTTGGTTGTTATACTTTTGCAGGTCATTAAAAAGGATGCATTGAGAACCCAGTTCCCACATTTTGACCTTGTTGTGGCTAACATTCCATATGGGATATCTTCCCCTCTTGTGATCAAATTGGTGTATGGAGCAACGCCGTTTCGCAGTGCCACGCTTCTGCTTCAGAAAGAGTTCGCTCGAAGGTTATTGGCTGAACCTGGTGACTGTGGGTTTAACCGCTTGGCCGTGAATGTGAAGCTTCTGGCCAATGTGGAGTTTGTGATGGATGTTAGCAAGAGGGACTTTCTCCCTTGCCCAAAAGTTGATTCTTCTGTGGTCATAATTCGCCCCAAGGCGCAAATCCCGAAGGTGGATCTCCATCAGTGGAGGGCTTTCACCAGAACTTGCTTTACTAACAAGAACAAGACACTCGGTGCAATGTTTAAGCAAAAGAGGAAACTTATGGACTTGTTTAAAATCTCCAATGTAGAGAATTGTAGCCCTGATGCTCAAGATGAAGGTGTGATGGCCTCGTTCAAGGACAAGATAATTGAAGTTCTTCGAACAGAAGGGTTCGAAGACAAAAGACCTGCAAGACTTTCTATTGAGGAATTGCTGCATTTGCTCTCTTTGTTCAATCAAGCTGGCATATATTTTGAACAAAATCGACAGCCTCAGAATGAAAATAGTTTTGAGGTTGATATTGATGATGAATAGTGCTCCCTACTCTGCCTAACAAACCCAGGATGCTTATCAACCACTTCATGTACATCTTCATCATTGGTTTTTTCTTTCACTCCCTTGCTTTTGCAGCTGGCTTAATATCAAGAATGCCCCATTTATGAAAAGGTTTTGTCTAGGTTCGGTATTGAGTGAAAGTTTAGTCAATTTGATAATGATGAAAATTTGAGAAAAAGAAATTTACAATTTTACATGCATAAAGGGTGTTACTGGTATCCTCCACTTGATTTCTATAAGAACTGTATTAACAAGCCAAACCTTAGGCAGTACATTAATGAATTGATTAAATTCATTGTTTTTAACTTGCTAATATATTATATTTTTTGAAAGAAAAGAACACCAGAGTATATTTAACAGTCTCATATGTGTGTGTGAGTGAGGTGTTTATGGGGCAAGTGACAGAAAATCGAATTGTTCATGGTACTTTTCCAGTTGAAGTATTTTAATGGTAATATTTGTTACATAGTGCTGATAACTTAAATGATTTCTACTGTCGACCTTGATTACCCTATATGCACGCATCAAGCTTGACTGGATTTACCTTTGATACCAACTATTATATATTATGTCCTGTTTAGGCATGGCAACGGGGCAGGACAGGGGGTGGCTTTCACCCACCCTGCCCCCCTTCGCCGAAACTACCCCTATCCACGCCCCATTCCCTTCAGGATTAATAACCAGCTCCCATCCTTGCCCTTGTCGGGGTTCGGGGAATCCGCAGCCCCCGCCCCGCTCTCTGCATCATTATATGTATATTATTTTATATATTTAAATATATTTATATATAGGTTTTGTTAACCAGAACAAGTAATCCATGAATAGAAATTGGTAATGAAAATCATAACTAAGGAAGATGTGTTTGTAGCATTGAATACTACACTTTTTAATAACTAATTTCTATTTATTGTTTGTTTATCTACAAAGTGGGTTCAGAGGTGAGATCATACTGATATTCCCATTCTTGTCGGCCCGTGTTTATTTCGGGTTTTCCTGTACTCCACCCCTTTTGAGCGGATTTTCCCCATTAATTTCGAGACGGGGTCCCAATTCATTTGCCATGGCTAGTCCTGCTTCTATGATTGTGCTGCATATTCTACATATTTAATAGGTTTAAATATATTTTTTGTCTCTATACTTGACGCGTAATTAGGTTTTAGTCCCTACATTTTCACGCCGTTAAGGTTTTAGTCCTTGACGTTAGTTCTGTCACTAGCTCTGTTACAACATTGAAGTCAAATTTTAACTAGTTGATGTAGTTGATAAGGTTTTTCAAATTTATGTTTGTTTCCTCAGCAAAGAAAAACTCTATTACAGCTAGCCTGCGTGGCACACATGTGATTGTTAGTTTGATAGCATAGAGTGCCACATTAGCTGCTTACGTGGACGGTACCAAAGCCCTTAATAAGAACTCTAAATTCCTAAAGTTTTTACCAAATTGAAAACATTTGAAAATCCTAAATCCCCAATTTGT
The DNA here is from genome assembly GCA_037177725.1 of Cyamopsis tetragonoloba. NCBI lineage: Eukaryota > Viridiplantae > Streptophyta > Magnoliopsida > Fabales > Fabaceae > Cyamopsis > Cyamopsis tetragonoloba. The sequence continues at coordinate 30,516,300 of CM074120.1, forward strand.
TAAAGTCTCTATTATGGCACACAGGAGCTCTGAACCAATGTAACATAAGATTTTGCGAATGTGAATGTGGAGGTGTTCTGTATTGCTACACAGCATTTTAGATGGGTTGATCCACCGTTGCTTGAACATACGACCCAAATTTTGATAAGACAACAAAATTTGATTGAGAAGATGAAGACTCAGATTGAACAAGATTATGTTGATCATCTCTTGGATTATCATTTTGGTGTTATTGGTTTTGCTGTTCTTAGCTTGGAGGAGCAACAATGGAGGTTGGAGCGTCAACTTTTAGAAGGTTGAAGAAGACTTAGTATAGGGACTTATTTCGATTTAGTTTGAGTGTGTAGGACTAAAACATAAGTGTTAGGTCGAGTATATGGACTTAAACCTATAAGTTTAAATGTATAGGGACTAAATCTAGCGTATTAAGTCTTGTACAGAGACCAATATTTATATAGTGTAATGAATTTGTGTTTTGAGTCGATGTCCACTATGATGTCTATTGTAATCAATGTCCAAAGTTCCTCAAGTTTGATTGTCTATTGTGATGTAATCAATGTCCATTGTGTAGGGACTTATTTTGAACGTTTTGTAATGAAATCTATTTTGAATCGAAAATATCTATTTTGAACGCCTGATTTTCTGTGATGAAAAATGCAACACAGAACCCATCCACATTCGCAGATTCTGATGTTACTTTGATTCATTGTGCTTCCACTAGCATTAGAGCTCTTTTGTGCCATGATAGAGACTTCAAGAAATTGGGGATTTTGGATTTTCAAATGTTTTCAATTTTGAGGAAAATTTAGGAATTTAGGTTATTAAGGATTTTGGTCTGTGTTCACGTAAGCAGTTGATGTGGCACTCCACGCTATAAAACTAGCCGCCACATGTGTGCCACGTAGACAAGTTGTAACGGATTTAGTGATGGAACTAATGTCAAGGACTAAAACGTTAACTGCGTGAAAGTGTATGGACTAAAACTACAACTATTAAAGTACATGGGATAAACCTAAATTAGTGTAAGTATAAGGACAAAAAAATGTATTTAAACCTATTTAATAATTGAATTCGCTTTTTCAAAGTTTGTGATACTTTTTAGAGCTTGTGATACAATGAAAATTATGGAATCATACAAAAAAGTTAAAAGTTTTGCCAAAGACAGCAAAAGAGAGAGCTCCGGTTCTACCAAGTCTAAACTAAAAATTGATACATAAATCTTCCTTACTAATTAACACCAAAGAGAATTACATTTAAGAGAGTCTTATGGGCTCAACATAAAAAAATTGAGTAAATGACAAAATAGTCTTCACTTGATCATCACCGTTCAAAATAGTCTCTGACTTATAAGAATAAGCAAATTGATCCCTGACTTAATCTTCTGTCATTTAAAATTATCTCGGCCATTAACACACATTAATGGAGTCATGATGTGACACGTTAAATGCCACGATAAAAAGCCCAAAATGGCGTCGTGTCAATAAGTGAATGGAAATCAAACGTTTTTTAGTAAATTAGTACCTAAATGGAGGAAGATGATGAACATGGACAAAAATTATAGTTTTTTTCAACTTTTTTAGGACTAATGCGCTTGATTTTCGTTCACTAGTTTATATGACGTTGTTTTGGGCTCTATTGTGGTTCTTCATGTGTCATATCATGAGTTTATTAGTGTGTAAATGACAAAGACCTTGATTTCTACTATAAAGTTAATATATTTTAGTGTGAGCAGCCTAAATAAGAGATGCAACAATTAAAGCCGGTTCATGACAAATCCCATGGACACTCACTGCAAGGCCACAATAAGAGTGATCTAGTACCTCAAGGTTCTCTTTCTCAAGGAGTCTTTTTTCCTAGAAGTTCAGAACCAAAACTCTCAGGTTTTGTAGACTCGAATCGAGGATGTTGTTATGAAGCCATAAGGTCCACTTTTGGTCTGAGTGTCTTTCTTGGAAACTCTCTTATCTCATGGAAGATTAAAAAGCAGGCCACTCCATTTAGATCATCAGCTGAAGGAGAATATAAAGCTTTAACAAGCCTTACATGTAAGATCCAATTGCTAGACGGTCTTTTCCAGGATATGAAAATCAGCATATAGCAACCTTGTTGTATGTATTGTGACAATGTATCTAGTATATATTTGGCCCATAATCCTATTATTCCATGAAAAGACCAAACATATAGAAATAGATTGTCATATAATTAGGAAAAAGATCAAAGATGGCTTGATTCACTTGCTGCTAGTTTTCTCTAGCAACCAGATAGCAGATGCTTCTGCATTCTATCTTAATTATAACCAAAAATCAGTTTCACAAAATTAACTTGATTCAAAATCATTTTTTGTAATTTCTCTGCCTTTTAGTCATAACTGGTTCTGAGATTGATGGATGTTGATTGGGAGGTGGAGGAATCATGTTACTGGTACTAGAGCTATACTAACACTCACATTAATTGAGATAGTAACAGAGCATAGTGGAGCACGAGCTCTTGTCATGGCATGGAACCAACAGTACCTCAAAACCCACATGGAGATCAAACCCACCACCATAAACATTGCCTTCATGGTTTTAAAATAAATCTGGTTTTCGCGTCTCAATATTGCTCTGTAATGTCAAGGTTTTAGAAGTTATCAAAATCCCGAATAAGGCTGCAATTATAATTTTTTTTCGGTATAACCACGGGTTTCCCCACCTTTAGGATGAGACTAATCCTGATTGTGCTGCGTGGCTGACGCTGACTCCAGGCAATTTGACATTGATGGAATTCGAACATGAATTCTCTCGGTGTGGATCGTCACTTAACGGGACCTTACACCGCTAAGTCAACCCTTGAAGTTGCTGGAATTACGATCTATGCATTTATTCTCATTTGATATAACGCAATCATAATTACAAGATGACCGCGATTATAATTTAAAATCTTAATTTGCGTTAGGATCAACGGAAATATATTAATGTATATATGACACTGGATGTGAGAGTTAGCCAGAATCATCTTTTGAAGATGGAAAGATGGCCCAAAGGCAGCTTTCTTCTCTCAAAATCGATGTGACACAAGAGCTACCAGCTAACACAATTGTACACATAACCCCTATTTTCTGGAAATAAATGGCCACCTGATTGTTCTGTCCCATTATTTAAAATTTACCTTCAAAGCTTGAAATAAACAAATTCATATATATCCATATAAAGCAATTAGATTGGTCTAATCTAATCCAATCAAGCGTTAATGGGTTGGACACTAATTGGAAGCTTCCTCTTCATCTTTACCGTTGGAAAGTAGATTATTTCATCTCTCTCAGCAACCCATCTGCATGACAATAACCAACAAAATATTAGTCTAAAGTCCAAACTATATATAGGTTAAACATAAATGAATTTCTTTAAGCAATTCGTTAAAGTACTTATTGATTCTGATATTTTGTGTATTATGCACTTTACTACAATTCTGTAAAGTCATTAATAATTTAACATAATATAATCTTTCACGTGCCATTTTTCCACAAAAGTTTAGTAATCTGTAGTAATATGCGCAATGCACAAAATATGATAACCTTTTTACATGTTTTTAAAAGTTTAAGTAACAAATTATAAATCACGTATAGTTGACGGGTTAATTTGATTTTAACGCTTCATATTAATTACCTGTAAGTAGTAACAAGATGGTGTAGGAAAATAGAGAGCTCAAGCCTGGAGAGTTCTAACCCAGGGCATAGTCTATGTCCACCACCAAATGGTGTAAAGCAATTGTTATTAGCCACAGCTCCAATTTTCTGCAAGCATAAAACATTAGAATTCCTTATACCAATATATATCAAGGTTTTAAATTAATATCTACTTCACGAAATCACATCGCAACATCAGTTTCAAGAAACTATATTCGATTGTTATTGCGGTTTGTATAATAACCACATTTAACTACAATGGGTTCTCAACTACAATCTTAATAAATTAAGATCTAAAGGCTTACCTCCCATCTCCATGGATTGAACTCATAAGGGTTTTCATAGTACTTGCCATCCAAGTGAACAGAGGAAAGACATGCCATAACACTCCAGTTTTCTGGAATTAGGTACCCTGCTTTTGCAAAATTGTGAAACTGCATTAGATTTTTTTTTTTTATGAAAATGACTGGTACTTTTTTTTTTGAGATTGTAAGGGTAAACACGAAACAATTTAATCCTTAATTTTAATAAATTTACACTTTAGTTATATACTTCATTAAATTTTGCAAAATTTCTAATATTTTTTTTAATAAAACTCTCCATGTGATTGATTTATTAGTGATATTTAGTAAAATATAAAGTAAATACTATAAATAGTGTTTTATATATAAGGGGCTTGCTAACGTACACCCAATTGTTTTATAGAAGGAGTGTGTTAGCAAGCTACACCTTGTAGGTGTATTTTAAAATTTTAAGTTATAACTTGCTAACGCACTCCTTCTAAAATACATTAGCAAACCCCTATATATAATGCCGTCATATATGATTTCAGAAATGAGTAAACCTCCAAATTGGTTCCTGGGATTGTAAAGGTCATGTAGATTAATTCCTAACATTATGAAAACATTAAATTAATCCTGACTTTGCAAAAAATTATTCATTTTAGTCCTTTTATACTTAGTTTTTTAAAGTCATTTAATAGCTAAAAGACTAAAATACATGTTGTTTTGCAAAATCAGAGACTAATTTGAGATTTTTATAATCTTATAAATTAATTTACATGATGCTTACAATTTTAGGGAACGTGTATTCTTTCATGAATATGGAAGGTGGAGAACTTACCTTTAATTTCTACGTCTTTGACTGCTTTCCTCCAAATGCCATTGACAATATTGGCCATTCTAAGAGTTTCACTGATGACCTTTTAGAAAAGAAATTAACGAGAAAGCAATTAACCAAAATGTCATATATTTCTTGATAAATCAAAATTGTAATGTATTGGCAAGTGATTTTGCATTTGATCGCTAACGTTTCAGACTTACATTTTGGGTAAAAGGCAATGACATGTAATCAGTCCATGCATAATCATCTGAGCAATTAGTTTTCTGCCTCTTCAATTCCATGTTCTCCTCCTGATGATAAGAAAAAAGCATAAATCATTTGTATGCCTTTACAGGTATCATTGGTTAATAAAAAATCAGGAAAATCCTAAAGTCTCCAACCAAAATAACTCGAATTAGCGAGCAGCAGAACAACCATCTATGCAAAGCCATGTTTTTGAAGAACATGAGGTCATTGTAAAGGATGAGATCTAACGTCTCAAGCATGTGATAGAAAAGCATAGCAAGTTATAAACAAGCAAACCCTAACGCTAATGTCAACCTTAGCCCTAATCTTAATGCTACCTCTAATAACTTTGAAGGAGAAAGGAAAAGTAATAGAATGAATATTTTAACAAGTTATAACTTAATTTTTTTGAAATATACACACAATTAACTAAAAAACTAGTAGATGTACGTTAACAAATTTATTATATATATATATATATATATAACTCAAAAGAGTCCATACAATATACTCCTTTCAATTCGAAATATTAGTTATTAATTATTTTGAAATTATTTATCACTTTTACAATATCAAAAGTAAATTTATCATCTTTGTTATTGTTATATTCAATAAATATTAAATAAGTTTTTAAGCCAAAATTTAATTTAGTCTATTTTATAATTATTATTATTTTTTTATTTTTATCCTTTTAATTAAAGTAACTATTATTTTAAAATGAAAGGAATACTTTATACGTGGCAACGTAATTTTGAGGCTAGGCCTTTGTTTTCAAAAGAAAAAAAAAACCTTAAATTTGGACTATATATATATATATATATATACTACAACGTACCAAATTGGGACACTGATAAATAATAGACAAAATATTATTTTTAGTCCCTTAACTCTTTATACTGATTCATTTTGGTCCTTTAACTTTTATTTTGATTCAATTTAGTTCCACAACTTATATTTTTGGCTCAATTTGGTCTCTACCGTTAGTTATGTTAGTAAACTTAACGCATCTATTACGACTTCAGTTAATTTCCATTATCTTTTATATTAACGGTTGAGATTATTTCAAATCGATTATTCAGAATTAATCTGGAGATAATTTTTGGAAAAAAAAAGAAGAAAGAAGAACATTGCTTCTTCTTCTTCATTTTTCTGGTCCTTCCTCTTCTTCTCCAATCTTTTTTTTCGATCTCCTTTTTTGTTTTTCTCCTTCTTCAATGTCCTTTTTCTTCTTTGATTTTCTTCTTCTTCAATCTCCTCCTTCGTTCTCCGTCTTCTTTGATCTTCTTCTTCGATCTTTTTCTTCATTGATCTTCTGCTTCGTTCTTCTTTTTTGTGTCTGATTTGGTTCTGATTTAGGAATTAGGATTTTGAAACTTACAATTAAGATTCTAAAATTATGGATTAAGGTTATGAAATTTGGAGATTATTTGGTTTGAATTTTATGCTTTTTATTCTGTACCTAAAAAATTTGGGATTAAAGAAAATTTGGGATTAGCATGATGAAGAACTAGAAGATGAAGAAGAGCATGAACAAGGTGAACAAAGAAGAAGAAACAAGAAAATTTGGAATTAGCGAGGGTTTTTGGGAGAATATAAATCTGAATCTAGGGTTTTTGGCTTCCCCAATTGCTTCTTTAGATCTTCCTTGCCTTGTTTGGATGGAGAAGGAGAAGAAGAAGAAGAAGAATCTCAATCATTATTTGGGTACCATATTCTCTTAGAAAAATGGCAATTAAATTGAACCCCCTTTCTCCTCCCTTATTCGCTAAACGGAGGAAATGCCAGAGGAATCTAGAAAACGAAACCTCGGTTTAGGTTTCATGGTTTGTTCCAACACTGAACGATGATGCTGGATTTTTCAAACTGCACAAGTTTTGTGAAATGTCAAGGCAAGATGGAGGAGAGAGAATCTGTGTTTGAAATGGAATGTAATGAAACGAAAAAGGAAAAGAGAAAGTTTTTGTTGGCCATTGCAAAATCATCAACATGAAGTCCTATAATCTCTCTGTGTTGCGTGATTTTTTGGTATAGATTGAGATTAACATGAAGAAGGACAAGAAGATGAAGAAGAACGTGAAGAACATAAGATGCACAATTTAATTTTTACTTTTTTCAAAAATTCTCTCCAAATTAATTCTGAGCCATTGATTAGAAACAATCTCAGCAATTAATTTAAAAGATGATAGAACTTAAGCGGAGTTGTAACAAATCCGTTAAGTTTTCTAATGGAACTAACCGTAGGGACCAAGTTGAGCAAAAAATATAAGTTGTGGGACTAAATTGAATTAAAAAAAATTAAAAGACCAAAACGAATCATAGCAAAGAATTAAGAGACTAAAAATATCATTTTACCTAAATAATAGAATATTGGTAGAAGTAAAATGTACAGCATATGTATCTATCAAATTCTTTTTAATATTGTGTAAAATGTAATAAGACTCACTAAATAATAGCATTGTTTAATAATTTATTTAATAAATCCAGAAGTTTCTTATTCCACTGACTCTACTCAATAATTAGTAATAGTAGTTGTGTTAAAAAACTTTGTGCAAAAAATAATTTTATTTGAGAACTAAGTAGAAAATATTAATAGATTAATCCCTTTTAGTTATAAAAAATGTCTTTTAATGTTTCGTTTGAAAAAATAAAAAATAAGAAGAGAGAAAATTTCTTTCATAAACAATAATAAAAAAATAAAAAGGAATTTTTTTTTCAACTCTCCCTTTTATTTTATCTTTTTTTCTCTTCAACTAAAAAGACTACATCATTATTGGTACTTTTATTTTCTCCTAATTCTTTTTTCTCTCTTTTAAATAACGGTAAAAAAATTCCGTGATTTTAAAGTGAAATAAAAAATAGAGATCATGTGATCACTTTATTAAAAATAAAAAATTATAAAGTATTTTTTTAAAAAAAAAATTTAAAATATCTCATACTTTTTAAAAATATCGCATATTTTTTATTTTTAATAAAATAATAACATAATTCTTAATTTTTTTTTGTTCTCACGTTAAAATCAGCTAAGAAAACTAGAAAAAGAGACACAAACAACAAGCATAGCGCTAATGGGAACATACAGTAGTTTGGTTTGGTCCTTCAGCGGTAGAAATTTTATTGATAGATCTAATTTTATTTACAGCCGTTGAGTTCAATCACATCAACATTCAACGGCCAGGAAACACTCAAATCCTATGTGGGCCCCACGATCATTCGTGTGCTCTTTTTATTCTGATTGAATCATAGTGCTTTTAGCGAAAGCGGCTCCTTAGCATAAGTCAAACACTTCTACGGCATATCGTGGGCCCACACCACACTGGACCACGCCTCCTTGGGGCCAAACCCAATTCTCAATCTTAACTACCAACGGTAGCTGTTCCGTTCTGGAAACACTAACTGTTCTATTGACTCTCTACTTTGACCAAAAACAAAAACCTATCTCCTACCAGTGCACAATGATTTTTTTTTTTATATAAAAGTAGTATAACCAGAAATCGAAACCCCATACCCATACATATATGTTGTCATACGCTCACCAACTAAACTACATGACTGGAATCAGTGATTAATGATTAAAAACAATAAAACTAAAATTACTGTACTTTATCATAAATAAAAAAATGATTAAAAACAATAAAACTACAAATACTGTACTTTATCAAATACTTTAATTTGGTAAATTAAATATATATTGGCATCTTACCTGAGATTTTGGTAAAATTGTTTATGATTCTAGTTCACCTAACAATCAATCAATATCACATTAAATCAGAGAAATAGTTCAATTTATAGGATTGAACCACTTATGCAGTTTTCGAACTGAGTCGTTTTGGTCTAATCCACTTTTAAACGGGTTTTGAATCATTTTATATTTTTATGCAAAAAACTCAATTTCATGATACCAAAATCGGTTTTCATACTGGATCAAACACGAACTATTTTATTTTCCCAAACCGGTTCGGAATTAGTTTTTAAATTTGATTATAATTTAATTCTTTTAATCTTTTTGATCGACTCTTGTTTTTGGAGTTAAAAATAGAGTTTGCTAGAAGGAATATGTGTTAGAAGTCCTACGTCGGCTAATGATATGATCATTATTAAGTTTATAAAAGAGTGATAATCCTTATTCTACGAACTGGTTTTGGGAGTGAGTTAGGCCCAAACCCAAGGTCTAATTAAGAATATGAACATTATTTGATCTCATCAAAGTCAAATCAGACCATATAAAATAAAATAATTAAATGCATAATTATATTTATGAACGTACCAGGAGTTTTGAAAGAGCAAGAGGGGAGTCAGTGAGGAACTTGAGGGCCAAAGTCATAGCAGTAGGAAGGGTCTCCTCTCCTGGGATCATCATCTCTATAATATTTTGACTTATCATATCTGATGTCAAGTTTGTTGAGCTAGAGTGGGAGTAGTTATCCCGTAAGAGCACGTCCACCACATCATTCATTGCATCACCATCATCATTATTAGTAATGTCATTACCCATTATTAGCTTCTTCTCCCTCTCCTCTACTATCCTCCTCACCATCTTCACCATCCTTTCCTTAGCCTACACAATTCACCCAAAATCTTAAGTTTTAAGTTTTTACTAAATTAAATAATATAATATTATTTTAAAGTAAAACATATTTATTTATGCTATTCTTTGATAATAGTAATTTAGTTAGTGGACCTTCAAGGATTTATATAGTCTTGTTCCCGGAAACTTGAGAGGTAAGCAAATCAAGCCTTTGATGAACTCTTCAAATTCTCTCTTGAGGAAGTCCAAATCTTCACCGGGACCAAGGCTCATAAGAGCTTTCACCAAAATCGGAAATGTAATCTGATATTCAAACCCACAAAAGAGAGAAATTAAACCAGAAAAATTGATATGTTAGTAATAATAATTAAGAGAATAATTAATTATATAAAAGTTATTAGTTAATCATTAGTCTGAGTGGTTGACACCTTATACTTTTACCTGTCAGGTTTGGTATACCCTAATTTTGGACAGGATATCTCTATCCTTAACTTTTACTTAAAAGAGAGAGAGGGAACAAACCTTTTTGACTTGATCTTGGATGAATATGACTGGTTGGTGGGCCCAAGAAGAGAGACATTGTTTGACAGAGTATTCAATATCTCTAGTGATACGAAGTTTGAGTTGTGGGGATCTCAGAAAAGCAGCAATAAGTGAATGCACTTTCTTGTGAGTAATACCGTTCATTTTGAGAATAGAGTATTCTCCCATTAATTCTCTAATGGATTTTGGATAAGCAGGGATAAACATGTTCCCCTGATTCTGCAAAATTACCTTGTTCACCTTAGGGTCTGTAGACACTATCACACTGCTTCCCAAAAGGCTTGTCTTGAACACATCCCCATACCTATATACAAAATAAGAGAATTTATATAAATAATTATTTTCAATTAACCAATTAAAAAGTTGGTAGTAGAGACATTGTCGAGCATAAAAGCCAAATTGTAGTCTTATATTATATAAAAATATTTTCTTGGTTACATAGGAGTGGACCCTACTAGACCCATTAGGGGAGAGGGATGCGGAAGGGGAATATATAGGTGAATCATTTGGTCGGTTTAGTTTACGTTTTTGTTTTATGTTTTTTGAAATTTTACAAAGAAAAAACAGAAAACATAATAAAAATAAAAAAATAGAAAATAGAAAATAAAAAAAGTAAACCAAACAAGTCCTTAGGAAGAACAAAGCAAATTCTCAAAAGGGCATAATTGGGTTTGTAAATTTTGTACGATTTACTCATCATCACTCACGCAAAGAAAACATATTTGTGGTAGGTTTTATAGTCAGTTTTTTATCTTCACCCATCACCTATATATTTTTTTTTATTGATTCAAACATAAGAAAATGTATGGATTATTGTTTTTTTTCTCTTATTAAACTTTCTCTCCTCATTTTCTTGCCTACTAAATACACCGTAAAAGTCCACCTTTAACCATAGGTAGATGAAGTTAATTGTAAGTTCATTTTTTTGGACCATATAAATTTTTGGAAATAATAATTTATTTTCTTGAAAAAAAAAACGCATAATGTAACTTTTAATCCCTTAAGTCTTTGTGCAGTTTTAGTTTGGTCCCTTAACTTTTTTTCATTTCAATTTAGTCCCATAACTTTTACTTTGAATTCAGTTTGGTCCCTTCCGTCTATTCCGCTAAAAAATTTAACGGAAAAGTTATTAACGTCGTCAAATTTTATCTATGTATAATAAAAAAAAATTTAAAATTTTTATTTTTTAAAAATTTGACGTTAAAAGTGGTTTTATCATTAATCATCCAGGGGCTATGATTAAATCTGAGTTTTCTTCTTTTATGTTTCTCTTCTCTGTGCTTCTTCTTTCTTCTTGCTTTTTCTTTCTCCTCCTCCTTCTACGTCTTTCTGCTCCTCCTTTCTTCTCCTTGTGCGTTTTTCTTTACTATTTTGTTCTTTTTCCATCTTTTCTGTTCGTTCTTCTTCCTCCTCCCACCTCCTCCTCTTCCTTCTTCGTCGTTTTGGGGATTAGGGTTCTTAATGAAATTTGGAGATTAGAGTTCCAATATATGGGGATTAAGATTTTGAAATTTAGCGATTAATGTTGTTCTTCTTCCTTCTTCATCTTTGTCTTTCTTTCTTCTTCGATCTAGGTTCACATCTTCACAGATTTGGGTTTGATGATGTCTAACGTTCTGGGTTCACATTTTACATTTGTGATTAGGGTGTGTGTTATGGTTTGCTTTTTGCGTTCGCAATCTAGAAGTGATTTCTATTTTGGGTTCTCATTTCTGTTTTGGGTTTTTGTTTGTGCTCCAGGTTATGGTTTGTGTTATGATTTCGCAATCTATGTTTTGTGTTCTAGGTTCTTTTTATTTTTCACCAGAAGAAAGAAGACGCAGGAAGAAGATATGGAGAAAGAAGATGCACGAAGAAGAAGATGAAGAAAGAAGGTGATGCAAAATAATGAACTAATGAAAAAGATGACACACGTTAAGGGCCACATAACTAGCCCCATAGACAATAAATGACCATGTACGTAATGGCTAACACTGTTAGTGACACCCAGGATAAATTTGTTAACGAAACTAACGGACTAAACTGAATTCAAACTAAAAGTTATGGGACCAAATTAAAATAAAAAAACTTAAGAGACCAAACTGAAACTACACAAAGATTTAAGGGACCAAAAGTTATATTTTGCCAAAATAAAATTCTTAAACTTTTTTTAAAAATTAAAATGCATTAATAATAAGTTCATATAAACATCATAAATATACAAATTTTGAAAAATGACTAACTTAAAAGTCCTTTTAATTAAAGAAAATATATGGTCAAAAAGCTTAATTACCTTAATTAGCCTGGTTAATAATATATGTTTTCTTTTTCTTTCATAATTTTAATTAGCATAGCTCATCGAAAAAATAAATAGTACGTATAGTGTGGACCATTGGGACACAAGTATGTTTCAGTTACCAGATACACATAACATACAATATATATAATTTTCCAAAAGAATTCACATTTGTAAAAATTGATGACGGCAAACAAAGTTCAAATAATAATAATAATGATAATAATAATAATAATAATAATTGGGGATAGAATTGAAGCAGCTTACAGAGACTTGCGGTTTTCGAAGAAGGTGACAGGGCGATAGGAATAGCAAGAAGCAACGAAATCAAGAGTCTCTCCGAGTAAAGGCCATCCAGAATTACCTTTGGGAATTTTTCCCTGTGTCGTCAGCACCGTATAATTATCCTTCTTCATCATCTTCTTCAGAAACCACCAATAACTCGTTAAAAGGATAATAACCATCAGAGTCCAAAGGAAAATAATCCAGTGCTCCATGTGAATCTAGATCCTTCAGCTGCAACCTCTCTATCTTTTGTGATTTATGGCACTGATGGATCAGTAAGGAGTTGTCGGTTCTCACTTCATGCAGCTCTTTTTATTGTACTTGGAAACTGTTCTGTTCTGTGGTGTGGTTATTGCGGTCAAAGGGAAAGAGGACAGAATAAAAGAAAGAAACAAAGAAAGAGAAATCATTCATAAATGTTACGTTGAATGTTAGTTTCATAAGTCAAAGAATTTACTTCTTTTTGTTCCCATACCCATTTTCATTTATTTCTATTTTCAAAAAGTTACTATGCTTTATAAACTTTTTTCTAATTTTGTAACAAAAATTCAAAGTCAATTTTTACCTAATACAGTAATTATATCACATTATTTTTTTATTAACTGCAAGAATAAATAAGGAAAAAAAAATAATTATACCAAATTTTGTTGAGAATCTTATATATTAAAGAGTACTTTGAATTGCTAATAATTAATATTACGTTATTAACCCTTTTTATATTACCGTATGGAGTCTTATATATATTAATGAAGAGTCCTTTTCTATGAGGTTTTATATATTAAATGTCTGATAAACACTTATTATTTTATTTATGTATCACTCGTACACTCATTTTGTGTCAAAAAATTTGTTTTTGTATTAAAAATAAAAGTGTAGGGTGTATGTGCTACAATAAATGTGCATAAATCAAAGTCCTATAAAAGTGAGATATAATATGATTATTATTATTATTATTTTTTGTTTAGACCAAAGGCATTAGCCCAAATGGTCATGTACCAAGCCTTTAAAGTTTGAGAGGGGTGGAAGTCTACGGTTCCAATCTTGATAAAGGAAAATAGTATATATTATAAGAGATTTATTTAAGTTGTTTGCGTGTGTATTTGTCGATAAAAAAAAAAAATATTTTTTTAAAATTATTACATAATATAACACAATACAATACAATATGTGTATTCATATTTTACGGGTAATACGCTTATTTATAAAGTATATAGACATGAAATAAATATTTAATAAATTTATCTGATTTATATAATATTATTTTTATATGGTAAGAAACACAAGTGAAATTTAACTTAATATTCTTCTTTTCTTAGCCAATAAATATTTTCCCATTTAACATAAAGAATTTGGACTAAAAAATAAAGATTGTAAACAAGAAAATATATTATAAAGTTTAATAAAATTTACCTATGCTTTTATAATTGCATTAAATTCAATTTATACATTTTATGAAGAATTTACCTATATTTTTAGATTTTTTGTGATTAATATATGTTTTTTCTTTTTTTATTGTCTAATTTACAATTAGTCTCTTCATTCCTTTTTATCTGTTATTTGAAGTTAATAAGTTAATAATATTTTCTAATAAAAATTATTATGCAATTTTTTTATACTCTTATTAAACATTGAAATTATTAACTATTCACCATATAATAAATGTATAAAAGAATGAATAAATTCGAGAATTATAGAAAAATAAACAATAAATAATATTTTGAACTTCTAAAATAATAAACAAAATTTTTCTTTAAAAATTATGGCAATTAAAAAGAAACTAAGAGAGTACCATTTATGAATTATATTATTTGATAAGAAATTAATATGAATAATTTAGTAAAGTTACTCTAATAATTAAGCAAAAGATTGTGGGAATGCACATTTGAGCTAAATTTTGGAGTAAAAGTTTGAATTTTAATAGATTATATTCTATTCCAAATTTTAAAAATGTCAAGATTTGTTGAGTTGGATTTTTTTTTAGAATGGGAGATGAGTTAGGAATTAGGGTGCATTTATTGTGTGTCTAAAGACAACACAAGTGTTACAGTACAATACAATTTAACAAGTTACAACACAACTTATTGTGTCGTCCATGTTTACAGGTTAATGTACATAACAAAAAGTAAAACGTAAATTTTACTATAATATACTCTAAGTCCCATATTACAACATTTATATTTATATTATATATTATTTCACATTTATTATAAAATTATGTTTTATGTTTTAATATATATAACTTCATGTTACTGTGAAAAGAGAAACCATGACAAAAAAAAAAATGCAGAGTTGAGGAAAAGAAACTGCCATACATAATAATTAGTAGAGGAGTTGTGGCTGTTGGGCAAGAGTGTTTTAGATTTTTCATAACTTTGTGCATGATACAAAAGTTTGTCTTATGATTTTTTCAGTAACAAAATTCCTGATTTTTTGCTGTTACGTATTTCAAATTTTGTGATGTACTATGACAATTTTTTAAATCAAACACTGGATAAAAAAATTTTGTGTTGTGCTGTCATTAATATCAAACGCACCCTTAGAATTGAGAAAACACTTATGAAATGGATGAACTATTTTTTGTCAGATTAAGTGTCACTTATCTATGAGGTTCATCTTCATCCCTCAATGGAGAATAAATGAAGTTGTATATGGATTAAAGTCCGAGTGTACATGTCAAAGATACTTACATATTTTTGTCTGGATCTAGTCCTTCGTCCAAGAAGCTCCTTTTATTTTGAAATTTAGCTAGTCTGATGCATTTGTTCCTTAAAAAGTGTCTTCATTTGTTTGGAAGCTTATATTCTTGATTGATATCCATCTAAGGTTAATTTTGGTAGAAGAGGTATAATCTTTTCTCAAGTTGATCTCCCTTGCCCCTTTGTCTTGAAGAAGAAGAGATTTTGCCCATTTATTTCTAACCTATACAATATCTCATCTTATTTGAATATGCATTTATGATTATTTTATCTTAAAGTGGTGATGAGTAATTCACGCAAAGATAATTTTACGCAACATGAATGCCTATGACAATATCAAATTGTGGTTTGTGATTTGGTTTTTTTTTTTTTAGTTTGGAATATATAATGGTGGAGAAACTAATTAGTTTTCAAAGTAATAATTCTCAATAGCATATATGTTTTATTGAATTTGTCTCCCTGCTGCTACGGTTTCCAGGAATTGCATATGTGTTTTTTGATCTTTGAGAAGACTATATTTAGTAGTTGACATCTAAAGATTTTGTGTAGCTTCTTTTGGAGTTTGTTAGGGAACTTCATCCTCTTCTTGTCTGTTTTTGTTTTATTTGGTCTTATTCTTGTTTTGTTAAGCTGTGCTGTCTCTATTTTGATTGGTTCTGTTTTCATTATTCTTGCATAATCTCTTTAATTAGTTGTACTCTTGTGCACCTCTGGCTTGCTATCTTGTATTATTTATAAATATATGTTTCTTTGAACAATAAAAAAATCTTAATTCGTGTGAAATACCGTTAAATAATTCTCATTATAAAATAAAGGGAGTATTTATATTATGTATTCATGTACACATTAAAAAAATAAGTATGTTATAATACAATAATACAATAATGAGAAGGGTGGGGAGATATATTGTATGTGAATATGTAAGACTATAAATCGAAACAATCATTTAACGGGTTGATTAACCAAAATATATATTTTTTAAAAAATATTTATTAAGAAATTCAATTTTAAAATTATTTATCAACATGAGACATTTTTTAATACAACATTATTATTGCTGAACAGGTAACTTTCTTATGATGGCTAATGATTGAGTGACGCCACATGAATTGTCAGTAAGTGAAACACTATCTTGAAAAGGGGGTAAAATTGAGACTTAAGATATTTTGCCCTATTAAAACTTTAGATTCGATTAGAGCCTCATAAAAATCTCAAATGACACTTGAATATAAGATTGATTTCTTAAAAATAATATTGTCAGTGATGATATCAAATTGAACAATATTTAATGAATAATCTAAAGCAAATTTGAATAATGTTGATATGAAGTTCATATTCTTTACCTCAATTTGTTAGAAAAGAATTCGAGCCTTTTGTTAAAAAGATTCATTTGTAAATAGCTCAGATTGACTTGTTCTCTCAAAAATTACTTTAAAATAGATTCATATTATAAATCTTTTGCTATAAATCTCTTGTACAAAGAAAATTATAAGAGGCTAACAACAAAATATAAAGAGAAGAAAATATTGACACAACCATTTATCCTTATTCATTCTGTATAAGATGTGCAAGGGCTACCCTAGTCTCCACTGTCTGAGTGACATTGTTCACTATTCTTAAACTAGAATCATAAGTACTCTTTTGCAACCTCTTTAGGCTCTTTTACAAGTTGTGCAGAGCTTCTCGAAGCTCACTTGATATCACACCAAAAACTAACTGTTTGATTCAGTCCAATGTTTGATTCACACCAAAAACTAACTGTATGAGCTTAATTTTGGATTTGAGCTACTCCAAAGACTTTAGACTTTCAAGTTTCTTCTTCAAGTAACTTGACATAGATCTTCAACTTTGCATGACATCTTGACTTTCTTCGGAGTCAAATAACTTCATTATAAAGTTCAGATTCTGAGATAATC
The DNA here is from genome assembly GCA_037177725.1 of Cyamopsis tetragonoloba. NCBI lineage: Eukaryota > Viridiplantae > Streptophyta > Magnoliopsida > Fabales > Fabaceae > Cyamopsis > Cyamopsis tetragonoloba. The sequence goes on from CM074120.1 coordinate 30,533,551, forward strand.
TTCGCTTCCATGGAAATCTGAACCGTTTTCTTCAATTAGTTTTGGATTATGATTTGAGATACTTTAGTGTAATTCAATAGTAATCTAGTCTTCATCTCTTTTAGTTTCTTCAATAACAAATAAATATTATAAATATCCTGTTTTAGTTGTACGTAACTGATGGGGTCTTACTTAACCACAAATACGACAAGTACACTGTATCATTCAAGTAACAAATCCGGTGAGTACCAAGATATCGTCCAAAAGGAGTAGACTGAATTGTACAAAACATTGAAGATATAAATAGCTAGAGTATTTCTATACAAAAGAAATGAAGTGATTTGTTCATACAAAAATAAATAAAACAAAAGCCATAAAAGTAATCTGCGATTCAGATATGATAGTAACTAGGATTAATCTTCATTAATCAACACCTCAGTACTTGATTAATTTGAATATATATATATATATATATATATATATATATATATATATGTTTTGAGATATAATTCTTGATGTACACTATAAAACATTTATAATGATTTCTTAGTTATAAAATCTAAGATAAGCCTCTTGAACACCGATAAACTTTCAAAATGCTCAACAAACTTATCCAGCATTGGGACCATTTTGTACAAGTGCTATTGCAATTGTTACCCTGTCATCCATTCCTGGAGTAACAACACAACGAGTAACACTAATCAGATCAAAATCTAAGTCACTACAAGAAAATCGCCCATTAGCGGCGGCCAAAAGTCGTCTCTAAGTCAGAAAAAGCCGTCACTAAACCAAGTTAGCGTCGGCTATAGCGTCGGCCACGGGGCCGACGCTAAATTACTCGACGTTAAAAGTTAGCGTCGACCCTAAGAGACCGCCGCTAATTAGCGACGGCCTGGCCGCTGCTACCCCCACGCAAAAAGGACTCGACACCCCATCGTGGGGCCGACGCTAATTAGCGTCCGTTGAGGCCGACGCTAAGTAGCGTCGGCTTTAGCCCACGCTAAGTAGCCTCCGTTGATGCTGACGTTAACTAGCGGCGGCATGAGCCCATGCTAATGTATGTGTCCCTCGCAAACTAGCGACGGCTATAGCCGACGCTAGTTAGCGGCGGCCAATGACCGACGCTAAAGCGTAACAAGGTAGCGTCGGCCTAGGCCGACGCTAATATTTAATGTTGAGTTTTTTTTTCTTGTATACTATATTGATACTATTAAAATCACCTATAGAATGAAAATGAAAGGTATAAAAAACCATAATATATATAAATACCATAAATACCAATAGCAATATAAATAAATGTATACAAAGTAATGATAATGAATAAATAAAAAATCCAAATAGTACATAAAGTCAAAGACATAAAAATAAAAAACTAATCCTAATCCTCGTCCTCCTCCTCATCATAATCCTGATGGACTGGGAGAGAGCTGGATGCAGGAGGTCTCTGAGACTCTATCGCCGAAAGTCGAGCCAACACCAGAGCCATATCCTCCTGATTCTTCTGACATATCTCCTCGATCTGCTGCTGATACTGTCTACGCATCTCCTCCATCACTGCCTCCTGATGCTGGCGCATCTCCTCCATCTGTTGGTGGAGCCTTTGCGTATCTGCACTGGATGAGGAGGTGGACGGTCCACACATGGACTCCTGAGTGTAGAAGGAGGTGGCCCCACTCCTAACATGGCCAGCCAAGGTCCCACACCCATAAACACGACCCCGCGACTTTCCCCCGACACTATCAACCCAAGTGGAAGTCTTCGTCGCGTTGTCAGCCACACGAGTCCCACTGGGTGATACCTCGTCAGGCTGGGACTCAATCTCACGTATTTGCTCCTGATACCGAGTCTGTAAACAAAAAGATCAAGTAATATGATAAGCTAACTAATAACTAACTAATAGTAATTGATATGAAATATTTGAAGATGCTTACGTAGGTCTGCTCGGCCCTAGGCTCCACCCACGTCCTGTCCACCCTCGTGTGTGTCTCGAGGAAGAGCTCATCCGGTGCAACGGGTCGGCTTGTCTCACGTGCCTATACAACAAAAATAAAAAATAAAGTAAAAAAATATTCAATTATCTACCACATTTGTTAGTTAACACTTAAAATTACGTACCATGTCATCTGCAACCTGTATGAAAGAGGTCCTGCCTAAGGTGTGGACCGCTCCGCCCCTAGCAGAATGGCGGTTCGTCTTGTTCCGACCCGATTGGGCCAGAAACTCAGGACTGCGCTAATAAGCCTGCAGACTCTCCCACACCCCCTCTCTGATCCAGACCTCTCTCCTATTCTTCTCCCGGGCCTTTTGAAGCATATCTGAAAGCTGCTTGCTCCCATAATGGTTCCAAATATGTCTGACACAGGCAGCCTGGTTGGGACTATACGCTATACTCCTCTGCACAACAAGAATTTAAAAAATATTAATGCATAGAAAAAAATAAAAGTTTACAAACCAATATTAGATAAAAATCTAATTAAATTATATACTTACCGCCCAGATGTCAAATCAATGATCCTTTACAGTTGACGGGATCACCCCCCAATTGTGTCACGGCTCGGTGAAATTCTTCGTGATCACATCACGAAGAGCTGTAATAGGTGGCTGCGCCAGAAGCCATCTAACAGACAAAAACAATAATCAAATTAAAAATATGAGTTTATAGATAACTTAATTTTAAAAAGAGTTAAGAATACATACCTTGATGTCTGGCCAACACGAATAATCACCCGTCCCTGCTCATCACGCTCAATGGGATGGTCAACAACTGAATGTCGTACACGTTTATGTGGTGGAGCGGCCACAGTGGATGGAGTATAATCTCGCTCAGTATCCTCCATGTCATGCTCATAGTCGAGGTCCTCAAGACCCCCCTCAGTGTCTGGAACAGGCTCCTGATCCTGATGGTCATGTACGTCCACATGACCTACCTGCATATGGCTCGGGTGGACCTCCATATGCTATTGTGGGTCATATTGTGGCGTAGGGATCATGACAAACCCCTGTGATGATAGTGCATGTATCGGTGCTGGTGGTGCTGGTGTCGGTGCTGATGTGGGTGTCGATACTGCTGGTGATGGTGTCGGTGCTGCTGGAGTTGGTCTGCGGCGCTGGACATGTTGTACCTCAGCATCATGCTGTCTGCATCGACGATCAGACTATCTAGCCAGCTCAACTGGCTGAATAGCACCCCGACTACCCCTACCACGACCCCTAGTGGGAGGCAACTTCCCTCCTCCTCGAGTAGATCCGTGTGAAGACATTTATCAAATATAATTTTATCAAACAACTAATTAATAAGGTTAACTAAAGTGTTGGGGAAACAATTAATCAATAGTGACTAAAGTACTCCTAACCTATTCGTTATCATAATACCCATCCCAATCTTCACCATCGTCATCTTCACTATCTTCCTCATCTTCTTGTTCTTCTTCGTTGTCATTATTATTCTGAACTTCTTCTTCAAAGACTTCATCTTCACATAATGGTTCTGAAAGAGGATTGACAATTTGTTGATAATTATCAACCGTTTCATCTACCAAGCAACGGATTCTTTCAACCTCTAAATGTGGAAGTACAGTTTCATAAGCTTGATAATGTTGTTCATTGGATTCAGCCTCGGTGTTATCGACCTCAATAGAACCCCTGGGTTTTGTCGCAATTGCAATGCTCCAACCACGTAAGGACTTGCACATGGAGGGATAACTAATGTAGTAAACTTGTCTTGCATTTTGAGCAAGAATGAATGGATCATAATGTCCATAACGTCTACTCATATTGATTTCTACTATCTTATATTGAGGATGAACTCTTGTGCCTCGAGTCGATGGATCAAACCATTCACAATAGAAAACAACAACAAGTTTAGATAATAATGCATATTCCACCTCATATATATATGTTATAACACCATAATAGTTGTCCTCACCGTTCTCCGTCACACCCTTCACCATAACACCACAATTTGTTGTTTTCCTTCCTTGACTCCAAGCCTTAGTATGAAACTTGTATCCGTTTATAAAGTAAACATTATAAGAATTAACCCTTGTTGTGGGATGCCATGACAATGCCTTTTAGTCATCACTAGCAACGTGACTTCCCTCACCATGAACCTATAGATTAAATATGTTTATTGAAATTGTGCATTTAAGAAAAGTTGTTGGAATTGGTTGGTTTTAAGTTATAAGACTTACATGTGACTTAAACCAAATCGGGAACTCTTCATGCATTCGACTAGGACTGTATAATTGTAAGTACATGCTACATGGAAAATTTAACGTTAGTACATAAGTGAATTCATTCATAATGGATTGCAAGAAGAAGAGTTAAGCATATACTTACTCAAGATATGGCTTGACTTCGACGCAATTGATAAGTATATGTACATGCAAAGAATTCCAAACTTGACCATGCAAATAATCCACTGTAGGCTTGAAACCTGGACGTCCATGTTTGTTAAGTATGGACAAAGTCAATTGAGCGCCATCATTACATGGGCCAGGATCATTCGAGTAATGGATGTTCCTGCCAAGTCACAATTTTGAAAGTAGTGCCAGTAGAAATAAGTTATCTCATGACCAATGTAGTCAGAACAAATTGATCCTTCAACTTTGGCCTTCTGTTTGACACCCCTCTTTGATGTTCCCATCATTCTACATTATTACAGAACATTAAACATTATTGTCAATAAATTGAAATGTAGGAAAATCATTTTAAAGGTGAGATGATTTTGTTAATAGTTGTACCTCTCAAATGGATACATCCACCGATATTGTACCGGTCCGCCAAGTTGTGCTTTGTTGGGCAAGTGGATTGGAAGATGTTCCATCGGATCAAAGAAACTTGGCGGAAATATGCTTTCTAGCTTGCATAGGATTAGAGGAATGCTTTGCTCCATTTTATCCAAGTCGCTTTTCTTCAAAGAATGACAACAAAGATCTTTGAAGAACTGATTTATCTCAGTCAAAGGTTTCCAGACTTCGTCGGGCAAAGAACGGAATGCAATTGGGAGAAGATTTTGCATGAAAATGTGACAATCATGACTCTTCATCCCAGACATAGTTCCTTTTTTCACATCACTACACCGAGCGATGTTCGATGCATACCCATCCAGCATCTTCAACTCTTTCACCCAATGACAAACCAATTTTGCATCAGATTTAGTTAATGTATATTTTGCCTTTGGCATCCCCATTTTTCCGTTATTCAACTTTTGTAATTCCAAGTCCCCACGTCTACAGTGCTTCTTCATGTCCATCCTTGCCTTTTGATGATCCTTTGTTTTGTCAGGATCATTCATAACAGTGTTAAATACATTATCAAAAAAATTCTTTTCAATATGCATAACATCAAGGTTGTGTCCTAATAAGTTATCTTTCCAATATGGAAGATCCCAAAAAATACTCCTCTTTGTCCAATTATGCAATGTCCCAAAACCCGGTATTTTTGAATGCTCGGTCACTTTAGGAAAATCATGAACAAACTCCCAAACATGATCTCCACTCAACATAGCAGGCGGTCCACTCTTTTCTTGCACATCCGCTCTAAAACCCAACTTACTCCTCCTGAATTTATGATCCCCCGGTAAAAAACGGCGATGGCAGTCAAACCATGAATGCTTCCTACTATTGTCTAACCAAAATGACTTTGTCTCTTCCATGCAATACGGACATGCTAACCTACCATGTGTGCTCCATCCAAATAACATCCCGTAGGCAGGAAAATCATTAATTGTCCACATCAAACATGCTTTCATTACAAAATTTTGCTTCCTAGATATATCATACGTCCATGCACCATGGTACCACAACTGTTGAAGATCATCTATCAACGGTTGCAAGAAAATGTCTATTCTAACATTAGGAATTCTAGGACCACGTATAAGACAAGATAGGAACATGTAAGGCTTAGTCATACACATTTCAGGAAGCAGATTATATGGAACAACAATCACAAGCCAACACGAGTACGGGGAAGCAGATGCTTGAATAAAGGGTGTAAACCCATCAGCGCATAGACCCAATCTAACATTTCTATATTCATTGGCAAAATCAGGATAACAATCGTCAAAGTGTTTCCATGCCAAGCCATTGGCTGGATGACGGAGAACACCATCTTCACTCCTTTTCTCCTTATGCCATCTTATGTGCCTTGCTGTTTTAGTGGATGCGTATAACCTCTGCAACCTAGGAATTATTGGAAAATAGAACATTCGGCTCTCAGGAACATCCTTGTATTTCCCTATCCCATCCCTTTTAGGTTTAAACCGCAACATACTACAAAATTTTCATTCTTTCAGCTCGGCATCTTCCTTATAGTAAAGCATACATCCCTTCTTACAACAATCAATCATCTGATACTCCAGGCCTAATTTATATGCTAGCCTTGTTGCTTCATAATAATTCTTAGGCAAATTATCCTTAGAGGGGGACAAATGTGCAAATATCTCTGCAAAAAAGTTAACACACCTCTGAGGTATGTGCCAATTAGCTCTTGCTGCCAACATCCTAACTGAAATCGATAGCCTGGATTGAGAACACTCTTCGTGAATTGGTTCATTAGCAGCTTTCAACAAATCAAAAAACCTCTGACAACTTGGGTTAGGAATCTTCTCCTCCACATCTTCGGTGTCAGTAATCCTATTTGCAGATGAATTAATGACTGACCTAAAAGCATCTGTTACCATATGGTCCATCATTTGAAAGTTATTCTGATCCCCCCAATCATCTATAACACTAGTTGACAGGCCTTTTAATCCTTTCCAATAACCCTCTGGCTCAACTTCCCCGTGTTCTATCCAAATCCAATAGTCAGGTTTAAAGCCTCTTTTGTACAAGTGCAGTTTCACCTCTGACTCCCTAACCAATTTGATGCACCTACACCTGGTACATGGACATCTAATCCCTCCATCAGAAGCATAGTAAGGAAGTTCCTTAGCTTTCCTCACAGACTCATCAACTCCCTCAATAAACTCACGTTTCAACCCTCTCCTATCTGGATTAACCCTATCATACATCCAATTACGATCCTCCATATTCTGCACTAAACGTGTAATAAACTGATTTACAAAAAATTCGGCAGCATAACCCCTACTATACAAGCATTTCCCAAATTTAAAATACCTAAAAAAATTTAAAATCAAACAATATGCAATGACATAAAGTAAACCAGCACCCCGGTATATCTAGTATTTTCATCGGGGTCTCACCTATCCACTAACACACAACAAACACAAGTAACGACATAATAAAGTAAACCAGCACCCCGGTATATCCAATATTTTCATCGGGGTCTCACCTATCCACTAACACACAACAAACACAAGCAACGACATAATAAAGTAAACCAGCACCCCAGTATATCCAGTATTTTCATCAGGGTCTCACCTATCCACTAACACACAATAAACAATAAAGAAGCCCTAACAACATGTGAACAGTTATATTCTATAGCTAGCATGCAACTCTAAATAATCAAGAACATACCTTTGAATCCAAAACCGTATGCTCCTAGATCCTGCTATATCCGTGATCCAAAAGCAATAACTGTAAATTAAATCAAATCACCACTAATGAAAAATGAGAATGGTCAACCAAATTGATGCATTTGGTAATTTGATGAGACAATGAAAAGATTATTTAAATTTCGAAAAAATGACTAAAAAAGTTCAGATTTGAAACTTGGAATCCACTGTAATCCTAAAAGCTTCACCCCACTAAAATTATCAAGGCTCCCCATTTATTCCAAAATACTGTTTTTTTTTCACTTGGCATTTTCACTAAGTGAAATATATATGACAAAAGATAAGTAAAAGTAAAGCATATATATTACTATATTACTATAACTAAGTAAAGAATGATAAAAATGTCTTTGTGGAAGTGTTGCCTTATGCATTACCATACGAATTTATTCCATTTGCATTGCCCTACTTCTCATATCTTACTTACAACAACTCATCATAATAATTTCACTAAATAGCACACTCCCTTCCAATCTCTCCTCTTACCTTTCAACAAATAAATAAAAATAATACAAACTAATTCAACAAAATTAAATAAATACAATAACCTTTTCTGAAAAGAGAGGGAGAACGAAGAACACCTTATGGTGGTGGAGAAGGTGACGGTGGTCCGCGGTGGTGATGGTGGTGGAGAAGGGGAGGGTTTCGGTTAAGGTTTTAGCTTGGGTGGGTTAAACAAAAAAGTAATCGGACCAAAACATAGGGGGAAGGGTAAGGAGGACTCGTACGGTGCCAAAAATGATTTGGGTGGCCGGAGAACGGAGGAACGGCGGCGTATAGTGGTTGTGGCGGCGAAGAGAAAGAGAGAGGGAGAGGAGAGGGAGAACAGAGAGGGAGACGAAGTGGGGAAGAAGATCCAAACTCTGTCTATTATTTACAGTAGCGTCAGCTTTAGCGTCGGCTTTGGCTGACGCTAATTTGAAGACACCTGGCATTGAATCGTTTTGACTTAGCGTCGGCCAAGGCCGACGCTAATCTTAAGTACGACACATGGCATTGAACTGATGTAAGTTAGCGTCGGCATTGGCCGACGCTACCGTTCCACATTTAATACGCGCCATAATTTTGTAATTAGCGTCGGTGTGTCCCACGCTAAGATAATTTTCCCGCTAAATTTAGCGGCGGCTTTGGCCGACGCTAACATTAGCGTCGGTCAAGCCGACGCTAACTGGTCGCAATTTTTTGAAACTGAGAATGTCAACAGTTGCGTGGAAATAGCGTCGGTGTCGTGGCCGATGGTAAATTTTTGCCGCTAAATTAGCGTATTCTAGTAGTGAGTGCACCTTTCCGCTATACACTTAGTTTCTAAGATCGTGATTCCAATGGCCAGTTGGTTTCAAGCATTAAGTCAAGATTAACATTACCAAGATCATAAAACAAACTGGTGCATCTATATATATGAAATAAACAAGTACAAGAGTTGAGAAATTACATTCAATCCCTAGCTTGGAGAGATTAATTTCTCATGGCAACCTTACAAAGTTACAAACCTTATGTATTCTCAAAATAAACCAAGATATCTAAATTACACGCCCTAAGTCTCCTATTATAGAGTTCTGAGGCACAGTATTTTCGCTGTAGTGAAAATAGTCTCGCTGCAGCGAAACCTTGCTTCACCATGAAGAAAGCTCATTTGAATCCAGCGAAATTTGGCGGCAAAGCTTGAAATCCAATCAGGGGAAGTGTTGCTACCGCGAAATTCCTTCGCTGTAGCGAATGGAAGACATTTTCCCTTTTTCCTTTAAGTGTCTCGCTACAGTGAAATTTCTCTTGCTGTAGTGAAACAATCCTTTCTTCACCCTTATGTAAGGGTCAATTTTGCTGTAGCGAAAGTATTTTAGCTGCAACAAAAATTCCCTGTTCCAGATTTCTTCTTGGACTTGTGGACTTGCTTTTGGATTCCTTCTTTGCTTACTTACTTTCTTTCTTTTAACCTTCAAAAACATCATAAAAAGGATCAAAGTACATGTAATTTATAACTAAAACATATATATTTACAAAGTAAGCTAAGATTCATGTTTTGGAGGGTTTTATATGCTTTTTCAATACAAATCACACAAAAAGTACCCTAATTTGGACTATAAAAATTACTGAAATTTGACACTTATCAACTCCCCCAAACCTAGAATCTTGCTTGCCCTGAAGAAAAGCACTTAAGTTCTTCAAAAAATATTTGTATAATTAAAATCAGAAAAAGAGTTTTAGTACTTAGAATCATTTGAATCAAAATTTTGCTCAAGATCTAAGTATAAGTTGTATGCTTAAGTAAAAATCAAAGGAGTATGCATATTCAAACTTCCAAGTAATCATGAATAGTATCATTTTAGTCAAGGAAAACTCTCTTTTACTCACAAGGTAAGTGTTTCACTCAATTTCCACAATAGATTTAATCAATATCATTTTGCAAGTCATTTAAAATTGAAACCAAATTGCATAAGTCAAAAATGAGTCACAAGGACTTTAAAATAGGGTTATTCCATAAAAGATGAGATCAGTAAGTAGAAATTTACTGAAATGCAATCTTTGTTAGATCGTCCATTTTGTACCAAGGGTGTCTTTCGAGTATACCGAATCAGTATAGCTATCCTTCTTCTAACACAGCAACGAAATTTGACAATCAGTGGCGAGATCAAGTACTAGATAAGTTCGTTCCTTGTTGGTTATCTCGATGTACTCAATAGAAAATTCCTCAAAGTTGGGGAGTGTAAGATTTTTTATAGTATAAGATGAGAGTTCTCCACATTATTAGCTTCGGACTAGGATCAATTAAAATGTAGACCTTCCTTGTTTGTTCATCCCCTACCGGTCAGTGAAAGAACGCAGCCTTGGGACTGATTCCCCTGGGTTCGGATTCATTCTTCCTCAACTGACAAGCCAGATAAAGAGGATGCCCTTCTTGTGAAGACCGAAGCTAGACCAACTCTGGCAGAAGAACCAGGAGCTAAAGCACTCTACCAACGGGATTGACAAGCTGGTTTGATAGAACGAAGTCACTCGACTGACCTGGAAACTATGAGCCCTACTAGGACTTCAACTCACTCGGACTCGGAATCACCCGTTGGCAAACCAATAGGCGAACCTAGCATCGAAAAGCCATAGATAGGTCGGATAGCGAAAGTAGGAAAATGAAGCTACCTTTGCCTCCGCTCATTCTTAATCACACAACCTACGCGCTAAGTCAGAGAAGCAAGAAAAGTAAGAATCAAGCTCCAACTCTGAACATGCTATCAGCTAGTGAGCTACTCCCATTGACATCTTCCCGATCCTTGGGAATTGGGAGCGGTATCAGATCAAATATTGTAGGTAATGTAGTAGAGACTCTTCGCCCCAGCGGGTAAAGGTGGGGAGTGAACAACGCTCATAAGAGCGAGAGAGAACGAGCCACACGATGATGAGGACTCACTCATCTCTATGTGCGGATCATCGTCTGATCCATGCCCTTGGGTTGTTCAAGTAATTACAGATGGATGAGATAGCTACCTTGATTGATTGCTGGGAATAGAGAACCAATCTATCTCTCTTATCTCTCCCGGGGGTAATTAGAAGAAGGAAGCATTGATGAGTTCACTGCGTGTTGGTAGCGAGGATAGAGAGAACAAGAATGAGCAGCCTTCCATGAATAGAACACCAAGGAACCTTTCTGGATCTGCTTACTGCTAGCGAAGAGGAAAAGGAATGCTTGTTGATTGGACTGATGCGAGATAGCTAGATAGAGAATGAAAAAGCCTTAGATGAACTACCAAATAGAGGTCTTTCCCCGGATTGAACTCACAGAGATGGCTAACAAAGGGTATTGATGTTAATATCATTAGAATGGAATGGAGTCCTACTTTCCCTCGGCACCAAGCTACGAAGCCAATTGATCTATCTTGGGATGCTTTCCCGTAGATGAAGAATAGGATGGATCGGTCTATGCCCACTCACTCATTCTTTTTTGTTTGAAATGAGCCTGCGGCATGCCTTCTACGCGCTATACCCACTTGATTGAATGGCTTTGCCCTCTTCCTTGGCTTCAATCTCTGTTCCAGTAGAAGAAGAATAGGGCGCTTAGCCGGGAAAGAGCTTCTATCGCTAATGGTCACCGATCTAGGGCATCCTAACCTAGGGAACTCATCTATGGAATCTAGGCTCCTAGGACATAAAGGAAATGAGGACTTGTTCTGTTCGTCTATCGAGCATAGTCTTCGATCCTTAGCATCTCGGGTGCCAACGAATGCCTTTGGTTTCGCTTGATTCGAACCATCTCCGTCGAGCCACTGCTTACGGCCTTCTGTAGTATGGGGACCTCGCCCCTATTCTCTAAAGCTTGCCACCCCGTGGAAGGTCACACAAGAAGGCTATTCGACCGACAAAACTGAGGAATTAGTGCGTGCTGAAAAATGGACTTTTCTTTCTAAGTGAAGGGCAGGAGAAAGAATCTTGCATCTATCTCGAGTTGCTCCCTTGAGCGATCTATCCCTGGTTTTGTGACGTCGAGTTTGCTCTATTCTCTTAGCTCGGGCTCCTATCAAGCTTCGCTTCGCGCATGATAGCGGCATTCTTTTTTTTGTTTTGGGGAAGGAAGTCGCTCGCTAGTGCACCTCACCCAAGGTTCACGTCGCTAGGTCAATTCATGCTTCGACGCACTCCCGCCTCGTGTTTTCGACAGAGTGTTGTGCCATACTTCGAGAATGACACGGTTCGGGGGAACTCTAACTCATTTGGGTGAAAACTCCTTCTTCCAATCCCGTAGAGAGGCCCGGAAGAATTGATTGAGAATAACAAGACGATTGACCAATTGAATCATCTTAAATTAAATAAAGACATCATGCCCTAGACGCGAAGGTGAGTAAGAGAGCCAGGTGAATTCTGCGAAGATAGAAGAGCGGACTTCTGAGGAGACTGGAAGCCTATAAATAATAGGAATGGCGAACTGGAACCTCATCCTTCAAAGGTTTGGTGTATATGTGTCCTATTCGTAACGACCCCGACCTTGCGTCAGGGAAAGTGGGAAAAAGCCAAAGACTCTACGGGCTAGCTGGGCCTAAAGGACCTTAAAAAATACCACCTATGTAGTTACTCGCATTCAACAACTAAGAGTCTTCCTTCTCATCTCCTTCTTTGGAATGAAATTCTTCTTAATTTCCCACCCTAGCCGCCCTTCCTTAACAAGATGGCTCGGAGCAAGCAAAGTCTTACGTTATCTACTATATATTTTTTTTAGCGCAGAAGGGGAGTAAGCACACAATGAAATAGGTGGAGAGTCACATTTATTTAAAATGCCCAAAAGCCCGTTTAGCCCTTCGGACTAAGGCGTGACCATAGGATCTCACAGTGTCGGAATGAGTTGAAGACGAGATGTGGTGTCCAGTCGGATAGGGCGAGGCGAGAAGGGGAACAAGGATCAAAACAGGCATGGTGCTTAGGTTAGGGCGGCCTCTTTCATTTCCTGACGTTGGGTTCATTCGCGAACGAGACAAGTTTTGCTAGGAGCCTCCTTATTGCCCAGCCCCCTTATTAGTAGCCGAAGTATAGGCCCGCGTGAGATCAAAGTCACCTGCCGTCCGTTCGCTTTGTTTTGGTCTTGACGTGCTTTGAAAAAGATAGAGATATGATTTGCACTAGAACACTGACGATAGACCTACCGGGAACACATTCACTACTGGGCATTGACATCTTAATGCGTTGCAATCTGGACATTGATCGATCTTTATGCTTCCCAGCAGCTATACAATCCGAATCGGCTACCAGTACCTATTAAGTAAGTTAAGTTAAGACCGCTCGAGTTCTTGAGACCGGGGAGGGGCACCCCCAGTGCAGGGCCAATTTCAGTGCCGGTTGGAGACCTGGTTCGAGATGCATATCTTGAAAGAGAGCCATCACCTCGCCCAACATCCCTTCCTTTTCAATAGTCAATTCGAGAGCCAAATCCAAAAGCTTAATTAAAAAGCAGTTGATCTTGATCCAATTCCCGATGCATAGGGCGAAATCTGGTTGAAGCCCCCAAATGGGAACCTATCGAACGGTAATTTTTAGTAGTGCTGCTCGCTATAAATATCTTTTTGAGGACAGCGGACGTCAAAAAGATATTTGAATTATTAATATTCTTCGATGGTCTTTCTGAGAAGAAGAGCATATCCACCTTGAAGACCTTCTGGAAAGTCGCCTATGGAAAGAGCATACCCAACCAATATGAGCCTGTCCGAGACTTGCCATTCCCATGGAAGAAAGTTTCCCTGCGTATTGATTCATTACCGACTGAACGGAAAATGCTTGCCCTCCCTCCGAGCGATGAACCGTGATTGTATAGCTGTACGGAATCCCTGGGGAGTGAAGGGATAGGTGAAAGAGGATGGGGTGGAAGAACTACTGAAAGTAATCCATAAGATTCCATACCTTTCTGGATATACGGAAGGGCGGAATGGATCATCAGAGGGTGGAAATTGACTCCAATTGGAATACTTGCTTTTCCATAGGGATTGCATGCAATTTTTAGGGATTAATCACTTCACGGGAGAGAACACGAGGGATGAGCGGCGATCGGCCTACCTAAGTTTTGACTAGTCATCATCGGTTTACCCGCTTGCTTGTAAAGAACACTACTACTTCTTACTAAGTCCTCAAGCTCTTAATCTTCTGCTTTCGTCTCTAGGAGTGAAGTCGGACCCTGTAAGGAAGATTAATGGAATCAGCGGGTTTTAGAAGAGAATCTCCAAGGAAGTTGGCAGATCTGGGTTTTGGCCTTCTTGTGGTCTTATCTTTCGTAGCCTTCTCTTAGTCTTCCGTGGAAGTTCACTTGATGTTCCTTAAGGCAAGCCAGGTACAGATTAAAGACAGACAGTTATCAAACTTTGAAGCTAGTTTTCGAGCCAACAGATCAAACAAGAGAAAGCAAGACAGTTGTCGTTCCGTTTGCTGTGGGGCGAGTTGCTTTCCATTCTATATGCCTTTTCCCGAGCAAGTTCTAATTTGATCATTATATATATATAGTTATAAAAAGCAGGAGAAAGCGGGTTTTGTGGTCATTGAGCTGCCGCGTGCTCTGAGTGCGCATGAAGATCAATCTATCTGGCTTAAGGCGTATCCCTATGGATGGGACCTTTGACCAGGTCCGTCCTTTGGACCGCTTGAGGTGTTCAATTCAGGTATACTCGTATGATCTAAAGTCTGCCACCTATCGGTGGCCGCTTTGGTATCAACTATGTATAGTCTTCACCCTCTTTGGTCCCTTTGTTTCAGACTACATCCGCTTCTTATATAGATTGGTACCATTTGATGGCTTTGGATTAGAAAGGAATATGATTTTTCTAGGATAACAAAAGAAGAGGAAGTATTTATGAAGACAATTATCTTTGACTTCTTCCTTTGTTCTTTTTAACACTATCCTTTCTTTTCCATTTATTTTCTTTTCTTCCCAACACATGTTCAAGAAACTTAGACACATTGATATAACATTGTCTAAGTCTTTCTTGTTCTTTTGAGAAAAGTTAATTCTTTAAATCATGATTCAACCCAAAAACTTCTATGTATTTTTCTTTAAAACCCTTGAATGCATAAATGCATCTTCCTCAAAAGGTTTGATAATCCTATTTCTAGTTTAAGGTATTAATGAACTTTCAGGCTCAAATGGGTTACAAAGAAATGGAGTTTCAAAGATTGCTAAAATGGTTTGGCTTTTTGGCTCAAGATTATTTCTTTAAAACTATGCCTTGATCATTTCCAAAATTTTCAAATGCAACGGTAAGATTAATAATTAAAGCAAAATGACTTGTTTGAAATCCAGCGGGACTCTCAGAATTCATTTGTGGGAACACTAACTCACTCGGCTAGGTTAATTTCCTTGACAAAAATATACATATTCCTTTTTATCTTTAAAATTTTTTCAATGCACAGAACTTTGAAATTTATTTAAGTGTTAAACTAATACTTTTTTCAATTCACAAATAACTTGAAGTTTGAAAAATTTTAAGTACTAAAACTTTTCTATGATTTACTTCAAAAAAAAATATTTAATATAACTTAAAGAAAAGATTACTTTACTACTCAACTATAAAACAAACTACATATTATACAAACTAAATATAAACAAGTGCTAAAAACAAAAGATAATAACTACAAAAAACAAAGAAAAGTTTACGCAAATTTTTCATCATGCAAGGTGGTCATTCGTAGTGAGTTGGGTCTGAGTAGGTTGAGATGGCTGTGATGGCTATGGTGGAGGTTGAGTAGGTGTCACTGAAGGCAGCTCTAGACAATGATTCTTCACATAGGCTCCATTGATTGGACCTTCTATGGCATGAATAGGTCTGGGATTTGGAACTTGAGCCTGGATGCACATGTGGATTATTAAGGCAGGAAACCCCAGAGATCCCTTTGTACCAACAATCTTGGTTGCAAAGGCATGCATCTCGTTAGAGATAATCTGAGCTCCATCTACTAATATTCCTCTCATAATGCAGTAAATGAGATGATAATACTGCATCCTCAAGTCAGAAGTGTGCTTTACTGGGACCATGTTATGTAGCACGAAAATGGTCCATACTTGTGCTAGGGTCTTCATATACTTTCTTAGAATCTTCAATGCCCTATCTTGCACATTTTAGAAAGCTTTATGGTTGGGCATACACAAGACCTCCTCTGTCTCTTCATCATCAAAACCTCCCTGACAACTGCTCAATCTTCAGTAGTACTCATCTTGTACACCGTCTTCTAACTCTAAGGGATTTCCCAGAAATTGGTTTATGGCATTCCACGAATAATCAATTTGTACGCCTCGAACAATTGTAATTCTCTGAATTCTTCTCTAACCTAATTCAGGAAAAGCATTAGCATAACACTCAAAAACTACTTCCGGATCATAGTAATCAAGTGGATTTGGTAATCTTCCCCATCCCTGTCTTCTAAGCTCAACAGAAAACTCAGTACATTCACCTAATTTTTGATTGTGTTATATCTTTCTTCTCTTTCCTTGGAGGTGAATTTAGTTCGGTCAAAGATAGGTGGAGGAACTGAGGTGGATGCTTCGGGTATTCTCTTTTGCTTTTTCTTCGGAGGTTTCTGTCCTCTGAATGCAGTAGTTTTAATCCTGAAAAATACATATACAATGTAAGAATACATCATGAAATTCATCCAAAGGTGAAGAAATAATTTCACTTGTTCTTAAGATCTCTAAGAATTGAAAACTTTATATTGAACTAGTTACGTTGTACAATGGATGATTTTTACAAATTGGTAAAATTTGAACTTAATTTGATGCTTCTTAACATTATACCAAAGTCCAAATTAAATTCCTCTTTGAAATCACAAAAATCTATCTCATTTTACATGATTCTCAAAAATGGTTTGGTTATTTGTTCTTTGGAATGCAAAGTAATGAACTTGTTTTGATTTTATTTGGAATAATTACATATCTAAAGTTCATTTGAAAATTAACACAAAGCAACAAACACATTTGTGACATCTCAAAAGCACTTCTTCAAGTTTTTTCCAAAAATTCCACAAACCCTTTTCTTCAAATGTCATAAAATCTTTCAAATGAGCTACATGCAATCAAATTTCTCTTTTCTAAAGTTCTTAAGCATGCATAATTTCATGAAATAACACAAAGATTCATCACATTTTAGATAATCTAGCTTAGGGTTTCAAGTTTTTCAAGAATGAGAAGTAGAAACGAAGAGAAGAAAATGTAGAGTGAGATAGAGTAATAACAAAAGATATTCAATTGTTCCTCCACAGATATGTTATGATTTGGACACCTTCTTAGTAATGATTTAAATCTTTTCCAACCACATACAAAGTTTCATCACTGCCTTGTCTAAATGTAGAAATTTCAGTTTTAGCACTAATAAATTTTGTTGGTGGGAAAAATCTGATCAAGAATTTCTTTTTCAGATCTTCCCAACTTGTGAAACTTTGGTTTGGGTGAGATTTAAGCCAATCTTTTGCTTCTCCCACAAAAGAAAATGGGAAAATTTTCATGCAAGCAGCTTCTTCTTCACCATCCTGTAATCCTAGAGTTCCTATTAAAGCATAGAAATCATCTAAGTGATTGTAAGGATCTTCATGATCTTTTCTGGTGAATAAATGAGAATTTAAATAATTTAATAGAGTAGGATTAATTTCAATAGCTTTTTCCCCTAGGGGCATAACTATGCTGGCATGGTCCCTAGGACCTTGGTATTGTTCGAAGTTTCCTAATGTTCTTCTTCTTTGAGGTATTTACACATTACCAAGTTCTCTATGACCATTACAATTACCGTTACCACCTGGAGTAGCCATATTTGACAGAAGAGATGATGTTGAAGTTTCTTTTTGTTCAGAACTTTGCTTTGCTTCCTCTCTTAATTGCTTTCTGAGTTTTTTGGCCAACTTTACATGATCTGGATTGTATAACAAAGAATCTTCTATGGCCTTACTTCGTGTGCTCATAAATGAGTAAAGCTTGAACAAAAGGCCAACAACAAATAAGTTTTTGATAATAAAAGATAACTATACAAAAATGAAAACTAATTACAATACTCTACTATTATATTTTCAAATTCTATACAATTGCACGTTGCTCCCTGGCAACGACGCCAGAAACTTGATGGGGTCTTACTTAACCACAAACACGGCAAGTGCATCGTATCGTTCAAGTAACAAATTCGGTGAGTACCAAGATATCGTCCACAAGGAGAAGATCAAATTGTACAAAATATTGAAGATATAAATAGCTAGAGTATTTATGTACAAAAGAAATGAAGTGATTTGTTCATACAAAAATAAATAAAACATAAGCTATAAAAGTGATCCGTGATTCAAATATGAGAGCAGCTAGGATTGAACTTCATTAATCAACACCTCAATACTTGATTAATTTGCATATATATAGATGTTTTGAGATATGATTTTTGATGCACACTATAAAACACTTATAACGATTCCTCAGTTCTAAAATCTAAGATACGCCTCTTGAACACCGATAAACTTTCAAAAAGCTCAATATACTTATCCAGCATTGGAACCATTTCTTACAAGTGATATTGAAATCGTTACCCTGTCATCCATTCCTGGAGTAACAATACAACGAGTAAAACTAATCAAATTAGAATCTAAGTTCACCTTTCCAGTATACACTTAGTTGCTAAGATAGTGATTTCAAGGGCCAGTTGGTTTCAAGTATTAAGCCAAGATTGACATTACGAAGATCATAAAACAAACTGGTGCATTTATATATATGAAATAAACAAGTACAAGAGTTGAGAAATTACATTCAATCCCTAGCTTGGAGAGATTACTTGCTCATGGCAACCTTACAACGTTACAAACCTTTGAAAATAAGCTTAGAAGATGATTTATCCCTCTTCTCCACTTTCTTCTTCTTCTCACTCTTATGTACTCTCAAACTAGACCAAGATATCTAAACTATACGCCCTAAGCCCCCTTTTATAGAGTTGTGAGG